>CM077798.1:4810013-6010013 GCA_039737535.1 Lagodon rhomboides | reverse complement strand
GAACGTGGGCAGTCTGCTGCCCCTGACCAGATGGAAAAATGTGACTCATTATGGTTATTATTGTTCTCTTTGTTTTGTTCTCTGGCATTAAAACTCTTAAGCCTCTGGACAACTAGTAACTTGACCACAATCTGACCTGAACCTGTGTTTTCAGTGGGCAAAGATTTGTTTTTTCATGTCCATAGAGCAGTGTAAGGATTCTTTTTTGAGGGGGGGGGGGGGGTTTAGTAAGTAAGCAACTGCTCTTTTATTTCCAACCATGAGAGAGGCATTCCATGTTCACATACATAACTGACCTCACAGAATCATTTCTATTTTTAGCCGCATGTTTGCTTTCATAGCATTGAATCCCTATGATTCCCGAAGTTCCTACCTCAGGGGGTCTCCGTTTAAAACCAGCAATGACTCACTTGCAAAACAAAACCCTGTGACTCATTCATTATTATTCTCACTCCTTTAAAAACCGCCACACAATCAGCATGGACCCTGCAGTTATCATTGCTCACAATATCACAATCTAAATCGAGGGGAGGTTACACACTTACATAGCTTTTTAAAGCAGATTGGAAACCTTGACTTGAACTTTCACAGTCAGAGAAAACCAATGGTGATGGAATATATTAACTACGCTGGCTCCAGATTGGAACAACACATATCATAACAGGAGTCAGCTGTGCAAAACATATTCATGACAATAGTCAATGACACTCTCTATATCATGGTTTTGTATTGATTTGACGCCCATTGGCTTAGCTTAATGACCTTAACCTAAACTGGAAAAAGTTGGAATGTTTGTAAAAGGTCGATAAAAATAGAAAGCAGTCATCTGCAAATAAAGTGTGATCAATAACAATGGTTTTACCAAGTGTTCCTGAGCCCATGTAGGAACATCCTGTATACAGTGGTTCCAACAGTGGGGGGCGCAGGACTTGTTTTAAAATGTAAAAATAAAACTTTTAAAATGTAAAAATAAAACAACTACTCAATTAAATGGCTCCATACAGTTCCTCCATGTAATCCAAGACTGGCCCTAACTTGATTTGAAAAGACCTTACTTGGACTCTTTTTAAAGCTGACATCATCACGGTAGCTGTTGTGTCAAGTGTGTGCATGAGCTTGACTACCGATCAAGGGTGTTTTTTCATGTGAAGGGCTCTGTGGCTTAATAAGCAGTTACAAAGGCTATGTCGTTCATGAAAAAAAGCTCCATTCTGCACATGAGCAACTCCATCTTGACACTTCCTGATGCTGTAACCCAACAGTCTACTATGGGCGAACACCTGGTTTGCCATTGGTGATATTTGTTTTTTTCACTACCACAGCAACCAGTGTTTGAGGGGATTGTCCATCTACCATCACTGTTTAAAGTCCCTAACACACAACATGCAATGTCCAGCTAGACTTTCAAAATAAAAGTTCACATATAGTGTCTTTTGGATTGTTATTTTATTGTCGAATGGCCAATGTTTGGTTAGGTTTAGGCACTAAATTACTACTTGGTCAGGGTTAGGGTTACTGAAGGTAAGCTGTGCAAAAGCAGTAACTCATGTCACGTAGGCTAAAGTAGGTGACTTGAGTACGCTGCTCATGTAACACAAGTTATGCGTTTATGTACGTTTACTTATTTACCTAACATAACTTAAAAACAAGTCGGTCTCGATGCTCAGTCACAAACGTGACACTAGAGTGGTAACTACACTGTCACACTTAGAAGTGTAGGACCAATGACTGGGCTGCTGTATTCAACACGTTCGGCGTAAGAATATATATATATATAAAAAAAGATTTACCATTTCTGCATTAATAAAACAATAACAGGAGTCAACAGCCTGATAAGAGTATAATCAGGATACATCCATCAGTACAAAACACACAGCTTCAGCTTGTGTGCTGATGTATGCCACATTGTTTCATGCGAAAATGAAGCAATCAAGTACTAATTGGTGTTAATGAATCCTTTCACTTCCTCTTATCCTTGATGATTACATACCTTCTTTTCCTCCTCTGTTTTCGGCTATTATTTAATTTCCTCTTGCTTGTCTGTCATACCTGACTGAACTTCATCTCTTGCTGGGTTCACTGAAAGCCTTGTATGTCCTAGACAATAGTTAACATTATATTTCAAAAGGTTATATGGAAATTTGTGTTGGTGTTCAATAGTATTAGGAAACATTCTGAAAGTTACATTCACAACCTTGAGAAGTCATAATTTGCATTTCCTCGACGTTGAATTCCCCTCGTTTATTTCTTGTGCCTGTTAGCCATTCATTCCATATCATTAAAGCTTCTGGTCAGCCTTGAAATTGTACATTGTACACGATGTTCCCTTTCAGTGAGTCACTCACTCACATGAGTTGTACTCTCTGACCTTCAGTGGGCATGAAGACATACAACACACACACACACACACACATACACACACGCACACACACACACTTCCTGACCAGTGAGGTGGATGATCATCCATGAGGGGTCATTATTGAAGACCTTATGCTTGGCTAGGCTCTTGTGTTATCAGTACAAACACTGTGACATACTGTGGGGTCACATGTCTCAGACTGGAATCACAGCTGGCCGAGCAGGTGAACTTGTAGCACCAGGAGTCTAATTTAAAACCGAACTGGTCGAACATGTACTGAGTTTAGGAGCTGTAGTTTTGCTGATAAACACAATGATCTTTCAGGCCCTTCTCCTGGTCTTCTGCTGCTCCTCTCTGGGTACTCATCCTCTGGAGCCGCTCTGTGCTGCAGTTGCAGTGTCTCTGGGTTCGTTAGGTAGAGCAGACGGGCTAGATGGCGGAGAAAAGCAGCACGGCAGCCCACCTACGCCAATCCGGCCTGTCTACTGTGGTGACAGGGCAACTGGCTCATAATCCGCTTCAATCAACACCAGACAACCATTATGGCCCTGGTAACATTAGTCCACTGGACAGCAAGAGGGAGGGGGATTTGTGTGACCCGCGACCTCGGTTGTTCTCCAGTGCCAGACCCCCCTGGGTGCCATGCTACTCCTGTTGGACAACCAGACGGAGGTCAGTGGGCCATGATGAATTCACTATTTCATCAGACCACAAAACAGACATTAACAAGCGCAGAGACACTGCAGTAGTGGCGTAGAGCGGCTCCGGATGATGAGCGACCCAGACAGAAGCAGCAGACCACGAGAGAAGGGCCGAGATCAGTGTTCTCATCCGCAATGCCACAGCTCAGGAACAGAGCAGTTGATGAGCAAGATCTAATGCGTGAGTAGATAAAGCCATAATAAATAACTTTATTATCATTTATATATTATTATCATTATTATTATTATATATATATATATCATATATACTTATTATATATATATCATTCCTATGAAGGCTGCTTGGTGCCACATGAAGCCAGAGAAGTTGGATTTGCGGGGTATAAAATGATCCAGATCCTCTGCACTGTGTGACACACAGAGCATGCACAGGACTGAGCGTCATAACTTCTGGTTCAGCACTCCTGTTTGTCGAAAAGAGATCTAATTATTTTATCATGTATCTCTTCTGAACTTCACAAATATTATCACGTGAATGGATTAGATTTTGATAATCAAACAGGTAATTTTGTGGGTTGTGACATTTAAAACATTGAATCCACAATGTTTTCACAGTGTAAGCTCATTGAAGAGTTATTTTTGGGCTCCTGTGCATCAACTGATGTTTTAATTATCGGGTTTGGCCTCTGTGTCAAATTGGCTTCAAAGCGTGGCGCTCGTCTTGATGGCTTGGTTGTAACTAGATTTCTGAGGTGCATGAATTATTCTTAGCTTCGTCCCACTTTTACCATGTGGAAAATGCATCCGTCTATTTACTCGACCATCGGCACTCATTATCAAATCTATCCCACTTTCTTATTGGGAAACTTCAAAATCAGTGAAACTCACTGAACACCACGTTTTCACTGCTGCCTCGCACCTTTCACAGTGCCTTTGCAGATTAATGCATTGCATGCACACACACAGAGGATTTCACTCGTTCTTCTGAGCAGCAGCTTTATAAAGAGTCAGGATTCAAACCCACAACCTCCAGACCAGCTCATCAGATACCTGAATGTCCTGCCTTTGAGCCTTTGAGCACCATCATTGTTTCACCGAAAAGAAAACCCTTAGACTATTAGATCTTTGATGATGCTCACCTGTTTCTAAAAGGTGGATACCAACACCTGGTTTCCACTTTCTAGAAACAGGTGAGCATCATCAAAGATCTAATAGTCGAGGTGTTTCTAAAAGGTGGAACCCTTTAGAACCCTTTTTTTGGCAGATCTCCAGCACACTGGGCTCTTTGACCAATGAGAGTGTCATGAGATACTTCTGTTGGTTGTGAAATGAACAAATAAAGATTGATTCATTGAAATGTTGGAGTCCTTCTCTCTTTGTTAGTTTCTAATAGTCAAACAGTTTTCTGTTCAGGTGTGTAGAAACAGACGATTAGATCTTTGATGATGCAACAATGTTTTAAAGACATCCAAACGTTCGGCTGCTGATGGTTCATCGCCCCATAAAGCTTCCATCTTTCAGGAATACAACCCTCCCCCTCCCCCCGGGCGCTGGAGGTTCTTCTCTGGGCACTGTTCAGTCCGTACTTCAGACAGTTTTATAAGAATCAAACCCAAACAAGACTCGAACCCAAAACCTCAGAATGTCTATCCCTGGTGTCACCCTACTAAGCTAAAAGGGTTCAACAGCAGCTCGTTGTATCAGGGCATCACCCTGCTGCTCCCTACTCCTCCAACCTCAGCGAGGTCTGAACCAAAGTACAAGACTTTACTCTTTCACTGTCGTGTGCTAACATGCGCTAACGTTACATATGAAGCCTGAAACAGTGAACCGCTCCTGATAGAGCAGAACATGTTGGTCAGACGCAGCATTTAACTTGTGATGGAGTGAGAAAACATTTACTAGCATCAATAACCGGGACTTGAACTCGCACACTGAAGCCTTTGCCTCCTATGTTCAGACCACTACACTAACATGTGAGCACACTTCACTGACCACGACTGAGGCTAGACATCAGCTAAATCCCAGCTGGTCTTCCACCCACAGTCATGAGGTTCTCAGTCAGCGATCAGACCACCGGACCGACGTGACGACACACACGGTTGTGTCGTCATGTTGAGACAAACAGACTCCATGTTTCTACACAAAGACAGAAAGAAGTTCATGTAGAACTTCTGCTGAATTCACAAGAAGGAACAAACGATGAAGAGTTAGTCAGTTAGTCAGAGTTTATAAAGTGTCTCCTGACTGAGACACTGTGTCCCACGTCTGATTTCACCATCAGGTTATCAGGTGTTCACATTTAGAACCCTCATGTAGGTTTCTGAACTCAGGTTCAACAACATGTTTGGAAAAGGTCACGAAAAGGTCATAAACCCCTCTGTAATTATTTTTTCTTAGCTTAATATGAGTAATCAACTGAGAAAGTTTCATGGTGATATCTATTATTTAATTTTTTTACCCTATTCACCTACAGTGCCTCGCCTTAAGCCACTCACATTCCAAGTAACCTTCACTGCAGTTAATGATGTTGACCTATTAGAGTGCTATCAATGAGTTCCTCATGTCCAGATACATGGAAATACATCTTTAGTTTACATTTCACATCACATCACATCACATTACATTTAGATCCTAAGATACACACATTTACAATTTTGTGCATGAAAATGACATATCACAGAGGTCAATGACCTCTCGCTGACCTCAGGGGTCAAACTGAGAATGCCTCCACATCTAAAGCTTATGTCCTGAAGAACAAACCCTGAAAGTTTCATGCTTCTTTCATAAAAAGCAAGATTATTGAGCTCCACTATACAGCTCCACTAACAATAAAGGAATACTGATTCTGATTCTGATAGAACAGATTCCAATGATGTAATCAACTAAATCACACGTTTCCAGATCTTGTGTCTTGTTATCAAACAGACAGCTGCTTCTAGCTTTTCAAATTAAAGACAGTGTCCTTCACATCTCTGAAGTTACTTATTTTAGTAATGGTACAAAGCCTGAGTTTCACTGTAACTTTTCACCGAGAGGGTAGGAGAGAGAGAGGGCCATAACGTTCAGTTCAACAGTTCGAATAAAGTTAATACCAAAGATTGTCCAATTTCAACAGTGTTGCATTTAAAAAAAGAAATAAACACATTTAAAGTATGAATATAAATGACTGTTGTACCTGTCCAGCTTCCACCAACAAAAAATAATCGCCATTTCAATAACTATTTTTAACCGCCATTTTAAACTGATTAAAAATCCACTATTGGTCGTCCTCTAATAGATACTGAGGAGAATTTCTTCCACCATCCATGTCCAACACCAGAATTATACTTATGAGTCAGGTTATGGTTCCTGTCTTTATTTCTCTCACAGGAGGGGAGGTCTACTCCTTCTCCGTTTCTGTGGTTTAACCTCCCCTCCTGTCTCTCTCCCTCAATCTCTCCATGTTTTCCAGTCGTCTTTGAAACGAGGACAGACACTATAGGGTGTGGGGATGCACCAGCGAGCCCCATAGAAAATGTATTAGCAGCTCTGATGTCGACCGGCCGAAGCTGTGATTGCTTAAGCACTTTTTTCATGGTGAGATGTCAAATGGATGCGTCATGCTTGATGAAAAATAATTTGTAGTCAGTTTCCTGTCCCTCTCTGTTCCTGTTATCAGCAGTGTGTGTGTGTGCGTGTGTGTTTTCTGAGTACTCGTTGTACAAAGCCATCTGCATTTGTATTCATGTGTTGAAGCACTTACAAAAAATATTCTCATAAATCCATTCACATGTATGTCAGTGTGTGGACGGATGTGAGTCTTTAATATCTGTAAACACATAAATGTATGTATATATGAATTGTGTGTGTGTGTGTGTGTGTGTGTGTGTTCAGTCAGCATCTTTTTTAATAGTTTGTATCTCTGAACCAGTTGAGACCCCCTCTCATCCAAATGTGCAGAGGGCAACTCTCCTCCACTTCACTCCAAAGAACCAGGAACACTCGAGAAATGATTATATGATCACACACACACACACACACACACACACACACACACACACACACACACACACTCAGAGATGAATACATTTATCTGTAAAATGAGAGACGAACCAGTGCAGCACAGTCAGTGACAAACACACCGGTGACATGAACTCTCATTAGCTCCTGCAGAAGTAGACTGAAGTCAGATTTAATCACAGGGTTTCTGGTCTTGCTCTCGTTCTGCTGGGCTGCCACCAGCCTGGCTTGTCTCAATTAAAATGGCAGTGGGACATAATTATGGCCTGCTTCACAGATTTGGGATCATTAGTGTTTTAATTTATAAAAGGTGTACTAACCCACACTCAGAGTGTGTGTCTTTGGGTTTCACCTTTATTATTTTCCTGCTTGATTAAAAACATCCATTCACATACCTCCATGAATAGCCTACCTCACTTAACGGACCCGCCTGAGCACTGTTGCATCTCACAGGAAGGTCATCTGGGATACACTGCAGCCACAAAACTAAATTATCAGTATGATGTGATCCAGAAGAAAAAGTTTTCTCACTTCTAAAGAAGAACAGCTTTTAACATTTCAGACAGACTTACAATAGGGGGGCCTGGTGGGACACCAGGACCAAAAAGACAACTGACACCTCCACTGGATGGAGATGAGGTCTGCTCTCCAGCTGAATGAATCAGACCTCACCTTGAATTGGTATTGACTGTTTGTTTAATGGCTATAAACACCAACCGGATTGTAATTAAGGCTTCAGTGTGAATCTCTGTCTGCCACGGTCCTGACACAGAACACAAGAAACTTTGAAGACCCCCTTTTCCTTTACAAGGGAGCCTGGTCAGATAACTACCAAGATCATAAATCTGGCTGCATTCCAGACTGATCTGAACGTTAAATGCTTCTACCTTTGCAGCAACCTTTAAAATCGGTATGAAGTGTTTTATTAATTCGTCACTATGCTCATCACATTCAGTTAAAACTCTTGTTCAAGGTGAAGGAAATCCCAGTGTTTTTCTGCCGTTCTACATATGTAGGCTGAGTACACAGGATACATATTATTACAGTTAGTGAAGGACATGTTGTAGAACCCCGATTTTGTTTAGTCGTATAGTTAGGAACTATTTACTCTTTGTTTGAATAGTTATTTGCATGACGTTAACATTCTTCATGATAATTTACCTAAAAGAGGAATTTTTCTTTGTTTCTTCCTCTCGTTATCATACTTCTAGTTCACATATCACCTCTTCTTGATATTTTAATGGGTCATGGTGGATGACATATCTGTATTTTCAGAAGGCAAAACTCCATGTTTTAATAATCTAGAATTTCGAGAATTACTTTCTCAAACAATGAAAGGACAGAAAGGAGTCCTGATTGGTTGATCGACCGGAGAACACTCCGTATCCTCCAAACACAAAACCGCTGGAGACGGAGTTTTCGCTCTCTTAACTTTCTTACTCTTAGTTCTTTCAACGCCAACTGAGTCAATAAAACTGAAGTAGCACTCTGCCATCAACCAGCTGAGACCCAAACACACATTCCGTCTGAGCAAATACTGAGTGGCTTCCAGTGAGAAGTGCCAGACTCCTGCCGCTGAATCACCTCAGAGAAGACACTTGGCAGAGCCCTTTGATTGGACCACACCTCCTCTCTGGGACCATAACGCCCAGAGTTCGCGGGGAGGGGGTTCTGTCCATCGCATCCAGTGCTTTGGTTCTGACCAAGTTCTCAACTCCGAAACGGCCTTAACATCTAAAAGTAGGCTAAACCAGCCTCTCAACTGCTCATGACATGGTTGATGTCAAAATCAATATATTATTATTAATAAAAAATAATAATAATAACAGTCTTATTGACAGTAATTCAACCTCCAAACATCACATTTTCCTTCAGTATCAGTTACTAGAATCCATGGTGAACACATTATTTCCTCGACTGTTCCCCTTTTCCTCATTAGATTCACTATCATCATTTTAACTGCTTGTATTTGGTAAATATTCATGTGTGATCATCATTTCATTTTTGTCATTTGTGTTAATATTTACTTAGTTAATAAACATTTAGACTTAGACCCAGTCTGTGTGTTCCTTTGAGGTGGAGAGCAGAGAGAAATTTAATCGAGAAGACACACTTTTAGATATTTGACTGATAACTTAACAAATAGTTGATTTGATTTTGATTTTCCTCTTCAGAGGTGGTGCTGTCAAGTATTGAAGAAATTTGACCTCAGACAGGTTCCAGATGATCCTGATTCAGGTTTAGTCGCTATGGTATCTAGGTAAATTAGGACTTTTTTCAAGCTAAAAAACATGGCTGACCGAGCAACCATGTCAAACTGCTCAGATCTGTTCACCCCGGCAGAAAATGTTAACGACTACAAAGCTGTTTTACTGAGAAATGAATTCAGTGAAGAGTGAAACCAAATAAAAACATTTCCGTTGTATGAAATCTCAGCGGAGTGCAGACCTGTGATCCTATGGTCAGTGAGGCGAAGGATTTTGGGACTAACAAAAACCGCAAATAATTAAAAAAGCTTTTTTTTTTTCTTTTTTAAAGAGATCTAAAAGAGGACAAAGATGTGGTTTGCCCGATCTCCTTCAGCAGGTCATTCCAGAGCCACGAGCACAGGTGTAGTGCTGCTGGAGCGCACCAGAGCGCCGCGCCACCGACTTTTTTTCTCCAAGTGAGGAAATAAAATGTTTGAATGAATCCAGTTGAATGTTAAAATGTCACAGCGATGAATAACTACTTAGTTGTATAAGATGTTTTGAACAAGGGCTGGCATCTTCACTTCTGAAGAGCTGAACAGCTCTGCATGTGCAATCCGTTACATTATTAGTTTGTGTGGCTCGGTCACCACATGGCCGATGCTTCAGGCTGCTCAGTCGTCCTCCTGGATCCACACACTTTACATATATGATCATTTGTATCAGATATTCTGTCAATGCAAATTGTAAATTGTGATTTTGTTATTTGTGCTGTTTATATGCGACATCTCATTTGTGGCTCAATTGAAAAACTCGGTAGACACTGCAAATGTAACAGAATTATATTTGTTACGGATGCGACCTCAAGTGGGGGACGATTCAAAGGCAGTCTGCAGATACTGTAAGTGTGAAATAAATGCACATCATGCAGATCTTCTTCAACGTGTCTGCACAGATAAGTATTAAGACAACTAAGCACAGTTTCTCATCTATGGGGCTTAAGGGCTTTGGATTACCCCAAACAATGTTCACTGATATGATAACCTGGTCACTTTATCATATGAAACTTCTTTACTTTCCTTATTTCCTTTCATTCATTCATTCATTCATTCCTCAACGGTTGTTTTTTGTCCACGTTTCTCAGAGTTAAAAAGGCAAAAGGAAAACGACATGGTCCGGTATTTTTTTAACAGTTTCATCTGTGTGAAATAGGTCATAGATGCTTGAAGATGTAGTGATTCCTGCAGGACTACGTGTTGAATGGCTACAGCTAGGCAGCTTAGTGCTCCCGCGTTAGCTAGCTGTAAACATGCGAGCCCCAGTCAGTCACAATCTGAGAGCTCTCATGGGTAGCTAGCTAACTCTCAGCTAGGAAGCTGGTGAGATGCTGCTGTTGTGAGCAGCTCATCAGTAATACTGACACAGTGGAAGCTAATTCTGCCTCAGCTTTCAAACTGAGCTCAGTTTACTTCAGTTTAGCTCAGTTCGTCTCAGCTCAGGCTCACGCTTCTGCTGTTACGGTACTTAGATCTTACTGATCTGAAAGGCCAGTCCAAAATAGATGATGTTCACAGAGCTGACAGCCTTTAGGAAATATGGAGATGAATTGAAATAACGTTTTCAAAAAGCTACAAGTGTATGCAAATGTACAAAGTCTAGTTGAAGGATATCCTCGTTTGTGAATGTGGCTTTGTATATCTGCTGCTTGACTGCCTCAGCAGTCTGCTATTAGAGCCATGAGTCATCGGCTGAAGACAGAAGGACAAATACACACACACACACACACACACACACTCCAATCCTCTTGATAGGGATATGCGAAAAATAGCATCTTTTGTCGTCCTTGTTTTGTGTGTCACTCCATGCTTTCTTTGACAGATGACCGTGCAGAGACGCGTAAGGAATCGGGGGGAGACGGATGACATGTGAAGGGGATCCTGGGACAGACGGCATGTTTCCTGTCCAACTCAGCCACTGGGCTGTTTCCTTGTCTTAAATGAATGAATGAACATGTTTTTGTACTCATTTATAGCAGCTGTGTGAAGTGTGTATCACCATATCTGTACTGTAATACCTTTTTTGAGATTAACCAGGTTTTTACTAAAATGGCTTTGACTGCATGCTTGTGTTCATGCTGCAGAAGATATTGAGCCTATTAGGGTTACTAGGGCAAAATATTCTTCTCCTCTGCCACTACGCTGAGCAAAAAAGGATTATGGACAACCAACTAGTCATTTTCATCTTCTTGTTGTGTTCAGTTTCTCCTTCGGCTGTCTGTTTGTATACAGCATCTGTGTCTGTGTTGTAGTGCTGTAGCAAAGTGGCATGGTCGGTTGGTTCCGCCATTCTTTATTTAGGCTACGTTATTTAATCAAAATAATAGTGGTTGACAAATGAAACTTTTGAGGAGAATGTGAAACGAAAACGAAAGTTACATACTGCACAAATTTTAAGACCCAGATATCAAAACTCAAGACTTTTTCCAAGTCTTTTTAAGGTATTATTTCCAAATTCACACATTCAATGCTTTTAAGACTTTTTAAGACCCCGCAGGAACCCTGGATAATGGATGGATGGAAAAGAACTGTAGATTGTGCACTTCAAATTTGGATATGAGTCCAACTTAATAGCACATTATGTAGGGCTCGTCAGTTGCTGTTTGCAAACACACGAGGTGCCGTAAGCGATCCTGAAGAAATTCTATTATCACACATCTTTCTAACTGCTGACACGTAGAGACATCCTGAACCAAAGGAAATACAAAGAAAACAGGAAAACGCAGGCAGATGGAGTGTCTCTACAGATACAGATAATGCTGCGTACTTTACGTACACTGAAAAAAATAACGCATTGGATTTTCTAAGTTTGTCAAGGAAATGGGACTTGACTAAACCTCAATGACTAAGCAGTACTTTTTAGGCCATCACTTTTGGTGGTTTCATCTTTTCCAAATGTAGGTATCCTGGTAATTATTTAACCCCAACCACCAGAAACTCTTGGTGATGTCACTGTTTTTTTACCGTTTTCTGACTTAGAGATGGAACTTCCACAGCAGGATCTCATTCCAGTAGCCTGCTGATGGGAAGTTAGTCGGCAAGAGAAACTAGTAGGCAATTAAGATGGCATGATCGACAGATGTTAGTCAGCAGGTAGCTGAAAATCAAGCTGCAATAGCTCACATCAATTAAGGCAAGGACAAGACAGCAGAAACTGGTTGGAAATTAGAACAGCATGATAAGCCGAGGTTTAGCAGAAACCAGATGGAAGTTTGCTGAAATAAAAAAGAAATGATGAGCTTTTCATGATCTTACTGAAAAATAGCAGAATATTATTATTAAGTCATGCTGGCTTTATTTTCAAAACATTTTAAGATAATTTGGGGGTAATTTCAAATAGATTTCAAATATATTACTTGGTATTTACCACCATACTTACCAAGGCCTATTATTAAATGGAGAACAGAATTCCTGCTGACCATAAAAGCCGCTCCTATTAACGGCCAGATCATTAAATCAATGTACGACATGATCAAACCTCCATTAATCTCTGTCTTTGCAGCAGCTTTGGAGGATAGAGGTGGAATGAATGCCTAAGATGTAGAATACAGAGTGGGCTCCAAAGTAAGGCGGCAAATCCTTGAATAGAGGCAGAGATTCAGGAGAGAAGAGGGGAAAAAAACGCCTTTGATGTGCTGTAAATGCATTAACGTTCCTCCATTTCTACCAGGAGGTAATTGGAGTGTTGGCTTGCTGAGGTTTAACTTTCAGCTGAGGGTTTTATGGTAATTGATTTTTTTTTCCCATAATAAAAGGATTTCTTCCATGGGTTAGTGCCTCGCACTAATAAAAGGCTTAATCCCTAATCCGAATGTAAACAAAAGGCCTTCGTCGTTTTATACGAGTGTAAATAGAGGAGGAAATGTATTTTAAGATATGGCGGTTTGAGAAAGATGAGTTGAGTTGATTACATACGTTTCATTAACTAATCTTAGATTTCCATCTCTCAAAGACACATAGATGCAAACACTTACATGTGATGATTGTTGCACATTTCATATTTTGCTGAATTCTTGCCGCACAAGTGCATTCCTTCAAAACTCAAAAACATCTTTTCAGCTCTCTTATAGGAAAAAAATAATCTAAAAAGGTAATAAAAGGATCAGCTGTAATGTAAGTCTTAAAAGAACATAACACCGTGTCCAAAACTTGTCTTTTTAACACAGTTGTTACACAGTTGCCCGAGAGGCATAGGCTAATATCTCTTTAAGTCGACTAATAACTCTTTGATCCGGGGACGCTGGAAGTCAGTCACAGTCTGGCGTGCTGAGCGGTCAGTCTATGTAATGGTGTCTATGTTTTGTATTAATTTGAATGGCCAGGGTAACTTTTATCCAGCAGTTATCAACAACAGTTTATAACACTTTGAGAACATTGCACTCCTAAACCCAACCCTAACCTCTCCTTACCCTAATGTAAACCCCCCCTTTTCCATTCTATCTTTCAAAATCTTCTTTTGTTTTTTCCTTTTGTCTTTTTTTTTTTTTTTTTTAAATAAAAATGATCACTTTATTTTAACTTTTAATTTATTTTATTTTATTAGGGATCATATTTATTTTATAGGAGTTGTTGAAATTTTAATTAAGAAGAAGAAGAAAAGAGAAGTGACATTATAAAATCAGCAGCCAGTGCCGATGCCCCAAATTTTTGGGAGTATCCTGCTCAGTCCCCAAACCTAACCCTAACCCTACCCCTAACCCCAGAAGAGGGCAAACTTAAATGCCAACATACCAGAGGTGAAGGCAGCCACATCGACTACAGTCAACAACAACACCAAGGTGAAGAGGAGGAGGAACTGCCCACACACTTACTGAAACCACTCAATTTGTGAGTTGTTGAGGTAGATCCAACCAAAGTGGTCATTCGAGATGCATGCCAAGGCACATAATGCTAGGTGTAAACTTAGAGCTGTCCACTTGTTATGGTATCACCAGAGACGCATGTTAATTATGCCAGGGATTAACAGCCTCATGCTTTATATTATATAAAGCAGCGCGGGCGAGGATACAGATGCTTCATAGATCAGATGAGCACATATAACATGTGTCTGACTGTCACTGTCAACAGATTCATGTCGTCAGTATACTTCATACACTTGACAGAACTGTAGAGTCACCTTAGGCTTCAAGACCAAAGCAAGTTCTCTGTTCGTATGCTTACGCTCCCTCGTCTACGTGAGCGCCCTTTTCTCTCTCTCTCCGTCTCTTCTGTGAGGTTGCATCTCACTCTTTTTAAAAATCAATTGATGGTTTATATATATAGCGCCTCGTCTTAGGGGGTGCTGCCACCCCCTCAGCGTCCCTGCTCCCCTTGTCCATGCTTTAAGGTAGGAACAGAAGCATATCTGATGTTTCCAGCTCTTTGTCTTCCTTGAAAACCGTCGTCAGGAGCAGGAGGAGATGAGAGGGAAAACAGCTAATGTGATTGCTCGGTTGTTTCAGCTACGTAACATTTCATTTGTGCAGCTGGCACTTAAATCCAAAGCAACTTACAATAGGCCCATTTATATATTCATATTAACATTTACTGTAGGATGTAAGATAAAATATACACATCAGCACCAAGTTGATATGTATTGTTGGTGTGGATTGTTGCCTGTAGATGTTATTATTTAAATTATGTTGAAAAGCATAATAATAATAATAATAATAATAATAATAATAATAATAATAATAATAATAATAGTTATTATTATTATTATTATTATTATTATTATTATTATTATTATTATTATATTGGTACAACAACAATAAAAACAGTGTGTGACTGTAAGAAGACTTACTTACATAATTCTTATACATTAAAGACCCTACAACTTAAATATCAAGTTATTTTCTACCAAATCACTTACAGTATACCGACAGTCTCCCAGTCTCATATGAAAATGTGTAATAATAGCTTTGCTGGTCCACAGGGCAAAATGTAGTAGTTTCACAATAACGGCTCTTAAATTGTGAGATGTCTACAATTTTTTTTGGCCTCTTCTTTTCCATTGCCTGCGTCCACATCACGTGACCGTCAACTTTCTGTCTGTGAGAACAAAAAACACGGCTGCCATTCCGTTAATTTCCAGTGAAAAATGTAATATTTTAAGATGGGTATTACATTAAAATGTGTTTTGATGACATTTCTATCAAGAAATATGCACTTTATTTTCATAATACTCGCTCAGTGAATGTATGTGCTCATTAGTTTGTTAGTTTTTACGAAGATCATTGCAGGTTTCACCAGAGAATTGTCAGGCTTTTACGTATGATATCGTTGCTATGGTGGTTGCTATAGACGCTGCTACGGTGAGAACCACGGCTCGCACGTTGTTGGAATTGTTTTCTGCTTTGTGTAGTTATCTGGGCTGTTCTATTACTTGTGTTCTTTTATGTAGCTGGATGATGTTGCTCTTTCAATAAAAAATGTCCATAACAAACTGCCAAAAATTAAAAGCTTTGCCAAATTAAGTTACAGTTTTATAACTTATCATGCAAATAAAAACTGTACACAGACACAAGCAGAGGGGCTGCTGAGGATACGGTTTAACAGAACAGCAGGACACAAGTCAAATGACCTTTCTGAGGGCTAAACTACCCGCCATAACCACACAAACACACACACACACACACAGTCCCTGTAGGAGCATTTAGAACACAAATCCAGGGCAAGAAACATAACCTGCTGCTAATCTTGCTATCATACCTCATTCTAATTCATCATCCGAGCAGCTATGATTAGCTTCTGGAGCAGCCACCGCTCCACATGTTCCGATAACGCCGCGGAGATATTCACAGGCCTCTGCTTCGGCCTTATCTTATGTAGCTCGAGGCCGTGTGACACGCAGACTCTCCAAACAAGAACACAGCCGACACAAAAAGCCTTGAGAGCATCATTTAAAATGCAGCAGATGGTGCATCGTGATGCAACAGCAGCTGAGCTGACGGTGGCTCAGTGCAGAATGGATTTACCATGTTGCAGCCTCGCTGCCCTGAAGAGTGCCCAGCGACTGATCCCCCCCCTCACTCCAAATTCGGAATGACCAGTTTGTTGTGCACTGTTGTCCTTGTCACTAATAACCCTACAACAAGCCCCCATGTCCGGCCTCTGTGACACACTGTATCAGCTGCCTGCCACTGATGAGTCTCAGCGTGAGGCTGGAACATATAGGGCTGATATCTGACGCTGGGCTCATGGCGGCGCACGGCGCAGTGCAAGTGTCACTGCTAGTTTCTGACCGCGCAGTCGTCATTTTGACACTCGGCGCCCATGTTGTGTAAATAGCAAATGCACCCACCTGTGCACCCCTGGGCGTGTTGGTCTTAAAGGGATAGTTCGGGTTTTTTGAAGTGGGGTCATATAAAGTACATATCTATAGTCGGTCTGTTCCCTACCGTAGTTGCCGATCAGCGCAGCTTCAGTCTACGCATTAGCGTAGGGATACGGATCACCTCTGCGAGCGGCGAAATACAGTGCGAGGCCCAGTTGCGCTAATGCGTAGGGATACGGAGGTTCTACGAAAAAATTTAATGAAAAATGAAAATGTAGTGCCAAAAGAACGGGTGGTCTGACGGCGTTGTAAAGCGGTGTGAATTTACTCTATACAACGTACACTTGAACTGATACAGATTTTTTTAGGTGGGCCTTGTTTTAGGTGGTTAAAATTCGCTTTGCATCTGGTCTCTGTTCACTGCGGTACAAAGCTGAGCGTCTGGGCTGGAGCGGCTCTCTGCTTCTCCAAACTGAGGCTGCGCTGATCGGCAACTACGGTAGGGAACACACCGACTATAGATGTGTACTTTATATGACCCCACTTCAAAAAACCCAAGCCATCCCTTTAAAGTGAGGTGTGGTCAGGAGCACTGATGGTAGATTGCGAACTTGAGGCAGCAGACAGCAACAGCACCACAGACCAACAAAAAGGGTTCACACCATTCATACACTCAGATTTTAGGATTAGAGAGGCAGAGGCTAACCTGACTCTCGCCAGATGCATTTCGTTCCGCCTAGCTCCGCCTAGCTCCACTCACATACATCTGGGATCGCTCCCGTTGGGAGGGATTTCGGCACCAGATTTTATGGTAGAGCCAATCAGGACCGCTGGGCGGGAGTTTCATAGATGTGACGTAGCGGAGAAGCAACTGTTTTGATTCAGACAACAATGGCGGCTCGCATCGAGGAAGCAAGCATCAACGTTGATGCTGCTGTTTCATCCGTGTTGTCCAATCTACCCAATATTTTTTCGTTAAAAGAACATCAGAGCCTGGATTACATGTTTTATGCTGCCCCTTAATGACCTGATGTTATTTCTCTTTAAATTTTTTTTTTAATTGTGTCAACCTGTGTGTGTGTGTGTGTGCGAGCCAGTCTGAGGCTGTTAATATTTACACACTGGAGCCATGCGGATGCGGTTTAAAGTTAATCTAAAGGTCTTCCTCCCACACCGGAGATACACACTGCGAGCAAAATGGAGATCCTGCTGAGGCCCCTACAGCAAACACACACACACGCACACACACACGCACGCACACACGCACACATGCGCAGACTCATAATCCCAGTGGAAGTGAGGTGAGAGCAGTTAAATGGGTGTCATGGGGAGTTATTGGTACAGTAACCTTTCCCTCTGTTATTTATCCAGGTCAGAACCTCTTTCTTCAGCCGGAACTGTCTGCTTTGTAAAACACATGTAACAATACCAACACCTAGGGATAAACCGTATGGATTTTGTCAGCCGATACCGATAACCAATAATAATTTCACATTTGTATTTTAAAAATTCAGTTCACATGGATGTTGACACGTTTGGGTAAATGTTGAAGCATGAAGGAACTACAGGATGCAAAACGATCACCAATGAATCACCTTACCTTTCTCTTCTCACCATCTCCTGTCGGTATCTCTGTGGTGAGCTACGTCATACAGGAAAAATGACTATAGAGTGACCTTTGGAAGAAACAAAAATAAAATTGATTGCAGTAAACTTGATATTCACATATTCAAGTCTTTGTCCAGCCCAACGGGGAGTCCTTACCCCTCTACTGATCTGTGCGATTGGGTTATTTATACCGGTCACTGACCACAATCAAAGTCTGTGATGCTGGCATGACACACATAACCTGCTGATCAAAAGCCAAAGCAAACAGTCTCTGTAACCTTTGTGTTTTTGGTCCTAGGGTGCACTCTGTCCTTTTCTGCATTATGAGACTATTTATGGCTCACGTCTCTCTTGTCTCTGATTACTTGCCTTCCGGATTAAATGGCATGAACTTTGAATATGTAATCAGATACAGTGTGCACAGGCACAAACACTGCACACACTAAAACAAGTCCCATATCCCAGAGGGAAGGTTGTGAATGTAACCCAGAGGAGCTGGAACCATAACAAAGATCCAGGAAACAAGATGTGGTATTTTAATCTCTCTCTCTCCGCTCTCTCTGTGGCCGATACCATGCCCCCATTTAGGGGAATGATGTCTACTATTTATAATAATAATAATAATAAGAAGAATACATTTAATTTATATAGCGCCTTTCAGGGTACCCAAGGACACTGAACAATAACTAAACAAAGAATAAATGGATAAACACAAAAAAATACAATAAGATAAAGAAATAGGAAAGTTGATTGATGGGGCTGGACCTAGAGCTGATCGGCCTTATTAAAAAGATGGGTTTTTAGGTCTTTTTTGAAGGTCTCCAGAGGAGTCTGTTTGTGGATTTCAGCTGGGAGAGTGTTCCGGAGGGTGGGGGCTGTCACACAGAAGGCTCTGTCGCCGAGGGTTTGAAGTTTGGTGTGAGGGATGGAGAGCTGGTGTGTGACTGGTATAGGGGTGGAGGAGGTCAGACAGATATTGGGGGGCGAGGGAATGGAGGGATTTAGAGGTCAGGAGGAGAATTTTGTGTTATCTCTGGAGCCATAAGATGAACTGTAAAGAAGACGGACAGAGGAAGCATGCCTATGTATAATAAATTCTCCCCTCAGCTATCGTCTGTGTTCATTGGTGCTTTTAATTTCTGATATGCTAAAGTTTCTCATGTGGGCATTAAAGGAGCACTCTGTAGTTTTGTTGAAGAAATGTCAATGAGAAGAGAAAGATCTTCATTGGCTGATTTATTTCTGCCTAAACAAACTAAATAAACAAACTCTCTTTGTTTTCATGACTGAATAAACTGAATAAACAAACTGACCTTAAAGGACAACACCATTTATACTGTTTTACTTTGTTTGTATGTGGTGGACCCTGCCACCTTTCTGTCTTCAAACAGTGTTCAGGGACCTTATTTTCCTCTGAGAACAGCTTGTTTATTCACTTATGGAAAAAATACATATTTCTGAGTTTGTATCATTACCTCATTAATATTGTAAATATTAAATGCCAAGTTTGAATTTCCTCTCCAAAAACTACATAGTGCTCCTTTAAAAGCATTACTGCTCTTACCTCCCATGGGCGATGTACCATACCACCGCATCCACATACTGAACTGACTGAATAGATTGATTGTCAGTGAATCCCAAAAGATAACATAACATTTAAGGCGCTAAAACTACTTGGCTAGTGTAGAATCTATCTCTAGGATTGGTTCACAGGAGATCGAGCATCACCATGGTACATCAATAAGAATGTAGGAGGGACAACTGATGTTTCCGTTTAAACCATTTATTGTCACTCTGCACACATTCAGAGCAATAAGAGATGATGAGGCTTGACGGTTATGGTTTTCTATAAATGATAAACAGAAAAACACACAAGAAATACAATACAGTTAACCAATGTATAACATCACACTTAACAATTAGATACCTAATAAACAATCAGTATTAGTACTCTGAGTACTACATAACAAAGAAACATCCATTTAACAATTACATAACATAAGAAATTCAACATTCTAAATTAGGTTATAAGGATTCTTGCATTTCCTTAAGAACTACAATTAAAAAAATCATGTGCACTGCGCGCTTACACACAATATTATACCTGTAGTCTCAAGGCAAACAGACAAGATGACGATTATAGCATTTACCAATCTATACTGGTCAAACATTTAATCACATCCGATCTACAAATAACCATTAAAGTACAGCAACATATGAAGAAAGCAGTAAACTCACTTTATCACGCACAACCATAGGTTTGTATCTGAATCACCGGGACAGAGGGCCCTCACATGCTGCTCCGTGTTGCTGCCAGCCAGAACAAAGGAAATGGGCGGGATATATAGAGGAGACCATTGATTAGGAGTGAGTGAAGTCAGGTGAGAATGGGTGGATCCATGACATGGAAGTAGGTGGAGGGTTACTAAATAGTATGGCTCTACTCTACAGTTAGGTTTAGGAAAACAATGCGGTATGTCTTATGCCCTGTTTACACAATGGGAAAACGCAGATATTTCCAGGCGGTTTGGCCTCTCATTTACACGAAAACCCCGTTTTTATCACAGAAAACGATTATTTCTAAAAACTCCGGGCAAAGTGGAGAATTTGGAAAACTCCGGTTATGTGTTGTCGTGTCAACTGGGAGAAACGGGGTTTTAGGTTCTCACGCTCATTAATGCTTAACGTCATGTGAGCGTTGTTTTGAAAGGAACAGGAAGTCGCACGTGTTATTCGTTGTTGTTGATTCTGTGGATTCTGATTGGCTTGCATGGCTTTATCCTTCTCCCTACACTGCCGCCCAGAGGTTTGGCATAGTTATAATGGCGCTCGACAGCGTATTTATGCAGGTTGATGTAAAGACAACTTTTTTGAAAACGAAGGGGGGAAATATTTGTTTCTCTAAATACCCTGCTACGTATAAACGTGGCCTTAAAATAAAACTAATTTACTTATTTAATTTCAGTGATGAATGTCCCAGTGTTACATATGTATGTAACAGAGGTGGGATAGCCTACAACTGTACTCAAGTAAAAGTGGTAATATTATACTATAAAAGCAGTTTTCAGGGAGAGCACAGTTCACTTCTCAAGTAGAAGTTAAAATAACAATTTCACTGAGTGTACAAAAATACTAACTGAAAAAGTTTCTTGATTAGTGTGTAATTTAGAAAAACATCTCTCTGTCAGCAATAGATTTGCAGAAACCTTAGAAAGGTCACTGGGGTTCTGACGCTCATAAAATCGTATCTACAGTTTTGCATCCACTCCTTTTCCCATTACTGTGTGGTGGAAAAATTATTATTTTGGGCCCCCGTCAGACTGAGAAGTGAAATTACAAGGTTTGACTGCTGTGTCAAATTGGCTTGGCTTCCTCCTGGAGGCTCGCATCGAAGCGCCGAGACTGTTTTCAGGGCTCAACTTCAGCTGACAGCTGAGTAAAAGGACATCCAATCACTCACTCACACCCACTGAATCAATGAGCGCCACCCACTCCCAGTCTGCACTGAGTCACAGGATGAGACCTTAAATATCTCTTATTACACACACACACACACACACACACACACAGGCAATATATTTCTCCTACGCGTCTGAATCGATTCACAAATGTCAAAAATCGATTTTCTAAATGTTAATTAATAACGCTGACGAAACGAAACAGGCAGAACTCTGATGCCAGGGAGTGCAGCACCCAGACAATATACAGCAAGCACACTCTTACATGTTCTATGTTGTATGTCTTCAAAACAATGACAGCATTTAATGACTAAATAAATATTTCCATGAGGCAAACATGAAGTATAGTGGAATAACTTCAGCAGAGGGTCATCTGTGTTCATTAGTGCTTTTGATTTATGATTGCTGTTCTATGATTGATGCTAAAATTTCCCACATATTGAAAATGTTACTGTTACTTATTGGTCGACTGCCAGGGGGACTACCAAAGCGACGTATATCATTGGTCCCAAAACAACATAATCACCTCAACCAGACCTTTCACAGACGACATCTGTGGACATAACCACTGGAATTCATGGGCAACAATTATTTTATGAATAAATTATCTGAGTGTATCGATCGATTCAGGGAATAGATGTCTAAATACTGATTGAAAAAATGTCTTAAATAAAAAAATGATGTAATAAGAATACAGGTCTTTTAAGCATATTCCATATGCACCTGCAGTGTACTGTGTACAGTGTACAATAATATATTTGTAACCCAACTGTTTTTATTTTGCTGCTGATCTAATGATTATTGTGTATCCTAAATGCCCCGTACTGCCATCAGCAAGTCTACGTGAGGACGATTCACTGATTCATTCGGCTCACATCACCTCACTCACCTGTCAGCAGCAGATGTTGTCAGATCGGGAACGGGAGCAAAGTCATTCGAACCATTTGTCTGGAAATGCCCTGTAATTTATGATTTCCTGTGTGTGTGTGTGTGTGTGTGTGAGCAGCTGACAGAGGTAAACAGTGAGTCATCAACAGTGTGCCTGGTGACAATGTCATAAGTGAGTGTTTGCTTGCATTTATGTGTGTGTTCATGTGACTGTGAGCGCTATTATGTGTGTTAAAGACTCTTTTATACGGTCCACCGTATATTAATGGACTTTTAGTGTGTGTGTGCAGCTACGTTTGACTGCATCTTTATGTCTTTTCATCAACATACAGTGATCTGGGGAAAACAGTATTCAGTCACTTAACATCACGCATTCTTTTGTCACATTTCTTTCCTTAGACACTTTTTTTGTTTGCCATTTTTAACCTGATAAGGCCCTTGGGGTTTTTTCCACAGTCGCTGAGATTACACAACACAGTGAATCAAATGAAACTGAATGAACACTTGTCACATCTTCTTAATGGCACGCTCATATGATATAACTTGAATTCCTTATCAAATGTCTGATTGAAGTCAGACAATTTATAAATTACCATGAGTGCTGCACCTGAGTGGAGTGTGGTGTAAGCCTGCAACGATGCAGACTCGGTGTTGGAGGGCTTTATGGCCCACTGCCCCTTGAGGCGAAGACGTGGTGACACCCACTGTGGCGCTCCCTCCGCGCTAATGTGCAAACAGAGTGAAAGTGGGTAGGGGGTGTTACAGTTTGAACTGGATATTCATGTCAGACCAAAAAGCAGACACCAAGACAGGGAGAAAAGGGAGGAAATTGGATTCTTTTTCCTTAACTTCATCTTAAAATCTTGCCCAAAGTGTAGTCCTCTCTA
The DNA here is from genome assembly GCA_039737535.1 of Lagodon rhomboides. Taxonomy (NCBI): domain Eukaryota; kingdom Metazoa; phylum Chordata; class Actinopteri; order Spariformes; family Sparidae; genus Lagodon; species Lagodon rhomboides. Next base: position 5,986,649 of record CM077798.1, on the reverse strand, counting down.
TTCTCGTTTCAAAAAACTGTTCGTTTAACATTTCTGATAAATGACAGCTATAAACGTGAGCCCTGTTATCTGCTGAGCTAAACAGTTTGACTTCTGCTCTATCGTGCTATAAAACATTTCGTCACAACGGGGAGCTGACATAATCAACCTCTACCTTACGCTGTCGGCTATCGGGCAGCTCAACGGCAGGTTAAGAGTCTCTTCTGCTGTCGAGGAAGGGCCGAGCGTTGCTCTTTCACGCCGCTCGCCCGGATTATTAATAGGGCTCTCGAGATATCTTACCTCCTCAGCGCTCAAAAAAACCTAGCTCATTATTAAAGAGTAATTCCACCAGAGCAACAATGCCCTGTTTAATTGAACGTGTCAGCAGTGTCAGAGGACAGAGGAGGGAGTGAGGGATTGGAGCGAGCTGGGCGGCGTGATAGCTTCCAGTAAAGCGCTGGGGTCGGGCGGCAGAGGAGAGGCGGCTGACTGTGATGCATTACCCCAACACAAAGACACCATTCAATACCGGGGGGCAGGGAAATTGATCTGCAACTCTCTCCGAGGACCCATTGTAACTGGCTTCGTCGTATTAAATGACAGAAAATATAAGAGGAAATGAGATGGGGATGGGAAAGAAAGAGGGACGGTGAGAGGCGGGTGGCTGGATAAGATGGCGGGGGAGGAGAAATTGAAAGGAGACAGAGAGGAGGAAAATGAGAGCCAAAGACCTGTTTGAGGTCCTCTTTCCACAGTCAGATCTGGCGTTTTCATTTCCAAATTGAAACGATGTTCAGCAAACCTTTAGTTTCAACAGTAATGTCTCAGTACATGTGAGAACGTCACCTGCACCTCTGAAGTCAAACTGAAATTGAAACACAGGGTTTTTTTTGCCAAGAAAGGCAGTAAGCACTAGTTTGACTTGTGTTATCTTTCTATAATTCAGGATAAACGCAGAAAAAAAGGTAATATCTGAGAGGACCTAGCAAGCAAGGCTTGTATGTATAGGGAGGATGTTGGGGTGAATGGATGACTTTAATCCAGGAGAGTTTGAATCCTGTGTGAAGACAACAGTCACTGTTGATTGTTTTAAATGGGAATTCCGGTATCTTTAAACCTGGGCCCTATATTCACATGTTTTGGTGTGTAAATCATTCATAGTTATTAAAAGTTGGAATCAGGAAAAAGGAATCAGTCCAGTTGATCCCCTCGGCTGGTTGCCCCAACACACGACTCTACAAGCTGCAATGTGATCCTTCAGGGCAACTTGGACTGCCAAAGTTACGTCCATTAAAATTGCTTGACAGGCTGAGGTTGTTATTCGTCTGACAATGTTACGAAACGATCCCTACAGAGATAGATCTATTTGAGATCCTTTTTGTAACCAGAAACACAGGAGCAGCAGGACAAATACATGCTTTGGCTTGATACTGGGTTGGTGGAGTCGTGTGTAGAGGCAGACCACTTCCCTATTGGTCACTGATGTGGCGTACAGAAGGACAGTTTGTTGTCGCCTGTAGAGAGCCCGCGTCATGACTTCCAACCAGGCTGGACTCTTTCCCACGAGCTTTTGTGACATATTACAATCTCTCATTCAACATGTCTGTCATTATACAACACATACTTTTATATATATATTATATTCTCAGACAAATTGACATCCACTCTAGCAGAAACCTTTTAAAAAAGTTAACAGTTCTTATTTTGTGGGCATACAAAAAACTAAACCAACGATTAAGATTTCCCTGAAAAGGAAGGCGGGTGTGAGGGTCATCATAACTATATATAATGCCACCAAGTCTCTCTTCTAATGTAATTTTCTAGTTTCCCTCTCTGCTGTCTACATTAAACCTGCTCTCTGTCCTGCAATTTAAAGAACAACTAACAGGCCAATCTATTAGTCCATGCTGGACTCGCCACATTTTTTAAGCTGCCCTCATTGGACCCATGATGGTCTTGGGCTCATGGGAAATGTCCATCGAAGGCCACTAAAACCAGAAATATAAGATAAACTAGTATTCATGGTATTGAACCTTAAAAGTCTGCACTGTTATTCCCTGGTTTGTGAACTTGAGTCACCTAAAAGGGCTGTAAATTGGGCTATCACAGATTGTTGTCCATAGGTGTCCAAATGGTGAAATGCTGCTTCTTTCGGAGCTGTATAACAGACAAGATCAAACTGATATGAGTGGGAAAGTATAAATTGGCCACTTAAACTGCCAGAACTGTGCTCGTCAAACTCATCGTTCTGCTCTTGAAGAGCTGCCAAAAGAGAAACGTGTTCAGTGTAAGATCTATAAAAGTCTTAGCGAGCCTCGGTGTTGAGGAATGTTATTTTTGTCAGGTTGTTTAAGTTTCTGACGCAGCACGTACACCATCAAGAGCTTAGACACCAGAAGGTATTCTAATTACTTGCTCATTTTGAGGTGCCCGGTGGGATTGGACCCCTGATGGCACCATGGGACATTTTACTGAGCAGGCATCTGCATTTCTAATGTCCCTTCACTCATGTGTCCACCGCTTCTGCTTTAGTTTGCTTTACCCAGAGTGTTTCAGTGCAATCATGGAGTTAGTTAAGGTAGACAACTGAGGCCGATGTTGTGCTCTGAGTCATCTCATGTGTCAGCTGAGCTTGCACACTGCCATCACCATTTGGGTGGCCCGTTTAAGCTGTCAAACTCATTAGCTCGTTCGACGCTGCTCTGCTCTGTTTATGCATCTCTCAGCTCATCGCCAGCGCTCCGGCATCCACCTGTTACCGCCGGCAGAATGCATTGATTTGTCAGCTTTGTCAGCAGGGATCAAAAGGCTGGATGGTAAAAAAAAAAAGAAAACAAAGTTTGAGTATCCCTAATGGTACAGTTCTTGATTCACAGTACATCACACTTTATTTTGGGCTAACTCGTTACAAACTAATCTATTATTAAGTTAGTTTTTCATAAAAGTAATCCGTAACTGGAAAAAATGTCTGTCTTTTCCTTTTTTCGGCACAAACATGAATTCAAACCCTGAAGCATTCGCTCCGTTTCTGTTTGTCTCCTGTTGCTCAGCTGGCGGCTGCGTGCCAGCAGAAGCTAAACCTACAGTTGTGTCAGTGCCCATGTGTAGCTAGCTAATTCAATGTAGCGAGATGGCAGAGAGGACAGCACTAACTTTTGGAAATATTCCCATTGTTTTAAATTTTTGGGCATAAAGGACAACATCGCAGTGAAATATAAGTTGTGTCAGGAGGATAAGTGCTTGTAGTATTGTTTTCATGTAAACAGCTGTATGCCCCTGCACAGTTCACTGTCAGATTGTTAAAATAAAGAGCTGTAGATGTTATATAGCATCTGTCATTCCTATTTTTAGGCTGCAGAGTTACTGATTGTGGGTGGTAAAAAAGACTACAAAATGATAGTAGAGTCAATATATTCAAAGGTAGATGTACAGTTGGCTACACACCGTCTGGACTATATAACTCACATGCTCAATGAGTTGCAAAGAGGTTTTACTGTAATTTACAGTTAAACCTTTACTTTTTAATGGCAGTAATCTTGTAACGTAATGAGTTACTTTTAAAAGTAACGTGACCCAACATTTGGAGCCACATATAGGCCAGGACGAATTGTTGTAGTCACTATTCATTCAAAGATGTTAAAAATGTGTGAAAAAAAAAATCAAGTTCTCATATTTTAAACTTTAAATGAATTGAGAAACTGGTAGTAAATACTGGGGATGAGCAAGCACACCATTATCTCTTGTGTCTCTTCAACCAAATAAATTATCTCTGTCTGTTTGCAACACATTCTCAGTCAAAACTCTTCTCAGACCAAACAGTGGCCTTAATCTCTCAAATATGCCGCTCTTCCTACCATTCAGGCATCAGTTTTGCAGGTGAAGTGCTCCACTGTCAAGTTACAGTATCGATGTTAGCATCATATGCAACATCTGGTTGGACTTTCAAGACAAACTGCTTATATATAATGATATGTTATGACTTTTGGACTGTTATCAATGTTGTCAGACGGTTGCAGTTTGGTTAGGTTAAGGCACAAAATAATAGTTGGTCTTTTCTATAAGACTGCAGAGGGAAACTTGAGCAATGACTGTCACCGTGTCTGCAGAACATAAAGAAAAACAAGTCTGAGAAAGAGTCGCCTTTGTGACGACCACCAACTACTTGCAACAAATGCAAGGTAAGCTAACTTTAAGCCTTCAGTGTTACCTACACTTGTAAAACTCCCAAAAAAGGTCAACTTCCGTTTTGAAGTTGAAAAAAACCCTCGTTTCCCATATTTCGCTTAGGAAAAACCTGTCCTGCACCTGTTGTGTGTATTCTCTTCATGTCTGTGACATATTCTACACATACACACATTAAAACTGTAGTAAAATGCTGGTATGGTGTCCATATGACTGACTTCAGCTTGTTTTCAGGTCGATTTCTGCCGAGCACTGGTGTGTGTCACAGTAGAAATAGGCGAGACTCTCAATCTCTAGATGACACGATGCCGCAGCCACACGTGAGAAGCGCGTCTCATGCATCCAGTGTGAACGGTCTAACCTGGTAACGTGGACGCTGAAATGAAAAGCAAGAGATAAGCACTGCACAGGCATCCACTGTGTCCATCCTGTGAGCAGTTCCTCCTCTAAGAACCGTCCAGGCTTTGTCGTCCCTCAGCTATTTCTGTACGCTTGTGAGTATTTGTGCAAACAGTACAAGTCTGAATGTTCTCGTTATTTTAGTCCTCCCAGCGGCTGTACTTTACTGTGTGCCTGGAGATGTACACACATGTTTGTACTGTACACATCAATCCAGAGGTACACATGCTCAGTTGGCGGTGAGCATCTTGCTCTTCACTGAGACCGAGCCAGACCATATATAAAGTAAAACTGCAGCATGGTTACGCTCACAGTCATTAACTGTGCACAGAATGACCTCCTGACTGTGGTTAATTAACAGCAGCACACAGTACGCACATCACAGCTATGCAGAATGATTTACAAATGATTTATCATGAATCTAATTTGAAAAATTTAGCTGAAGGTCCACTTACTTGTGTTTTCACAGCTTTTCACCGTCACATGGTCGTCGCCAGTGGATAAGGTCGGCTCAGTTGACATGGAGACGGATCCACTGACATGCAAGCTCAGTAGCTGTAATCTTATTTGGACTTCCTCGATTATCTTGGCTAAAAAGTCTATTCAAAACTTTAGTTAGTGAATTCTTGATCTCAGGAAAAGCAGTTCAACAAAATCAATCCCAACCAGGGGCGGAGCTACACTCTCAGCAAAGAGGGGGCGGAGCATTCTCAAGGGCCCCTTCTGATAAACTCATTGTACATTCATATTAAATAGCTAAAATACCCTATCCTGCCTGAAAGCCGTATTATTCTGTCCTATCTAACACAAATTGAGTCAAGCAAGCTTATGGCTAAGAAAACTGTGAGGCTACTTTGTCAGAGAAGCCTGTTCTGAAGAATAAAAAAGAACACGAACATAGAATGCCACTGTGGTGTTGAAAGGTTTCAGCACTGCTGCACATGGACAGCGACAGACAGCTGCCTGTCAGCCCGGGTGCTATGTCTCATCATGTATTCTATACACAGGAATAACAAACGCCTAATAGCCACGGCGATCTACATCACTACCAGGCGTACTCAAACACAAATCAGACAACACCACGAACAGTGAAACCGACTGGTTCTGAGATTAAACATCAGATTATCCTAACACTGTGACTGTTGTCTTCACAACCAAAATTGAAGTTGAATAGAGTAATAATAGATGCTTCACTCACCAGTTTCCTCCACAGAACAATCTGAACGGTTTGTTAGTGAACTTCATACATTAAATGTTCCCTTTTTAAAACTTCATCCTCCTCCCCTTCCTGATGGCAAACCTGCCAACCAAATTGTCCTTGTCAATGTTGATGTCCCATTTGACACACTGTCAGGCCGGATAGTCTGGTCTCATCCATGCATGAACTCAAATAGCTCTTGATCAGCCTAACATGGCTGAAACTTCGTTCGGCAGCGGTGTTGCTGATGGGAATAGTTTTGTGTGTGCATCACTTCTCATGCAGGTGTTCCCAGGTTTCTGGCAGTGGTCCTTCTCCTCCGGTGTGCTTTGATTAGCCTCGTTAGCCACTGTCAGGCTAGGGGCACTAGCATCAGCAACAGAAAAACCATCCGTAGTTCCAGCATCATCGTAAATACTGTTGTGTTTTAAAGACGAGCAAGACGATGAGTAAGCTGACAATGAAATAAAATTCTTCCTGTTTTCTCCCTCTGTTTTTTCCCTCCATTTTGGCGCCTAGATGAATTAAAACAACACATCTGTTATAAAGCATTCTGCCGACCAATGGTAACCTCGTCATCCACTAAGCAAGTTGTCAGCAACATCCCATATTTCCCATCAAGCCCAGAGCTTGTCAGGGTACTTTGTGAAGTTTGCTGTTTATGTTTCAGCTTTAAAATTTTACTCTCCTTGTTTGTAACACTTGAGTCTGTTCAGAACTTGGTGATTTATCCTGGTATGTATCATTTTCTGTTGCCTTGTAGTACTAACCATGAGTAAAGGGGACTTTAAAGTTCATCACTACAGCTGTCTACACAAATGATGAACAGTTTGAAGAAAGACTTCTTTCACCACTGTCACAAACAATGAGCCAAGCTCATACATTGTGCTAATGGTGTGGGCCCTGGGGTGACCACTTTCATTTAGGAGGTGTAGGGGATGATGATGATGATGATGATGGTGGTAGCGGCGGTGGCTGGACAGTTACATGTAGGTGAGACAGCTTCTAAGTAATACCGTTATTCAAGATGGCGTTTTAACAGTTGTCAGCGTGAAACCAAAGCAAGAGGCCACTGTTTGAGGGGACATTTTAACATTGGTAAACCACTTCAGGACACTTCTGGACATTTTCCAGCCTTTCACGGCAACTAAATCAGTTGTGTTTCTGGCGACAAAACCAGCTCAGCCAAAACATTCATTTCTTGTCAAACACAGAGACCAAGTACTAAAAGAACTGATCAAAGCTGATTAAATATCTGTTTCCAAGGTGAAGTATGAACTTTCACGGCTAAGGTGGTTCCCTTGGACACTGATACTTATTTTAATGCTTCCATATACAAATACAGTATAGGATATGCTGTGTTTTGAAGACTATGAGACTATGCAGGAAGAGAAGAAAAACAATCAGACATCATATACGATGATATAATTTGTTCAAGAGTCCTAGAATGTAGGTGCCTGTGAAAATATTACGCTGAAGCTTTTTGCACATTTGACCTGCTTTTCGGTCATTTCAACCAAGTACAATGGGAATGCTGACAAAAGTTAATCAACAGGAGTCCATACAACCTGAGGAATAAGGCTGCTCCATATAGTCTGGTGGTACGGCAGCAGATACTTCTGTATCTGTTGTCAGATGGCAGCAGGGTGAACAGACTGTGGCTGGGTGGGTGTTGTCTTTTAGTATCTTTGGGCTCTGTGCAGACATCTCACTTCACTGATGTCACTGATGCTCTGTAGATGGTACCAGTGATGCTCTGGTGGTTTTAATCACCCACTGTAGAGTCTTCCTGTCCTAGGCCATGATGAACCATGACAGTTTGTGATGTTTCCTGTCAGGATGCTTTCTGTTGCTCCTCTGTAAAAAAAAAATGATGAGAACTTGGCACGGAAAGTCAGCTGGGGGTGGTGAGGTGCGATGACCATGATAGGTTTTTCACTGATGCTGATCCCCAGGAACCTGATGTGCACAGGGGTGTGTGTCTTTGCCTCCATCTTTCTAAAATCAACAATCAGCTCCCTGGTTTTGCAGACGTTGAGCAGTAGATTGTTCTCTGTACACCACTCTACAAGATTGTTGATTTCCTCCCGATTCCCGGGGGTGGTGTCGTCCTCATACTTCACAATAGAGTGAATGATGTCTTGGAGTGCAGTCATGGTGTACAGTGTGAACAGGAGGGGGGCTGAGCACACAGCCCTGGGGGGCTCCGGTGTTGAGCAGTAAATCAGAGGAGATGTGACTGCTAATCTAAACTGTCAGCAGTATGTTTGCAAGGAAGTCAAATGTAGTTGTGTTGTAGTTGGGTTTGGTACTGAGCACAGAGTGTTAAATTTTCCAGTCGCTTCCACAAGTGAGATTGTATTGAATGCTGAGTTAGAATCTACCAACAGCATTCTGATGTAGGTGTTCTTTTTTTCAAGGTGTGTGAAGACTGAGTGGAGGGCAGAAGTTGTGGCATCCTCTGTGGATCTGCTGGTTCTGAAAGCATACTGGTGAGGGTCCAGGCTGGCAGGGATGAAATTGGAAATTGGCAGCTGTAGCATAGCTCAGTAGGTTACTTTTCCATTTTATTTTAGGTTTTTGCGTCACTTTTTGTTATAGGATGTGACCATACACACACACACACACAAACACACAAAAGAAACCCCATCAAAATGATTGGTGTTCACATCCTGCTGTTAGCGTTATTTCCTGTAAAAGCATCTCTTTGTTGAGGCACAGTTGTCATACCAGAACCAATAAAATGGGAAATGACACATAGAAAAACCTTAATTCATTCTTAAAATAATATATGGTATATGTATGGTATGCCTATAAGGCAGGGCTTTTTTTGTGGTGTAATGATTGTTGCAGCCTACAGGGGCTGCTAGCTGAGCTTCAGCCTTTTAGTCTTGCTGTGATCAGATTACTGTAATCCCACAACACAGACTACATGTAACCCACTGCTTGTCAACCTGGTGTTTCAGTAAATTCCGAGGTCTGGCCCACACTGTAAACATCCAATGTAAGACAGTCACTGAGTCATTACACACACACACACACACAAGCACACACTCGCATCCAAATCCCCATCAGAAATAGGTTACCTAGGAACAGATGCAGCTCAAAGGAAATAGAATTCTGCCAGTGAAGATTTTCTCCCGAGAAGGTGTGTGCCTGTAAATCATGTGTATTTTTCACTGCACATGTATGTATGTTAATACTCCCGTGTGTGTGTGTGTGTGTGTGTTTGTTTCACGGATTCCTTTTTTATTAGTTATGGTGTACTTATCCTGCATAAACAGATGAAAGGTTGGCAATGCTAAACATGAAGCCAGTAGGGGATAAGGATGGCATGTGTGTCTGTGTGTGTTTCAGTGAGAGAGGGAGAAGGAGAGAGGAAAATAAACACTGTGAGAAAGGAGAGCGTGAGTAGAGAAATAGACAAAGATAAAAATAGAGTAGGGTAATGGCAAAAGTGCACGGTCTGGTGGTATATTCCATGCTTTGTGTGCACATATGTGTCATTCCCTTAAATGAACCAAACTAAAGGGATGTGATGCTCTACTTATTCTACTCAACCAGTGCAGGTGTAACATTTAATATCCACAAACATAGATGGTGCCGCTCACTATACTTTTTGCTCCTGTCTGTCTTTGGCTATAGCCATTAGCTGCTGTAGGCAAGTTAGCTCAGTCAGCGGTGCAGCGAAGTGTCTCTATTAACCGACTGGAGTTTGCCTGGACAGTGATCTCGAAACCCAGCGGGAGTCACCACAAGCGATGGGGCTCAGTTCAGCTGGGCTCAGTTGTGTCCCGGTGAACACGGCTGGACACCGGACAGGAACTGAACACAGGCTCTGAAACTGACAGATTCCAGTTCGAAGACGGGGGTTACCGTACGGAGTTGGATTACGGTAGCTCTGAGCGGGACTAGAGGACATGCCAGAGGTAGACACAGGAGAGAGGCGGGCTTCAGTAGCAGGCAAAAACAGCGCGTGGAGTTGGATATTGTCACATCTTTCACAGTGAATCGAGGATTTATTTTGACCAAAACAGAGGTTGTTGGACTGTGAAGAAAAAGAAAAAAAGACTGTGTTGTTGAGCTTTATTTTGTTTAGTTTGAATGAAGTGGGATTTTTGGAGTTAACAAAATAATTTAGTTCATCTTAGTTCGATTAAAGAGAGACAGTTACATTCAGAAGGTTGCAGTTGTATTTTTCTTTTTCTTTTTTTCTGTATTTTTCATGTTTGTCTCTTGACATTTTGCAAGTTCATTTTGTGAATTAAAACTAAGAGAGCTTGTATTACACAGAGAACACACAATTTGCATATTCTTAGTTGAGACAAAGGGATCTATGAGACTTTGGCCTCTAGCGGTACAAAGTGACAAGAGTTTGGATTGGAAAAGTGTTGGATCTAAGAGTCAACATAACAACCATTGAGGATTCTGGTTTTTTCGGAATCAAACCAGAAACCTTCCGATAACAAGACGCTGGCTCTACCCCTGAGCCACAGCCATCTGATTCATAGAGTAACACAATTATACTAACTTGGCCTGCATTTGCATTGGTCTTTGGTCTGTTCTTCAGGTTAGGTTGTATACTGGCAGGTTGACACTGGTTTAGTCAACTAGCTCAGCTATGCAGCAGTTACACCTGTCTGTTACTGGGTGTAGATGGTATGTAGTGACATTAAATATTATTTTAATTGTATTAAATATTAGCAACTATAATGTAATGTTTTCTTGATTTTAGAGCTCTGGTTCACCTGGCCTTTGCCAACAAAAAAACGTCTGGTCTGTTATTGCTCTGCTGGTCGGTTCTGTAGGTGAGAATACTGCTTAGACATCTTTAAATTAAAGCCATCATCAAATGGAAATGTTGAATCAAGACACTTTGTCTCAGAAAGCCTTCTTACATTTTGTGACTACTTTTTAAGATTGCATTGATCAATCAATCTCTGAGTCAGAAAAGGAAAATACAAGTATTAATTGCCAGTTATAATTAAGCACTGAAAGAAATCAACATACATTGCACACTCCATAGTGAAGTCTCGTCTGCCCACTAAAGCTGCAGTCATGTACTGCTGAGAGCACACAGCAGCTACACGGGAGCTACTGGAGGTTACATTTCTCGTGGGAGCTTGAGAAGGAGGTGAGTGTTTGTCCGTCACTTTTACCCACAGGGATTTTGCCTGCTGATCTGAGGCCTCAAACTTGTTACATTGTTAACTACAGTGCTCCAGCTCTCTGTCATCCCCAGTGGCTCTGCAGGAAGACGAGAGCACACAGGCACAAGCAGAAAGTCTGGGTTTGTAGGGTCTATTTTTGGGAGCCAACTGCCTGATTCAGCCCCAGGACTCTTTGTTAACAAGTAAACACAACCTCCACAACACTCCCACCCACATCCACAGTCTACTGTGTGAATGAGAGACACACACACACATAGCATCTCTTTATACAAAGACCAAAATAAAGCATTGTACGGAGTTGTAGCCAGACGCGCAGTTGTGGGAATACAAGTGAAAAACATCTCTCAAACCGTCCCTTTGTTTAAATCAGGGGGCTCAGTGTCAGTTTCTTTGGATTGCTCCTTTTCCCAGTCTGACTCAGTGTGGCAGCTGGGGCCAAATGTAGTGATACACATTTTCAAATACCATGCATACCGTGCGCGCAGTCTTTTCAGTCCGATTAGTGTCATGTGGCGAGTCGGCAAAAAAGGATAAGAAAGGTTTGAATTAGGGTGACATTTAATTTATCGCTAAATTGTGTTAGGATTACATCTATCATTAAAAATAAACCCCTTCATTGTGTTTAAAAAGTCATGTCCTCATTGTTACCCTTGTTTTTTACTGTAAATCTGTTTGTCACTATATAAGAAATATGGTGATAATGATCATGATGTAAATGAACAAATAAACACACGATCTGTTTAAAGATAAAGATTATTTTCCTGTATTATTGTGGAGTAATATACAATCAGGCGTGACCTGTGATCAGGTCCTTTAAACAGCACTATATAAGGGCTGTAGCCATGCGTGATGGCTGTGCCGCATGATAAAACAGCTGCTCTGGTGTTGCTTGAGGACATAGCAGTTTAGGCGAGAGCAGGTTTTTGGGGACCGTGCTGATTTTCTTGCATATGATGATGACCGGCGAATGTGTCGCTTTCGATTTCCCAAGAGCTGTACTCTCAGATTTGCGTGCTGAACCGAGCCCTGCGTTGTGTTGTGTAAAACTCTATTATTATACAGTGTGTTCAAGTGTAATCCTGTGCTACTGTTGTGTAGAACTCTATTATTATACTGTATGTTCAAGTATAATCCTCGGTTACATACTCTGTGTGAAGAGAAAGGAAACATGTATCCTTGGTACAGAGTGCACACATAGTGTAGAATACCTTTATATCATCCACTGAGATTAGACGGCCCCGCTGCATGTTGTAAGAGCCGTGTGCATTGAATGGATCTTAGCTACACACAGTGAGTGGGTGGGGGGCATATGGCTAGTAAGACACTCAGCTGCACCCAGAAAAGGGGGGGCATAGGACTGTCAACCTGCCAATTTCAAGACTTTATAGTGCATTTCTTTGGGGCGGCAGTGAATGATCACACTCGCCACAAGTGCTTACAATACTTCTTCAAGGGGGCCAAAAGTTTAATCGTATACTGACCACACCTTTTATACTTCTTAGGAAAATGTTGATGATGGTTCTCAGTCATCCAGGTCATGGTAAATATAGGTGCTGTATTGTCGGCAACTGGACTTGTTGTTTCAGTTTCTTGAAGACGTTTCACCTCTCCTCCAAGAGGCTTCTTCAGTTCTGACTAACTGGAGAGGAGTCGCAGGCTTTTAAACTCTGTGTGGGAGTGTCCTTACAGAGTGGTTAAGAACACGTGTAAGGTGAGGCTAGGTGTGAATGGTTGTTCAGCTGTCTGGAGAGAACTCAGTACAGCATTGTATGTGGGTGATAAGTAATGTCGTAGGCCACCTCCTCTGTTCAAAGACGGTCGCCCCAGTTTGACATAGATGGATACATTTACTCCTCTTTCAAACCATCTGTCTTCTGTGGTGTTCTTGTAAAGTTTTTAGGAATGATACTCTTGGCTAACGTACAAAACTAATGGAGGCAGGCGTATGAGAGAAAGGTCAACCAATGAGAATGGCCATAGACAAATAGGGCAATGTCATCAACCATTAGAATTTGCCCTCAGGGTCATGTGTTTAAGAAATAGGTGGAGACCTTTCAGCATAAAAGCAGGAGTGCAGAGAGAACTTGTTTAGTTTGCTCCTGGGATCGAACTCACTGTTTATTGGTGTTGCTGCCTTATAGAACCCGATGTACCAGACGCTGCACCTCTCCAGTGATCTTCTTTGAGCCTATTTCTCGAATACAGCCTACATTGAAGACTACTGTTTGATTAAGTGTTGGACCAAGTACCAGGACCCATCTGGCCCATTTCCTGGTCCCTTGGGACTCAAAAGTTGGATCATATATATCAGATATTATGTCAGTGCAACTTGTAAACTGTGATTTTGTTGTTCTGTTCTGTTCTGTACATGCGACATCTATTACATGTCTGTCTGTCCTCGGAGAGGGATCCCTCATCTGTGGACCTTCCTGAGGTTTCTTCCATCTTCTTTTTTTATTTTCTCAAGATGCGTTTTAAAAAAGTCAGCGAAAACCTACTGAATAATGATTATAAAACCCTAACGCCTTTTGTCTCATGGTAGGCTTAATAAATATATTAATACCCAGCACTATATTTTATAATAATGATTTTTTTTTTACTTGTGTCTAGCTACTAAATTCTCCTCAGTGTTTGCCAGTTACTGCAGCTGGAAATGATGATGAAGAGACTGTGGAGAGGGAACCTAAACATATCGTCCAACAAATTCCTTCAATATGAATTTAATTTCCAATTATACTAGGCTGGATTATTTTGAATTATTTCATTTTATATTTAATTATTTTGTAATTTCAAGAGAGCCCTTATAATAAATGTTACATTGTTTTATAACCGTATCGACCAACAGACGTGTACTCCCTAGTGCGCTGTGTATTTTACAATAATTTGATAATTAAAGATCGCCTATATAGCAATGTAAAAAATGCACCTTCAAATAAGCAACTGTGTTTTTTAACCTTAATCACTGACTGTGTTCCCATTTCTGACAAATGAGCTGAGTGGATTGTTAAAGTTCAAGCCAGCCTCTCAGAGATTAATGACTTGCTTTATGAACAGTGTTTCCATTATGGTTGTTATTTTCAATAGTCTTTTTCAGTATTCTGTGTTGCTTCCATCGGTCTGTGGATGAGCTGTTTTATAAACTAAAGTGGATAATTGAATTATTGGTTGGTTTCCACTCCTCTCAGTAACTCTATTTATACCACCTGTGAAATGTGTTGTTTGCCATAATGAAGGCTAACGCTGGCTCAAACATGAAACATGTTGATTACTTAATGGTAATTAATGATCAGCTGAACACAGGCCAGCGGATAAAGACTTGGAGGAAGAACACCAAGCCTTGTTTTTTTCCCCACTTTTGTGTTTGTTGTTCTCACATAATGAGCCTCCTGTGTTTTACCATGTGTGCAGGTGAATAAACTAAAAAAAAAAGGAAATTATGACATTCTGCAAAACCAGCTTTACACCAACTAAACCACGGGTTCCCAACCTTGCGTCTTGGGTCATTCAGTACCGGCCATTAAAACCCAGAAAGAACTAAAGGGGCTGATGTCATTGCCATGCATGTACTCTGCTGTGTTGTATTACATATTTTCCTAGAAATTGCAACCTATTTATTACATATCACAAGGCAAGTCATTTTCATGCAACATTAAAATGTTCAGAAAAACTGATTTTATTTGCATTAAAGTGTCAATATTGCAGTGAAAACATTGTATTGTTTAAGCCACGTATGGGTCAATGTACGACATGTTGTCACTTTAACCCCAGAATCGCATACTTACCTACTACACTCAATCAGTATGTACTGCGTACTGCCTACTGGATGAACGTTTAGATGGCGGTTCAAATGAAGCGGACAACCAGGCTGGAGAAGGGTTAAAGGTGATTTATTCAACAATAGATGGGTATAAAGTGCAGTTCTGGGTTAGCTTGTTAAAGACAGGATGAACAGGGCTCCAGCAGGAGAGGGCTGATGGTGGTGGTGGTGGTGGTGCGGTGTACCAGTGGGTGGACGAGGTCATGGAGGAGTTTCGGCTCTGGGAGTCTCAGGGACGGAAGGAGTGTGGCTGGTGGCAGAGGCTTCATAAACAAAACCAAAACAGTGAGCTCAAACATGCTAAAAAAACGTCACAGAGCTATGGGGAGCTGCCGTGTTGGGTAATAGTTTGTGGTTGGTTCCCCACTAGAGGTTAGCTCTTTTACATTATACATACAGAAGTCATTTTAATAGAATTGGGTATCGATTAGCGCTTTAAAGAAAGGTTCAGGTTCAGCTCTGGACTTCAAGGAAGATTTTCTTAGTAAAACATTTAAATACAGTTATTGCTAGATTACGTCTTGATCAGTCTTCACCCATGTCTCTCCGGAGCACCTTCAGTCTTGAGCCGTTGGCAGATGGAGAGGGAGGACTTCGTCTCTGAGGCTGTCTCTGAGTAAAAGGCCGTGGACAAACAGCTCCCCCGACTAAGTAGGAGAGTAACAGTATTTCTCGGCAATATGTGTGAGCCAGGGAGTGTGTGGGAGCTCCTGTGAGCTCTGCCAACCTTGTGGTTAATGCAACAGTACTGAAGGTCAGCTCAGCGTCAAGGAGAGGAACATATCTTTGGTAATTAGCACTCCCACAGAGAGCCCAGCATCTGTGTCTTAGCAAGCTACATGCACCCTCATGGGCACAGCTCACACACCCGTAACACGATACTTGTGAGGTCTTTCCAAGGAAGGCATGGACTGCAAACTCTGCCATGTTTTGTGCGGACACCTAATCAGTGATGGTGGTAAATGCAGTCAGATGAGTTAGTAGCTACTCCTCAACTGTGGGGGGAAGCTTTTAGCTCATCTATGCTCAATGTTAGATACACATGTAGATTCGGACGGCGCCTTCTGTCCATACTCTGCATTCTGTATTTCTGCACATTTTCTAAGGCTTACGCATAAGAACCAATGGAGCACCGAAAGAGGAAGAAGTTTTAAAAATGGTGAGACTGAGAGAGTTTGAGAGTTTAAGCATGTTGGTGAGAAGTTTAAACCATCTGTATGATCCTACTTCGGGCGAGGATAGAAACAGTTTCTACAGAACAGCTGTGAGGAGAGAAAAGTGAAGGTCCATGCAAGTCCGATTTGACTCTGAGCAGAGCCTTCTAGTGGTTTTATTGCTTAGCATCCATGCCCATGTGAGGGAAGCATGGAAGTATAGATATCCTTTGATAAGGACGTACTGTGCACAAATCAGCCTTTACACTCTCCAGTGTACAGCCTGCCGTTAACTCATTAGAGGAAGAAGATAATGTTATCAGTTCACTGCTCATCACTGGATAACATGACATAAGCTAAATTAAATAACACTTTTAATAATTACACAGTTAAAAACACAAACATGCCTTTTTGTATTTAGACTGTATGCTTTTACAGAAAGTTTCCACCAATTCATTAGCAAGATATCCGACCCTTTGGCTGCTAAGTCTTCACCACCTAGTCGCTAAAGTTAGGATTCCTTGGATTTAAGGCGGGGAGTGCACAGTTGGTTTATCACAGGTATTTTTAAAATTATTGATTATGTTTGTTGTTTGTCTGTTATCACATTTTTGCACCTATTCTGTTTTCTTTATTTGTGCTCTCGACATCAGATATAGCTAAATAAAGGATGATTGAATGAATGAATATGATCCAGTTTTGCAGTTTGTAGTTAAGTTCACATTAAGTGGCATAGAAACGTTATACAAGAAAACTAATCTTTTCAACATAAGGTAAATAACTTGGCTGTAATTGCGGAAGGCAGGCAGTAAATAAAGAGTGAATGATATTTAGTGTTGGGTGGGTTCCAGGAGTTCTAGATTATAATGGGAAACACCTGCTGCAGTTCGCCATGGTGCCCATTTTTCTACCTCTTGTTTTTGGCAGGTAGATCAAATGTGTCGTGAAGGGAATCATACTGAACTCTCTCCACTCAATCCACTCTTTAATGACTCCACATCTGGAAGACTGAATATTATCAGAATAAAGAGTGAGTCGAATATATTACGCAAGAGCTTTTTTAATAAATGAGAGCGCCGATGAACCAGGTTTTGTGATTTGTGGACGGTGATCTTTGGTTTAACATGAGCCAGGAGTCTGCTTGTACTGCCTATCATAGCATTTATGATTAAATATGTATCAATGTTCACCCCATGTGCCTGTTCGGTTTAATTAAGAGTTAAACTTAAGGTGGCACATCCGGCCAAGGATAAAATGTTTGCAGTTAAGGTTTCTGGAAACATGAAGTTGCAGCATAAAGAAACGTTTCAACACGTCTGTGGTTTACAGAAGCGTACGTCTCAAACATTTGTTCCTGGCGAATGGGTTGGACGCACATCCCACACAGTTTAACTGGCGCTGTCCTGAGGCGTATTGTATTTGTACTGTTTTGCTGCTGGTTGCAGTTGCTGTCTGAGCTCCGACACACAGCAGGTGATGCACTTTGCTTTTTTGGCGGTTGCGGTAGCAGTTTGTTTGTTTGTTTGGCCTGCCAGAAGAAGAGAAAAATGGTTAAGATGCCATGAAAGTTTACAGAAAAGAGTTGCGCGTACAACTTCATCCACAAAAGCTGCATTAAATATTGTCACTAATTAATACAAGCAGACAGGCAAACGAATCTTAAGGGAGATGAAGAGAGTGAAGTGGGGGGGGGGGGCAGAAAGATGGCAGACAAACATGTATATATAGAAATGCAGAGTGAGAACAAGACGACGGGGAAGAGAGAGTGAGTGGGATGTGCAAAACTGGGCGAGTGTGTGTGTGTGTGTGTGTGTGTGTGTGTGTGTGTGTGTGTGTGTGTGTGTGTTACAATAAAGACAGTGAGCAAAAGGCAGTTAATCAGCGTCTATATTGGGGATTCCCTAACTTCATGTTTTATGGTTAAATATAACAAACAGGACTTGTGCTATTATTATTTTAAAATTGCGGTACTTTATTTAAAACTGACCAGTTGGTCAGCGGAGTTCTGAATTGTTGGTTCAAAGCCATTTCTTTTGATCCAGACACAGACGACCAGATGGTGAATCCCCCCTCCTCTCACCACGGATGTTATGGATAGTGCAGTTTGACA
This sequence comes from Lagodon rhomboides, assembly GCA_039737535.1. Lineage (NCBI taxonomy): Eukaryota > Metazoa > Chordata > Actinopteri > Spariformes > Sparidae > Lagodon > Lagodon rhomboides. The sequence goes on along the minus strand of CM077798.1, from coordinate 5,968,636 downwards.
GAACGACCATCTGAAGCACACAGGACACTGACAGACTGCCCGCCCAGCTCTGCAGGACAGCACCACCACACGTGTCAAGGCCCATAATGCTTAGCTGCATGCGCCACCCCCCCTCTCCCCACAACCCTCTCCCTCTCTGTCTGAGTGTGTCTGAGGATAAAAGGATCACAGTGGAAGATGGCGAAGGACTTGCAGTGAAGGCAAAAACTAGTGGAGGACAGAAGTTTTTGCGATAAGGTGGGAAACAGGAGTCCAGCTCCCTGTGGATGTGTTCAGATGGCATTAAAGCCGGGAGGTGTTTGGGGACAAAGTGGCTGAGTCAGTGAACAGGACTCAAAGAACAAAAAAAAAAAACAAAAAGCTGACTCAGTGGCACAAAGTCACAAAGCCAGACACTGGTCTTAATGTTGTTTCAGTGCAACATAAGCGAGACACTTCTGTGAAAAATTAGAGATGGAACCTTATCGTGTCAACAGTCCTGGGATGACCTCATGTGAAAGTTGAACAGGAGTGGGACGAAAGGAATTGGTGGAAAAAATATCAGCATGACTTCACACTAACAACAGTCACAGTCGATCTTCTGATAACAAGACGCTGGCTCTACCCCTGAGCCACAGCCGCCCCATTTTCAGCCATAAAGATAATGTTTAACCTCGTAAGCTGGAGTGGAGCCCAATTGGGGTATTTTTTGAGCAACTATAGTAACATATAAGTGAAATATATAATTTAGTACCTGAGAAATTTTAAATGGCACAGATGGTGTCAAAATATACCAATGGCACATCTCTAGTGCTCTGTACTAAAGCCTCTCTATTTTTGTTCTGATTCACTTTATAAGCATAAAAGTTGGCAGAGGTAATGTTCAGATGTTTTGCTATGGTTATGCTGTGCGCCAACTTCATTTACTCGGAACCAGTGACTTATACTTACACAGCTGAACAAATATTTCAAGTGTTCCCTTTATTACCTTGATTGTTCAAATAGACCTTGTAGTTGCAGAGATACAAAATTGAGGCCAGTTCTTAACAAGTTTAACAGAATTGGTCACCCGTAGAATTCAAACGTAAGGCAAAGAGTGGGCAGCATATCTCAAGACGTATGGCGAAACACTTCTAACTGTAACGGTCATTAGCTTGTTATTTCTCAGATAGCTGTGCAGATATCTGAGCTCAGAGCTCCAGGGGGGTGTAGGTGATCACACCACTAGCACAGGAGCTTAACGGGCCGGGGCTAGCTGGTTAGCATCCTTACTTCAGTAGATATCACACAGACTTCACAACATCAAAACTGTTATTTCTTTACATTATGCCAAGAATGTTATCATTATTATCATCATTATTATCAATATTATTATTATTATTATTATTATTATTATTATTGTTGTTGTTGTTATTCCACTAAATTCTTTACATATTGTCTCTGGAAGGCCCTCCTCCTGAATACCCAGTCTGCTCTGATTGGTCAGCTCACACACGCCTGAGCCAGCAGAAGTTATGCAAAGTTGTGACGTAGTACAATGTCAGAGAATCACAGTATTAAAGGCGGGACTACTGACAAGGCTTTTCAGGCACTTCAAGAGGCTATACAAATAAAGATTGATTGATTGACTGATTGATTAATTGACTTCAGAAGAAGTGTTTTCTGTGGAAGAGAGGAGCTTCTGTTGGCGCAGACTTCGGGCTTTTTAACTTTCAAGACCTTTTACATGCACAAGAACCTATGAAATTAACGCTGAGGTCTTCTTTAAACATGGTGGTCCAACCAGTCTGCAGTTTCTGTTGTGCTTGTTTTATGTAACGTGTTGCTTCGCTAGCTACAGAGAACAAAGCTGGTACATAGAGCACAAGAACACTGGGGAACAGAGACACTGGGGACACACTGACGAACCAACAAAGAGCGAGGGGGAAACACAGGCTTAAATACACAGTGATTATAAACTAATGGTGCCTAGCTGTACACAGAAGAAGTTGTGGGAAAAAGACAAAGACAGGAAGTGTCAGTTACTTTTCGATAATGTGTTCACCTGAAGACAGAATGAGTGTTTGAATGAAAACCTGCTAATCACAGCCCTTGTTGTCACATGGTAATGTTCCTGACAGAATAACTACTGCTCTCCTGTGACCCATGTCAGTCCATTCTAACAAAGCTGACTCACCATCCTGCATTCACACTTTGGAAAGCTTCATGTTTGAAGTCATCGTGAGTCACAAAGCCTATTTCTGCTGGGCCTTCGCAGGGAGAAAGTACCAATATGCATCAGTGAGCTTCAGTCCCATGCAGAGCGGGATTAGAATTGGCTACCTCGCTGTGAAAAGTTGAAGAAACAGAGTTTTACAGACAAAAAACCTTGCGTTCCGGACGGCTGAGCGCAGCGTGCCAGAGCCGCGGGACAAGGGCTCAATGTCATTTCACAGCTTTAAGAGGAGGGCTGGATGCTGGTGAGGATTTGGGGAAGAGAACAGAAACAGAGGGAGGTGAGAGGAGGAGGTGCGGGAGGGGGGGCTAATCCAAATACATCACTGCCAGGCTGCACACACACACACACACGCACACACACACGAGGGGCCAAAAGGTCAGCAGTGTGTGTCTGGTCTAATTATGATGAAGTATATGCCATCGATGTGGACAGCACCCAGGTGCGTACTGGGAAGACAGGCTGTCACCAATCTGTCAGCAATGGTCTGCCACAGCTTGGACGACTGTACACACACTAGCACACACGCGCACACACACACACACACACTGTCATTCACAATGACACATGCAGTCATATTTAAAGTATTTTCTCACTCTCGTATAGGTCAGTGTGTGCGATAGCTTACTGTCTCCTATCCAGCGACAAACACTTATACAGGGAAAGACACAACTTAGTGTGTTTAATGCTGAATTTACAAGGCACAAATTATTTTGAATCTGTGTAGTGTAAATGGGCGTTGGATGCTTCCAAGAGATGCTCTTTTGTACCCGGCTGCAGCACCAGGTGCACACACACTTTCACTTTCTTCCTATTGTTTATTTTAATGATTTTATCAAGTGCAGAAACATATCTATTCAAAAACCTAAACATGCCGTGTGGACTGCAAGTGAATACGCACGTAAATTTAATCTACCCCCACCTCGTTCCTCTCCTGTTCCCCCGCGGTGGTTATGAATCTTATGCACATGAAACATATTAAAAGACAACACAGTGTATAAAAAAAACGTATAAGGAGTAGAAGTGTATATCTACAATTAAATAAAAAACAGCAAAACTTTGATTTTAAAATACTTTATTTCATAAACAATATCTAAATTCAACTTGGTCGTTCACATACACAGTAAGGATAGAAAATGCTTGAGTTAGAATAAGAGAAAACAACAAGAATCGGGCATTCCCATCTGCTCGTTGAGTGGCGCCGGCTTACGCGGTGAGCTCGTCGTGTGGCGATCTAAAGAGTGGCCTGGTGCTTAGAAAACTGTGCTACACGTGGAGGATGCAGGCTCAAGCGCCCGCCCCGCCGGAGTGCCCGCGAGCGAGACACCGAACTGATTGAAGCTGCAGGGGTGATGGCCTGTAGTAGTCGGATTACTTCACCATCTTGCTACGGTTGCGTCGAGACAAATCAGAGAGAAGACACGTTTTTTACATCTCCTGCTTTATTCACTACTCGTTCTTTCTCACCATGGCGTGGTAACACTGGAAAAATGACGTTTCGTTTAAAGTAGAGCGTGGAGACGAGCCCTCGGTATCTCACAAATAGACATAAATAAATCAGTTAAATACTGAAAAGACAACATTTTGGTCCGTGGTGTAAATCGAGCTAGAAAAGATTCACATTGTCTCCCCGTCTTCGAACAGGGCAGGATAGTTCTTTTTCACGTTGGAAGACCTTCACCTGTGTGGCTAGACTATCATAAATGATCTCTAATATGTAGCCAAATATTGCGGAGTATTGTGCAAGACACTATTTGTGCAAAGAATGTGTGCTCCTCTACTATAAAAGCTTGGACAGGTGTCAGTTTGGAGATTTTTAGAAAAAAAGGTTTCCCACAATAGAACGACACTAGGACAACACTAAGAAGGCATTTGCCGTATAGAATACCTTTAGCTTTAGATCATAAGTCAATTAGAAATGCCTTTTGTTAAAGAATACACCGAAAATGCACACGTCACAAAAGCCATTCACGTAATGTTTAAAGAACAGCCCAGGGGGGGCCGTGGACTGTATGTGCCGTCCTGGGGGGGGAAACATCTGGCTGCTCCGGCGTTTCCCCCTGAGCGCTCTCTTTTCTGTACAGTGTGATCCGTCCATCCACTCGTCCATCCATCCCTCTGTTCCTGACTCACCGGTGAAGCTACGGTCGGCGAGGCGTCGAGGGGGGGGGGAATGACTCTGAGGGTCGGTGAGCTGTGCTGTGCTGTGCTGGGCCCGGACAGTGCTTCACCATGCTGTGCCTGAGACAAACTGTGCAAACGCTACTGTGCTCTCCGTCCTCTGGGCTACCGGCGCTGCTACTGTACAGTGAGTACGGTAGCACTACAGAGGAGGCTGCGGATGTGTGTGTGTGTGTGTGTGTGTGTGTGCGTGTATGTGTGTGTGTTACAAACGTTGGCCAGGCAGTGATTAACTCGGATCCCTCTATGACCAGTCAAACTGTAAACAGGAGTTTTAGTCTTCAGGTTCTATATACAGCCGAGCGCAAAACGTGTCCGTCCGTCTGAAGGAGGCAAAGCAGAAAAGAAGCTCCGACCTCCATCCGGTTCGTCGTCTGGCTTCACAGCAACGAAATGTTTCTCCTTCCCGTCTTAAACGTTTAAATTTTCCTGTCTTTCAGTTCGAGACAACGGCGGTCTGTGTATCCAGAGGTGTTCTATATTTTTTTGTTTCTCTCCAGTTGCTGATATATCAGTTGTTATGAGGTAACCAAGGAGTAGATCATACTGAAACACAAGAAGAAGAAACAGGAAATAGGAAGTGAGTCGACGCTCGTGTGTGACAGTGAAAATTACATAACAGATAATTCAACGGCCTGTTTGAAGCATTCAGATAACGAGCACTGTGTGTGTGTGTGTGTGTGTGTGTGTGTTCAAACATTTCATTGATCCATAGTTAGTTTTGCTGCTGATTCATCTCAATACTGCTGTCTCAACCGCCTGAAGCTTTAGTTGGGGGGGGGTCTGTTTTTCTACTTGAAAGATGCGGACTCATTTATTTCAGCTGCCGACAGTTACCTTTTAGATGTGACGTCCCTTTCAAGCTCCTCTGTCGTAATCTGCGTGATTCAGACTAGCGCTGTGTTCACATGTACTGTTACAGACTGCATTATTCAGCGTGGTATTCTTCCTACAGTGTGCGCGGGGACTGTGAGGGATTCCCACCATGCTTAGCACCTTCCAAGAGAGCCACACCGTGATTAATAGCGATTAATTAACGGTCATTATAATAGTAATGGATCAGGGCGCGATTATGTAACTTTTCGATTCAATTCAAGCAACTGGAATGGTACTCAGTAGAGCGTATACCTCTGTGAAGGCCCAACAGTCCCCTTTAACTCATTCATGCCTACATTTAAATCTGCTGGATCTGGTACTCAAAGATACCATCAGCCTTAACACATCTGATATTTGCATCAAGATGGACGGGGTCTATTCTGAGCTGACTTTTGGTTTCAGGGAAATCTGTTCACTAGGCCTCGTTTGTGCGTATTCCTGCTGAACAACCAACCAACGGATCCAGGTAAAAAAAAACGTCCTTGGCCAAAGGGAGAGAAACATTTAGAGGTTTTGCTGTTAACGCCTCGCTTGGTCTGGTTGTGAACAGAGGTTGCTTTAACCGAATTCGTTTGGTCTTTGACTAAACTATTTTCAACAATGATGGGAAAATCGAAATACTGTCCGTCATTTTGACAAAATAAGACTCTGTGGGTGATCTACTGTAACATCAGTAATTTACACTCAGCTGCATTTGAAAGCTTTTATGTCAGAGCAGAGAAAGTAAAGTTCAGCCTTTCAGTCAATGACAGGACATACCAAGATTTGTGTTTCTCACAACAACTAAAAAAAATGATTATTGTAATAACTAAGTATTATTAAACACTGCAGTGTCTGTAGCAAGTGGTGTGATCGTATCTGAATCACAGGAACACAGATGCTAAAATGAGCAGATAAAGCCTTCTACGATGTTTTGTCGCGCAATAAAAGAGTATGTGTGAACACAGCCGTGAGTCTAGAAACACTTTTAAATTTAAATGATGGAAAAACTGCGCTGATCATTTTACACTGACGTCTGTGATGTTCCACTGTGTGTTGCTGCAGAAACACTCCAGCAATACCTTTTTACCTTTGCATAGCATCACTGACAGTCATTGAGCCATGTTAATAATATGGAAGACAATTTTAAGGCTTATTATCTGCAACTACAGCAACACACAGTGGTTTCAGAGGATCCTTCTTCTAAGTACAAATCATAGAATTAGTGTATTACTTTTCCAAATTGCTTTAATTTATTTAATGTTGCACTTCTTGAATACCCAGAGTAGAATAGCTAAATAAAAGAATATTTAAAAACATAATAAATGTGACAAACCATCTTGAAATACAGTTATCAAAACACATAAAACTGTAACCAATAATATTTTGTTGCTGTTTCCATTAACGTCTACATCGACTGTCCTAATATTGTCTTAATTTTTTACATTTTTAGGTTTTTACCATGACCTAAAAGTGTAAAAACAACGACCCTTCCTGGCATGTTTGTGCTGTTTGATTCGTTTCTCAAAAAGGCTGCAGCTGTAGAAATGTTGCCACTGAATGCAAAAGAAAAAAGCAGAAGCAGATGAGCATCATGTAATGCAATGAGCATGTATACAAGCTGTAAAGCGGACATTGCTGAGTGACGAAGTGATTTCTTTCTTTCCATTTTCTTTTTTTTTTTTTTTTTTTGACCAAAGCCGGGACGATGTGCGATGTTTACCTGAAAAAAGAAAGGCGATTAATAAAGGACGGCGTGACACAGACACAGCCACAGATTGGGGATCCGACACTTGTCTCGCTGAGCTGTGACTTGACAAGAACAGATAGGCACCTCGCTGACAGTAACTAATGCCTCCCAACGTTTGTGTTCATCCCCGAGGCCTTTCGGCGCTCCTAACACCTCCGTTAATCTCTGCTGGTGAGAAGGCTGCGAGTTCACTCTGTTGACTCATGAATATCCATGGACGGAGAGAAAATATGATGCAGAGAGAGAGGGGGAGAGGGAGAGGAGAGGATATACAGTATGTGAGGAGAGAGACAGACAGATCAAGAGTGAAGGGCTGCTGCCTCCTCGGAGACTCGACCTCCTCCCATTAAAACCTCGGAGAACTGGCTCCATCGTTAGTAGATTGACTTGTAGCTCTTTAAATTACAGCTCCTTCACTTTCACGGCCTAATTAGACATTAACTAAACATAATGTATGCTAAAATATGACTTGTTGTATGAGATGGTGCAGCAAAGAGGAGAACTGGCGCTTAGGTCTGTGTGATTATGGGGGAAATATAATGCTGTTTAATTTGCGAGATATTAATTATTTATCATATTATCTTGATTTAAGGGGGGGAATGCCTTTACACACCATCATATGTTTTAAATTAGCAACAGCTGTTCTTTTTAAAGAAATGTGTTATAATAATGTATTTTCAAAACCGTATATGAGTCACAGACAAAGATCCTCTGTATTTGTTTAATTTTATATGTCCAGGTGGGCTGGATGCTGTTATCAAGTGTTACCGGCCATTAGACCAGGGATTGTACTATAAATGTGTCCAAGTTCAATTAAGCCCCCTTGAATAGTAGAGCCAGTAATGTGAGGTGAATTAGTGCTGAACACATGCTCTTTACATGACACCTTATTACACACGTATTACACAACCGGCGTCAGCGAGGTCACATCCAATTACTGTAGCTCTAATTAGAGTGCAGCGCAGCACACGTGCGTGTGTGTGTGTGTGTGAGGTGAAACACAAAGGAAGGCGAATCAAATTATATTCACCTGTTATGCAATTTTCACTGAACAACAATCCAACATCTACTACTGTTGTCAGTGCTGGCTGTTGGTTTGTGACTGTGGTCGGGGTTCAGCACTATTTCCTCAAATCTGAATCTGCGCGAGCTCAGACGAGACTGAGAGTCTACAGGACATGCTGCGAGGCTGCACTCACAGAGCTACATGAACACATGAACATGTTTACATGCTCAAAGTGACCATGCTACCACATTGATGTTTAGCAGGTACAATCATTACTGTGTTCAATCTTGGTTTAGCTAGCATTTGGCACTTACAACACTAAATGCAACTGAGGCTGATATGAATGTCATTAATTTTAAAGGTATTTAGTCATAAACCAAAGTATTAGACCATTTGACTTTTGACCTGGGGAACATAAATCCACTGTGTGTCAAGATATTTTAATCAGATGTTGGTTTTTCAGTCTGGATCAAAGTGGTGGACCAACAGACTGACATTGCTGGTTGATCCAAATACTTGAGGTCCAGATTCACAACTATGTAGCTGATACATTGAGTTTATTGATAAAATGCACAAAGGTCATTAAAACTGGATAATTTAACTGGAAAATTCCAATTTCTGAAAGTGATCATTCTTGATTGTTTGGCCTGGGGAAGATTCACAACTCTACTGTGCATGACTGAACTATAAATACACAGCACCCGCTCCCAACGGCGCAGTGACGTTGGACAGTGTTTGAGTTTCAGTTTTTGGTCTTCTTTGCGAGTTTCTCGCCCCATTAATGTTAATTAACCGTAGCTGATATAATCTGCTGCCGGCGTTGTTTGTTCTTTTAATCAGCCGGTGCGATGGACTAACAACGTGACATCACAAAAAGGGCTAACATGACTCGCTAACTTCTTGTTGTACGGAAACAATGCTGTTTTTTAATAGTCGACATTTTCCTATAATAACAACCTATAAAGGTTGACAGGGACATACACCTAAGCGTAATCTAGTCCACTGTCAAACACATGCACCTCATTGAACAGTGAATGAACGCATTTGCTTCTGCTTCACTGAAAAATGCATTGTGTTTTCATCACCACAACTTGGTCCATAGTACAGCAGCTGTACCAGTGAAAACGAGATAATCATGACAGATGGATTCTGACTAGGCTGCTCATCTCCACACATAAATATGACTTTAGAAACACACACATGTTCATGATGTTGCCTTAATTAAGGAATAATTTATGGTAAGGCCATCCACTGCCTGTAAAAAAAATAAATCATATCTTGCGCTCTACTTTAGTGACAGATGTTGCCTATTTCATGTTCCATTAGCTTTCAGCAGCTGTCTAACTAATGAGCCGAGGTTAACCTTGCGCGTGCGTGTCTGTGTGTGTGCTCGTGTGCAAATAGAAAGGCCGGATTTCCATGCCCGGGAGGAAGGGAAGGACAACAAGTACGATACAGAGGTTAGACCCGTAGATGTACAGCAGGACAGCACACGGGCAGCAGCAAATGACGACATATCAAGGGAACCGCAGGGGGTTAAACCACGCCGAGAAAAGACAAGCAACCAGCATGTATCTTGTGAGGGAAGTCACTGGAGTACATCACATTTCACGTAGCAGCCCTGTGACAGGAATGAACTGAGGAGGAGAAAGGGAGGAAGTTGGAAGGTGAAGGTCAAAGGTCACGTTCTGAGGGGGAAACTTCCGTTTGTCAGACGGGGCTTCATCATCTGCCGGTGTCAGAGGAGCTACAGCTGAGGAAGCTGAGACAGCAGAGTTCACCAGGGACTGACGGACAGGTGGGAACTGTGAAGACTAACAAGGAGGCTAGATTTTATATTGAAACAAAATATAATGCATTGCACACTGGTGTCTCCTCCTTGATCCATTTGTAATTTTTAATTGAGGAACTGAATTTACTCAGTGCACAAAAATATGTCAAAAAGGTGAATTTATATGAGAAATACATTTAGCCCAGGCGTGCTCAGCGCCCTCTGAACCCCGTGCCTCTGTCCTCCTGCTGTGCCCCGCTGGACAAAATCAAGAGTTATAGAGTAATTCCACCGGATCATCTGCAGCAGATAAGCTTCACTGAGCAACCGAAAAGGATTTTAAATCACCCGTCACACAGGTGTGGAGGTGAGCGCTCAGGTGGAGCCGTGTGTTCATCTGTGCGCCTGTGAGGGCATGCACAGTTTCATTATGTGCATACACCATGGGGTGCGGTGCCTGTGTGTGTGTGTGTGTGTGTGTGTGGGCAGTAAGATTTATTGTGAGGGCGTGAAGGATCTTTGGGTCACAGATGCAAGCAAGCGATACTGGAGTGTGTTTGGGTTTCAGGGAGCAGTGACAAAGAAGGGTCGGTGTCACAGGGTAAGAAAACAGAACAAGGGTCTCCTGAAGCAGGTTTCAGATTGTATCACTTCCAATTCCATCAACCTCCCAAATGAGATGTCGATTTTCAGCCCTGGCATGACGTTAGAACAACATGGTTATGCCTGGACGCTGATTATAAGAACCTTATGTAGAAAACATTTAAGAGGGTTCATGTATTTGTAGGAAGAGCTGCTCTGGGTACAAATCCAGGCTTAGGAAACATGGTGAGATAGCCTACCTATGGACTGCTCTTAAACTGAATGATATTTTTTTTCAATTTTTTTTTTATCTTGTTAGTTTTACTTCTCTTGCTTTCCTTTTATTGTTATGGATCCCCGGTGTATCTGAAATCGAGTAATTGCTAAGATCTGGTTATATGGCCACATCTGTAGAACCAAATCAACTGAGGGACCAGCGTGACTGGTCACTGCAGGTGAGTCACACAGGCCGTAAATAAACCCCCACTGCGTTTATCTAAATCACCTAATTCAGAAAAGACACAAAAAGTCACCAGGTCACACTTGAACCAGAACGTTACTCTAATGGACAGTCTTAGAAATATTAAAAGAGTACTCTGCTGATTTAGTGCACAAATGATATAATTGACAGTTTGAAAAAAAGAAAAAGATCAACATTGATGTAAATCCAGATACATTATTAGGCCACCATATCATGAGGTCATCAGTGTTATGCTTCAGCTTTATGTTTTTCAATAGTAACTGCATGAAAGTGAAAGTAACATGGCCGGGGAATTAATGATTTAACAGGAAGGGAAAAAATGCGTGTGCAGTACTGGTCTGCATTGCTACCGGAACAAACTATTATAGTGTAAGAGCTGTTTTCCTTGTTTGTTATTCAAGTTATATAATATACTTTCTCATACAGTTAGATTACTGCCAGACCACGCTGTCAGGTGTTTGCAGAAATCCGAGAGCAAACTTATTTTTCGCTACAGTGGAAAAAAGTAATTTTCTAAAGGCTAAATGCCAACAAATATAGATTGAAGCAGTCTATTTCGCTAGATGAAAACATGTTGTGTATTTTGGAAATCATTACAACGATCTTTTTTCCATATATTTTGACTTTTGGACTTTTCAGTGCTCTGAAATTATTAGAAATGTTCAGATGACATGAGTCAGAAGCGATCCTACACACAAAAAAAACATTTGCTAATGTTTTCTGTATTTCTGCACATGTTGAGGGCACATTAGATACATTTTTGGTGAAGCAATGATAATATCTAGTCCCTGCTGAGTCCGCCTGATTGCTCCATTTCCCAAACTGAATAAATACTGCACATATAAACACAGAAATGCTAAGCTAGCTCGAGGTTTAATTAAAATACCTGCTGAAGAATAATATTTTCCACAGACAGATTTAGGTAGGCTACCCATTCTCTGTGTTCCTTCTACTGAATAGACTGCTCACTTTTACGCAAGGGCAATAAAAGTACCACAGAAGTAAAAGTATGCCCATTCATTAAAGTTGCACTATGTAGTTTGGGGGAAGAACATTGCCTCACACGGGGCACCAACAGTGGTTTCCTGGGCGAAAGTCATGTGTTTGACCTGTCTATCCACTCTGACCTCCTCCATTTCCCTCTGAGATATAATGGAGTAGAAGAAGAAGGGTCTTCTACTTCTACTTCTACAACTAACCAGTTGATGACAAGGGAGCCTTTGTACAAACAAATGAATATTATTGTAAGAGTACAAAGATTAAATTTAAAAAAAGTAAATATGAATTTCCAGAAACCCGACCTCTTGAACTTGATGGAATTGGAAGTGAATTAATCATCACCCTGCTTCGTAGTGAAGTACCTCACTGCTGCTGCTGCTGCTGCTGCTGCTGCCAGGGGTCTCTAAAACAGCAGATGAGTCCAGATGAGCTAGAGCAGGGTGGGGTGGAGTGAAATGGAGAAGCAAGATGATATAAGTCCATGATGAATGCTTGGTTTACTACCACAGACAGTCAGTGTTCAGTGTCCAGTGAGGCCCACTCAATCGTGCTGAAGGGTCTCGACTGCTGGGCCCCGAATCTTAATATAAAGCTGCACCCTGCACGGTGCTTTCTGAAAGAGATCAGCATTAACTCACAGCAATCCTTTTGTAGAATATATTTTAGTGCAATAACTAGTAACATATATACTTTACATCACTTCTGAGCTAAAGTACATATTCTATTTATGAATGAATTTAAAACCAGCAGCATGGCCCTTTAAATAACAAGGTTCTTGCTCACTGAACCTACCACACACTTCTACTGATTGATGTAGGCATGAAAATGGATGAGATACATATGAGCATAAAGCACAAGCTCTTTTTCTTTCCTTTTCACCGTAGTTTTTACCACTCTACCATGCCAGGAGGGAGAATACTGTATTCTCATTGCCTAACAGATGTTGTCAGTGGAGAACAAATCTTTAGTCTGCTAAACCTGAAAATTACTAAGTTTTGAATCTGCGTTAAACCCTTATCTCAATACATGATGATATGGAATCATAATAGCCTAGCTGTAAGAAAAAGGTGCTTTCGCCAAGAGAATGAGGTCAGGTGTGTTGCACATTCTTCTAACAATTCAGTGTATCTTTGAAAATATAAGCATCAACAAGAAGCAGTACCTCATCTGCAAGCGGTATGTTACGTTTAGGATGTAATTTCAGGTTAACTGTAACTACTATTTTTGAAAACCAGAATAAGAACATCACTCGACATATTACCCATGATGTTGCTTTTCTACCTGTGCGGTATTGCTGTGATAAACATATTCGCATCATAATCAAGAAAAGAACCCATAACAAGACACATCAACATCACGTCATTTCTGTACAGCAATCGGGCAGTAAGGCATCTGTTCAATGTTTAGTCACAGCACTATCACACACATACAAGAACAACTCCATGTTAAAGTTGCAATCCTTTTTGTGATGTGGAATAATCATCAAAAATGTTAAAAGAAAAACATTAATCTTGGAGCGCAGTCATCAAAAAAACTACAATCTGCAGTTGACGTGGCTCCAGAAAAATCTCAAGCTAGTTTAAAGCTAAAATCCATATAGCCACAACAGTCCTCGATGGCACATTAATAGTAAATGTTATACAGATCAAGATCAAGAGAACTGTGGTGCCTATATGGAAGATCACTGGGGTCAAATTTCCAAAAGAATAACGCCATTCTTTCTCAATTTACTGTAAAAGCACGAAAGGTAACAAAAAATATATAAGGATTGTACCTTTAAGTGTTCCATTGATAAGACCTATTAGAGGGATATTTCCAGGTTCCACACACTGCAGCACCCACATGACACATGGAACAAGAATCCGCAGTCATTAATAACATTATAAGACATGGATAGGAACAGTGTGCATTATTATCATAAAACAGTCAAACATTTTAGCAAAAACAATTGCACAGGCAATTTAAAAAACATCATAATTTACAAGATTGTGTATAGAACACAAAATATCTAACATTTAACCGATGCATAGTAGTTTAATCCTTTCGCTGTCCACCCGAGCGTTCTCGTCGTGCTTGTCAATGAAGTAAAGAATCAAATTCTCTTAACATCACATGCATTAGCAGCGGCGGGCCTGATAGTAAGCTTAACTAACCTGACAGATCTACACTACATCACAGAACTTGCATGTGATTGCCAGAGAAATGGTTACTTTATTCAGTGATTTGCACTCGCATGGCTTCAGAGCTGGGAAATCAAACCAAGTTAAATATCCACGTGATGGCAGGAGGGTTGGAACCAAACACGTGATGTGAGTGCTCTTTTTCACAATTTCCAGCTTTTACTTTTTTACCATTTCCCCTCAAAAACAGGCACATATAATCCATTTCTAAGTAGCTTCAGTTCAGTTGCAATGTTTTTACTTTAGCTGTTGTAATCAGATTAATGTAATCTCTTTACATGCAATCCAATTACACCCCCCCACACCGCCTGTCAAATGCTCACCAGTAAAGATAGTAGAAGAAGGAGAGGACAAAAAAGGACAGCTTGCACCAGGCCTCCTTCAGGCAGAACTTGAGCGTCTCACCGTTCATCACGGATGCCGGGTCGTAGAGCAGCTCCTTAGTGTCCGTTGGAGAATGGAAGTACCTACCACAGAGGGCAAAGACCACATCGCGGGTAGTTGACCCGTTCGAGACCCCGGGGGGAGGGGAAAAGAAGGAGGGAGGGAGGCAGGGGGAGATGATGGGAGGAAATGGGGAAGGAAATAGTATGGAAAAAATGGCATGATGAGTTAGGTGAACACTATCATGCAGCAGACGTGGGCGAAATAGTAGTTGAATATGTTTGTGGAGATTAACCATTTGCTAAACCCCTTCCCTGAACAGTGGCTGTCCATAGTTTAGCTTACATAGCTAGGCACGAAAGGTCTGTCAAGCTTTGGATTTCTGCACATTCTGAATAAGGAATGGATTAAGTGGCGTATCTCCTATATTGTTACTTGAAAATGTTAGCATGCTAACAAGCTGACTAACTAGTATGCTACCATTACTTTCTTAGTCAAAGAGCATGTCATTAGCAAAGTATTCTATTTTGTGTGTCTCAGTTAAAAAAAGACTGATACACTGTGTAGTAGTACTTGGGAGCCAGGATGCTAGTCGGCTATATCAGAGTTTACGGTAACGTCGACAGCCTTTTCGCTTTTCTGACTAAAATATAGGCTGCATAACGATGAAGTGCTTGTCCAAGTACATTTTTGTACAGTAAGCATCCAAATAGAGTTATATTGGGAGAAAATGTTATAATATTCAAGCTAACTAGCTAACCAGTAACTCAAGAAGAAAGCTGCGCCGCCATGTTTCCATCAGCTTGATTAGAGCGATGTTAAGGTTAAAGTGTAGTTTCGTCTAAAGTATAGGCTATGTTACACACAGCTTTAGAATAAACAGCATAGAAGAAGAGGAAGACGTGAAACGGAAACAAAACCATTTTTTTTCCCAGCTGCCAATAAACCTCAAAAAGAAATGAGAACAAAACAAACAAAACCAGCTGGTTCCAGTTGCTGTCTGGAGAATGTATCTCTGTCAGACGGGGTATGCTGAGAGAAAGCTGGGCTCAAAGATGGAGCGGGTCATTTCTTTGTCTTTAGCATGGATCATCAACTGGAGTCTTGCCAGTAGCATGTCGCTTTGGTCACGGTCTTTTAGCATGTTATCATGTTTGTCCCCATCAAGTGCCTATTTAAAACGGTTCTACATGGTTCTTCAAACAATTCAGCAATCAGGATCAAATCACACGGTTAATGTCATTAGCTAGCTAGAGCTGATCAAATCTACTAGTGACAGCTGTTATTGTAGCCGACATGCGTATTGTTTGAACGTTGTTAGGGGAACATCTACTGCTGTTATCACTTTAAATTGCTGTGTACTATGCTTAAATAGAAAACTTGACAGGCCTACGTGAAGAGAGAAGGGCTTAGCAATGATTCGATAGAGCAATTTGTTTGAATTATCTTGTGGTACAAAAATATCGAAGTTCCACACAAGATAAAAAAAACAGTAGGATTGAATATTTGAATGGGTATTCAAATATATTTTCACCCAGGTCGGTTATGCAGCTTTGAAGCTTATCAGGGCTGGGGTTCATTCTAAGTTTCTAAATCCAGTCAGCTCAGTACAGGAAGCGGATACAACTCAAACAGCTGTACATAAGAATCAGCCGAACAACGATTTTTATCAATAAGTATGGAATTAATTTTCAATGAAGCTTTTTCTCCCATTTCAAATTAAAACCCTTTATCGGCTGCTGACTGATTTAAAAGCTGAAGAGAAAATCCCCCCTACAAAAGACTCTGCGTGAGTTTTTGCTCGGCTTTTAGCATAATCAATATGTGTAAACACAAGCGTCTCTCTCTCTCTCTCTCTCTCTCTCGAAGCTGTGTGAAATGAAGATGTGCAGTGTCACCAAAACACAAAACCTGCCGCTGATTAATAGCAGGGCGGGTTTGGGGAATTGTACGATGTTTCCCGGAGCTTTAACATCCCAGTGAGACTTATTTCAGCAGGGCTGTTAGATTTATGAAACAGAAAATATGTCATACTAAAAAATGAGTACTCAAGGAAAGCCACCGTGAGGAAACATGAAGAGGGAATCTCCCCCGCTGCCTGTTGTTGAGAGAGAGGGCTGTTTATGTTCGGATACGCAACTGCCTCATTACTGTTTATAGGGGGAACTCTGTCTTTAACGGACCCCAGAGCTGATGCAGAATGAACAGAATTCTGTAACAATGGTTAACTGTACGTTCATGTAACAGACCAGTTGCATTAAGATAGCTGCTGCTGGTTACTTTTCACTCACTTGAGCCCATCACAGATACATTCAAATCAGGTTTTGGAGGGTGTGATGGGTAATGCGGTCCAAGCAAGAAGCTGCCATCGATGCACGTGGTGTGTTCAGTCTTAACGCATGTTGACAGATGGTTTATCCATGTCCAGGCTGTATGTTAAATTCATGTATGTTGGCTGTACACAGACTGTGAAATGTCCACACATTTTGGCTTTCATGAATTCATTACGATGCACATTCACTAATTCACTTCCGTCGATCGATGACTCATGCATGGATGAAATCCTCACGATGCAAGCTGAAAATGCATCTCGATGTATTTTGAATCTGACAGAAGGGTTTTGCAATGAGCAACTGAATATAATTGCCATGTATTTCTACAAAAGATACATGCACAAATGACTGATGATGAGGTAAATAAAGCTTACAGCTGACAGTTAACAAGTTACTACACACAATCAGCTGATAACATGTCAATAATAATAATAATAGAAAAGGATCTATTCACAATATTAATCCACAATTTCCCAGAGCAAAGGTATCAGTCACTTGACAAACACTTCCTGCTTTGCCGTACATCATAGATATATGAAGATGCTGAGTGTTGAGAAATCCCCCACACTGTGCTCACACACACAGACACACACACACACGCACGCACACAGACTTTGAAAAGGATTCAGCTGGCAACCAAATCAGTCTAAGAAAGAACAGCACTACATGGCCAGCACTTCTTGGAATTTCCCTCTTCGCCCCCACATTCACATATTGTGAGATCTTTCTGTCTGGCATAAACTTATATTTTTATTTTTTTTAACAAACAGTGCACCATGAATGGACCAGCTTCTTATATCCTCACAGACTTTAAGGTTTAATCCGCTGACGCCAGGAACATACACACTCGTATGCTCATTTGTACATTGAAACAGTAGTTCTTCATGTAGCCATTCAAGAAAACCTGTTCTGACGTGTTTCCAGTGAAAGAGGGACATTTCTGGTAAAAAGGCTGTAACTCTGCAAGACACCCTCATCATTTGACAAACCTAGAGAGATGAAGCCTTACTTCTACATCAGACAGGCACAACATTTGGACTAGATTTATACACAGGATGAAAACTGTCCCTGATCAGTTATAGTGGATATAATTTCCCGTATAAACAGCAGGAATGATTACAGGAAGCGAAGCACACTAAAGGGGTAGAGCCAGCGTCTTGTTATCGGAAGGTTGCTGGTTCGATTTCCCTGGTCTGCATGTTGAAGTGTCCTTGGGCAAGATACTGAACCTCAAACTGCTCCTGATGTGCTGGTCAGCACCTTGCATGGCAGCCACCGCCATCAGTGTATGTATGAAGTACTGTAAGTTGCTTTGGACGAAAGCGTCTGCTAAATGTAAACTGAAGTAGAGGCGTCCTGACACAGCTGTACATACTCTACCATGTACTCTGACATCTAAGGTTATACCCCTTTATTTTTCCCATGTTTGCCTGACAATCTCCACTGCCATCTAACTAAAGGGTCAGGTCACCCGAATAAACACACATACTGTATTTCTTAATGCAGATAGTTTTGATTTCATATGATAAGGTCAGGATGTCCATCCCTTCACCGTCATAATGCCACTGGAGGTAAACAGATCTTCACATTCAGCAGTAACACGTCTTTCCCGAAATAATGTCCCAGTTACTCTGAACCAGTCAGACATTGTAAGCCCCCACTCAGACTCAAACTGAGACATCAGCTATGTTCCCATAATCTGTGTGCTTTGAGGGATTTAAAAAGGGAGTATAATGTTGCCTTGGAGTCAGCGAGTTATGCTTTGCTCCGTATTTGTTTTCATTTTGGCAAATTGGCACCATTGCCAGACTAGCTGTTGGTGCTTCCTGTCTGCATTAATGAAGGATGAACACACAACGATCAATGAAGTACGTCGATACTGAAGAAAACTAAAAAACAATATGTGTATCATGTCTTTGTGTTTAGATCTGACTGAGATATGACTCAGACAAGGATGGACTTCGATGCAAACTGGCGCTTAGCCTATTAGCTTTATTTCCTCCATGAACAGCGTGTCACAGCCGCTGCTAATGCACCTGGGACAGTGTTGGTGATTTAGCCGAGGTCAAAACTCAAATCATTAGCCTCCTGTTGTTATTAGAACACCAAAATGCACCTTACTCTGGACATTTTAGTGGAACTACTTTGAAAGATTCACTGCTTTCACAGCAAACATCTGTTCATTACAGAGTAACCTGCACAAAGTTTCTGGAAAGACATGTTCGAATGTCATTTTTGTAATGCTTCAAGCACCGCAGAAAGGTAGAGAGATCAAACTATAACTCGACTGTAACTTAAAAGAGGATTCAGTTTTTTTTCCAGGGCCCTAAACTTACATGTTTTGGTGTGCAAATGATTCATAACCAAAAGTTTTGGGATTGGTCGAGTCGATCACCTCAGCTGACACGGCTGTAATGGCTGCAATTTAATCTTCTGGGGCAACTTCCGACTGTCAAAGACACGTCCACTTAAAGTGCTTGTTTTTGTCACTGGCAGGCTGATGTTGTTATTTGAAGTGTCTGACAACATCACAGAAATGATTCCTACTTAGATCTTAGATGGACCTTTTTGTTTAACCAGAAATACAAGTTTTGCCACAGGAGAAGTCTGACTCTAAAATCTGTAAGTTGTTGAAAGGGGACGACTGTGGGAATGTGATTTTGAGGTGGAAAGCTGACTTTGGAGTTTACCTGGAGGAAATGTCAGCAAGTCTCGAGCGAGACTTGTGTTTCTGGTAACTTGAAGGATCTCATCATTTCACAAAATGGACTCTCTCCACGACAATCTTTTCCGTAACGTTGTCAAACCCTTAGAATAACCTCAGTCAGTGGCAAAACTAAGCACTTTAACCCTGTAAGACCCAAATATAGAAAAACCTAAAAAAAAATTTTTTAACCTTTCAGATGTTGTTGTAGGAGGCCTCTGATGCAGAAATTAAAGAGTTTTTTAAAAATAAATGTTTATGTAAGTTTTTAGAGAAATGTTGTAATATTGCAACATTGGGCTTAGGTGGGTGCAGAATTTTGTTGTACTCACATTGTCTGAACAACTATTCAGAACAACTAAGGGTTCATTTTATAGGGTTTTTTGCTTACTTAGCCCCATAAAGGTATAAAACATTAATAATAATCACACATTAGTCATATTTTTATGAAGATATTAATTTTTAAAAAAATTACACAGGATAAAAATCTAACTTTTTCTAGCAACTTCTTCATTCTTTTTTCGTTTGATGACTGACTTTCATTGGTAGTGAAAGTCCTAAAAAGACCAGAAGATGTACCAGCGACAAATTTGATGGGGAACTTATATTTAGGCTGCTCAACTTCAGTGTAGGTTCTGGTGGCTTTGTCCCAGCATTGAATCAGGTGCACAGGTTCAGGTCCAGCAAAGGATGACACTAGTGTGACGGCCCTGTTGTCATACCATTTGACAGCATAGATGTTATGATTCCCCTCAACTCTGACGTCATAGCTTCCTCTCTACTTTTTCTTCAAGCTCTTCTCATCATCAAGGTTACAGTTGGGTAGGCGCACCTGCTCAGCTGTTCCCACATATTGAATTCCCTGAACAAGGAGCTTCACTTATAATGGAACACAGTAGAAGTAGTTGTCTGCAAAAAATTTGTAGTTCTGACCTTCTGGAAGTGTGGAAGCAAGCTTCATCACAACATCACCTGACAATCCAAGTTCAGATTTGGCTCGTATTCTGTTGACACTGCCTTGTTAGACACTGAAGTCACACATCATGCCAGAGATTCCAGTTCTCACCCTAAATGTAAGTTTAGATGGCTTAGCCTATGCTCTCAACTTATCATGCTAAATGAAATATGCATCTCAATCATTAGCCATTTAGTCACACAATACTGCCTTGCCAGCTTGTTATGCCCTCTACTTATCATGCTAAAAGAACTATGCATCCCAATCACCAGCTATAGAGTCACACAATACTGCCTTGACATGACAATACTGCTTGTTAAGCTCTCTAATTATCATACTAAAAGGAAAACATGTATACCCCCACTTACATCCACACCCCACATTCAGGAACATTTTCATCTTTCCCAGAACTGAATTGTCTGTTGATCCGCTTTGTGGACAAAGTCATGGAATTTTAGGTCAGACTGATCAAATTAACTACATTTTTTAGAGATAAAACTTTTAAATCAGTCAAATTTGACCAGAACACAACACAAAGGTAGTATGTATACTGTCCATGTATAAAGAAAACACTCAGTGGTGTAGTGGAGGGAACACAACCTGTCTGTGCCCACTGCAACAAGCCTGCTATTTTGGCTACCACACTCACCCAATGTTGTAGAATTACAACAAATATATAACAAGCTCTAAATGAAATTTGATGAATCTATTCCACAATAACTTCATATGTACATGTTCTAGACATTGTAATAACAACAAAAAAAAATATAAAAGACATTTTTCTTACGTGAATCTGATGAATCCAGTCCAATGAAATAAAGAGATGTTGTTCGAAGGAAACCTTGAGAGGTTGTGTGAGTTCATGGCCATAAGGGCGGGACTTCTAAACAAATTTACTATCCAATAGCATTGTGAGACTGAACAATAGGACCCAATGACTATGTAAATGTGGTAGAAAATAAGATAAAATATAACAGATTGTTTTTTAGGATGGCTAAAGGTAACGTTGTAATTTTACAACAGTGGGTCTTACAGGGTTAAGTCGAAATAACTTTGACAGCCTTACATTGCAGCCATTAAAGCCACGTCGCAGCTGCCAGCTGAGGTGATCTACTGGACCGATCCCAAAACCCTTTGGTAATCAATCATTTACACACCAAAAAATGTAGATTTAGGGCCCAGGTTTAAAAATACCGTTAATTCACAGTGCCAAAAACATTTCTATCTGTCTACATAATATCAGAGGTAAGTGCGAAAACCACATGAGTCCTAAAGCCATCATGAGCCAGCCTTTAACAGAGTCCTAAATGGGAAAGTACTGGTGTTCCTGGATACAAGACATCCTTCAATACAAGTTTATATTGACAAGCTGCTGAGGCTGCTGGCAAAGTTGTCAATGTGGTCTTAATGCAGCCTTCCAGCCACGGATGTTACTCTGCCCAGCTACACATCCATTCACACACACCGATCCATGTATATTGCTGATCACATACTGTATGTATCCATGAAGTACGCGTTTAAATAGCTCGCCGTCAATGTCCCCCTCCCTCTCCTCTGAATCACCTTGTCAATATTAGATCTCTCTCCTATCACTCACCAGCTCTTACTCCTGCCTCACCGTCCTGCCTCCTGCTACTTTCTCCTTCATTTTCCACCCTCCTCCATCTCTGTCCAGCCCTCTCTCTCTTTTCTTTTCCTTGTCTTCTCATCTCTCAGCTGTGCAGGAAGCAGCATCTGTAGCCGGTGGGCATCTGGCACAGTCTCCAATTAATGAGACAGCAAAGATGTTTTCCTCTCCTCTCCTCTCCTCTCCTCTCCTCTCCTCTCCTCTCCTCTCCTCTCCTCTCCTCTCCTCTCCTCTCCACCAACTGAGCACATGAGCGTAAACCAATCAGGCTGCCAGCAGTCTACGTCTAACCTGCACCGGCGGGAAGAACAGCAACAAAGACAGAAATACACAAAGAAGGAGCAGCGTAAGGAAATCTGGAGATCACTGACTGGTGACCTATTTTTCAGAGGCTCGAGACTAATATACTCGCTTTGAACTACTCATTTATTACGCTTATTTCTCTGTTCCACAGAGCTCCATTGTTGTCCAAAATCCACACTGGTGCACTGGGTGACATGTTACTTCCTTGGCATGTCCAACAAACGCAGTTCTACTGCTATAACCGTTCATTAGAGAACCAAATGTGTGTTAGAATAGTTCCCCAGCAAACGTACTGGTTCCTCTTGTTTGAGTAATGTTTGCTGAGAACTAGTATGAACAGCTGTTTTAGTAAATTATTTAGACTTCAACAAAATAAACTACATGTGTGTGAGTCTGCCGTCAGTGGGAGACAACAGGCTCGGGGCCGAGATCCACAGACGAGGTAGAAAAGTAGAGTAACCTCCGTGAGAGTCGACATATTTACCTATGTTGTCAAGGCAGACACTGTCCTGTGGGGTAGATTCAGCCCCATATCTCCAACTTTTAACATGAACAATGTCATGAATAGAACATCAGGAGCATTACTGTCATGTGCAGTTGTTTTTAAATGGGGATGTTTTGGGGATTTTCACTGATGGCCTTTCTAAACCTATTCTTAATTCAAGTTATAAATGCAGATCCATGAACTAATCTAAACTAACAAATCTAAAATGAGAAGGCTATTTTTCATATTGCCATCAAATCCCATTATAAGACCAAAATCCACAATACTCTTTTTTTCATACTTCCCTACCTCGTCTGTGGCTGCCAGCCCCAAACCTATTTGTTCCTACTACACACAAAATCTTTACCGAAGTGTCACAAATACAAGGTTCCATCTGTGGAGTAAAATCCCAGTAATGACCTAAAACAGCTGGGCGCTGTAGTTCTTTACAGCTGTTCCTCAAACAAACACTATTTTCTTGCGTGTGCACTACGACACATTTGTCACAACAGAGATTATTTACAGCAGCAGAACAGTGTATGATGAACTAACCATGAAAAACCAACACATTCTAAGTCCCAAAGTATCAAATCCAGCAGCTTGGTCAGTGGCCTCAAGCTTGAAACTAAGACTCTAACTCTCCCTCGAGTGTCAGTTTTGCACATCAGTGGCAAGTTATGCACAAAAACTACTTGCAACCTCTGGTCAGAATTTAAAAATAAAGTCTGCTGACCGTTGTGAAATAACAATGTTTGGTTAGGTTTAGGCACAAGAGCCTTTTGGTTTAGACAACAAAACCGACTAACTACTCGGTTAAGTTTAGGAAAACATTCCGCTTTGTGTTAAAAGTCAGTCAGTCACTTCACTTACCCAACATAATTTACATTAAGTTAATGTTAAGTTAATTACGCAACATAAGCTAAAAAATTAATCGGTGTTAATGCTTGGTCCCCAGAGTTCTCCGCAGGGAAACTCCTGCATGTAACCCATCCAAGCACCCCGTGACACAAACCTTTCCTGTGCTTTATGCTACTTCAGTAGAGGGGAGCTTCCAGGAATGATGCTAGCAGGTAAAGTGCTATGTCGGAATAAGTAACGTTGGGCAACTGACCAAGCTGCTGTATTTGACTTGTTGGGTTTGAGAACATGCTAGAAACACTTATACTATCCATGAAACCCCATCGAAAGACAAGGAAGATGTTGGCCGATTCAGCGAAACATTGTCTTACAATTCTAAATTCCTAGAAGAAGAAAAAAAATGTATCACATTAATTGTATGGTTATGAAAAGTCCAAGAGGCCTTGACTCTTCATGGCATATAAATGAACATGAATTGCAGAACAAGATGTGATCTGATCTCCAGCACAAAAGCAAGATTTGCTACCCAGCGTTCCACCACCCAGTCCTCCACACTGCTACTGCCATGCTACATTACAGAGAGCCACACTATTTCCTGTGCATTGGCACCGAACACCAGCGCTGAATGTAAATAGCATGCTGCAGAATTGTTCAATATGGACATAATTCCTTGGAACACACAGCCACTTGGCAGAAGGCGGTTTACCATAAGCCCTATTGTTATCTGCAGTCCAGGATCATACACACACACACGCACACACAAACACGCACACACACACATTGATTGGATAGTCACCTCCATGTGTTGTAGAAGAGCAGGGGGATGTTGAGGCCCACAGTCAGCCACTCCTGGGCACACAGGAACATGATACAGAAGAGTCCATGGATGGAGTATTCTGGTAGCACCAACTGGAAAGAGGCAGAAGCAGCAGGGAAGAGGAGGGTGAGTCAGAGAGGAGAGGTTGAGCGAAGGGCGATCGATTATCCACACTTAAATCACCGATTGACGCTTTAATGCCAAGAAGCAGAGAGTCAGGCACCAGCACTCGAGTTTCTCTCTTTCTTCCTCTATTCCTTTACTGCAGCGCTGATGATTAGTGTTACTACATGCAAACAGAGCTTGAATGGCATTTGTTCTTATGTAAGAACTGCATGAATGAACACTCTATATTTAACTAAAGGGCAGTTGGGTAGCAGATGCCACATTATCATTTAAATGCCCACAGGTGTAAGAAAACACCTCAGGTATCATCATTAGCATTCAAATCCTTAGCCTAGCCTATATTTAGCCGCTGCAGATCTGTCTATCTGCGAGCATTCCAAATGGCTAAATGCCCCCATCTAGATTATGGAGAGCTTAGCTTCACAATGGGCAGCACACACTGATGGCAGGGCTCCATCATTATCATAATAACTGGAGGGCTCGGCCCGCCGAATGCAGGAAGCAAGACAGCCGCCTGGCAAACCGCGAGGGTGAGAAGATGTGTGAGAGTCCTCGGCACCGATCCTCCACCAGTCCCATCTCCCCCTCAAGCAACAAGGCCTGCTTTTGTTCTCCAAAATAAAAAAAATAAAAAGTTGAGGGAAGTTAAAAGGAGCTTATATTGGTACAGTTTTATAATGATCCATAACAAAAAGTTGGAATTTCATACACTTGGAGTCAGTTTGGGTAATTCAAAGCTCGGCTGCACAACATGTTACAAAGTGGGCTTAGATTCACAGCCAACTGAAATACACTCTGAGGGGAATGAACGTAGCCAAAAGCATGTTCTCCTTACTTTAAAAACTTCTTGTGCTTTCTGTATTCACCACTGACTGTGATTTCAACTTTTCTCTTTCACAAAGTGTTAGGAAATTGAAGTTTTGGTGGAGGATCATCCAAAATGACACACTGACAAAGAGCTGCACAGCCGTTACACTTGCCATTTGATAACTCAGTCGTACACAAATTGGTGAAATGAACACACTTGTGGATTTGGACACCACAGCTTTTTCTGCATTGACCATCTGACATAGTGGCCAAACCATAATTACCAACCATCATGTGATGCACGCCGCCCCCCAAAAGACTTTTTTCCAGTAAGTTTATATCGTAAAAGAAGCAGCTGGCTCTTGAGTGGCTCCCTTATGTTCGCCAGCTAGTTGCTCATTTCGTCTGCTGTTATCGGAGCTTTTTTTTTTGGGCGAAGTTTCCCGTTGCTGCTGGAATCAAGGTTGACTAGAGCGGTGAGAATGAACCGAAACAGTAAAGCTGCGGCACGCAAAACTAAAACACCGATCTGAGAGATGGTGAAAGGCCCATAAAACTGTAGTGAGGGGATAATTCTTTGTGGATACGTCTCTAACAGTGTCTTTAGACATAGCCACACGATCCATTGTTCCTATAAGAATATGAATAAGTGCAGCTTTAAATCCCATGTCATTACTATTCTATTCAAAAGGGTCACTTACCTGCGAGTGATGACCAGGATTAATGTTGTACAATCTGGTTCTGAAGGACTAACTCACAACAGGCTACACATTCTTGATTTCATAGTCATACATTTTATCAAAAGGTGCCAAACACAGCTGATGTGCTGATGTATGTATGTTTTATCTGTGCGTGCCTGCGCTTGAGATGAGATATATGCTGCTTTAATTCCCTTGCGTGTCTTAAAGGTCACGGAGAAATAGATGCAAAACCAGAATCTCAAGGCCTCATCGCTGTGTAACGACGCTTACACTGAATCGTGGGGAAAAGAAAAAGGTTCAAGTGCTGAAAGCAAGAAGAAAGGGAGGCACAACGCATCTAGATGATGGATTTACACCGAAAAGAGCATAACGGCCTCCTGCTTGTCATCGCTCAAAAGGCGATAGTTTGTAAAGCACTTGTTTACCTTTATATGAGCCATTTATGATTCACTGCTTTTTTCTTATTCCCTGCCTGCCTGGGTTGAGTCGTTTGTTGGACTGGGTAACTGTATTGCAGACATTCATCTTAAATGCACAGTGTGTGATTTCTGTCCTGTCACCAGGGTTCTCTCAACGATACGACGCCATTGATAATAGACGACGCGAAATGCACCGTTGCCCTGAACAACATTTCTCTGAGTTAGCACACTGTAGGAAACACTTGTGGTATGGAGTACATGACTTCATCATCAAAATGTACAAATTAGAAGTAGTTGCTTGTAGACATTTTAATGTAGAGAAATGTTGCATATCATGAATATTTAATGAAGCTTTGTTAAAAAAAAAATCAATTATCTGGCTTTGTATTTCCATCGGCAGCAAATTGCTCTTTAGAGAATAACTGAAGAGGAAATGAGGAAGTAGATATCAGTGTGAATGAGTCCAACTGTAGCTACAAAATATATCTCCAAAAGGGACGTGCAACACTGTCATCTGCTCCCGCAAAAAACGTCTTTTTGAAATTGAAAAAAAAGTGTGTTTCAAGCCAAAATTGGCTCTGTGTCTGAATCAGAGGAATCAGGGAGATATAGCTCCCGTATCAGAGCCGAGAAAAAAAGTGCCATCTACAAAAAACTCGGCTTCGTCAGAAGTCAACGCCAAAGGGAGCAGTTATTCCTCTAATTCTATTTTCTCTCAAATGACAATGTGTTGTGTTTCCTATACAATGACAAGCTGTGTTTCCTACATTACTGCTACTTCTAATCAAATTACTGTGTGTTGTGAGCGGGGTCAGTCTTGATGACAAACCAAAAGCGGCGGTAGCTCAGGAGGTGGAGCAGGTCGTCTAGTAATCGTCGCTGGTTCGAATCCTGGCTCCCCTTAGCTGCACATCGAAGTGTCCTTGAGCAAGATACCGAACCCCAAATTGCTCCTGATCCTGAGCAGTTGGCACCTTACATGGCAGCCACCACCATCAGTGTATGAATGTGAAAGACTTTGTAAGTCGCTTCGGAAAAAAGCGTCTGCTAAATGAGAATGCAAAGGGGAATTTTCACCCAGCTGCTCTGAAAACCAATTTAGTATCTCTTAGCTGTTTGTCTCGGTTCACTCTCAGTGCTCTCATCCAACACATGTCCAACGGCAGCAGACAGCTGTTCATTATGAAAAAGCTCTGTTAAGCCAACTGTTAACAGCTTAATCAGCACCAAACAACGGACAAAGTTAGCCTAACCTTTTCAGGTAGACGGAGGCATAACTCCAAATGAATGCTAATGGTGCTCTACAGTAGTAATTATCATATGACAATGTCAAAATAGCTGTTAAAATACACACTATGTCACAACAAATACAATTTAAGTGACTAATTATCTATTTTGCATTTAGGAAAAAAAATGACCTAATTAAAAAAGAAAAGCTTTCCATTTCTAAATGATGGCGCAAGTTTCTTTTTGCTTTCCGAACCGAGGCACCGGGCGTCGCTGCCTGCTGGAACCAGACAGCGCTGCAGATCATCACTGAACACATGTACGATCGTTGGCTTCCATGGTTGTTGGCACGCGACCAGTGCAGCCTGCCTGCCGCCCTCCATGGGTGGCTGAATGTGCTTGCCATGCAAATCCCCGTGATCACCTGAATAACCCAAATGTCTAAGTCTACTGGAATCTGCGGCGGCGTTTTTACCGCTGTAGTTAATGTTATTCACAAAGAAAGCCACTTCACCACTCATGTATATTTAACGGCGCACAGGGCGATGCATTATGGCGCCGTTCTAAACCGCCCGGCCTTGAAACGTTACGGTATGCGCTGCCATAACAAAGCAGCGTTCGGGATGCATTATTCAGACGGCCACATGCCTCCTAATAACAGAAAAACACATTTTCACTGAATCGCTTTTTTCAACAGCTGGAGACGGGAAAACTGCTGCTAAGACAAAACCTAAATATATCCATTTGTTTCACACATGCGGCGGGGAGGCCGCGCACACGTACATACGCACACCGATGCAGCACGCATGCAGTACATGGACGAGAACACACGCACACACACACATACACACATGTTCTCCCCTCCCCACACGGACAAAGAGCTCATTAAAAAACAAATAGTCACACTGAGCTTTACGTTCTCCCCCTTTTTTGTCCCATCTCGCTCAAGTCCCTAATGCATGTTAGCTGACAGCGCTCAGACGAAAGTAAAAGCGTGTACGTCATTCCAGCGGCCACGCGACGCTAAGAAGTACATAAAACTTCACCGGGATCAACACGAGAATCCGATGTGAACACGAACGCGGGACAAAAACATCCTCTCGTCCCCAGGCGACCTCGCTGAAGACAGGAAAACAACTGCGTTATAGACGTTCAGCGTGAAAGCGTGCATGGAGACGTGCATGTTGGTCTTCTGTAATGGATTCGACTGTCATGTCATCGACTTAAGACGTCCGCTAAACCTTTAAAATCCCAACATAGCTATGAAGTGAGAAATTACACACAAAAGACAACAACATTGGAAAAGCTGTGCCATATGTGATTCGTGGAGGTTTGCTGGTGGGAAGCCAGTGAGGGATCATATCCTTTTAACCAACTGATTGAAATGGTAACAAAGAGAAGTTGGATTTGGGGGATAAAAGGCCCTTCCCTGTTCTGTCTACAAACAACCAACGTCCATACTGACGCTCTCTGATCATTCCTGGAGCAGCAAGGAGTTCCCACTGCAGCCCAGCTCTGCAGCCGGCACTGTGGACGAATGCAAGGTCAGGAAGCACACCAGAAACCCGCCTGGACAGTAGACATGAAACCAAGTCGATTCCTTTGTACTGCGCTGGTTGTTTGGAGCTGTTTTAAATCAATACTGACTCTGGGTTCATTTTAGAGATGTTATTTTGAAAATGATGTCCGCTGCCATGCCACCATATTCCCGTCACGTCTGCATTACTGTTCAGATGCCGACTTCCATTCCAGAAGAGCGTCCACATGCAATTTATATCTCGGCAATAAAAAGGAAAAACATAGCAATCAGTCTCCTGGGTCACCTCATCTATCTGCGAAGTGACACACACACCAAGAAAAACTAGTTTTGCAATACGTATGTAAATTAACAACTGAGAAGACCCTGAAATATTCATTACAAATCAACTGTCGATCATTTATAAGCATAACGTTAACTTCACAGACGCAAGCTGCTTCGGCGAAAACAGACGGATGCTAGAGAGAAAAAAAAAATGTGTGAAGTCCACTATGATAGTGAATTGTTGAAGGCAACAGAGCTGGAGCACAGTGCTGTGTTGAGTTACTGGAAGTGAAACAATATCAATGTTGTCCCCCCTCCAAAAGGCGGCCCGGTTTCTAAAGTAGAATGATTTTGTCATGATTATGGACTCTTTGTAGTATTTTCTCAGTGTTCCGTGTTTTGGATATGGTCTGTGTTTCTCTGAGTTGTCTTGCAGAGGCTGGGTGTGGCTTCCCTGATTGGCTGGAGCGCCTGCTGCTCACACACCTGCAGCACATTTACTCATCACTGGCTGCCGGATTGTTTCCACTCCATGTCGTGGTATTGATGGCTTCACAGTAGGGGTACTTCTAATGACTTCTCTTGCTAATTTATGTTTTGAGTCTAACGTTTGCCTCTCTTTGCTATTCCAAGAGCCTGCATTACTCCAAGCTCCAGCTTCCGCTGCCACCCAGCCTCTTGCAACTCAGCCACCAGCCAAACTTCCTTGTGGGAAAATGCCACCTCACACTCACCTGAGCCTCCACCCTTGCCTCAGCCATCCTATGCCAGGAACCCAAAGGCTTCAGCCGAGCCCAACCCCTACCTCCACTGCTCGAGCAACCTGAGCAACTTTAATAAAATCCTCTTCACCTTTCCCCTGGCTTTGGGTCCAACAGCAAACCTCACAAACTGTAACAACTTTACTTCTACATGGGAGGCAGATGGGACAGTGGCGGAGGTGAAGGTAACACAAACAGATATCTTTAAGGAAAAACAAATTCCAGCCATGTTTGTGGCAGCAAAAAAACTTATATTCTTGTCAAGACAACAGAAGATCTCCTCTTTGTAGCGACAAAACCAGGAATTTTGAGCCAAAACATGATCTTTTCCTAACCCTAACCAAGTGCTTTCTCTGCCTAAACCTAACCACAGCATGAGCATGACACTGTCACAACACAGAACTGAAAAATGAATCTAAAGAAACAAAAAGCTGCAACATAAAGACATTTAAATGAGTTTGCAGAAAAGTAGACAGCCGACATTTATTCTGGTGATTGGGCTGAAGAAAGACTTCAGATCTGTTTTAACAGCTGCTAATTAACAAGTCTGGTCACACATGCAGAAGGCAATCATCAACAAGCAGCTTCACGCTGTCGGCACAACTGTGGAGATATAAGAACATTTGAGAGGCGCATGCTGCGTCCATGGGCAAGCGAGAATTGTTTAATTGCAGGAGTTTTTCTTGTTGTTGTGCCATGCAGAGACGGCAACAAACTCCATCACAGAAAGGCTTTGCGCGCCCATCAAGGTCAGCCGGGGAGTTATGGAATTGGACGCAAACTCTTTTCTGCTGTTTACAATTCGAGCAGAAAGTTCTATTTGCAGTTTCAACCCAATGGTCTGCTCACAAACTATTCAGTCAAGGTCTGCTGAGCAGTCAGGCCAGCTTGTATGAACAGCTCTGTTGTGCTTCATTGTGTTTTGTCGCTTCCTAATTATATTCAGCTATAGAAAAACAGCGTCTGTGTTTATTGTTTGCAGCCACAAACAGACCGGATCCATTTTCCGTCCACCATCTCAGAAACCCTG
The DNA here is from genome assembly GCA_039737535.1 of Lagodon rhomboides. Taxonomy (NCBI): domain Eukaryota; kingdom Metazoa; phylum Chordata; class Actinopteri; order Spariformes; family Sparidae; genus Lagodon; species Lagodon rhomboides. The sequence goes on along the minus strand of CM077798.1, from coordinate 5,937,300 downwards.
CCACGTCAACCTGACCCTGCAATCCTCCCGAGCCTTCTGTTTCTTATTTCATGGCTCAGTTAGCGTGACACACTGTGACGGAATGCAAACACACACGTGCAAAATGAAAATTATATACAATTACTATAGAACATTGCTGGATACCCTGCTGCGACTGCTTTCCATTCAGTGAACATGGTCCCCATACAGTCTATATGTCTGTATGTGTGTGTGTGTACTGAGATGTATCGGAGCGCATCCATTCAATTCCCATGCTAATGTAGAACAAACTATTTTCCTTCTTCAATCGCAGTTTGTCTAGTGTGTGTGTGTGTGTGCGCATGTGTCGACAGAGGGACCCATCTGGGACTGTGCCTGGCTGGGACCGGAGATCTGTTGCCCTCGCCGCGGTGCCCGGGGGCCGCCCTTACACCCATCTGATCCGACCAGGGGCAACACTCCCGAGGCTTCGTTCATGTGGGAATACATATTTCACCCCAGTCGCTGCGAGTATCCCATGATACACTTTGGGACACTCTGTACAGCTGCAGCCATGCCGTCCGACAGAACTCGCATGTATGAATGCTGAATATGTGAGAAAGTGTATAAATATCTATTACTGTGGCTAAAACGTATTCACTGACACTGAATAAAGTGAATAAACAAACTGACCTGACAAACACAATTTCATACTGTTCTACTCTGTTTAAATGTGGTGGACCCTGCCACCTTTCTAGCTTCTAACAGCGTTCTGGGACCATAATTTCCTCTGAGAACAGCTTGGTTATTCACTTATGGTAAAACATTGTATTACTACCTCATTAATATTGTAAATATTAAAGTTCTGAGTTTGAATTTCTTCTTGAAAACTACATAGTGCTCCCTTAAAGGTGTAAACTATAAAATATGACCAGATTTTAAAAGTAGCTCCAAAAACATAGGAGGCAGAAGATCGCCAGAGTAACTGACAACTCTTGCTCTTTGCTAACTATCTTCGACTGTAGCTAGATACCTTCACCTAATGAGCCATTTTAGCTATGGAGTCAGTGGCTCTAGTAGCCGACTGGACTCTGCCAGGACAGCAAACTCAGATCATGAGTCATCCTGGGCAACTGGGCTCAGCTCAACTGGCCTGGGGCAGACAAGCCAGTTTGAAGACGGGGGGATACGGTACAGAGGTGATTTACTGACCACAGCTACGAGCTGGGGCACAAGAAGACACAGCAGGTCAGGAAAGAGAAGAGGGCAGGGGAAAGAAAGAGGGTTGGACATCAGCAGCCGGTGAGAAGAGCTGGAATATTTTCACATCTTCCGCTGTGAATTGACAATTTTATTTATGAGGAATTGATTTTGGACCAAACCAGAAGTGACTGAGGAAAGACAAGCCAAGACTGTCTTGGTGAGTTTTGTTTGGTTTCTGTCCAGTCTGAGTGAAGTGTGTTTTACAATGAGTAAACAAGTCAATCAAACTTGCATTAGTTTGGTTTAAGAGTGAATCTATAATTCTGAATGTATACAGTTGTATTTTTTGTTGCTAAGTAGAAAATAAATGTAAGAATATCTTATTTCCTGACATAATTTGATTTGAAAATGTTGTATTACACTAAAAGCTGAGAGAGCTCATAAAAAATGGCAATCTTGCCACTTGCATGTGGGCTTCTGGACTATCCTCTCTCGCAGTTCAAAGTGGGATTATGAGACAGGATGGGCTAGCTGGTTAGCATGCTAACTTCAGTCGATGTCTCTGCAACTCAGTACATGGATGTCTCTGACATAACATCAACACTGTTTCTTCACACTCTGTCGATAATGTTAGTCACATTTTTGGATGTTTCAAACTAAAATTGTGGCAATATCATACAAATTGCCCCTTTGACACCCTAGATATCTAGAGTAGAAAAGCTAAATAATGATTTATTAAATTTTGATAATTATTCTAATTGAGAAGAAATCCAGTTTTTAAAAAATCAGAATCAAGATAGTCAAATCTGATTACGCAGACACAGACATACACACGTTCTCAGATTCACTGTGATTACACTTCTCAAGGATATCATCTCTGTATCAGTTGCACATCAATAAATCTGCTCGGGAATCATTCAAATCTAAATGCTCCCTAAAATGCCAGAACTTGTCTGAGAATTATCAGGATTTTAAGTTTCCTTCAGTATCAAAGTAATCCAGTGATAGCCGTCTGTACACCTGCGGGTACACTACAAACAGGAAATGCTAATAAATAATTTGGCATGCTTTTAACAGTGCTACATTGCAAAAAGAGTAAATTAAACGTAGACCAGAAAACAGTGCTCAAGTCAGAGCCCACACATTTTTTTTTTTTTTCAGCGTTTCAAAACAATTTCAGACTGTCCTGTCATTCCCCATGTGAATGCAACATCAAGTGACAGGAACTATTACAGTGAAGAGTAGAGGTGACCCATGGGAGCTCGATTTAAATCCACTAAAATGAGAATTTCACTTTTGGTCCTGAGTTCGCTGAACCACCAGTGCACCCTGCAAAATCCAGAATGTCTGCATGAATTATGTATGAATTGCATATTATGCACACTGTGAGGAAGGGAAAGGGTGAAAAAGGATCGAAGTATTGCACAGTATGGATGTCCAGTATGTGCTCTGCAGAAGTATGTACATTTCAGTATGCATGTGTGCAAGTGCTATAACTTCAAAGTGTCAAGTTGACATCTTTGATGTGCTTCCTTTTGCTATGAACGTGCACACACGTCCGTCATTGAAGGCTCAGTAGCAGCTGTATCTCATTTTCCTCTATCCACGCCCAGCACCATTTGTTTATAACGCCTTTCTTAAAGGGATATTCCGGTGTAAGTTTAATCCATGGTCTAACACACCTTGACACCGAGTAAGACCCCCCCTCGAGAGGTCAAGTTTGCTGACCACTAGCTTAGCTAGTTTTAGCAACCTCAGAAAAGACCGCACGAAAACAATACACTGCAGCTTATGTCTCCAACTAGAAAGCACCATCAAAAAGCCACTCATAGCCACAATTTATGGTCAGAACAGCACCAAACTTCAGCAACAGTACATGTCCAGTCCCAGCACACAGTACGAAGCATCAAACATCTGCTAGCTTTGCCGGATTTGTATTAAAAACACCTCTCTCCTCCAGCAGCCTGCCTGTGTGGGGAAGCCCTGACGAGTTGATTACCGAGTGCAGTAGATTTCCGCAGCTCAAGGATGAAAATATATGATTATTACTCCATTACTTCCGTTATTTTCCCTGTCAGCTCTCGATAATAAGAACTGAGCATTCCATGGAGTAATAATCAGTCATTGATTGGTTAAACCACGTAACAAACAAATTCATGTGGACTTTTTTTTTTCTTTCTTAAAGAGTCATACGTCGGAGCACTTTAAGCCCTGCGTCTGTCCGTTTTACCACTTCTTGGCTGAAAAAGGCCCATTATTTTCCTGCCATCTAAAAGCCCCTTCTCAATGTTTTAATTGAACATGTTGGATGAAATGAGCACTCCACTCCAGCCACATACAAAACAACAGCATGCACAGAGCTTAATGATGTGCTTCCTGTGGCATGTTAGCTACAGGAATAGTTCAGCTCATTACAGCAGAAGCTATTCTGGATGAGGGGAAAGGAAGTAAAGTGGCATAAAAACAAAAAAGATTAAAAAAAGTCTCTCACAGGAAATGCATTAGATATTTTTATAGTATAGTTCAAAATGTTGGGAAATACGCAGTGAAAATAGAGCCAGGATTATTAGCTTAGCTTAGCATGAAGTATGCCACAAAACTGCAGGTTTTGATGGTTAGGGTTAGGGTTAGAGGAGGAGCTGGATGCTGTTTCTGTTCCTCTCAGAGTGATCAGTGACAGGTGCAGAGAGTTGTGTTAGCATTAGCTGTGAGCCCAGTCAGTTGTTTCTACCTGCTTCCATGCTTTATGCTAAGCTAGGCTAATTGCCTCCTGGCTGCATAATCAGTGCACAAACATGATAGTGATGTTGATTTTCTCACAGAACTGAAGCAATTAAGTGCATTTGTCAAAATGTCCAACTTTTTTAAAGCTTTTTTTTTTACTTATTTAAGAAGACCACTGTCCAATTTTTACTGTTTATTACCAGTAAATCAACATCTTTGAGAGAACGTTGACTAATTTTCTGCAACTAAACAACACTAACAACTGAAATTTGTTTCCATTACACAAAAATCACAGGCATGTACTAACATTAGCCAGGTATGAATATGTGCTCCACCAGAAGTCCTTAAAGTAATTAATCAATAAACTCATCCATTAATGACACCTCATGGCGACATGCTGCTGCTTTGACCTCACCTCAGCTGATGGTGCTGTCACAGTCTCAGATGAGAAGCACACTTGATCTCACTCATTTCCTCTGAGGTGCAGCTCTTCAGCTGCCACAGCTCTGCATATGAAAGGCACTGCATCAAGTTTCCATCTGCTGGCAAAGTGTGGAAAACCTCACCTGCAGCACTAATGAACTGTCCTGAAGTTATACATCTATATACAAATGAGACAGATAGCTTTGATAGTTTAAACTGTCATCCAGTATTAGACTGAACTGTGAGGGATCTGCATGTCCATCATGCATGGAGACAAATTAATCTGACCAAGCAATGATAGAGCAGACTTGTTTTTTTTTTTTTTAATAAAAAAATAGATTATTTATAAATTTATTTTTAAAGAATTTCTTCATATATAGACCAAATCACATTTTTTGTTAACAGTAACTTCCCAAGCATCACTTTTTAACAAGCATTAACTTTCATACTATTGTTTTTTTTTTAATTATGTTATTTCAAATTGTGTACATCTCATTCATCTAAAATGCAATCTAAAATGTTTGATGCTTTCATATCTCTTTATTAACAACACTCTCACTAACATTAGGTCATAGACATTATTTTCCTGTTGGGCCACAGACCACAACAGATGCCTTGTTGTGTACATCGGACAGGCTGGACTATCATGTTTAAGTATATATCTCTGAATGTTAATTACTACTAAAAATGACAACAGAAATAATCAAGTCTGATTATTTAAGTATTTCCACAATGCAAATCAAACAGCAATTTTCCACCCAAAGTAACTGTTGTTGTCGTTGCGACGTCACACTGATTTGGCCTATAGGCAGAGCAGATATCAAATGCAGGGATCAGTAACAGGTGGTTTTGGATCCAAAGAGGACTGCATGACACCAAAAGAGAAAGGTGAAACTTGCACGTCACTTTGTGATCAAAAATTAATCCTTAAAAACACCAAAGCACATCGCCTTGTAAAAACTTTGAAAGCCTTTTATAAATGGGATCAGCACCTGCACTCATTCAGATATTTTTCACTTTGAAACAATTTTTTACGAATATATTTATAACATGAATTGATATTCATGATTATATATGAATAATATTTTTGTGAATAATTGATGTTATCAATTATCTGTGGTGAATTATGGAATCCTAAAGATAGTGATGCCTTGTTAAAATTCACTTATTTATGTCCACTTGCGCTTCAACACATTTTCACTCTGCTTTTTACATTTTTGCAAGGTAGAACCTATGGTATTTATTGGTTATGACTCATTGATCAAGTACAAGACTAACCTCTCTCGCTTTTTTGGTCTCAAAATCATTATTTTTTTTTCTTCATTTTCTTATTTATTTCAAGTAAGAAGGTGGACATGTGTTATTTTTTTCCACTTTCTTTTCTCAAACAAATTCAACACAAAGCATGATATAAGGACATTAATAAGGAAACCTCTGACAAAGGAACACATGAATAAAGATTACAGGAGAATGTGAAATACAGATGATTGAACACATGAACAAATTGTTAAATTGCATCCTCCTTCAGAAAACATGACCAGGTATTAAGCTGCTCCACCTGTCGCGCTAATAAGCAGCATCTTGCATATCAGCCTTTTTTCTGAGCAGACCCACAGTGGACATCCAGCATTTTCCTGCTGTAAATCATGTCTGTGTTTACCGTGGTTGGAAGTCAACATTTTGTACATTTGTATTGTGAAATACATCGCCCTCCAAATGTTTTCCTCCACCATCGCTCCCTCCAGACAGAGGTGTCTCTGCTCGTTCTCCTTCCCCTCCTCTGTCCTCCTCTGATTCCCCCTGTGCTGACACAAACTGCTCCCAGACCTCTTACTGTAAATCACCCTCCAGTGTGGTAAATGAGAGCTCCTGCCCACACTCTGTTCGGAGCCCAAGTGGAACCTGACAGGGCCGCCCCCCAATTTCTTCAGGTCCAATTAGCGAGGCCACCCTCCGCAATGTGCTCACTCTCAGCTGAGAAGAGGCTCAAGGGCTTTTCAAATGCGACTGTTCAGGCAGGGCAGCTCTGAGGGACCCGGGGCGGGAACACCGGGTCACTGAGCAACAGGCACAACTGATGAGGGGAAACAAATAAATAGAGAATAAAAGAGAGGAGAACGAGACAGAAGAAAGAGGCGGTGCTCGACTGTTTCTCGGGCCCGGTCACACTGGCTCCTCGACCGTCACGGCGCAGCAGCTGCTATGTGAACACGCATCCCAGCAGTGCAGTGTGGCTGTGAATTACAGCTCGCTCACTCAGCTCTCACACTCTGATTTGAATAACTGGCACTTTAAAAAGACCTGGGTTCAAACCTCTCGGATAGGTAGGAAAGAGCGTCTCTAATATTCCTGCCTGACATATTAATTCATCACATTCACAGATACACTCGAAGTCAATGTAATCTGGTTTATTGAAATATATAAAATAGAACGTGAAAGCACACCAGACAGAGAGCCGGACCTTATCCACCCCAATTACGTGCTCGCTCTTCCCGGGGCTGCTCCTGTACTGACACGAAAGTCAGCCCTCGCTGAACCACATGATTATTAAATGGACACAAAGAAAGTCCGAGTTCCCTGAGGAGGATCAGCTTCATGTACATCACTCAACATAATGTGGGCATAAGGAGCCAAATAAACTTAGAGAGTCACTTAACGCCTTTGAAATCAGGCCGATCGATGGCAATAAGAAAATAGTTCAATAAAATGTTTGATAAATGCAAACCAACGGAAAGCACGTAACGAATACACACTCAGCATGCTATGAGTGACACCTGAACAGCCAATCATTTACCGCTGTGGAGTTCAGTCAATTGCAATGTGACTGACAACAACAGAATACTGTGAAATGGGAAAATGAGCACAGACGGAGAGGATATTGTGAATAAAAAAAAAGGACTGATCAGCTGGCTCGGTACGGTAGTTCTGTGTTTATTTTTTAAGTCAAACAAATGTCAGAACACTGTTGTGTGTAAACTGTGCAGGATGACCGTCCCGACCCAGACAACAAACTTATTTGACCACCGCTGCTTCTGCCAGTCGCAACAACCTCCATCTGCTACATCTGCTGCTACATCTCAAAAAACAACCCGCAGGCAGTCCATGATGGAGAGGTACTCAGCTGCAACATATGAAAAAACATAATATGGTTTGGAATAAAAAGGTTTAATTCAGCCTTTTTCACCTGGCCTCTAAAAATGATAAAAATCATCATTGTCAATCAGTGACAATACCGACTAATATGAAACTTCACACTTGTGATAAACTTTTCAGCCATATCACCCAGGTGAGACACATTAAAGAAAGTTTTAAACGAGGTTAGAAGCTAAGAAGGAACGGCTGAAATATGCTGACTTTTTGTCAGTATGGGTCGAGCTCTAAATATGGAGCATCCTACATTTCCCATAATGCAACTCAGTAGCATCTTTCTGTTAGCCCTCCTGCCTTGTAAAGAGCACATGTGTTTTACACTTCACGCGATGCAAGGTTGTAATGCAGGTAGGTTAAATGAGCTTTGTGTTAAATAAGAGGTCTTCTCCATTTAAATGTGCACAGATACTGTGCATAGCTATACAAATGACTTCTTGTAGGAAGTATGAAAAAAAGAATCTGCAGTAGTAGTAGTAACGGCACACAGTTAGAAACCACATCCAGTATGTAGACCTGATAACTCAATTGAAGTACGGGAGGACAGCAAGCAGACTGCAGATGAATACCACAGAGGTACAGGAGTTATCTTGCCAAACAGGAAACACATGGTCTGCTCCCTGTCCGATCTCTCACATCCGACCTCATCAAGTACACCGTACTCTTCTCCATCTAAATCATCTGGGGCCACTCCTCCACTCGGGTCGTAGCCTGGATGTTCGTTTTTGCTGCACCAGCTTTTCCTTCCCTGCTTAAGATCAAAAAGTACCCGTTCGCCAATTAATGTCTCGAACTGTAACTGTAATTAAGCCCGGCCAAAAATAATTGTACATATTTTACGACCTTTAGATGATTCATATTCCTCTGAGATGCAGCGGAGCAGGGACCCACGCAGTTCATTTAGTTGTTCAAACAGAATTCAGATGAAACAAAGGCATCGCCTAATAAGAAGGCCTCTGTTAGGTGGGGAACATATTATATTCATTACCTTGACGTAGTTTAGTTAGAAGTTGAGTTAAATAAACTAAAATGAACTCAGGTAGAAGTGAGACTGTCACAATACTAAACTGTGATCGGCCACAAACACCAGCCTCTCTCATTAAATGACCCCCAGTGGGAGTGTCGCATGCATGCAGCAATGCACCGATCTGACTTGTGTCACTCCATGGTCCGTGTGTTTGACACGTTGGGAACCCCCGCTGATCAGTTTGCCGAAGACGAAACTGCTATGTCGTTATGCTACTACAGTAGCTACTGGTCCTACTAGTGATCATTTGTCTTCATCGACGGATTAAAAATAACAGTAAACAACAAGGATGAGGCAGATCATTACAGTATTTTTTAAACTGGGACACAGAACCAAACCAGGTGATCACAACTAAAACATCACACTACGTCGAGAAATGTCTGTTGTGTTTCATCCGTCGTATTTATCCATGCTAACTAACATTTAGCTGCTACTGACCCGTTCTACCCTGTTTATGTTGTTTGTTGATCTCAGGTCATGCTTCTGCAACATTAGGTTAACCGTGCATCCGCAGATGTGTTTTAAAGTGGCGCCCAAAGCCAAACTGAGTGAATACACACAACACATTACGTTACACTCCATTGTGTCTTCAGTCATTCTCTGATCGGCAGCTTATGTTACGGATCGTTACGTCGGGCTGCGTTTCTCCAAAAGTTCAGCTTCAACTGGCTGTGTTTTTTTGCGGAACCCCCTGCAGCACGTTAAAGAAAGCTTCTGTTCGAAACGTGGGTTACTTTAATGGCTTTTTCTAGACTACTCTCCAAATTAAGTACTGACATCTCAAAACATGCCGGTGTTGCTAAATCAAGGTCCAAAAGTGCACAAACATAAGTCTATTAAACCAGTGCTGCCACAATGTCAGTAATAACCACAAATAAACACTTTTATGTTAAGTAAAGTTGTTCAGAGTTGAGACAAAAAGTAGTTCTACAATCGTTGAGGGCTAACTGTAATGGACAGTTGGCTTGGATTTGATCTCCAAAAGCAGTGCGATGAAACAAACCTTTTTTTTTAGATCAAATCAGCAGCTGCTTTGATGAGAACAAGAACTGATCTAAGTCTAAGATAACATTTGAAATCATCCATAATTTTGCTCTAATCTTAAAGCTGCATTCTTTATTTTAAATACCACGACAGTTGATAAGCCACTAAATATTGATATTTTAAGATACATGGATCTGGCACCACAGCACTGATATATTACGTACATCAATGACGGCCGTCACTGATTGCCGAGCTGCTGAAAGACCACTTTCCTCTGAGCTGAGACATCAAAGGTTCCTCTTATTCAGCTTAAATCAACTGAGCCCACTCCGCTACTCAGCAGCACTCTGCTGATGCCCTTTCACCCCGAGGCCAGGAGTGATAGGCATGAAATTAGAAGTGTCTCCTTTTTTTTGAAATTGAGTTGATGAAATTCTCTTTCCGCATGAGTTGGTGAGAGCTGCTTCAGGCCTCAATATATTCTAAAAGCCCTCATACATTCGAGTGGAGTTTTTGAGATAGGTGACGTGCAATATTGCCTTCGGCTGGGATAAAACGACGGTCACTGGGACACAGGGCATATTGAGAAATACATTTATTCAAATCATTTAGACATTTCATCTTGGAAAAAAAGAAGGGGTTCTATTGGCAAAACTACTAAAACAACTAAATCAAATATTTCCTGTTGCAGCTGCTTTTAAGATGTCAGCAATCATTGTGGTAGAGCAGATGTCACTTAAGCTACTGCTGTGTGTGTGTGTGTGTGTGTGTTTGTCAAAGTCAGAAGGATATCCCACACTTAGTTGAAGCCTTTCATTACTTCAAAAAGACACATCCTGCCTTTGATTTGTCTTGCTGAAAGTATGTGACTGGGTCATAGTCTCTTTGAGAGATGTGCCAAGTGTGGAGTGATTTTGACTAAAACAAATAGAATCCAGAGCACCCTTCTCAGCAAGATGGATCGCCCAGTCTCGTCAGAGTGACAATTAAATCGCTATCATCTGTAGTAAAACAGTGCAGGGGTTGTCATGTGTAGTTAACACAGCAGTAGGAGGGACTGGAAGTTCTCTCTTTTATCGCTTTGCTTTCAAACCTCAACATCCAATGTCTTGATGATTGCTTAGAATGCAATGGATGCAAATATTAAAGGCATTGCAATGTCTAATAAATTAATGTAAAGACCTAGGTGGAATAGTCATTGTAGGCAATAACCTGATCAAGCAAGCTCTTACCTCAATTCAGTAGGACTCCCCACCTCAACAAGTGAAAGAGACAGGATGAAGAAGGGGAGAAATTGACAACAATAATACAAGAATTTGATTTAAGCAAGCAGCTGAGCTGTCAAACAATAAGCACAGCACACTTCTGTGAGACACGGGTTGTTCAATACCAAGCTGACTAGCTTCTGTACAGTCATTACATCGATTCATCATTGTCACACACTGCACTGTAGCAGCACCACCAACAAGGTTAGAAAGGTCATTTCAATCTCCTAGAGCTATGTGGTGGTTAATTCTTCTCCCAGTGGGGCTAATTTCATGAGTTGCAAGATACAAGTCACAGACTGGCATGGTTCATGCACAGCCAAGGGCAGGAAGGCTCTACAATGGGTGATTAAAACCACCCAGAACATCTCTGGTACCATCTACAGAACATCAGTGACATCAGTGAAGTAAGATGTCTGCACAGAGCCCAAAGAAACCAAAAGACAACACCCACCCAGCCACAGTCTGTTCACCCTGCTGCCATCTGACAACAGATACAGAAGTATCTGCTGCTGTACCACCAGACTACAGAGCTGCCACTCTCCAGGCTGTGAGACTCCTGAAAATTACACTGTGTAAAAAGTTTTTTTTTTCCTCGTCCAGTGCCAAAGCATCTTTGTTTTACCAAACCCCTTTTTTAATTATCCACACATGACAGTTAAAGCAAAACTCTCGCCAAAATGCAACCCAGGGACTTTTTGTGAATGTACCTGAGTCAAACTTTCGTTTAAAAGCAAAATTGCTAGCACTTTTTGGGGCACCGTTTAGCTCAGTCGGTAGAGTGGGCGTCCCATATACAGAGGCTTTGTCCTTGCTGCGGCTGCCCTGGGTTCGAGTCCCAGCTGGGGGCCCTGTGCCTTGTGTCACTCCCCCTCTCTCTCTCTCATCCTGTTTCCTGTCATCTCTTCAGCTGTACTTACAATAAAGGCCATAAATAAATTTTAAAAAGTGGTGAGTTTGACCAGTGTACATTCACAAAAAGACCCTGGGTTGCATTTTGGCGAGAGTTTTGCTTAAAAGATCTTGGCTATTAAAACACTGATTCATGTTCAAGAACAATTGTGGTCAGTTGCAGATCTGTGACACAAAGTCTAGCCTCAAGCATTAAAGTGATACATGCTACATAACCATCCACCACCCCAACTTCCAATGGCAAACTATGTTTTCACTGTGTTTGACTGTTTTATACCAACTCAGGACTCCATTTGGAAATAGTGTTGTTTCCACTGGTTGGCATTCTCTCCTTCTGTCTGCTGCCTCTTTCTTCCTCTGCCTGGCCTCTTAGCACAAACCCACACATGCTGACAAGCTAATGAGTCCTCTTCCACCCTTTCCTCAGCAGTCCCTTGTCCTTGGCAGGCTTAGCCATTCACTTTAGATTATACCCTGTCCTATTTTGGATAAGGCCTATACTTGTAGCCATTGGGGCTGTAACAGTTTCCAGTACTAGGGATGCTAACATTTAAAGGAATACCCCTGTTGTCATTGCTGTGGTTGTTGTTTTTAAGGCTGGTTCATTGAGTAGCGAACACATGAACATCCATTTCATTCAGATATTATGGTAATACAATATCAGAATGCTGTTATATATTCAGCTCAACTTTCATCACGATCGCCCCCATGGAACCAACACAGTGAGTACCACTCACTGAGTACCAGTCAAAGAAAGGTCAAAAAGGACTTCTTGAGGATACTTGAGGTTCTTGTTGACTTTTACAGATGAAGAATAAAAAAGGAACACAAACATGTAGTGGGAGATCACAAACTGCATCAGTCTACCAAGCATAGGTCGCCACAGCCTATTCATACTGCTGCCCTCTGGCAAGCAATACAGAAGTATCTGCTGCCGTACCACCAGACGACGGATGAGCGTCTTTCCTCTGACTGTCAGACTCCTGAACTCATCCTGCACAGTCCACTATGGCTGGGTTCTGAGCCGACAGAGTGTAAGACTACAACTGGACAAGGAGAGGTGGACTTTGTGATTATTACATCGATGCTTGGTGTAACATGAAGGAGTTTTACAGACTTTCATTTCGTTATGCAATCCTGTGTTGTGTAATGATGAACAATGATGTAATAGTTGTACAATGTCAGTAACAGTCCAATCATCCATTCAAATCAACAAAACCCAATACCAAAGGTTGTCATTGGCTCCAAACAAGCTTACAAACAAAGGTCTCAAATAACTTATTGGCACTCTTCCAATGATTATAGGGATGCCGTGCTGAAGACTACTGTATAAAGATTCAACTGGTACAAATTACAGTAATTAAGTCAGGGCCAGAGCATTATTGTTTCAGATATCCTAATTGTGCCCATGCTTTCTCCTTTGGATGAGTTATGCTATTTCAATTTTCCTAGCAATTGCTTTTGGAATGGACAAATGGTGCAGCAGTAACACAGCCATGCCTTCATCACTGAACATCTTTTAGAGCTGAAACATTGCGTTTGTCACTACCACTGCTAATAGTTTTGTAACAGTTATACTATTATCTTTATGAGGAAATTGACTATACAGCATACCATAGCCATAGTGGAGAAGTTGTCTCCATTCTCTCCAGGTGTCAGCTACAGAGCTGGAGCTGGAAGGGAATCGGGGTCTTGCTCAAGCACATGCCAGCAGGCAGATATTTGCAGATACAAATATAAAATGATATAAACAAAAAATGTCGTTACTCTGTCCACACGCACACATACCCCCACACACACATATAGTATAGCAGGTGTCAGCTTTTTGAAAGGCACACAATCAGGCATGTGCAAGCATATACAGACAAATATATACATTGCTGGAGACAATCTATAGACTCAGGCCTCATTGTTTCCAAAGTGAACATAATGGCTGCATTGATTCTGAGGTCAGCAGTGGCAGGGCCAACGAGGAAGCTGCCTTTTCGGTGCATGTGTGTCATTATTTGCTGCTTGAGTTGACAATGGTGGAACTTGATCGGCTTAGCACTGTGGCTTGCCATTGCAGAACAAAGGAAAATGCTGCCAATGTAACCTGGATTGTACACCTGTTCACCAGAAGTGACAACTCACTGTCTGAACCAACAGTACACAGTTGAATATCCAAAGAAATACCACACATATTGGATGAATCTGCAATGGATGATTCATGTCTAATAGGGCTGGGTAAAAGAATCAGAATCTATTCATTATTGTCAAGAACAATGATAATCAATTTTGAACCGAGAATCGTTTTGAGTCAAAGTTTGATTGTGAATTGATTCAGACTTTTGAGAATCAAAATTGAATCAAAAATCGTGAGAAGATTCACACCCCTAACGTCAGCGCCAATCTTTACTGTCAATGTTGGCACTGACATTAGAAATCTGAAGTATGTATTTTGCCTTATAGCTATGTAGCGATTGTTTTAAAACCATCACCACGTTGTCTTTTTCTAACCTTAACCAAGTTGCCTAACCCTACCCACACTTTAACCATCTGCCATTCGCAGATGTTGGAGAAAGAAATCATTTTTAAATTGCCAGCATTGAAGAGTGGAACGAGCTGCTCACTGCCTAAAAGCACCGAAAGATGGGGTTCAAACAGATGTATTGACTGAAAGCCATCGGAAGAACATTATGTCTTCAATCCGACTGAAATCATTTTGTGTACATGTAATCTTTAATCATAATGAAGTGATCCAATAAAGATGTGTTTACATGCTCCAGAGCAGTCAGAGCCGTCTCATGAGGCATTTTTATTCTGATTGGACTGTTAGATATAAAGAGACAATAGAGGGAAATAACAGAGAAGCAGAATTAAGTCATTGGATGTGTAGGCTACAGTCACTACATGACACTGCCTTTTCCCATTTCTTGCCTACCTCCAGCTAGGCCGGCCTGCAGAGAACAACAGTGTTAGAATCAGGTTAGGTTATCTAATTTTACAACACTAACGACTGTGTCACATCACACAAAGATAACCTGTATGTGCTCGATCAAAAACACAGCAGAGCGACTGTCAGTCATATCCATGATCACCTCAACATCAGGACTCCTCAAGGGTTTGTATGACCCCGATTTTCAATTGCTCTGAGTTATTCAAGAAAGACGACAACCTATAATTGTAATTGTCATTTTTATGTTTTCTGCAACAGCTGGGATCATTTCTGGTAAATTCAGTTACTGTGAAATAAAACCACTCATCATGGGGCTCCCTAAAACCCCCCTCCAGGACCCCAGGAGGCCCCCAGAAACAGATCAGATTTAGATTCACCGAACTGAACAGCACTACTGCTGAGATGAAACATTTATATAACAATCATAGATTCAACTGATCCGGTCTAAATGTGGCCCGCTCATTCTGTGCTGTTTCATAAATATCTACATTGAATAAATTCAGAATATAGCAGGATTGACATCCACCATTTGCAAAAGTCTTTATCCACAAACCTGAAAGAGACGCTCACATTCAAAAAGCATCCCTCTGTATCGCCACGTGTCTGTCTGTCATGTGCACACACACACACACACACACACACACACACACACACACACTTTCTCTCTCTCCCAAACACACATTCATAGCTATAATCCCACAAACAGAAGCACCATCTGTGCAGTGCAGCCAGTTTCCCTTTGTGTCCTGTATCTTGGCAAACTTCACGGATATCGCTTTTCCACCAAAGTTAGCGAGTCTACACAGATTTTTTAAACGCGGGTCAACCCGCTAAAAATCACCTGTTGACCCCATTCCCACTTCCCCTGTCTGCGATTGTTATCTGAAGCGTTATGTGGTATGTCACTGACGACAACTTTGACATCACATATGCACCGGAAACAATTGTTACCGAAGAGATCAATTTTTTTGGCCGTCACAACCCTCGTGAAATGAATCGTTTCAGTGTCAGAATTTGAGCCATTTGGTCCAGTAACATTTGGAAAGTGTAGAAGAGCCGCACGATTATATTAGCCGGGTGCTAAACCGGAAGTTAGCCGGCTCGGTCGGCGATCCAGGTTTTTTCATAGCTAAGAAGTCGACCTTTTTTGGCTTCAAAACACAACTGAGCAGCTTTCATAGGAGTGAACAGGGCTCCGCCTCCAACGCTGTGTCCAGTATGATAGTAAAGTATAGTATAATACTATATACTATAATACTAAAATTTGACCACATCAAAAATCCCTTATTTATTTACGCGACACTGACGGATCATCACTTCGTATGGTGGAATTTAGCATTTCTTCACCAGGGTCTTACGTTTAGATCAAAGCTCAGCTGAGCCGAGGTGATAGAAACCTGTGTCTACTGCAGAGTCAATTGACCCGGGTGTAAATAGCGAGTTTACGCATTCCTATTGCACATAAAAGCCTGTGCTTAGCAGGTTTAAGTGGGATTTTTGACCAGTGGAAAAGGGGTAAGAGTTTTACCAAAGAATGCAGGACAGGCCCTCGGCGGCCTCACATCAGACAATCCACTTCACACTGACTGCATCACCTGCACGCCTAGCTGCTGGCTGCTGTGTACTGTGTATATATATATGTGCAGCATGACTGTGTTGTTCTGCTGGTGTGCACACAAGAGAGAGAAGAAAAGACAGAGAGAGGACGAGAGACAGACTGAGTGACCTGCACAACGGACACAGCGAACCACAGTGAGTCAGAGAGAGATAGGGGGAGAGAGGGAGGGAGGGAGGGAAGGAGGCGGAGAGACCTTTGTACTGAAACTTCAAAAGCATTATGGGAACCACAGGCTCCCCTGTGGTTCCCATAATGCTTTTGAAGTTTCATCTCCATCCCTCCCAACCCCGACTCCTCTGCATCCTCAAATCTCATTGGCTGTAACTGGAACGAGGAGCAAGCTTCACCTTGACATCAGAAAAGAGCTGAGGGAAAGAATGGAGAGCCTGTAACGATTCCATTCAAAACTGCACAGAAGATACCATTTTTTCTTTAGCTTATTGTGTCATGATCGATAATTGATGTGTATCTACATCACATTAGGATGTGTTGAATTAGGACTAGTCTCCAAGGTGTTGGGGGAAAAGTTTCATGCGGCCTGTAGCTCCAGTGACAGGGACTTTTAGGGCAGTGAACGTTACTGCAATGAGAGCAGCAGGGACACTGACCCGCGGCGACGCAGGGGGAGGGAGTGGGGAGTGACGAGAGGAGAAGAGACATTAGCAGAGTCTGAGAAGCAGGTCAAGGTAGGTGTCCAACTCAGCTCCTCGAATACATTCATCACACATCACATTATCATGGCCATATTTTGATGGTTAGTGTTAGAAATATAACACGTTTGATATGTAGTATCAGTACTGAGGCTTGGTCACACACGCATTAAAAAAACTGTGAAATTCAGCTGCCAAAACAACTCATTAAAATGGAATTGAATTGATTGCCAAAAGTATGACTGTTGCAACGTACCAGCGACAGGCGTACCCGACCTTTCAACCACCATGGTTTCATGCCAGTCATAATTATAGTTAAAATAACATTGATTCTTTAGTAACTTTAAGATCATTTTGATAACATTTTTATGTAGACAAATCATTTAACAAGAAAAAAAGTCTACAGAGCTTGTAGAAATATCACGTTTCCAACATTATCATGATTGTGAATGAATCACTTCAAACACTTTGTCTGGACCAAAATTATTGTTTTGTTTATCTCTCTGAAATAATTCTGACGGCTGGTTTCCAGCATCCAACATGGTTTGTGAGCCAATAATGTAACACCGTTGGTATCACGTGGAATCTGTGTTTGGTCAGCATCCTGTGTCTTGGTAGTTGCCAGTTTGTGGAAATAGCTCTACAGGGTGGACCAGCATACTGTACGACTCTAACGTTAGCTACAAGGTTACAACTCATGAGTTACAAGGAATATTTACCGTCATTTTTTAAATCACAAAGGTTTAAAAAACATCATGCTATAGACAATGGAGTCTTGATGATGATTCTTACAGCCTGGGGAATGAACCTGCTCTGTAGTCTGGTGGTATGGCAGCAGATACTCCTGTATGTGTTGTCAGATGGCAGCAGGGTGAACAGACTGTGGCTGAGTGGGTGTTGCCTTTTAGTATCTTTGGGCTCTGTGCAGACATCTCACTTCACTGATGTCACTGATGCTCTGTAGATGGTACCAGATGGTACCAATCAGCCATTGTAGAGCCTTCCTGTCCTGGGCCATAATGAACCATGACAGTTTGTGATGTTTCCAGCTAGAATTAGCGTTAGCTAGCACATGCAACGTTAACATTAGCTAGTGTTAGTAACATTGACATTAGCTAGCTAGCAACTATGTTAAAGTTTGCTAATTTTAGCAACATTTATGGTTGCTAGTAACGTTAGAGTCAGTTAACTTTGGACTAGCTTCTTTTTTTAAACTTTCATTTAAGTTATGTTATGATCAAACATATACGCACTTTAGCTCATGACATCATGCAGCAACATGTATCCATGTTTCGAGCAGGCTTTAGGTACATTCAGTGGAAAGAGAACCACAAGTTTTTTGCTAATGGATACATTTCCCTGTGCCTTTTTCTAGTGTGAGCAGGCCTTCTGTTCAAAAGAAAGAAACACCTAATTCAATTCAATTTCAGCTTACTCTTTCCTTTGCTTTGCATGCACACATTTAAAGTTGAGAAACGTCCGGTAAAGCTGTCGTATATTGTTTAGAAATAAGTCTGAGGTTATTATTGGTGCAAAAGGGACAACATCCAAAGAGATGGCTGTCCAATTATTATATTCAGGCGAACGAGGATACGATGACCTTGAGTTACTGATTTGACTTGTCATTTCATGTAGTCGGTGTGACCTGTCAGAGGTCCCTCCGCATGTCAGCTAAGCAGATAACCAAGCAGTCCTCATGCGTATGTATGACAAGCTCAGAATGCACTGACTGCTGTTTTGCTGGGCTTCACTCCACAGTGAGGTACCTTTCAGCAGGCAGTCTGACTTTATATTCTCTCACATCGTGATACTGCAGTGCTCCAGGTTGGAAGTACTGTATCATGTTACCACTAGTAGGAATCTGGTTTGTGACAGGTGGTGTGTCAAGAGGAAAGCCCTTAGCTGTACATATGGGGGGATGGACAATAAAGTGGCATCTGGATGGACAGATGGTTGGCTGGAGGTAGCACCTCATGGGGTGTTTGCACAATGTTTGGACGTTCTGTGACTTGTTATATATTAATCGCAAAACCATGAAAACTGCTAGTAAAAACCAACAGCAAACCACTGTTGTGCTTGTCTTGGTATCTTTCATTACTGCCTGCGTTCACTGTTTGGGGACAACACCGTCCTGTAAAATCAGCCAGGTGTTGGCAGATGGAGTGTATGCTGTGTGATCCTTTCCGTTCATGTGTGAGCACAGTTTTCCTCTTTAGCACCTTGGTTACACAGTCTAGTTCCACCAAGAGACCATCAGTAAGACAGTGGAGAGGTGGATTCTTCTACAATACTGTTTGCATATGTGTTTTATCAGTCAAGTAAATAAGATTCATAAGTTTACTGTAGCTTTTTTTTCCATTAAATATCTAATATTTCTTTCATGTTTTTATGTCTTGCAGACAAAAGGATAACGCACCTACTGTAATATTCGTATGATTAAAACGACTGCGAAAATGAGGACTATAATTGTGCCATGTGATGAATGTAAAGACAAATTTGATTATAATTGTGACAATGCTAGCACAGAGGACATTAGCTCATTATCCAGTGAGCATTCCACTGGAAAATTAACTTGGTGCAACGACCACAGCAGCTGTGATTGGTCATTACTGGGTAATTATGTTTGGTAACTATCACTGAGCAGTTACACTGGACTATTTGTCTCGCAGTGCAACATGTATATAAACTATGGCCCGTGTGAGTGATCCTGGACTTTTGAGGTGGACACTGATGTATATCTCACTGGTATGTCTGCAATAAGCTATTATTGGCTGATCAGACTGCAGTATTTCTCCATCTAGGTTTAATACAGACATCAAAATACAATATGGTATATTACAAGATTTTCTGATTTTTTTTTGTGTTTGTTTTACCAATATTTCATCATCTGCACGCATTTTGCATCTGTAAGTGAATAGAATTTTTTTTGGACATGGCAAAATATGCAATATCATTCAATTCAATTTAAGACAGTAAGTTTACAAGTGATAAAATGGCAGGTCTTCTGTAAATTCTACAAAAACAAAGTTTGTAATGTTTCAGATTGTTGAATAGGTGTAAATTCACTTGTGTGTTGTTACTGAGGTCATAGAGGGTCACAGGTAGTGTCGTACTGGAATACCTTATATTGAGAGGTATTTCTAATTTCATGTCCTTACAGAAAGACCTTTAAATTGAATAAATTGAACAATACCATCATAACTACGACTTCAGTGCTATTGAGCATATTTAATTAGCACGCCAATGCAAGCCTGGTCTGAATGGTGCGTACAAAAAAGACTTAACACTTTCAAATCGCATGAAATGCATTCAGCAAAGTCCAGTCCTGCATACTGGTGATATGCCAATTATCTCATTAAGCTCTGTGGAGAGCAGATCCGTTGTCAGGTAACGTTTATCTTCATGGTAACAAAAAAAGAACACGTAACAGTCGCAGTTTAGTTAGGTTAAGGAAGGGAACCTAACCAAGTTCAATAAGTTAAAGGGATAGTTCAGGCCTTTTCAGTGTGGGGCTGTATGAGGTACTTAGTCAGTGTAGAAGACTGTCAACTCTTCCCCTGTGTGGAGAAGCAGCAAGTGGCACCAATAAGGAAGCAGAGCGTTGTACTGCTAAACAGCACCGACAGCAAGACGTATGTTAGCCACCTAAAAGATGGCACACCTGAAAAAACATAGATCCATTTAAGCGTACATTATATTTTGAACATTGTTGGCACTTTACATTGCTGTCAGACAGCCCTTTCCTTTGGGACTACATTCCCCTAACCATGCAACATCTGTATTCCTATGCACAACAGCAGCTGTGCCTGCCACGCACTGTATTACACCACAGATCAGATGTTTGGGTCGGACTTTCAACAGCAGTTCGACGACATTGTAAAGCATCAAAAATGTTCATAATTTAGCGTACACTCAGGGAGAAGTACCTCATACAACCCCACATCAAGAGACCCGAGCTATCACTATAAACACATTACATCTGTTAACGTATGGATGTGAGTTAAACAGGTCAGTGTTGACTGTTGGTTTCACACGGCACATAAACAGTGACCCACAGTGACCCACCCATCAACCCCAATCTACCACAATACTTGTACTTTCTCGCTCTTCATAATACGTTAACTGAAACTAACACTGTGGTGTTTGGACGCATCTGTTAACAGGGAGGATTGGCGTATCACCGATACGGAAAATTGGATTTTGGCTCATATGCTGCATGCAATTTGAAAGTCTTAAGTCGTGTTATCTGTACGCAGATTGAAGCAACTGGAGTATTAAAAGATGATAAGAAAAGGCATCTTGACAGGAGACTTCATGTCAGGACAGTCATCTCGCATTCGACTGCAGAGATGTTAAAAGTGGCCATTGAGTCTAAGTAAGGATATGCATAAAATGCCTTTAAGAGTATTTAGAGTTTGATGTAGTTTTCACCCAAAAAACTGAATACTGTGACGCAGAACTCTAGTCCCTTAAACCCAAGCTGGGTTACAGATCATCTTCAGCACCAGCTGGAGGAAATAACAGCTTCATGTTTTTGAACAGTTCCTCTGCACAGTGGAACAGAGTCTCAGAGACAATACAGTGTGTATGTGATGACTACACCCGTGGAAATCTGGGCTGTTTCCAGCGTAAGTCATGCAGCACACCATTAATATTCATTTCCTGCTGAGCCCTAACGCTGGTTGCTGTTTTCTCTCGTCAAAGAGGACTTTCCCCTCCCCCCCCTCTTCTTCCCCTCTCTCCATCCTCCTCCTGATTCTACCGCTCGCGCCCTCCTCTCTCCTCTCTCCTGTACACCCCCCTCTCATTCCCTTCTTGTTATCTTTCACCTCCTCCCCATCCTTGTCTCCACCTTTCTCTCCACCTCTCAGGTCCTCTCTCCTGGTACCAGTGTGAGGGATCAAGGAAGCGCTGTGGTTTGCCTATAAGCTCATTATTGTGACTGACAGAGAATTTGCAGTGTTCCTGCGTGAAGACGTCCACACATGCAGTGTTTCTTCAGCACCGTTGTGGTTGTTTTGGTGTACTTACTGTCTAGCAGCTGAATAACTTTCCTTTATAATCTCAGGCACATGCACGCTTGTTTCTCTACGTCTTGTTTGCTGTATGTATCCATGAATGTATTCACTCTCAAGCTAAACTCACTATGAATATATGCGAAAGAGTTTTTCATTGGAAAAGTTTGCTTATGTAGAGCTAATTGAATTTGTGTGAGTACATTTCGAAATATGTTTTGCGACTTTTAAAGTTCAGCAACATTAATTTGTCCTCACAATGAGCTTAAGCTGCTGAAAGCTGATTATATATTCGCTGGGACCAACCTTCAGTGCGGACTTACTTCATTACTTCTGTCCTTGATTAAGACACAAATTCTCAGTCGTGACCCTAACAACAGATTTGTCCATTACAATAGAAAATGCATTGGTCCATCAGCACTTTTCGGAGCTCTGTATCTGTGCTTCATTATCAAATCCAATCTGGTTGCTTATTAAAACATATTTGGCTGTAGCTCCTCCAGATTATACTACATATTTGTTTTTTTGACTGTCATGTTTTTCGGTTTTATTGCTGAAACACGTTATGCAACCCCGAATCGTGCAATGATGAATAAATTACCTTTTCCTTTCTTACCTTATTGACAAAAAGCCCAAATCAATGAAATTCCGTACCATAATACCGCTGACATATTGCTACCTTGCACCAAGGCAGATTGTCACATAGGACATACATACATAGCATTTGACACCGTGGATCATAACATACTTTTTAGATATGCTGGAAAATTGGGTTGGTTGGTCTCAGGGCAGTCCTCAGGTGGTCCAGGTCATATTTAGAAGACAGGGGATAATAACCCATCAGCCACAGTGTTTCATTCTAAAGCAAATAGTCTGCCCATCGCTGATACACTGCAACAGTCCTGTTATTTTGGGAACAATGATATAATGTATAGTCAATATTGGTAATTACAAATCAGAAAGAACCCCCAAAAGAACCCCCGTGATGTATGGCGTCCCACAAGGATCAGTTCTGGAGCCTCTCCATTTTAACCTCTACATTCTCCCTCTTGGTAAAATTCTTCAAGACTACAATGTTGCTTATCATACCTACGCAGATGATGCCCAGATCTATTTAATGCTTTCCCCCAAATGATTATGGTCTGATGGAATTTCCTTCAAATTAACAAACATAAAACTGAAATAATCCTCTTTGGCAACAAAGAAGAAGGTCAGGCACTCAGTACCCATCTGGAATCATGAGCAGTCAAAACTAACAACCATATTGAAAACCTTATTGTCATCCTTGATGAGGGTTTAGATTTCAGAACACATTTCTCCAGTTCTCAGATCCTTGCACTGGCTTCCACTTAAACGTTGAATCAATCTGAAGGCCCAACTTCCTGTCCATAAGTCTTTGAATGGTCCGGGCTTTGTAGATATATTGTCGGTATACTGATGGTGGTCAAGCCGTTCTACGGGGACTGGTCAGCTAAGCATGGTGAAGCGGCTTTAAGCTGTTATGTTGCCCACCGCTGGAATCAGTAACCCTCGGAACTAAGATCTGCCCCAGCTGAAGCCATTTTTAAAAATAAAGATTGTTCTTTTTTCTACTGCATATAGCTCACCAGTTTTATGGTGCTTTTATTCATTTTATTACATTGATTTTACACTTTTTTTTTAATTTGCCTGTATTTTTTACCAGTTTATTTTTCAATATTTTGCCCGTAAAGCACTTTGAATAGCCTCTGTGTATAATAAGGTGCTGTATGAACTTGCCTTGTCTTTGATGCCTGGTCGTCAGGTGGCTGAGTTTGTCAAACACCATCCCAACGTCTTGAGGGAATTGGTAACTTACCCAAAAAAAACAGCTTGGCATTTAAAAAGATGTCGATGTCTATGCCACAAAGCTATTATGATGTTTAACGGCTAACTTGAATCATTTTACATAAATTGTAAATGCATCCAAGCATAAAGTTATCCCTAATTTAAATAAACAAGAGATTATTATTAAAGGTGACTCTGAATCAGTCACCAAATCCATTTACCTTTTAAATATATTCTAATATGTGATCTCGGGCAAACAACTTCCAAATTAAAATTACAAATTGTACCCACAATGTTCCTCATGTGAGTATATCCTGATAAAAAGCACCAGAATACAGGGAATGACATCGGCTGTCCAAAAACAAAATATTATGGGGAAAACCTTCAGACCCCTGACTAGACTCAGACACTCTTCAGAGTGTACGTTTGATCGTCCCACTCACACTATCAGTTCTTCCTATATGCATTTATCTGTTTTTATTTAGGAAACTGACATTAGCAAATGTTACAGTACATAGACACGTGTATTTTTATGGCTTGTCATGAGGCTTTGGCTAGTGATAATGTCATGAATATTCATGAACATTTTTAACAGCACTGGCAGCAGTAATATCAACCGAACAAATATAGATTTTTATTCTGATGCATTGCTCTGACTGTGACAGGGATTTCTAACAAAGGCACATTTGTTGGCATTTTACCTCCATCTGTTAGCACTGTGATGACATCGCGGTGCGTGATGGACATGGACATAGTATGCAGCTATTTGCTGAGAGATGTTTGTATTTGTTAATCCACGATTCCAAATAGCAAGATGTTCATTTGAAGGATGTTGCTCTATTTTTTTTCCCCACTGCCAATAAATCCCATGAAATAACCAAAACTATTAATGTGTTAGCTCGCCTCTCAGTACTTTCCTCTCAGCCTGCAGGCCATTTGTTTTTGCTAATGATATAAATCTTTAAGCTCTGTAATGTCCTTACGGATGTATTATTATTGCATTATTTTGAAAAGGTTACTCAGAACAGGAGGGAATCGTGCATTTGTTGGAGCTATTTGCCTGCTGGAGATTAATCCACATTTGTTGATCTAGTGAGTATATTTGGGGCAGCAGGACGGTGTTTGTGAGATGGAGTCAAAACAAACAGTGTGTGTGTTCATGGTAACGAGGGAACGTGTCATCCAGCGCAACAGTGTGGGTCGCTGGCGTGTTTCTCGTCGCTTTTGGACAACAATAGAGCGCACAGAGTGTGGCACAGAGGAAGGAGATGGATCAGGATCTAAACACACACACAGAACCACTACATTAGCAGGATACATTGTTGGTTTTGGACTTTAAGCTGGGTTAATAATAGTAAAAACATAAAATAACACAAGCCTTATCATTAAGACTCACTGTGGCTGAGCTAATTTATTATATTATATAATTAAAGGAGCACTCTGTAGTTTTAGTGAAGAAATGTTAATGCGAAGAGAAAGATCTTCACTGGCTGATTTTTTTTCTTCTGCCTAAACAAACTAAATAAACAAACCGACCTTAAAAGAACAACACACTGCTTTACTTTGTTTATATGTGGCGGACCCTGCCATCTTTCTATCTTCTACCATTGTTCTGGGACCTTATTTTCCTCTGAGAACAGCTTGTTTATTCACTTATGTAAAAAGTTTGTATTATCACCTCATTAATAGAGAGAGTTTGAATTTCTGAATTTTCCCTTTAAGTATACTCTCAAAGATGAATTCCTTTTACATTTTGATGAAATGGTATCATTATGTACTTAATGGTACCATGTGGACTGTACTGTAACTGTACTGTCAGTATCCTCGAGGTCTAACAATCATGTTAAATGTATTTCGTCCCTTGTAAAACACTTCAGTCCAGCATTTTTTACATGAATATTGTGAGCTCATTACCATCACCTGTTGTTAATGGAATAATGTGACTCAATCATTGGAAAGATGGTGTATCGTATCACCCCTGTGCATGTGCATATGTGTGTAGATGAGACGAACAAAATCCAGATTCACTCACGCTGATAAAAACGTAACTCCTTATATATATGTGTATGTAAATAGATGTCAGGTGTGGGTGTTTACCCCACTGTGATTTCCCACCTCTTCCAGGTCATGCTTCGTTAAAGTGACCTTATGTACTCACTGTGGTGCTTAATCCTCGCCGCCTGCTGTAACCCCGTCGTGCTCTTCACGAGTGGCTTGTAGATTTCCTTTTCACCTGGCTCACTGCTTTCAACTGTGGCCATGCTCAGCGGGCTATCACTTATGAGAGAGTCACTTAAGAGAGGAAGGCTGTTTGACAGGAAGGGCAGGATTGTTCAGAAATCAATCTGTCGTTTTGTCGGTTGCTGCATGAGGTCAGCACCATCAAGGTCTCCACAAAGTTCAAACCCCTATTTTCCCCTAGTTCACCCCTATTTAATGAAATCTTTCTCCCAAAAAAGCTCACACTGGTGCTTTTTAATGATAAAAAGGAACTTAAGTTGAATAAAGATTACATAAGTTTATCAAAAAAAAGCCCAATTTTATCACACCGTGCCTCTGCTTTTACAAATTCAAGTGGCTTTATCAAATCATTCACATCTTTATCAAAAATAAAATGTATAATTGGCTGCAGTCTTCCGCCATCATCTCAGTTTTCCTAATGAGTTCTTCTGAGTTGCAGCCTTCGTGCGCAGCAGCCTGAGGAGCTTCGCTCAGACAGGCAGGATCCCAGTGGACTCCACTTCAACCTTCCAGCCCTCTGCAGTGAAAAGTGCCATCGCTCCTCTGTTCCTCTGCTGACTGATTGACTCTGATGGTCAGCTGCCTCTGGCATTTAATCCACAAGATGCTAATAAGAATCCTGTAGCTGGTGGGATCTTAGAACAGGGAGACTGGGGCCATTTCAAATACATTCAACCAACTAGTGCTGTCGTGGTGTGCAGACTGCTTGCAAGCAATTATTCAACAATACAAAGCACGTATTTTACATCGTAAAGAGTGTGACAGGAGACACCAAGACAGTGTTGTATTTATGTGTGTTACATGCATGGGACTACTTTGCACAGACGACGTGCATCTGATGTCACTGTATGTGCCGCAGTCGCTTCCCCTTAAGAGGGCGAACATGCAACACTCATTATCTGCGATTGCTCATTCACACGGAAAACAACATGCGAAATGCTAGTCAGAATGTTAAAGAACTGACAACAGATGCCCTCTTCATCTTCACCAGCCATGTAACAGCAAGCGTCCTCCGTCACCCCTGGTCACACACACTGAATCAAAGTGGCAGGACTGTCATAAATGTTGGTTGTAGGCTGTTATGTTCTGCCATTGCTACTCTGAATGCGTGTTTCATTTCACGAGCGACGCAACATGTTTCTTCTTATGCAAGTCCTGCAGTTCGTTATGCTGTATAAAATACATACAGTAGTTTCAAGAGCAAGAAAAGCCAGAGTCATGGGGTGGACAGGGTGGATGGGTCATACACTGGACTTTACCTCCAAAGGCTAAGGCTTGAGTCCCATTTGTGACCAAGAGTCAAGAGTTAAATGTTTGTTACATAAGTAAGTTAACGTACATGTGATGAGTTACATGACTGAACATAGTTACTGCCACCCAAAGTATTAGTTTTTCCTTTTAACCAAGAAGTTTCAGAGCCTAAACCTAACCAAACAGCGACAGTTTCCCAATGTCAATGAGACTCAAAAAGTCATAAAATATAAAAGGTTTTGTCAGCAAGCTTCATTTTGAAAATCGAACTGGACGTTGCACACAACCTATTATCTGCTGTCGCATGAGATCTGATTGCCAATGAACGTCGCCGAAATCGAACCAACGTGACCTTTCCCAGCAACGAACAAGGGAATTACGACATAAGAGAGCCATCTGGACCAAGAGTCACCAGTCAAACGGGCAAACCAGAGCATTCACAGTTTGATTCTGTTTTACTAACAAAAACAACTCGGTCAGGTTGAGGAAAGGTCAAGGTTTGGTTTAGAATAAGTAAGCTACACTAGTGACATAAAAGAAATGCTACGAAAGCGACATAGTTTAAGTACATCACGTAGGTTTAAAGAACTCACAGTTGACTCTTTCCCAGCCACCAACCACATCCTCCTCTTTGCGCGGAATGTGTTGCTGTTATATTACGTCTACACCTGACTTCCTCCTTTGCTCCCCTCATAATTTCGGGAGGTTGCCACCTAACAAGTAACATCAACATAGGTCATACTAGGGCGCTTGCATAGATGACCATTACCGCTTTTTTTCATGGGAGGAAAGCCTGGTATCAGCGTACGTGTCACTTGCACTACACACATAGCTATGGCCCAGTGTCTACTGTGCATGCATTCAGTTATTATACACAGTTATAATAAATATACTTGAACAGTTATTGTGTTCATTCCCCCTCTAGCACACCACTTCAGTGCCCTACTGTTAAGAGACTGGAGCCAGCAAGTCTCGTGTACACTCAACATAAAAGGGGGTCGCTGCCGTCAATGGTTAGGCATTACCACGGAAACAAAAGACTAATCAGTCATTCGAGATAATAGTCGGAAAATGAAAGATCCTGTTTACTGTTTACTCACTCGGATCTGCACAACCCATGTACACACACACACATACACACAGCACAAGCACAGTTGCACTGAGGCAACTGTGTGGAAGCAAGCACTATGCACACACACACACACACACACACACACAGAAGCAGAGATCACAGCTCAGTGCAGCATCACTCAATTTCGGACTCCTCTCTCATCTCTATCCAGTGTGAGGACACACACACACACACACACACACACGCACACACACAGTGCCATGGAGAGAGAGGGGTGGGGGTGGGACTAAGATATAAAACGACAGAGAAAGCAGAAAAATACAAAACCCAACGACAGCAATGAGAGCACAAGAGGGAAGGGAAGTTAAAAGAGTCTCAGAAGTGAAGAGAGTGGAGTGCAGAAAGAGGTCTTAATCGGAAATAACTATTTTGTGTCTTCCGAGATGCACTTGGTGACATATTTTGCAACTGAAGACTTTAGCATTCATAAAAACAGTTAGAAGATTGAAATTAAACATCGTAAATGCTTTTAAATCTCAAAAGGGAATGAAAGAATCTAGTTAGAGAGCAGTTAGCAGTTGATTTAATTACAAAGATGCATAGTGTGTAAATATGGGATATCTATGGTTATGCAATTATAGGATTGCGTACGTTACAAATTAGAAAAGAGATGTGCGGTAGTTCGGAAGCTTTAACGGCAGAGCTTCATTGCTGTGCACAATGGGATGATTATTCCTACTTGTCTATAAAAACATCCACCAAACCTAAATCGAATCAGACGTAACACACTGTGTTTGGTTTGGGTCTCTGAAAGAATTCCTTCACAGTCAAGTGAAGTCATAAAAGTTAACAGCAAACGATTATGTAAAGAGAAACATCCATTGGTAATTATATAAACGCATTGGCCACTTAAAATGCACACTGTACATAGGTACAATCTAATGCAGTCCCATAAAAGTGAAAGCAATGTAAATCCAAACTGGAAAGGCACATGCTTCATAGAAATACATTTCATGGCACAGCTATTGTTTTGCATTGAATTACATTGTGCAGGTGTACACAATATGGTGTCCATTGAGTGTAGTTAAAGGTAAAAGAATAGCCAGAGACATAGGTGATTGTGGAAAATACCATGCGTCTAATTTAAATTGCATTTTTTACAAGTTTTTCATGAAAAAGTGTGGGCATCAGGGGCCCAAGTTGGAGTGGAACCATCCATTTTCTTTAGCTTATCCGTGGTCAGGGTGCGATGGCAGCAGGCTAAGCAGGGTGTACAGGGTAACACTTTCCAGCTCCTCCTGGGGGATCCGCAAGGTGTCCCCAGGCCAGATGTAATCACTGCAGTGAGTTCTGGAGGGATGCATCTGGTCGTTCCAGTCTGTCATGCCTGAAAAACTTCCAAAAAAAGGTGCCCAGGAGGCATCCCAATCAGATGCCCGAATCACCTCAGCTGCCTCCTTTTGATGCACAGGAGCAGCAGCTCTGCTCTGAGCTTCCTTCAGATGTCCAAGCTCCTAACCCTATCTCTAAGGCTGCCACCCTCTGGAGGGCAGTTTGTATCCACAATCTCATTCTTTTGTTCGATACCCAAAGCTCTTGACAGTCCGGTCAGGGTTGGAACATAGATTGATGGGTAAATTGAAAGCTTTGCCTTCCTGCTCACCTCGATCGTCAGCAAGATGGTCTGGAGTAACGACTGCATTTTCACCGCACAGTCCATTTTCCCATCACTGCTAAACAAGATCAAGAGATACTTAAACTCCAATGCTTGGGGCAGGGGCTTAACCCTACCCAGAGGGGGTAAATAAATATTGATTAAAGGGACTGAATGTAAAAAGTAATGGGCCAAGAAATGACCCCTGTGGCACCCCAGTACTGATGGTTGATGACTTGAGGAGAGTTTGAGAGTTTCCTCTCAAAAGTAAGCTTACGATCAAATCTAACGACCAAACCATCTAGCAGTCAACCATCTCAAATTAAAAGTTTGGATTCTTACTCCAGAATTCCATTGGTTGCATGTGCGTTGTGGAAAGGCTCCACTGCGTCAACACCTCCCCGGCTCCATTTTAAGTTCAGCACAGCCGGACAGCTGGAGTGGCGAAACCGAGTAATTACAGAATCATGCATGATCGCAATTATACATGTATGTGTTATAAATATAACAACAGACAGACAAAAGGTTAGTGTTCCCAACAGAAGGATTAAAGAAGCGTGGACTTGCTTGGATTTGTTTCTTTTTTTTTATTTTTGTGCTGGCATCAACACGGAGTGTTTTATTCTGAAAATAATTAAAACATTTTAATATTTTAATGTTTTTCAGTGTCTGATTTCCTGTCTTGCTCAATCAGCTCTGTGCTTAACTCAGTTGAATTGATGCCCTGTACTACGGTGTCCAGCAAAAAACAGAAGCCTTATCTGCTGCAAAGAGGGTCCAGATCGCCAAGGCTGCAATGGAGTAGATCCACAACAGTGGAGCCGCTGCTGTGGCAGATCGGAAATGGATCAAACACGGATCTGGTGGAATTTAGGGGTCACTGCTTCACATAGCTACAAAGTAACCCTCACACGTTGATTCCAAGTGCAAATCTCTGTTACCTGCCGTGTCCGACACTATTTTGTTACGCCCATATCCCACTGGGAGCTTTGCAGAAACGGAGCGTCATGCCTGCCTGATGTTATCCATTGCTCAGTTTTGTTTCTTTCATAACTTCTCCTTGATTTTTGTGCTTCTACTGTGGTTGAGGAGGCTACGTAGATAAATCATTTTGTTATTTGCCGTGTTGAGTGTGTTAATTGTTAATATTTCCGACTTTTGTTGTGCTGTAGATCCTGGCACACAGTTTTTATTTTGAAAATTGACCTGATTCGCGTTCCGCTGTCTGACTTCCTGTTTGGCTTCGACTGCTCTTAGTAAATTGATGCGGCCAGGGGGCATTATTTAAGTCCCTGATCTGATAATCATTTGATGACACAAGTGGAAGGCAGCCGGAGCTGAGTTTTGAAGACCCATTGCACCCTATAATAAACAGAGTCTATAACATCTCACCTACTCATCCTCACCTACTCATTACTACACTTAGGAAGGTGTTGGGAGAAGAGGGCGAGAGAGAAACGAGAAGAAGGGAGAGATACTTAAAAAGAGGTGGCGAGTTAAAAAAAAGGGGGGGCAGGGCAAGACAGGTCCAAAAATAAAGAAAGGGAAAGCGCTAATGAGTACACTCAGGTTTGCTCAGTTGCTGTGACAACGCGCAGGCTCATTGCTTCAAGTCACAAGACTGCATATCTAATGAATAACACACAGACACACACAGTCGAGGGTACAGAACACAGTACATCCCCTCAAGCTATTGTCATCTGCACGGGTTTTCAGGCGTCCAAAACCCATCAGCACACAACACACTGCACTGAGAACAAAAAAAATGGCACGTGTCCATCTGCCCGCATGCTTATGTGCGTCTGTGGTGTAAACTATCAAAAAGGTATGCCGACATAAGGAAACGCAGCCAGGGCTTTTAACCAAATCAATCAGGACCACCATGCTGCGACCGTGCCAGCTGGAGCGAGCTGAATAGTTTTAGTCGGGGAAATAGAAGAAGCTCTGGAGAAAGGAGGCAAAAAGCTTCACAATGCAGCAGATCCTCCTGCATCAGGACCTCAGGCATCCACACTGACAGGCACAGCGTGCAACAGAGTCGAAATATAGCTCATAAATTGTTTGCTTGAAGTTCAACGACTATAAAAAGATGTCGGGATTTCACTAGGTGTGTGAAAAAGGAAACTGTCACTTGAGGCGGTTAGCAGGGACGTCCTCTTTTTCCGCTCGACTTTGCTTTAGTCTGTTCATCAGTCACCTCCTACAGTTAGACAATGTGATAATGTATATACTGTGAGATGATGGACATTTGCCTAGTTTGTTATACTAATCTGACTCCTCTGAGATAGATAACGGCGGTTGTATGAGGCCTTTGAGAGCCGAGCTGCAAGTCAATCAGCAGGACTTCCACCATTTTTGCCTCACTTGATTTCTCAGTCATTCTTCTATGGGTCGGCCAAAAACAATCATATCTGATTATTTTATTTACAGTATAAACTGTTTTTTTTTGCGGTTGACTGTGATAAATTCACTATTCTTCTTTTACTGTCCTTGCCTTGCAATATTCAAAGGGGTTTAAGAAGTGCGTAATCATGTCAATACGCTTGCATAGACCAATGTTCATCCCAAACACTGTAGCAGTCTGTTCTGCAGTGAAGTTCACTTCAGCTCGCAACAGTTTGTATATTTATTCATGTTTTATTTATTTGACCTTTATTTTTCCCTGAAATATTCACATTGAGATTCAAATTCTCTTTTACAACGGAGTCCTGGTCAGGACAGCGGCATAAAAAGTTTCACATAAAAAAAAGAAACAACAAACTCAGAACAGGCAGCAAATTGCATTAAGGCAATGAATCATAATCAGGGCATGTGGATTCAGTGGTCGTACACGGCACGGCCGCCCGCCGACACAACAACAACATTTTGGGGATCTGAAGATGCAAACTGTTCGAGTTCCGCAGAGTAAATGGCACCGTTGCCGCTGACTCAACCGAGCTTATCCTCCAGCAAAGTGTAGATCTGCTGCGACAGTACTGTGATGTGATGGCCCAGCGCTCTGTAGGAGAAAGCCTTGGTGCGCAGTGGTGTGGTGCACTTTTAGAAATAAAAGTTCTAAGTAGAACCTTATAAGGTTCTTTGGCTTGTCCTCATAGGAGAACCCTTTTTGGCTCCAGGTAGAACCTTTTATAAAGGTTCCACCTGGAACCCTTTTGGAGGGTCTACCTAGAACCCAACATAAAGAGTTATACCTAGAACTGTGTGTGTAAGGTTCCACCCAGAACCCCCCATGAGAGGTACCCATACAGGATCTTATACCCATGCTTTCAACAATCCCTGAAGAACTCTTTCTCCAAAAAAAGGTTCTCTGGATCAAAATAGTTCTTACTGGAACCGTTAGTGTTCTTTGTGTAAAACCCTTTATTCAGGAAAGGGTTTTTAAAGGGTTCTCTGGATCAAAATGGTTCTTACTGGAATGATTAGTGTTAGCAAGAACCTTTGAAAAACCGTTTCTTCGGGAAAGGGTTTTTCAGAAGCAAATGGTTCCAGGTAGAACCTCAGCCCTTGGAGAAGAACCCTTTTGGAACCCTTATTTCTAAGAGTGTGTGTAATTGCAAAGTTATGCTGCCTTTTACTCCTTCTGGCCTGGCACGTGTACTATAATATATCATCAATCGTCAATGAAGATCCTTGTCTACGAGGATCGTTTTCACAACGTTGTCATATAAATGCAGAACTTTTTTTTAAAGCACAGACGAAAAAACATTTCCATTTTTAGTAAAACTGTGAATATACATGCATAAAACATCACCGTGATAAATTGCTAATGAAAATGTTGCTTAAATATTCTTTTGTTTTTGCACAAAACGATAAAAAAGCTCGTTTCTGTAACCCAACTTCACCTGGAGTTTTTATCCAACACATTTATTGACAACATGCAGGAAATCCCACCATGGAACTGCTCAAACTACGAAACTGAAATTGCTAACCTTCCAGAAACCCATCTGACTGCCCGAAAGCCACATCATTGATCGTTCAGGCACTCTGCCTCCCCAGTGAATCATCATGAAACCACAACCGATCTGACAGAAATTGTGCCTAGCGACCAATTTGGTGTTAAAATTGTGCTCGCTGTAATCCGTCTGTCTTTAATTACACGGCTCTACGAAGCTACAGATACCAGAACCCTGACAACACGGCGTGGCGTATAATACGGCGCTCTGCTACGCAGTTTTGAGAAGTAGTATGTGAACACACAACCACGGCTTTTAATGTGAGATTCTTGAGGATGAGCTTCTCATTTATAACCAATAGCGTTGCAGTCGATGTGCATAGAGACTGAAATTACAGCTCCGTGTCTCAACAAAATTTCAGTCTACTTCATATTGCATGTAGCTGCTAAGATTTTGATGATGTATTGATTTCGGCACAGGTTCTCTGATTTATCACCTCTGCAGCTACCTCCAGTGATCTCCGCGCAGTGGGTCACAGCTGCAAGGCCGATATGTGTGTGTGTGTGTGTGCATGTATTTTGAATGTGTTTGTGTGCTCATGCATGTGTGTATTCGTCTCTGCACAAGCGATCGAGGGAGGATGTTCTCCCCCGGGGGTCAGCGGACGGCCCGGGGGCTCCAGTTGACAACACTGATAACCAAGATCAGCTGTTTAACCAATGAACCTCCAGCATAAACACACACGCACGCACCGCACGCTTGCACGCACACACACACACACACACACGAGACGTGCGGACACAGTGTGAGTTTCAGAGAGGTGGAGGGAGAAACAGATGTCACATTGAAGCTGGGAGGAGGCCTCTTCTCATCCTCATATTGAGTCCTTCAGGCAAACTGTCTGCACACACACACACACACACACACACACACACACACACACACACACACACACACACACAGACGGCATGGCTCTGCAGAGCACAGCACAGAACCGCTCAATCTCTGTGTCCTCTTTGATGTCAGTTCAACATGAGAGGCGCGAGGACAAAGGAAGCGCCACTGCGCAGATCAAAAATTCATTAAAATGGAACTACTGAAAGTCGACCTGCAGAATTCTGACACGGCTCCAAAAACGCACGTAACTCAAAAGTCAAGCTTTGCCTCAAGTCAAGGAGAAGCCTCACATTTCTAAAAAGTGCGGAAGTTGTATAAAATGCAGCCAGAGCCTAGGATGACCACGTTTCTAGGATATAGATATGACAGCTCCATGGAGCCACAACATGTCTACGTAACACATTAGTATTCAAGGTGAGAGCAGGATGCAACGTTTCATTTTATGTAATTTCTCATGAGAGAACGTATTCCTCCATCATCAATTATTACAAGCCAGTTATCGATCACATTCAGAGCTCCAGTGTCTCTAACAACATGTGATTTGTCCCTCTCTGCTCACCTTCCTCAGCAGGTTGCAGATCCTCTCGATGTTCCGCAGTCTCTCCCTCTGCAAAGAAACAAACAGGGAGAAAGGTAAGTGTTTCTGTGATCACATCGTCCTCTTATTGACAATGATTGGCTGTCGTTTAATGCTGCGAGGCGAGAGAAAAATAGAGGCCGTCAGTCTCGCGTTGAGTAATAACGGCGTGCACAATCAGGAGCTCAATGAGAAAAATGATGATGACTGAAAGGAAAAAGAAAAAATACCACATCAGGTGTGTTTGTGAGGTTCTAGGTTTGACAGATCATTTTATTATTCATGCCTCATTCAGTTGAGTCAGTTGAGTGTGCCGACATCTCTATTAAAAAATATGTTTAAGAAGAAGCTACAGAGACAGTTACATTGGACCTCATTGTTCAGAGGTGTTGTCTCACCTGCACTATCCCGTCTTTATGAAGAGAAAAGACAAGGTATTAGTACCTGCCCAACAATGTATTATTGACCAATGTCAGTGAGTTGAAATGGTATAATGCCTACTGATATTCAGTGAAACAAATGTAAAAAATGGAACAGGGGTCAGCATGCAGCCCCATATGCAACAAACTGCGATGCACTGTGTATTCTGACACCTTTCTATCAGAACCTGCATTAACTTCTTCAGCAATCTGAGCAACAGTAGCTCTTCTGTTGGATCGGACCACACGGGCCAGCCTTCGCTCCCCACCTGCATCACTGAGCCTTGGTCACCCATGACCCTGCTGCCGGTTCACCACTGTTCCTTCCTTGGACCACTTTTGATAGATACTGACCACTGCAGACCTTGAACACCCCACAAGAGCTGCAGTTCTGGAGAAGCTCTGACCCGGTCGTCCAGCCATCACAATTGGGCCCTTGTCAAACTCGCTCAAATCCTTACGCTTGCCCATTTTTCCCTACTTCTAACACATCAACTTTGAGGACAACATGTTCACTTGCCGCCTAATATATCCCACCCACTAACAGGTGCCATGATGAAGAGATAATCAGTGTAATTCACTTCACCTGTCAGTGGTCATAATGTTCTGCCTGATCGGTGTATACTCCGATACAGCGGATGGCAGTGTGGTTTTTAGTCCGCTGGTAAAACCAGCGAAGAAGAGGAGGAGGACTATTTAACATTTAACGCAGTTGGCTTGACTGTAACTTCCTCTGCAAAGAAGACAGCTGGCCTCATCGTCGAGGTCAAGCCCCCACAAAGAGCATCAGGCCCTGAAGCCAGTTTTTGTTGTGGCCAAGCCGTGTAATTACATCATCATGTGATGCACTGGGGACTTTTTACCAAAAGCTAACACTTTGAAAGTCTGTAAAATGGTATTAAAAGCCTCACAACCCCTGTGAAATTACTAATTTTACTGTCAGAATTCAGTCTAACATTTTATCCCCATCCAGTTCAGCTGGGCGCTAATCCAGAAGTTAGCCTCCTCGGTCGGTGGAAGTCTTGAGTGTGCTTGCTCTATGGCAACCCAGCTGGACAGCCACCACCACAATCAAAGTCTGATTCTGTGGGAAACACTGCAGTCAATGGATCAGGTGGGACGGACCATAAAAATTATCATTCTGATTAATAGCAGGTGGGATGCAGGAGAATGAAATACATCTTTAATAAGCAAATATTAATGACACTACCTGCAACAATCCTCCAGCAGCAGAAACGATGTGTGTATTTCTACATTAACAAGCCCACTTGCACACGAGGAACAGCTGATAAACTTCGTTATTTTAAAACTACTGACTCGCCGACAAGATTGGTTGATATTACATGTTAATTTATATTATGTGTCACGCTACGCATCACACATGCGCTCCAGATTCAGACAGTAAAACAGTTGGGCCTGAAGCAGCTGTCCTGATAAATCCTGATATCCTGTCTGAACATGTTTATTTCAAAAGCTAAAAGGTTCATTCTGTTTCCTCTGGAGAGTTTCTGTCAAGTTTATCACTGCAACTTTTAGTTCTGCTGCTTAAATGTGCCACTATATTCATCACAGTGACGTAACTGCTTGCACGGAAACATGTCAAAAGATTGAAAACAGCCCTTCTAATCGTGAAATGGTTCTAATCGAGCGTGCGTGCACTGTGAACCCGCCTGTGTAGGCGCATCTTACTGTCTGAATAATGCGCCCTACAGCAGGAAAAACGCTGTGGCATCGCAGTCAGACCGGCATTTCTGTTGGTCTGCAGCGATGTCGCATTGCTCTGCCTAAAGATAGCAATGCCCCAGCGATGCACCTGACCACACCTCGCTTTAAGACCAACATGCCCAGGGGCGCACAAATGCATTTGCATCTGACACAACATGGCCACTGGGCGTGAAAATGACTAACAAAGACACTTGCGCTGTGCTGTGCGCCTACCACCCCGAGAGTGTGTGATACTTTCGATCAGGATCCATGGCAAACATCACCTCCATGAATAGTTCCACCTACTAAAACTGCATAGGCAGAATTGGGGGTCATTTGACTGGGACCCCAGTACAATATTACAATATTTAAGTATTTCTAAAGGGCCAGAATTAAAACAGAAACAGGAAACAATTATACGAAGTCGACAGGAACAAATAGATTGACAACGTCAATGGAAATTGGATTGATGAAATAAAGCACCTGAGACATAAAACAAAACCAGTGTGTCTTGGGTTTTCTATAACCCAGGTGGCAGGGTTCTGGTCAAGAGTCTTTTTCTAGCAGTTAATGTAGTTACCACTTTGTTTATATAACTACATTTTAATATTTGATTGTTTCCAGCGCGTGTAAGAAGCTGCAAAATGCTTATAACAGCAGCCGCCACAATGCTGACTCCAACCGCCGCCCTTTAACCGAAGCTTTTAACATCATCACCATCATCAAATATTAACTCATTCCTATAGAGACGCAATCTGGGCTTGACTGGCAGGGCCGCGTGTTCCACAGGGGCCCGGCGCGCGGCGCTGGCTGCTTATGAATCATATATTGATCTGAGCGTCGCGCTGTTTTGTGCTCGTGGACAGTCAGTTTGATTTCATCGGCGCCGCTCATGAGCCGGCTGCAAGCATCAACGGCGGAGGCTCCCGGGGAACGACGGGGTATATAAAGACATGTTTAGGCTTACACAGAACATCAAAGCCGGCATGACTGAAGCCGAATTAATATTTAGGAACCAGACAAGAAAAGCGGGATTAGGATGTGTTGAGAGTCGGATGAAATAATTAGAGCGAGGACGTACTTTGTCGCTGATCAACACCACATGTATAAGACGCCATAGTGCTCCGCGTATTGTAATATATTGTAATATGTATATCTGCATTTATATACTGCTAATTACATACTGTGATGTTTGCTAGCTTCGAGACCTGTGTGGTTTTTAACTCACCTGTGTCTTTTTAACATATTCAACATATGGTAATGTGCTGAGGGTGAACAGGGAGTCTGCAACTCTGAGTCTGCTGTGGGAAAATGTGCCGGATAGATTCTACCTCTGTGGAACTACAGTGTGTGTGTGTGTGTGTGTGTGTGTGTGTGTGTGCGTGTGTGAATCAGAGACAGAAGCAGGTGATCACCGTGAGTAAAGACAGACAGACAGACTGTACTGTGTGTGTGTGGAGGCAATGAGAGTCCTCATTGTACACACAGACATGTACACACACACACACACACACACTGAGTTGGCTTCTGCCCATTCACAACTGGCTGTGAACACTGTGAGCACACACATTATTAGATAAATATGATTTTCATTCACACGAGCCAAAACTTTGATTCTTACATTCACTGATTGTTTAAAGTATTGAACTTATTTTAACAGCTAAATGAAGCTGACTTTGGCCCACTAACAGCTTTAGTTTTCGGCAATTAAAAGACAATTTTTTAACAGTAAAAAAAAGTAACAGGTCAGTAGCAGGTCATCTGTGGCGGTTTATTCCGTCTCAGGCAGGCGGGACTCGCAGCAGGACTGTATTTAGAAGCGTAGATTGGTTCTGAACGGGGGACCTGCGGGGCCACACAGTCTGGATTGACTGTTTGTGTTTGTCGTTGTATGTGGAATTAAAGATTACTTTTCCACTTTTGGATGAGTCACTGTGCCGTTTTTTATTTTTTTTTTGGCAGCCTTTAACAGCTCCAGCACCACCCGGCTCCTTTATTCACCAGTCGGTGTGCGTATGTGTGTATGTGTGTATGTGTGTGTGTGTGGATCTAACACTTTGGTTTCAAGTGTTGCTTTAGAAGAATATTGCAACAATTTGGGAAATATGTTTATTTGCTTCCTTTACCCAGAGTGAGATTTGAGGATGGATAATGTTTGTTAAGTCGAACTTTAAGTGTAATGAGCAGATACTCAGGGCTGGGCGACTATATATACCTGTACTATATACTATATAGTCCTTCAATCACAGCTGCTCAGGAATTACTCATTCATGATGATTAAATTATCAAGTTCTTCTTGATTCATTCCTCACTCGCTACTTATGCCACGTTCAGACCAAACGTGATGAAAATATTCACGAGGCACATCAGTATGAATCCAAAACTTAGGGATTTTTCTGTGATCTGACCGCAATAAATGGATCAGAAGGACGCTGAAATAACAGCATCATGATGTCGCCCTGCAAAAAGCCTGAATTCACACTTTGTCACATCTGTCGACCAGACGCCAAGCAAACAGCTTTTAAAATGCTGCTCCCTGAATGGAGTTCGGATCGATCAGAGCTATGCTGTGCTGACAGGTCTTACCAGGTAGTCTGACTTTTTACTCACGTCCCTCTGCGTCAGTTCCTCATTTCTCCTGTCTCAGACTAGATGTGTCATCTGTGTTTCCATAAACGACCACGAATAGTGATTATTATCCTCTCCTGCTGTTGTTCAAGTTCAAAGAGTGGACATCATGACGGCAGTGAGAACATCGACATCTATAGGCTTTCACGACACATTTGAGCTGCTGACATGATATCGCAACTAATCGCGTCTTAACATTGACTTTGTATGTAATCAAGTCGCGTGATAGTTCACGTTCTGGTCTGAACACAGCATTATAACTACTCACATTTTTGTATACCTTATTATAAAGTGTTACCCAATATTTTGTTTATTAACAATGGATCTTTGCATCAAGACAAAGGTGCTGGTCACAGTGAAACCAAGAGATTCATGCAACTTAACTGTTCTGCTCTGATCTCACTGCTCTCATTAGAGGCAGTTTTCTATGAAAGCATCAAACAGTCTGCCCTGTTTTCCTTCACATCTGCTGGCCTGGCTCTACTCGCTTTGACTCGGCACAGCCAGGATTCGCATTTCCAACACAACTGGACTACCTGCTTGAAGGTGTGATGCGCTTGTCTCGATCCCCGCAGTACTATTAAAGAATCACCGCTAAAGTCAGTTATAAACATGTTTCATTTACTAACTCCTTCACAATAAAAGCCCCCCGTTATTTAGTCATTTAAAAGCTTTTATTATGAAGCAGCGTTACAGGAAACATCGTATTTTCAGCAGCAGTGACTAAACACGACTCCTGAAACAGCTGAAAGTGAACACGATGAAACAGTTGAACTCAGCAGATGTTTGAAAGAACAAACAGGATGAGAGAAACTAAAGCGATTCAGTTAGAAGCTACAGAAGCACTGAGAGCTGAGACTTCCTTCAGGTTTCCTGCACAGACATGAGTTCAGTATCGATTTGAGGGGGAGACTGGGGCTTGTTACGGGTTGGATAGGTCACAAGACGTCACTGCAGCCCGTTTGGAGGCTGGGCGGCCAAGGAAACAAGGAACAAGGAAACCAGCAAGGTTTTGCCCAAAATTGCTGGTGGAAAAACTGCAAAGTCAGCAACTAGTTTGAGCCATTTGCAGCTTAAGAGCCGGGCATTTCTCTCATGTGTTGGAGACCAAGCCAGGAATTCATCAGCTTTCTAATGTTCCTCTGATATGGCCAATGTGTCAGCAAACATTTCCCTATTTACCACACACATCCTGCAGACACAAATGTATAAGTTGATAATATGTTACTGCTGACTGAGAAGAAGAGAGCAGAAAGCGAATAATAAAACTTACTCCTTGTGTCAGTGGCGGTGGATTCGCTCTAAAACTTGCCGTTTGATGTATTTGAAGGTAAGATGCCAATTTGGGCTTGAAACACCGAAGGCCTTTATATCGTTTTCTAAAATATACATAGACGAAGGTGTAAACATACATATTTGATTACTATTTTTAAGAGGAGCAGACAGCTACAGAGGTTTCTCTTTGAAAATGTTTAATTTATGCCTGTGCTCTAAATAATGAAGGCAGAGGTTCCTGGGTTGGAGGCTGCACACGAGTCTGAGCCAGCAGCACTGGAACAATGGAGAGAGACGGAGGGGGAAACATGTGAAAGGTAGTATGAAAACGAGGGTGACCACTGTATCCATTTTGTATTATTAATTCATTTCTTGAGTCTGTGTGTGTGTGTGTGTGTGTGTGCGCGCTGAGGCTTGCCGACTAAAGTATCCCGACTTCGACTCTCATCTCCCCCGAAATGCCTCGTGGGATTCTACCTCATTTCACATGGAAGGCGGCGTGGGAAAAAAAAAATGCATAAAAATATATTGCGCTGCATTCAGCTTTTCATTATTTCAAATGTTTTCCAAGTACAAGAAGAAAGCCGTCTCAGCCGAAGAAAGTTTGACTTTGAAGTGCGATGTACCGACAGGCAGGAGAGAGCGGGTCCGTGATTGGGCGGAGGAAACGGCGGGAAAAGTGTGGACGGGGTAAGAATTTGTATTCGTGGTGGTGTGTGTACAGGAAGTCTTTCATGTTCCTGAAAATGCAGAATTTTCACCCTCCGTCTGTCCTCCATGTGACCTCACCCGCTGCACACACACACACTGGAAACCCACATCTATATATACATTATATATACAAACACCACAACAGCCACTAACGCCGCAGCCTGATGGCCAATTATCTCCACCGCTAATGTCTGTTTCTGGTTGAGACTGCACACCTCATCAAGGACCGGAGCGCCATCTCCCCTCGCCCTTCATCTCCTGCCGGGTTTGAGCGAGGACAAGCAAATATATTCCGCTCAAACTTGCATTCTGTGCGTGTGTGTGTCGGTGTACGTGTGCGCACACACACCCGCAACTGTCTACTCATTAGCAGGCAATTAGGCTGATGCCTCTTTGAAATGTTACTCAGCGCGAATTGGCTTGACAAGCGAGGGCTGTGCGGAAGTATAAACAAGAGTCGGAGGAAGGGAGGGGAGGTGGAGGACGGAGGGTGGAGGGTGGAGGACGGAGGGCGGGGGGTTTTAAATTGACCTGTATTTAACCGGGCAGACCAATTAAGAGCAAATTCTCATTTACAGGAAGTGGAATCGTGTAAGCATGATTGGACAATGAAGCCCCCCCTAACGATGAAGCGGAAGAGGGTGGTCATGATGTTAATGTTCCACCGGCGCAAAGTGTGTTTAAAACGCTGTGAAATAAAATTTCCCCCGCTCTGACTCAAGTAAAGCTTGAACTTAAGTGGGGGAGACAGGCGTGGAGCGGCGAGGGAGATGGAGCGATACGGGCGGGTGAGGGGTGGAGGGGAGCGTTTAAATGGTGTGAAGACGCCGCAGAAGCTGTCATCACTTGTGCTTGTGTCCTGCGCGGCACGATAACGAAAAGGGCTCCTGGAATTTACATTCATAAAACATTTGAACCAGACTCTCTCTCCTTTATCTCCCTCCTCAGTTATCGGTCTGATTCCAGATTCTGATGAGATTATCATGATTATCGCTCCTGGCTACAGCTGTATCCTTTCATTGTAAAACATGTGA
Organism: Lagodon rhomboides; assembly: GCA_039737535.1. Lineage (NCBI taxonomy): Eukaryota > Metazoa > Chordata > Actinopteri > Spariformes > Sparidae > Lagodon > Lagodon rhomboides. The sequence continues at coordinate 5,894,274 of CM077798.1, read as the reverse complement.
ATATGTCCTGTAATGCCCTATTTCCACTGTTCAAAAATCCAACCTAAACCTGCTAAGATCGAGGTTTTGTGTGCAGTGGGAATGTGTAAACTCAGCATTTATACCCGGGGTTGGTTGGCTCTACAGTAGACCCGGGTTTTTATCAACTCGGCTTTGATCTAAACGTAAGAACCTGGGCGAACACGCTAAATTCCGCCCGAGAAGTAATGGCGCGTCATCATCATCCGGTGGTGCCGCGTAAATACGGAAGGAATTTGGGATGCAGTCTATTTAAGGACGTTTAATTACCGGACACAGTGTTAGAGGCACGGTCGAAAACGCTGGAAGACGGGCTGCCTTGCCTCCGGGAAGTGGGAATGGGGTCAATAGGCGATTATTGGCAGGTTGGCCCGTGTTTAAAGAACCTGTGTAGACCTGTTCATTTTGGTGGAAAAGTGGCGTAAGTGTGCATCCACCCATGAGCACAGTTACATGGGGGAAACACACACAAAAAAAGAAAACTGAAATATATTCCCATCACAGTACATGTGTGTTTGTGCATTTGAGGGAGTAAAATGTGTGAAATCATGAGACGGACAGCAGGTGCTTCATAGTGTGTAGAATGGAGTATTAACCGTGTGTTGCAGTAAGTGTGTTTTTCACAGTTTGTTTGCACCTCATATGAGGAGAAAAAGTGAATTAACACGTCCTCACGAAATAGGTTGTGCTGGAAGCTTGATGTAACGACTGGTTTTGGAGCTTACCTGGTGCACTAGGCTACTGCCAGAGACCACCAGAAGTATTTTGAATAGAACAGTCTGTAGTGCCAGCGATGGCTGTTGTTATCCAGACCCTTCCCCCCAAAAGCCAATAGTCTACTTTTATCACAGCCAAACAGGGAGAGACAGATCAGTAAATCGAGTGGGTGTGGGTGCAGACAGACTTCTAACCTCTAAGCACGGAAGAGGAGGATATCGAGCTAACGCACAGGATTACCAAGAAAGGTGAGGTTATTTCAACATTAGACATTAAACTCTTTATTTAGTTGTTGTGGTGGGATGAGCTCGGCATCACTTCACGGCACTCTGGATTGAGCTGTAAAACGCTGAGCATGCGTAGTGTCAGTATAATAAAAGCATTTTCAACCTTATTTTGCTGCAAAGTGATCAATTTTTTAAGCCATTTTTACCATTTTCCCCTGGCAATTCTATACATACAGTTGTTATGGCCCTGTGACTATTCAAAGTGAAGTTCTGTCCCTCTCCCCATTCAATTAGATAGGGTCTGGTCTTGTTAGGCTGAAATAACTGTCCAAAGGGGTTGTCAAGATGGCTGCTCAGTGGAAAGACTTGCCTGAAAGGACTTTGCTTAGACTGAAGCTGCCCAGGAATATACCAGCTATCAAGCTTACTGTCAAGCCTGCTAGCTTGGTTACGATAATGGGACATTACATTCCCACAGTTTATTCAGAACAAGTAACTGTACCATCGACTAATGTTACATAACTGTCTTTAAAACAGTCCTCGTCCTCAAATTCCATTTATGCTGCGACTGAGGAGGTTAAATAAAAGTGGATGTTTGATGCAGCCGAGAAACTACAATAGCTTCCTCATTTGAGACACTTTGGTGCTGTGAGGAGACACTAACCATTCAAACTTCCTCTTAAAAGGCCTTACTCTTCTAAGTCTGACACTGTAGGTACCCCTCGGACATCACTTCTTGAAGCACCCCTCTAGTGCACTAGTATAAAAAAGAACAGTCCAAGTTGGGGGGTTTAGATAGGTCATACAATGGATTTCCCCTCCAGAGACTGGGGCTTCCATCCCATTAGTGACCAAAAGTTACTTTTTAAAAGTAATTTTACAAAAGTCAGTTAATGTGCATAAATGACACATATCATTTATATTACGTGATGTGAGCTATGTTACTTATCCAAGTTATGTGACTGATTGCCGTCATTTTAACCCAAAGTATCATCTTTTCCTGACCTAAGCAAGTCATTTGGTGCTTAAAATGGTCAACAATGTAAATTACAGTCCAATAGTCATAATATGTCACAATATCTGAATTGTTTGTCAGCAAGCTTTATTTTGAAAGTCCAACCGGATGTAGCATATGACGTGGTATTGACCTCGAAGCCCTTCACATCTAAAACTGACACTAGAGGGGTTGGTAGAGTGTCATAGTTTGAAGGCTAAGGCCACTGACTGAGCCACCTATTTGACAAGTTGGGCGTAAGAACGTGTTGATATATGAGATGGAGGACAAACTCCATGTCCAAACTCAGTCCATCTGTCAGTCTGAATATGAGGCAGGCATCTCGTGAAGTATTGAACGCTGGTATGTAATTTTTCTGTGTTTCCACTGGGATACATCCTGGCATGTGTTGGTTTGTTGCCAGGCCAGAAAAACAAACCTTAAAGAGACTGCTAGGACAAAGATACCCACTCTATCTGACGGTGCTGTTGCCTCGTATTAGCTTCAGACAAACTTTAGAAAGCACTTTTGCGACAAACAAGGACTGCAGATTTTATCCCCCCTCTTTTTTACAATGTGCTACAAAAGGAACACTGTTTTACAATAGATGTGAAGAGATCTGAGCCTGTCTCATCTACTTCTGTTGCATGCATATTTAAACTACAAAGGTACAGGCACTTTGCATTTGGCCTGTACATTAACAATGAGAAGAAAACAACAACAACAACTATATAGCCTAAGAGTGCAAACTTTTACCGATCACGTGTGCTTGTTAAGTTGATATGTTGATGTGTGTGTTTATGGGTGAAATAGGGCAGTTAAACATCTGAAATAATACAAATACTGAGAGATAAAGTTGTAGTGAAGTGAAGCCATTTGAGAGTGAGAGAGAGAAAGAGACAGAGAGAGAGAGAAGCAGTTAAAATTGAGGTGCTGAGAGTTGGAGTATCAGTTTGAATGAAAGTCAAAATGCACATCGAAGCACATCTGATAAATTGAGCAGGAAGTGTCAGCTGAAAAAAATGCGCCATTGCAATTGTGTTAACTGACAGAAACTGTCAGTTGTAGTTTGTAAACAACATTAAAAGGAGAAACTGTCAAAAATAAGAAAGGTTTTATTTACTTAAAAGATCACCAGTTACAGACGTTTCTCCTTTTAAGAGGACGCCATTGTCACGACGTCAAAGGTGCCGCGACACGGTAGAAAAGGAGGGGGGACTTTTATGTTATCCAGCTGATTTTGCATTACGATTCCATAGGTACGTCGATTAACGTAACGTGCGCCAATGCGGAGGATGTAGGCCGTACTACCTCCATCCTCAAGCACTTGAAGCGGAAGCATCCCGGGGCACTTCAGGAGCAAGACGGCGCTATTAGGTGTGGTGGTGTCACTCCGTGGTCTGTGTATGTGACGTGTTGGGGACCCCCCCGCTGATCAGTTTGTTAAAAGACAAATCTACGCTGTTATGCCACTGGCATGCTGGTCCACTGGATCTCTGGTAAAGTTACATCACAAGTTAATCTGGGTGTACCGCGCTCCGCCACAGCTAATTAAAAGTGATCTCCACACTGCCGTCGAGCTGGGTGTAAATATATACCTCAGACTGTGTGTTTCACTTATAGGCTCATGCAAGTACAAACAGTAGCTTAACATTGCACATCTTTAGTTTATTTAACAAAGGTCACAGAAGAGCTGTTGAAGTTAAATATCTATAATATATATAGCAGAAGCTGTCTACAGTTATCAACTGCAACCCGTCCTTTTACCACCAGGACGTCACTGCAGCAAACACGTCATATGAAAGGACAAACATCTGTATCAAGATGTATACAACAATGTAATTAAAGTGGTGATTTCATTCCTCACAGTAAAATGATTTCCAACAAGCAGGCAATCACACACATGAATGTAGTACACATCGAAACGCATCCGTTAAACGAATGAACTCTCAAACTATCAAAGGGCTTTTGGAACATCAACAACCAGAGCATCAGCTCCTCCAGCAACAGCAGCCCTACTTTTCTTCAAATCAACTACATTTTTGGGTACAAGAACAACTCTGCATGTTCTGTGACATTATCCACTATACTGCATTGTCACACTAAAACTTGCCAGTATAGTGTGTGTGTGTGTGTGTGTGTGTGTGTGTGTGTGTGTGTGTGTGTGTGTGTGTGTGTGTGTGTGTGTGTGTGTGATGTGTGCGTGTGTGTGCGTGCATGGAAAGAGAGAAAGAAAGAAAGTTAAGAAAGTTTTACATAGTTTAATGCAAATTTGACAGAAAGAATGGAGAGATTGCATCTGTGTGTGTGTGTGTGTGTGTGTGAGTGTGAGAGTGTGAAGAGTCCGCACAATGTGAGGTTCCTCCCCGAGGGAGCAAGCTGTCAGAAACTGCTAATTAGACTGCCTGGTTTCAAGAAAGAGAGATGGCGACAGAAAGAGGGGAAGGAAGGAAGGCTGGGTGGGAGACATAATGCCACAGCTAGTGAGAGACAGGTCATATAGATCATTTCTGGTAGTGTGTGACATGAGAGTGGGAAGAAGAAATATGGCTGGTTACTGTATTCAGGCTGAAGCCATCAACCTGCGGGATTAGAAAGGCAGGGAGGAGACGGAAAAACTGAGGCTGAGATTTTCACATTTTATTCAGAACAAGATGTCACTCGAGTGAAACGATGTGATTGAAAGTTTAACTGCCGGAACAAAGTGCGATGTAATAAAGGCCAAAGTAACAAGTAGGTTCCTCATGTTGTACGATCTAACTGTAACGACACAGAACCAGAACTAAATGTTCCGTGTGGTTGGATGTGTCCATATGTTCTTGTTCAAGTTAATCTATCTGCGTCCTTGCAGACTGAATAGTCCTTCATCCTGTCCAACCTCACCAGCATGCTCTCAGAACCAAAAGATCCAGAGGACGCCACATCAACTCAGTCTCCACACCCCTTGAAAATAACAACAGCTACATCAGGATGCTGTTTGTTGACCTCAGCATTCAAGTCTTCTTTTTTCCGTGATGTAGCTACAAAGGCCTCAGACTCAATTTTGTTTTGTTGTTTTATGATAAATAAATTAGTCTCGTAACCTTGTATGTCCGTCGTATATTTCTGTGTCTTGTGCATTCACGTAAGTCCTCATTGAGAAGTCATCAGGCACGCAAGCAAACAATTTCTGACTGAGGAGTTAGCATGTGAACGCATTCATGGCTATGGGGACAGAGCACGCTAGGCTACTTAGCACAGCAAGTGGCAGAAACTTCAACAGAAACAATGAATGGCCGGTCAAATCTGCAGATATTGGCCTGTCAGAGATATATATTGATACTTACTTTAGGACAGAAAATAAATAAGCAGGATAAATGCACAGTATGTCATTTCTGCCTTTTGGGGTCTCCGATCAAAACAGCGTTGGTTCATGGGAGTTATTGTCTTCGTTGTTAAATAAGCACAAGAAAATCTATTGATGTGACTCAGCAAGAAATGTTTTAAAGTATAAAGAAATTAACGAATATTATGAAATATATTTCCATCACTGCCCATAGAAAAAACTAAGCTACTTCAGGCTCTATCCATGGTTATTAGTTTCACTAAATTAACAAACTCTGAGGTTTTCAGGGCTTGTGGGAACCGAGACATTAACTTGAACCTGTCATAAAAACTTAGCTACAACTTTGAGAATGAATGTATTCGACAGAGAAATCATGCGTTTTTCAGGCCACCTTTTCATCTGGAAACGGGCAGCAGTGAAGCATTTCATACAAGAAGCGGGAGGCAAAAGGGGAGGGATGAGTTTAAGAAACATGGAAGAGTGGGAGAAGAAAGGAAAAGGAAGAGAAAATTAGATGGAACCTTTTGTACCCATTCCCCTGCTGGTGTCTTTGATATGTTCTGCATTGCATAATGATATGCAAATATGACAAAATATGAAAGTGGTACTGAGTAGGGAAATCTGGTCTAATGCACTGTTTTCAGAGTGTTGAAAATGCCTTTCAAGCGGAAAGATTCTTTTCATTTGCCTCCGAAGAAATCCTCATTCAGCCATCTCTTTCTGTCTGCCTCCATCTCTATCTAACTCTCCTCATTCACCCAGTTTGCAATTTTTTTTTTTGCCTCAATCCGTCTCCTTCCCCAACTTTTTTGCCCGTCTTTTCTTCCGCTCATCCCCAAGGATGTATGGAAGTCAATACCCCAGAGAAGCTATACAGTCCAGAGCTCTTAAGTCAAAGTCACCTCCAAACTAACAGCTCGCGCTGTACTATACCACCATGCATTATTAAGAGCCAACTGTGTTAGTAAAAGCCCAAAAGACTCGAGGGAAAAGGATTTAGAGGGCTGGAATCCATCCTAAAACAACTTCACCGGGGGCAGCTTCCCCGCGCTGGCCAACGCTAATGTACATTTTTCTCCACAATTACTCCTGATTGCTGCCGTGGCAAATTATGAGGAGCGACAGAGCAGAATGTATTTGCCAGATTTTTCACTGTGAGGACTTTTGAAAGAGACGAGGAGATGAGATTGGGGTGAGGGGGCTGGACTGTCCTCGGCTTAAAACAACTTACAGTTTGTCAAATTACCTTTTCGCCTTATGTAACACACATAAACCAGCATGCTGATGCATTTACATGTCAAAGGACATTAACGCAGAGCTGCTAGGAACACCTTTTATTTATTCGCTGCACGTCCAACTTGTTTACCAGACAGCCTGGGAGAGTTGGGGATGAATGTATAATCCTGTGTATTAACCTGTGAATTGACTATTGTTACAACATAATATTCTGTAAGCTGAAGTGAATAAATGTTCCTCTTCAAACAGCAAACTGGTTACATGGTATCACTAACAGCCTAAATCCCTGTATTAGCCTGAAACGGACTCTAAATAATATCAGGGATAAAGTGAAGGCAACACTTACTGTGGGTGTCAGAAACACTGAGTCTGCCGGCACCTCGAGGTGACACTGAAGGTCCCCTCACACTGTGTGATTTAGGTTCTTCCCACATTTTAGATGACGATCATAAGAAAAATCCACATTTTCACCAGTACTTGTCTCAGCTACTCATATTTAGATATTTTCCTAAAGCTTGCAATAGAAAACTTATTTTCTTTAACTTCAACCGAAGTAATTACTGACTGCAGAGTGTAACAGCTGCAGAAAAATGACACAATCAGGAATCATAGCCCAAAGGAAGCATGTCTGCCATTGCGAAACCAAAACAGTTAGAGGATTGCTTTCCCCAGGTAATGGAGGCACAATTGTGGAAACGCTACACTGCAAAAAAAAAAAAACAACGCTAATGGAGGAGGCAAAGGAGTTGAAGAGAGTGATATAATGTATCATCAATGTAAAACAAGAGTGAACGCAATCACATGATGTTCCCCTCCTCATGCGTTTCCTCTAACTACCACAAAGACATGAGACTCTTAAAAACCAGCATTCTTTCTAGTAGATCAATCAGTAAGAAAACCCGCCTACTTATTAATGTAACCTGGTGTTCTCCTCCGCCTGTTCATAGCACTGATATCAGGGTTTGTAGGTCAAATTGGGATTCTTACAGTTGTTATCTGCTTTGGACAGTAGTCAGGCTGCTACTGGTAGTCATGTTGCTAATGTTGTCTTTGTGACAACGGTGCCAACAGTAATACCAATAAACGCTCAGAGGGAAGTTGAAAAGTGGTCTATTTCCACTTTAAGTAAAAGTACAGTACAACAATGTAAAAATACTTTGTTGCAAGTAAAAGTTCTGCATCCATAATGCTGCTTGAGTAAAAGCGATATATAAGCAGTAAAATGTACCTCAAGTATGAAAAGTAAAAGTGCTTAGTTGGTTAAAAAAAATGGTAATATATCATCATATTACAATGTTGTTAATGTGCATCAATGTAAACAAGTAGCATTGTACAGTTGTAGCTAGTCGAGGTGGAGCTAGTTTAGCTACCTTAATCCCTTGGGTCAGGCCCTTCCAAAAGGTTATATACAGTACAATATATACTTAGTGTGCATTTTTTGGGTTATTTTCTTATCGTTGCCATTTTGTGAATTATGAGATTCTTTAACCTCTTTAGACTTTTGAAAGTTATCCAACTGAAACCATGTGAGAAGAGGGGTGAAACTACAGTTCATAGACATCTGACACATGACAAAGATCTGCAACCTGATTATTTGATTTTATCTTTTAGTTTGGCTTACAAGAAGAAAAAAAAAACATTTTGGAGCCTCTCATCTAACAATGTATAGTTTTTAGAAGCTTATCATATCATGTCATGTACAGTATGGCGCAGTAAGAAGTACATTTCCCTTTTAAATGTAGTGAAGTAAAAAGTATGTAACGTAGGTACTTACTCTCCAGGTATCTCATGACAAATTCTTGTTCATATGTATTGTGGATTAGTTTTCTCATTTACATTTCACATATATCCTCATAGAATTAAACACTGCAAATGAGGGAGTCTTATTTTTTCTATTTATATCATACAGCCACAATCTGAGACACTTCAAAATGTATATCCTATTGTCTTTTTAAATATTGTATTGCCTATTTCCCACAGTATGGACCTGAAAAACGCTCAGTGTATGGGAGCTCTAATGCAGCTCCAGCGAAGGACATCTTGGGGTTCTCTTGGCAAGATTTCCAACTGAATTGTGGCACCAAGTGAGGATTCCTGTTATAGTGAGTAGCCAATAGTTAGTGCAAATAGATAAAGTTGGTATTTTGTCCCCAACTGAGTCTAGACTATTTGAAAATTTTAGCTTTAGGCATGATGTTTTAGATGGTTTAGTCTCCGTGGAAGGTTACAAATGACTTGCATCGGGACCGGTGTCTCCAGGAAGAAACCAACTGTAGATTCCATGTTTATCCTTGGTTGTATCTTGTCGCTTGTATTTTATTTATATTTGGATTCAAGGGTCTGTGCGTAAAAGATGAATCATTCATACTTGATGTTTTGCCCTGCAGCCCTATAATAGGAGTGCTTTTGAGCCAGGAAGTGAGGAGAGGAGGGCAGACAAAACTAGTATGTTGGCAGCTGCTTGATTTAAGATTAATGGCGAGAGAGCAGAAGGAAAGTAGTGGAATGTGGACTGGAAGATACAGAGAGTGAAAGATGAGACAGAATCTCCCGCTGTAGAGTGCTGTGTTGTGCTGCGTGTTGCCCCTCAGCAAAGGGATTGAAATTGTTTTCCCACATGTGCCAACAATTTCCATCCCCGCATTAACAGTACGAATCCAAACGAATGTCCAGTATGAATGAAAATGAGAAGGGAGAGCAAGCTTACCGCATGGAGGGGATTGCCCTGATCGATCGGCACCTTGAAATCAGCCTGGAGCTCATCAAAAGCTGTTATCTGTGAGGGAGAAGGAAAGAAGGCAACATACTATTAAAGCACATCATCAACGGCAACAGCTTTCCTTTTTTTGTGAACTACATCTCCACATGTATGTTAAATGAAAAAGAGACAACAAAAAAATACAAAAAATGAACTGCAATTACAAATAAAAAAGGAACTTTCATTTTTTTGTTGATTCTGGTGCCCCTGTGGACAAAAGCAGTATGAGCACCAGCTGTTTGCAGAGTGCATGACCATAAGGTAATGTATGAAAATGTGACTGTGTAAGATTCAGAACTGTGATATAGCCATGGTAAAACAAAGTCAGCTATACTTTGTTGCCTAGTGTGAACAGATTTGGTTGCTTGGTAACAAGTATTTGATCAGGTACTGTCTATAGACCGAATCACTGCGACAGTCACTGCCAAACTGGCAGTTGATTTGCATTGTGGAGATATGTGATATCGGCAAACTTGTTAATTTCTGTTGTTACTTTCAGGGATAACTGTATTATGTAAAGATGCATTATAAAATTAAACATTTTGGACCAACTTATCTGATGTTTCTGCTGCACTTATATCACATACTTTGTCGCTTTGCTGGTGCCTTTGATATCTACACAACAGCGACGTCTTATGCTAACTGCTAGCTAGTTTAGTTTGGTTGAACTGAAGCTAGAAAGTCTTTTTCTTTAATCAGTGGCCCAACTGGAAAATTAGGCTCCCAAACAAGCGTGAGGAAAGACCGGATCCTGCGGAGGTTGAATTTGAGGTGATGCGCAGCTGTCCAAGCGGAGATGTCTGCCAAACATTCCGAGATGCGCATTGCAAAGTGGGTTTTGGAGGAGGATGGCGGAAAAGAGAGGAACAGTTGGGTGTCGTCTGCATAACTGTGGTAAGAGAAGCCATGTGATGTGATTGCAGAACCTAGTGATCTAGTGTATAGTGAAAACAGAAGCGGTCCCAATACTGAGCCTTGAGGGACACCAGTTTCCAGAAAGCAGGGTTTGGACAAGGAGCCATTCCATGTGACCTGAAAGGTGCATTTTGTCAGTATGATGTGAACCAGGTTTGAGCAGAGTCAGCAATGCCAAGTTCAACCAGAGTGGAGAGGAGGATCTGGTGGTTGAGTGTCAAACGCTGAGGATAAGTTGAGGAAAGTGAGGACTGACGAGCGAGAAGAGGCTCTGGCGGCACCCAGTGACTCGGTCACCGTGACGAGGGCCATCACAGTGGAGTGAGCAGTCCTGAAGCCTGACTGATTAGGGTCAAGGATGTCGTTTTGAGAAAGACAGGAGGGCAGTTGGTTGTAGACTGCGCATTCCAGGGTTTTAGAGAGGAATGAAAGAAGAGATACGGGTCTGTAGTTTCGGATGTCAGCTGATTCTAGGGTGGGTTTATTTAGGAGTGGCTTTACTGTAGCTGTCTTGAAAGGAGCTGGAATAAGGCCTGAAGTGAGGGAGGAGTTGATCAGGGTGGTGAGGAATGGCAGGATGTCATGAGAGATGTTTCGGAGAAGGGGGAGAGGGAATAGGGTCAAGGGAACAGGTGGTGGCATAGTTAAACGTCACTGGTGTGACGTCACTAGAACATCTTCAGAGGAAAGAGGGCTGAAACAGGCCATCGGAGGTGAGGGTCGCGGGAGGTGCTTTCTGGATGGGCATAGGAGTAAATGAGGAGCTGATGTCTTTTACTTTATTGGCAAAGTAAGTTGCAAAGTCATCGGCAGTGAGGGAGGAAGGAGGGGGAGGGGTCGGAGGGGTGAGGAGAGAAGAGAATAAGGAGAATAGTTTCCTGGGGTTGGAGGCAGAGGACTTGATCTTTGACAGGTAGAAGGCAAAATTGGCTGCTGATACAGTTGAGGTGAAGTCAGAGAGGAGGTGATCCGTCTAAAGAGAAGGAAAGGGAGGATAGCAGAGTGGAGGAGGCTTCCTCGGTAGACATTGATCTGTGGATGGTTGTGAGGAGAGAGCAGAGGGGTGAGGGAGGTGGTGGACTTCAAGGGAAGAGAGAAAGTGACAGCGTGATGGTCAGACACAGTGAGCAGGGTCACGGAGAGTGCCGAGGTACTACAGGACCTTGTGAAGACAAGGTCGAGTTGATTCCCAGCCCGGTGGGTCGGTGGAGAGGGGGAGAGCATGAGGTCAAATATGGAGAAGAAGTTGATGAATTCAGATGACATGGATATGAATGACCTTAAAACTGCCTTTACAAAACATGTAAGCCTACTTATACATGTTCAAATGACCCCTTAGTAGATTTTCTCATCAGTATATCAATGATATATTGGATAAGCTTTAATGTTCATCTTCAGACACAAAAAAACACTTTTAGAATTCTCTCAAGCAATGATCAGACCACCTCCCCTTCAGTAACACACTGACCGACTGTCATACATTTTCATTAATAGAGTTATGTATGTAGCATGGTTTAAAGGTGCAATATATACATAAACATTCACAAATTAACTATAGTTATTGTTGGAGTGTGGGGTATTACAGTTTTGACAATATGACATATAGGTATTGTTTTGCAGAGATCTCTACTGAAGTCAGCCAGCTAGCTCCGGCCAGTCCCAGTCCAAATCGCCTTTGCTACACCAACCTTTCCCTGGTGCTCTGAGCTGGTGCCCCCCCCTTTTTTTTAAGTATGAATACGAGAGGTGGCCAAGTCTTGCAAAAACTGATATATAGCCCCTTTAAATACAAATTTGCCCAGCTATTTTGAAAAGAGCCTTTTGGAAAAAAAATACTATATATTTATTACCTGTTCTTTACAATTTACATTTTCAGAGGGAACCAATGTTATTTGGGCAAAGTACTACACACAGTATGGAGGTCAGAGAGAAGCTAACAGGTCTTTTAATTGTCTTATTCACATTACAAAACAACAGTAATAGCTTTATCCTTTAACATCATGATTATACATTCCAACTGTCTTTATCACTTGTTTCCTCAGAATAATTGCCCGGTGACTTCATGTCTCAACCTTCTTCACAAGGAAAAACAGCCTTTGACATGAACCTTTTATGTAGCTGGAGCTTTCTCTATGTTGTTCTTACAAGGAGGCGTCATCTACCCACTTCCTCCATTTCAGAGTTAGCTCTTCATCCTCGCCATCATTAACACGATTTGCTCCAGTTAAAATGCTCGATCAAATCTGCCCAGAGGCACGACATTTGCATGCGAGAGGCTCAGAAATCAGAACCCCATTGGATGGTGCCATTTGCTCACCCGCTCACCCACTGCTGCACTGTGGGGCACCTCTTAGTAATAGCGCCAAGCGATGATGAACAGCAGAGAAGCTACGCAACAGTTCCATTGGTGTTGCATGTTTTGCATTTGAGGCAATCGCACTACAAAGGCAGATGTCATTGCTTGACTAGTCGGGCCTCAGGAGGGCAGCGTGTGTGTACGAGAGAGCAAAAGACACATTGCGGGACGGGATATGAGTGCGTCAGTCAGTGTATCTGCATATGAGCTACACTGTGTGTCTCCAGGGTGTGTGCACCGTGGGGGGAACTCGGAGATGTGAAAGCAGCATGAGAATATCTGTCCGTGTGTGTGCTAAAAATTGGATTGCTGTTTGTGTGGTACGGAAATGTTATCCGCACATTTTGATCGATACGAGAACGAAACAGATGAAGCGGTGGCATGTGAGTTTTGTACATTGCGAATGTGTGTGTTAGCCCAGTGTGCAGAATTAACATCAGAGAGACAGCAGAGGTTCGCACCAATCCGGGGTTATTTCCCTGGGCTCGCCCCCGCACTGACAGGCAGCTCTTTACATGTTATTTCCCAATGGATCCCAACAGTGATCCTGGCTCATTGCCTCGCTCTGTTACAGTGTGTTGGCCTCCCCCGGGCTGTTCCTCATGGGCGATGGGAACACACACACACTTACACACATACACACACTTCCTGGGTGCATAAATCCAAGCATACAGTGAAGCCTTGTACGTTCTCATGCACAGAAACACAATCTTCCACAGAGACACGGATAAAAGTGGCGTAGAAAATACCTCGCCTATACATCCTTATGTGCACCACATGAGAGGATCATTATAGACTGGATGTTCTGAGAGGATGTCAAGCTTAAAGGATCATTCAATCGAGTTCAACGGCTCTTATTTTGCTCTTTCTGTCTGTCATTTCTCTCACTTACGAAGGCGTAATATTCAAAGTAACAGTTGAGATGTGTAAATCATGGATGAACTGATCATACATCGTACTAATCAGTACGATGTATGATCAGTTCATCCAGCCCAGCCCAGTCGCCAGAATGAAACGCTGGCAGTAAACGTTTCTGTAAACCACATGGGGACACCACTGGATATTTTTGACAAGACCACAGAAACATTTCCAGCCATGTTTGGAAATTGTTTTGGAAATTTCTGATGAGACACATGAGGACATCTCAAGTTTTGTTTGTTGCGTCAAAACCAGATATTTAAGGCGAAAACAAGATATTTTCCTAATCCTAAAAAAGTGGTTTTCCTGCCTAAAACTAACCAGGCCATAAGCATAGCATTGTCTCAACATAAAATTGTCAAGCTGCAACATAAAGAAATGTAAAGTGTCAACATAACAGTGGTTTGCAGAAACGTGGATTGCCAGCATTTATTTTGGTGATTCGCTTGATACATCAATCAAGAACCTTCTCACTAGCTGTGTCCTACAGCTCTCCCTGGAGCACCCTGAGGCGTTCATGGGCCAGAGGTGGTACTTAAAGCCTCCAGCATGTTCTGGTTCTGCCCAGGGTTCTCTTCCCGGTTGGACACGCCCAGAGTGCCTCCACAGAGAGGTGTCCAAGAGAGTTTGACTTGAAGAAACAGTAGTTCGACTCCAAGATCCTTCTGAATATCTGAGAATTGGCCTGTCCAACCTGCTGAGGTAAACCATTTCACCAGCTTGTATGCGTGACCGAAGATACTATGCTTGAATCAGGGTAACTGGAGCCCTCTCTTGAAGCCAGGCCTGGGAAGGAAACTGTGGCAAATTGTCTCAGGAAAGGGGTCAAGCAAGAGTGACCTTAAGAACCCTGGCAAGTTCAGTAAAAGTCTACCTGACTCTGATTGGGGAAACCAGGACCCCTTCCTGTGGCCAGGTCGGTGGGCAGCTCAGGTAGACCCTTAGGTCCAACGATGCACAGATCACAAAAACTGATCACAGCTCCGGGAAGTTGAACCAACTGCTTGTGATAAGTTTAAAGATGAAACAAGAAGTTGGTCATTCGACTGTGGTCCAGTATGTTCGTTATATATAATTAGATTCAAATGTATTCTTAAGAATTATTATTCCACATTAGTTTGCGTAATGTATAGGTTTGTTTACATCCCATTCAACCATCTGACTAATGTTGTGTCTTGTTCCATCAAACCTCTTTCTAGCGATGACACCACATTCCCAGAAACCAGCAACTAATTTGGATAGTACAATGTTTTTATTTCCAACAGGGATGATGGCTAAAACTACAAAACCATGAGCCACATTGTAATAACTTGGATTACCATTTAAGGGGAAATCCACCCTAAAATAGAATTCCTCTCCCCTTGATCTTAGGCTGCTCGGTCAGTCGCGATCAGAAGCAATATTTGCCCCTGAGCTGCGAACCAGAGGACCAAAACTCGAGTTGGTGACATGCTCAGAGAGTGATGCCTGCTGAAGGGCTGCTGGCAAAGTCCATGGGTTGTTTTTATAATTGCAGATCTATTTTTTTTTTCGTATGTTGAAGTTCACTCTAACAGACTGCTTTGAAGTCAAGGCTGGCTGGCGGTAACAGCAAACACTCTGGCACCCTCTGCTTCTCTCTTGGCACACCCAGTTCGACATGAACAGCGTGTTTCAATGCAGACTTTGGCTGCGAGTGAGTTGACACCTTGCTGTGTGTGTCGGCAAGGGAAAAGAAGAGAACAGAGAGATAGATGCAGCCTAATGTGTATGTGTGGATGTAAATATTCATTGTCTTTCAGTCGGCTGCAGCTTTGACCGACCAAAAAACACTCTTTTCCCTCCACGGAGGCTTCAGGGCATTCGCACGGAAATAACAAGATTAAAAAACACAACAGCAATCAGACGAACCTCCACTCTGATGTGAAAGACTACAAGGTCCACTTTAATTATTCAAAGTCCCGTCTCAATTATTCATTGGGATTTTTAAACCCACTCAATATGGGTTAATTTTCTGCACAACTATTCCTCACCAACCTCTGATGCACAATTTAGAACCCAATGAAGCCGGCGCCAAACACTAAGTTTAATATGCATCTGCCAATTGACATCTGAACAGTGCCGGATTTAATTCATGCAATCAGTCTGTTCCTATGCATTAACCAAGATGCGTGATGCAAAGTTTACAACACATGCTGCCCAATTTCCCCACAAGGAGCATTACATTT
This sequence comes from Lagodon rhomboides, assembly GCA_039737535.1. Classification (NCBI taxonomy): domain Eukaryota; kingdom Metazoa; phylum Chordata; class Actinopteri; order Spariformes; family Sparidae; genus Lagodon; species Lagodon rhomboides. The sequence goes on along the minus strand of CM077798.1, from coordinate 5,878,603 downwards.
TCATCTCAGCTCAGGCGGAGAGTAAAAATGCAGGGCTGAGCGAGCCAAGAATGGGAAAAGGTCTGGAGTAAGTCAGCCTGCATTGTCTTAATTGCAAATGATTCATTTTTTAGCAACAGCAGGTTTAATAATAAATTGTTAGGGAAGCATGAAAGCAACCAAAATGGCCGACGGTGTCCAGCACAGTTTGGACGCCATACAGACAGATCCGCATGCAAGGGTTCTCACTCAGGGAAGGATCTCCTGCTTCACATGTTGGTGATGTTTCTGAAAAAATGGAGCGACATTTGTGTTTTAAACCTGTAAAACACACCGAGTGTATCAGGCTTCTCTATCTGCACATTATAGGATCTGTTTTACCCTTCTAGGGCTGTACAGAACATTAAAAAATATCCCCTCTCTTGCATGCCTCCCAGAGGTCGTCGGCTGTCCACGTGCTGGGAGCTGGCTTGTGTTTTAATCGCTGACATGCTCTCGTCAGTGTCGGCCTGTATCTGCGCTGAACACCTTGGCGGGGGCAGAGAGCCGGAGAAGGCAGTTTCTCTGATGCTAATAAACACTTCTGGCGGAGTTAACCCTTGTCTGTGCTGTGACAAGATCAAATGAAATAAATCTCTTCCTTCCTGAAAATGTCTAAATCAGCATTCTGCGAGCGTGATTCAGCTGTCAGGACTTTCTGCAAGGCCCCGAAGCCAAACGATAAGCACATGTGCAGCTACAGTGATGGTTATTGGAAGAATTAGCATACTCACACACATGCATCTGTTTACTAAAAGAGGACGGTGACTACACCTTCTGATTGGTCCAAGAAAAGGTATTGCAGTGACATTACTGCAAGACAATATTTCCGTTCGTCCCAAAATCAATGGCAGGGGTTTCATTACCATGGAAACATTGATTCCAGCAGGACTTGCTTCCTCAACCTAACAGGCTGTTGGTGAAACAATGTTGTGACATCTTTGTTTCATACCTACAAACTGGAGGTCACCAAAGCCAGCTGATAAGCCAACGTAGAATCACTGCAGTTAGCAGAATTCTCACAAAATATAATCTTCTGTCTTCGTGTACATGGACACTCGAGTGGAAAAGATATTTGACCTCGCAAAACAGTCAATAAATGTGATCTATAACATTCACTTAGGTTAGGGCTACAATATAGGGGGAAAAAAGCTGTATTTTGCTTTTCTGCAATAAAAATGATCAGCAGTTGTAAACTCAGAATCAGAATCAGTATTCCTAAGGTAAGAAATATAATAGAATAGAATAAACTCCTATATACATATGAACATAATATTGTATACAATTAACATGAATTATAACCAGTTTGGCAGTGAATTGTAATTTACAAATAATAATAAATATGGGTATTTATAAAGAATTGTCCAGATAGTGCAAACTAAAAATGAGAAATTAGTTATGTATGCTACTGGGAGCAGTGCTGACTGTAGAGTCTGACAGCAGCATGAAGGAAGGATCTGCGATACCTGGACTTATTATATCAGACAGACGTCTCTTGTGTGAGTTTTGGTTTTGTCTCCGGCAGTGAAACAGCTGCAGGATGTGTTTGAGTTTATTTGTCTAACTTGACATTGTGCACATCCTGAAATGTGATTATTAGGCATGGGCACAGTAAATAATGCAGCTCTAACTCAGGTTGGGAAGGTGAGGGAAAGATTGAGGTATTGATCATATGTTAAAAACTCATTCTGACTTTCACAAAAGATTGCTAATTCATACCCTCAATCCTATATTTCCTCACTCATACATGGGCTACCGTGATACTGGGTTGGATAAGCATATGCATAGCATAGCATGCATGCTTTTTATATTCTGTTCATATTTATATTCTGTATATCTTTGTTTCCCTTATATTTAAATTATAGTCCCTTTTATCCATCTCATTACTTCTTACCTTATTGCTGATATACTCTTGTCCTTTTATTTGATTTCATTATACTTTATATTTACTCTTTCTATAGTGGATGCTTTCAGTCAAACAATTTCACAGAATTTGTACTTGTGCTACTGGAGTGACAATAAACATCTTGGAGCTTGAATCTTGAAGAAATGGAAGTACGGGCAAAAAATGTCAATGAATTGTGATTGAGAAAACCAGAACATTGGCTGTTGTCCCGATAATACTGAACTTGGCCAGTGTCAGAAGCCCTTCTTTAAATTTACAACCCAGTAATCCATGCTGTCAAATGCATAGAACATCACGCTTCATAATACTGAAGTAAAAATGATTTCGTCCTGGTGACAAAAGCCCAAAGAATTAGAACTCAGATGGGTAGATGGAGTTCTCAATGTTTGATCTGACATCTGTTTATGACACCATCCTGCTTAACATCAATGTCCCTACCACCGTACTGCCAGCACTGACTGTTACCCACAACTGCACTTGAGAGGCAGCAGCGGAATTTCCAAGTCTCTTTGCGTGGATGAAAAATCGATGCTAATCCAGTTGACTCTAAGTCCGTGAATCCTCAGTGGCCGTGCCTTGTCAATTGTAATCACTTAGCCCAGGAAATTTTCACAAACTAAACAAACCCACAAAGAAAAAGCTGGAATACAGATTTGTCTGATCTCGCAGGCAGCGTGTCTAGAACGGGGCTGATTAATGGGAACAAACAGGGCTTTGGAAACCTGGAAAAAACTCCACCAGTCTCTTGTGACATCATCCAAGACAAAGATCATGAAAGAGAAGAAAAACTGCTCGCTTTAAGGACCAAACATTGCCAATTATCTGTCATTAGTTAAATGTGAGGAGCTTGTGAGGTGGCAGACGATAAACTAAGAACCAAGTAACTGTAGAGGAAGAGAACGGAGGATAAGGATCACCTCTACAATCCCCCAGTGTATGCACTGCGCAGCGAAACAATGGAAACGGTGGAGTCAGGATGATGGATGAGGAGCCAGCAGGGGTTAATGAACACGGATCGATGCTGAGCCAACCCAGCTATATACTGAACGCCACCTCCATTATAGCCTCCGGTGCCTGGTGCCAGAAAGCCCTGTTGACTGTTTGCTTCATTGAGATTACAATCAATTGAATCACCTATGCATTTCTTCCCTCTGATGTCTTACTAGGGCACCTTGAGCACGAGCCGCATCCTGGTTTGTAGAGTTCAGGGGAGCGTGGCGGAAAATCCCTTTGGCTCTGTGTGCTAAATGCGAGGTAGAACCCAGAGGACCTGAATTCACTTCTTTCTGTTCGGATCTTTTTGTATAAGTGTAGTTCATTTTACACATATATATTATTAAAGTCAGTGGACTCATTAGGATTTAAATATTTGAAACATTACAAGTAGTCAGACATGGCAAGAAACACAAGAATTCAGACAAACGATCCACTAGTTTAGTCAAACTAACGATGAAGAGAATGACAAAGATGAAGAATGCAATGAGCCTCCTACCCAAACTGCCTTTTACATTAATCCATGTACAGACTGAAGTTTACCTATTCATAGAAAAGGAACGACACGGACATAAACTGCAAGTGTTGGGCACTTGCAATCCATATACAGCACCCGCTGCGGTATTTCAGACGTTAAAAAGCGCCATGTCCCTACCAGAGCTCGACTTCGTTGACATTTACGTGTACCTTGTGGAGAATCCTTCACAGGATGCAAGCTTATAAAAGTACGGACAGTTCTATGTATTTTTGATCTGGATGGGTAAATAATTCCGCCGTTTGGGAGGTGAAGAGCAAGAAGTTCTTCATGTAAAAGCAAAGGCGAGTACTAATGAACTAACAATAGATATTGAATGTTATTGTATTAATATTATTATTGTATATGTACCCTGGTCATCACCAACAAAGTCAGTCTAAACACAAGCTTAATGGTGTAAAGGGATTTGCAGCTAACGCAGCATCCCGACTCCTCAGCTAACTAGCTAACTTTAATTCATTAAGACCACTGCAGTCGGTCGCCTCGATACACGACAACAAACCATGTCAAAACAGTTACAAAATATGTGACTTAAGGCTAAAAATAGTGTTCGCTGCAAATAATGGTGTATTTGGACGACTGCAATTGTTTAGGTACGTCTTATACCATGGTCTGGGGGAATACTCGATTCTGATTGGCTGCAGGGTGTACATTAATCCCTGATATATGGACACCTACTAAGTAGTTCCAGTCAAATTGTCTGTTCACCGTCTAAATTAATGTGCTAGCTGGCGTAACCAACACGTCGGACGGTTCTAAGGCCTCCGCGTCTTCCATTAATTCCTGATTATGGACACCTCGTCGGGCATTATCCCTTACTTAAGGCACAGATCCACGTCCTCTCTCGGTTTTCTTTTTCAGACGGAATTCGGTAGAAGCAGAGCCCAGGCTTGTCTCCTCGCCTGTTAGTGCATCAGATAGCACAACAACTATCCTGCATTTTGGCAAAACGAAACTGGTTCCAAACGAAATGTATCACTTGTGTTCCTACGCTGGCAGGCAGCGGGGAATGATCATTTCCCCTTCAAGGGGGCGTTCCCCCAAAACTATGAATAGTGATACTGATTGTAGACTGAATTGCTGAATGTAGACCGAAGCCAGATTTGATTTATGGTCGCACTGTGGAAAAAATATGTCTTCCTCCTGCCATCTGAGACGCATCTACATTGGAGTCCCTGTATACTGTTCAGTGAATAATGGATGAGTAAATTACTTCAGACACTGTTGTAACAAGAACATTAAGCAGAAAGCTGATTGTAGTTCATCTTTATTTCATTGCTGTTATTAAGACATGAATAATCCAGATGAAGACAGGAGGAACTTTGAGCGCCCTCCCTACAACACAAAGCCTTCCTTGCTGTGACTAAAGTGGTCTGTCGTCTTCTGTCTCTGGTTAATTATTTCTGCTCTTGATCTCTTTATCTGTTTCTTTGTTTCCCGTGTCGTCACGTGCGTCGCCGCCAGGAAAGCTGGATCCGTCTCAGGACTTCTCCAGGAAACTTCAGCCTTCCCGCACACAACTTTCATTTCATTATCTATCGCCCCGTCTTCCTTTGATCTCTCTATCTGTATCGCTGCCTCCTCTCAGCTTTGCCTCTGCCTTTTTTTTCTCTTCCTTTTCATGTTTGATCATCATTTTTATATTCTGCTCCAGTCATCTTCCCCAGCAGTCCAATCTGTCCTGGCCTTAACGCCCGGTGAGAGAAATCGGTAGTGGCTCCGGCCTCTCCCCCCTCTCCTTCTCCATCATCCCATCACTTTCACAGCCCCTGTCATTTCTCCCTCCTTCAGCAGACTCGGCTCTTCCCCTTTCATCTATCTTCCCGTGACTGTGTCTGCCCGGTCTATCCCCAGCAGACCCCCACAGTGGATGTTTGAGGCGTTACAGATCACGGGAACAAGCTTAGGCCTCTGGCGGGCTGAGGAAAGTGGCACAAAGCGTGCTCGGCCAACTATCGCTCTCACTTCCAATCTTTTCTTTCACACTTTCACATCTGCGTCTAAATCAACCTTCTGCCATTTGAAATCCGATCCTCGGCATTTTATCTCTCTCCTCAATGCATTTCCACAGTCTTGCTCGACTGTCCCACATCCCGAAGCTTCTCTCTCCTCCCTGCACGCAGCAACCCGAAAAAAAAACATAACCCTCCATATTTTGCTCCATCATCAGAAAACCACAGAGACAGTAACAGATGAGGGAGCATTATGGTTGTTCGGCGCGAGCGATTATTCACACGACACCTCTGTTAAAACCTGCGAACGCCCTGTACTTGTCAGAATCCCAGTGTGATGCGGAGTCACGCTCGGCGAGGAGGCGACGCCAAGCGCGATGCTAGCTGAGCTGCTCCCCTCCAAATCCGCGTGTGCGTGAAATCCTGATGTGTAGTGTCGCCTCGCTGTTATTTTAAACCAGCGTTCGCTTTGTGTGAGGTAATTTAAGTGAATAAACGGAAGGCAGGTGGAAGGGAGAGGTTGAGGAGAAAAGAGGGTTTTGGAAGAAAGGCATTCCTCATTTGCTGCCGAGGCCATATTAACTTAAACCGGGCCCCGGGGCAGGAACGGGGAGCTCCAGCTGGCATTCCCAATCCTCCCGCTCTTTATGCAATATGTATGCATCCTGTCGCGTGAGTACCCATTGGGCACAGTACAGAGATAAGACTACATATGACAACTTCATTATATTTTGCTCAGAGCCCCAAAAACCAACCAGTGGGTTTGGTTTATCGGTTAGTTTGCGATTATCATATTAAATAGGAATATATGTAAAATGCACTATGTAAGCATATAATATTGACTAAAATATTGGAACTGGGTTTTAACACAGTGCTGCTTGACAAGACAGTCTCAAAATTTGATCAAAATGAAGGAGCTTCCCCCTCGTCCTAGTTCGTAATGTGTTTTAGACACGCATGTTAGCATGGTCAATTTAGGGTTAACTGGTAGAAACAATGAGCTTTATTAAATAAATAGTTAAGTATTGGAAAATAAACTGATTAGCTTTCTTGCTGAGATTAAGATAAGAAGATCGTCACCACTTTCATGTTTTTATGCTGAATTTGAAACTAGAACCAGGGAGTCAGGTTAGCTTGACTTAGCTTTAAGACTGGAAACGGCTAACCTGGCTCCATCCAAAGTAAAAAGATGATTCACACATTATGTATTGTCTATGCAATATATTATTTTTTGGTCAAGCCCTTGACCTCCTGGAGTGAGTTAAGCTAACGGTCGCGAGCTGTAGCATGTCATTAATGTACAAATAACAGAGGCATCTTCTCATCTAACACTTACTTAGTAAGAAAGTGGTTAAGCATTTTTTTTCCCAAAATACTAAAGTATTTCTTTCCTGGTAAACTACTTATTCATGTTTTACAGACCATTCAGAGAAACCATTACTGAGAAGGAAACATTTTGGATTGTCAGTTTGTGAAAAATCCCTCCAGCTGGTGTTTACCCATTTTGGTATTTGTGGTCATCCATTATTAATGCTCATGTGGATGTGTCACTTTCTGATAAGCCATCAAGCCTGCAGTTGTAATGTTGTTGTTTGACGTTTATAAGGTTCCTATAAATAGATTAAGGTCCGTATGCCATTGTAGAAATAAAGACGATTTGATGATGAACTAAGTGTAAAAGAAAAGGCAGTATGGTAGCGGATAAACATCAGCATCAACATCATCCAGCCCGTCCCCATCAGAAAACTGAACATACAGTGGCCATGGTTATTATCACTTTTTAACATAAATTCCGTACGCTCAAAGTTAAGTTACTCAAATAAAGTATTAAACAAAAACCACAATATATTCCTAACCCTGACCAAGTTGATTTCTTTCCTAGATCTAACCAAGCGGTGGCTGTACGACCAAGGTCCAGTACACCTGTTGCTGGTACGCTTCAACGATAATGGTGTTTAATATGTTGATTTGGGAGTCAGTGATGGTCGACCTGTGCAGCCTTTTCAGTATAACAATGTTTTCATGATTGAATGACTTAATACCAAGGTTGTGGTAGATTTGGTTTTTAACTAATCTACAATATGAAGCATTAGAACATTATTTGTTCAATAAGTTAAATGCCTTTTAATAAGCGGTATCATTGAAATAAATCTAATCACTACTAAACCTTGGTCCTTCTGTGGGACACAACCTTGCCTGTTGCTCCATCTATACCAAATATGCTTTCATATCTCACAGAGCCATCCGTGCACCAAATACCCAAACTGCCTCAATATAACGCAAAACCCAATTTAGAGCGTAAATGATGTCGATTTGACATTCTGCCCTCTGCCTCTCTACCAGGGCAACCTCTACATCATATCTGCACCAGGGGGCTTTCCCATCTATCAGAGGTGCTCCAGAGGACAGCGCGGCTCGCTTCCAGCTGTAATGACACTTAGAGCACATTAGGCGTGTGGTTACATGGGAGGAGAGTCAGTCGAGCGGAGTCTGACCGTCGAGGCGCTGAGCAGCGCGGCTTGGGGGAGGTCGCAGTTCGTCTTGTATGTTAATTAAAATGGCTTCGTAATCGCTTACGTGAGTGCTCCCGTGGGTGACTGCGGCGCTGCATTTCATGTGAACAGATTGATTCTGCCGATCGCTGCATCTGGCTGGAAGTGATCCACTCAAAGTGTCGTTATATCTCGCAGTGAGAATACCGTGACATGCTTATCATCAATATTGCATATATTGTTCCTAATGGACAAATACGTCTCGCTGAGCTGCCACGATAACTGAAGACTTACAGTCTCCGTCGGCTGGAAAATGTACTCTAAGATGGAGAAATGATGGCAGCATTTGCCATTAATTAACGAGGCTCTGGCAGCCTGCCAAAGTCTAATTTGCTGCACCGTAGTGTCATATTGATCCCAAAATGTTTTTCATCTCTCATAAAAGCGCTGAGGATCTCTAACGCTTCACACACACACACACACACACACACACACACACACACACACACACACACACACACACACACACACACACACACACTCCAGGCCACACAGATTATGTGTAAGCGTTGCCAGTTGTTACCAGCATTGGGGGTATCTTGTTAAAACTTGTACAAAGTAATCAGTTAGAGTACTCAGATTACCTTTCTGTTTGAATGAGTAAAGTAACGTGTTAGTTCTGCAATTTCAGTAATCCCTTATTTAGTTAGTTTTTCATAAAAGTTATCTGATTCTGGAAAATAATGCTGCCATCCAGTGCGCCCCTGGAGAGGCTTTTTTGGCCTTGGAAGAGGAACCGACTGTCAAGACACACATTTTGAAAAACTCCTTCTCTGCCGTTATAATCACTGCTTTGGAGAGAAGTAAACTAGAGAGATCAGAACATTGGCTGGGTGAGTCTGTGTGTTTGAAAAGCCCAAATGCATTTATATCACCTTTCACTGTATTTGTGCTTTTATGGTTTCTCTGTGAGCGCTCATAGTTTACAGGTTCATTTGTTGCATGTTTAAACGGGGTCAGCCCTATGTTCCCACCGCCCAATGGTCCCACAGCCCTATGTTCCCACATTTCTAAGAATTTTTTTTTTCACTGAAAATTAGGCCCTATGTTCCCACAGCCCTATGTAATTGGTTAGAGTTAGGTTTTGGAATAGGAGGGTTGGTTAGGGTTAGAGACAAATTGGTTAGGGTTAGGCATAAATAGTGGGTTAGGTTTAGGATTAGGTGAAGGTTAAGGTTAGGGTTAGAGCCCCATTGGTTAGGGTTAGGTATTGGAAAAAGTATTGAAAATAGGGTCAGGCTGTGGGAACATAGGCACGCTCCTGTTTTAACATCATATACTCGGTTATAAGAGCCTGTGTTGTGTTGTTTCATTGAATCTGTCAGATTGTTACAGCTGTAAATGTTATATTTTCTCCGTCGTTCCTAGTATTAGGCTGCAGAGTTACCGATTGTGGGCCGTGAAGAAGGCTACAACGATGACGGTAGAGTCAAGTACTCTAACATGTTACTTTTCTCGATAGATAACGCAGCAACGTAACAAGTTACTTTTTAATGGCAGTAATCTTGAAACATAATGACTTACTTTTAAATGTAACACACTGGACGGTTACGACTTCAGTGAGGCTGAACTAGCTAACTAACTCTTCTGGTCATGAACAGAAAGAAAATAAATGGATCAATAGGGCAGGCAGGAGCCGCTGCCACGCAGTACACAGGTATCCAGCGTGTCCAGCCTGTTACGGGTTGTGCCAGCTCACCTCGGCGCATTAAAACTGACGATGAAAAAGGCGAATCGGCACAGCTCGCTTTGCACATTTGCTTGCTAATACCAGAAAATAGATATTGGTAGATAACAGACGTTATTTCAGTCAATTTACTGACACTTCTTGTTCTGTAAGGTGTGCTTGGTCAAAAGCCAAGGGAATTTTAGACCTGGAAAAAATGTCAGTGTATCGAGGGCTTGATAAATCTATTTTAGATACTTGGAGGGAGAACAGAAAAAAGGAGAGACTCAAGAACAATATCAGTAATACCTGGTGAGCTCTAAGGCTACGGGCTAATGTCTGCTTAGTCGTTACACAAGGTCAGCAGTCAGATTCATGTAAGTAATGCTTTGAATTCTATCCAAACGTCAGAGTGATTTAATTAAGTAATGTAAGTGACATGAACATCGCTATTTGAACCTGAAGCATGATCTTTTCCTAAACCTAACCAAGTAGTTTTCGTGTCTAAACCTAACCAAACCCCAACCATTTAGATTCTGTGCCTATACTTAACTTAACTGCAACCGTTTGACAACATAAACAGTCCAAAGGGCATGTCATAATATGTGAAATGTTTGTCAGCAAGCTTTTTTTTAACAAATCTAATGGGACGTTCCATATGTATTATTGCTGACCCAGTCATTCATGTCCAAAACAGATGGTAGAGGGTTTCGTAGAGCTTGAGCTTGGTTTCGTAGAGTTTGAAGCTCAGGGCAACTGACCAAGCTGCCATATTTGATAAACTGGGAGTGAGAAGATGTTGCAAATACTTGACATGCGTACATATTTCGTATGCAATTAATAATCTGCATAGTTGTGTCCACAGCTGTCAGGTAAAGGTGTTGGGTGCTGCAAAAGTATAACGTAGCATAACAGGAAAAATGGCTCCGGTGGTGGTAAGTACTGTACTTCAGTTAATGCCTTTAGTTACTTCCCACTGGAGCTGCCAGAGTATTCAGTATATAGTGACTTTAATGGGCCGTTATATTGCCACGGTCCAGTTCTGTCCCCTTCCTCATAACCAGACCTGTTCTTACTTAACACCTTAGCCCACGGTGGTTCCAGGGCTATTCAGAGTGGAAGGTGATTAATGATAATAGATCTTCCAAAGATAGCCAACACGTCCTCCTCTCTCTGTCCATACAGAGGTCTTATAGAACAGCCTAATAAGAGAATGAAAGAGCGATCAGCCGTGCTCGGCGAGCGCTCCCTACTTCAAAACAAGTTAATGAAAGATTTATCAGCAGGAGGAAGATAAGGAACATGCATATGAGCTAATTAACACGGGCCGTATATGGTTTGATTGATTATGGCCAATTAATCACGGCTCAAGTCCGTCTCCGCGCAGTCGTTTGTCATTCTGTGACTCCCCGTGACTCGGGCGCTCGCGTTACCTGCTGACAGGACTGGTAATATGTTTGAGGCAGAGCGCTTCATTACTCATTTCATTTCTGTTGTCCTTCCTCCTTGGCCTGTTCCGTAGCCTTTTGTCATTTTATGTTCATTTACACCAGCTTGTTTTATTTATAACTTGATGTTACCCGGGGTAGTTTGACTCAGCACGCTTGCTCTTTTTAGCAATGCACCACAGCTCAGGGGCATCAAAAGTAACCTTTTGGTCAAGTGGTCGCTGTGGCAGCAGGATTTTTAGTGTTTTTAGCAGTTCTTTGAAACCAGATGAGTTCTTGAAATTAAAGGGGGGGGGGGTGAAAAAAGTACTGACGGAGGGATGGCTACCCGCCAGCACGGCTGATAGAAGTGAGGGAGTTCCAGCCAAACTCTCCCAGCGTTTGGCAGGTGGCTGGTGTTAATGTGCAGCCTCGGCGCCGCTGAATGCCTCCGCAGCTCCACGTATTCCCACCTCACAGCCTCTTCCTAATTACGTTTCCTCGCAGTATGGAGCCCCGGCTTATTACGTCGCTTGTCTGTGTGTCACGGCGAACGCGGGGGAATCGGTGGAGGAGGCATCGCCGCTGTTTTTTTGCCATCTTAAGCAGAACGCAAAAAATAAAGCCTGGTGCGATGTGGATTATTTGCTGAAGCTACAGAATAATGTGTTTCCATTGTGATCCCTCCAACACATCACAGACAGATCTGAAGGAGGTGTTGTGCTTTTTCTCGTTCTCTATTATGAATCAGGACATATGGAGATGTTCTCCTTGTCAGTGAAGTAGTCACGGCATGATTAAGATGCTGTGTTCAGTCTATTTTGCATCTTTTTTTGCATAAACTCTCAGTTCTCACTGTACAGCCACGGGTGTGTGCACTCACTGTCCTGGTCTCTTTATTTCTGCTCTGTGAGCAGACACATGGGCCACTGTCTGACAGACAGGCAGACCCGACTATTAGCTGTAATTGCCAGAGGATCAGTCATCCCAAGTGCATCAGGTCTGTTGCTGTTTCCATGCAAAAGGCAGACTGGGAGGGGGGCAATAGGCTGAAAGAACTGACCCAAATCTGTCTTTACATAAGGCCCTGCATGATGGAGATGTTGCTCAGGGAGCAAATAATTAGATTATTCAAATATCATAATGCAGTCAGTCATATTGGCACTGGTGTGCGGCTGAGCCGAGGCTTGATTAGAGGCAGAGGGAGCAGAGCGGAGAAGATGAGAGGGGGGAGATTACACTCTACAAGATTTCTTAATTGATCTGGAAAGGAAGGCTGTTTAATTGATGTAGGATGCTGCAGGAGGGTTGCCAGCATTTTCTGCAAATCAAACTGGGTCAGCGCGAAATGCGTAAAGTAGCCAAAATAGGAGGAAAGGCTGGTGAGATTGTGACAGAGTGGCGAGGAGGATGCACGCACGGATGGATGACGGAGCAGGAGGAGGAGATACAGGTGCGCACCTGTCGTGTAGAGGGCAATATCTGCAAAAAAGAGATGATCCTGTGATGTTGAAGCTACGGGGATATACATTTGAAAGGAATTCATGCGCATGGCCGTTGGCTGTCCATCGCTATTACGCACAATTATCACACCTGCGCGTCTGATACTGACAGATCCCCGCTGACGAGACCATCAACGCGCGTAAAAGACAAACACAATACGCCAGATTCCGAGGTACTTACGTGCCATATTGCGAAGAAGATCAGCGACACACAGAGGACCAGAGACAGCATGTAGCAGAAGGCAGCAAAAGTGAACATAATTGAAAAGGGAAACGGTGGTTAATTTCCCAAAGAAGCACGATCCCGCTGACAAACATCTAAAAAACAAAAAAAAGAGGGGGGGAAAAAAGGGGGGAGTCTGGAAGAAAAAGTTCTCACGGTGCCATGAGACGCCGATGCGGTACCGGCACCATGACTTCGCCCCTCACAACAAATTGTTGCAGAAAAAAAAATCTCTCCAGATGATCAGCCAGCAGCGGTGATGCGACTCTGAAGTCAGAAGCTGGTCTCAGATCAGTGCGCTCGGCGTGGTGTCCACAGTGTCGGTGAGCGCAGGCACAGGGCTCTCTCTCAGAGATCAGTGGGAACTAACGAGAGGAAGGTCTCTGCGCAAAAAAAAAGCATCCAGGAGAAGGTGCGTGTGGAGGTAATCCATTCAGCCGCGGCAGGAGCAGCTGTGCTGTGTCTCTGTCTGCGTCTGTGCCGTCATGGTGCTGCCAGAGAGAGAGGGGCTCCTCGTCACTTCATGCTCGCGGCGGCAATAAATGCCGTTTTCTCTCCCTGACAAACCTATCAGAGCGCAGGAAGGCGCGTGAACAGGTGGATTTAAAAGAGCAGCGCCCCGGTGTGCTCAAGTGCGCGCGTGTGCGTCTCTCTCTCTCTCTCTCTCTCTCTCTCTCTCTCTCTCTCTCTCTCTCTCTCTCTCTCTCTCTCTCACTGTGTGTGTTTTCCAAATTCTACTTTTGCAGGGACTCCATATGAAGGTCGGCTGCTCTCTCGGTGCAGCTCGAGTCATTTGGATGCTCCAGTATTTGGAGCACGTGTTTCTCTTCGGAACTGAATCTGCGTTAATTGATTGACGGCCCCATCATGCATTAGTGTGACTGCGGACTGGAACCGACACAGTACCACAGTGTTCACCAGACAGAACTAGTTAGATTGACCACTTACAGTAATGCAGTTTCCTGTACTTGACCGAAAACACAAAACAGTGTCCACACCCAGAAGATGACTATCTGACAGTCAGTGATCATTCAGATCTGCGGAGCACTAACAGCCTACTGTTTCATTGACAATTTCAAAGACACTGAACATCTGCATGGATTGAGGCGCACAGTGGACTGTGTTTAAACTGTGAGACTGGCGCCACCCTCTGACGCTTTTATTAATTGCCTGTAATTGCAACTGTCATATGGAGCATCAATAAAAACTTCACTGTGTCCATACACGTGGAAAACTTGTCTGTCTGTTCTGGATCCGCGACAAACTGCACTCACTCACAGATGCAGCCACCTAAATATGCCTGATTATTCCCCCCATCAAGATCCACGCATTATTCCCTGAGAAATTAACACAACTTTAAAAATAAATAAATAAATAAAAAAAAACAAAAAAAAACAAACAAACAAAAAAAAGAACTGGCCCTCTCCACACCAAAACTGAACAGGGTCTATTCTGGGCTGAGAGCCATCCTCCATCCAAGTTTCATGGAAATCCTTTTCAGTAGTTTTTGTGTAAATCCTGCTGACAAACCAACAAGACCAACATGTGCAGAAACACAACCTCCCTGGCGGAGGAAATGACAGCCTAAGCAATAAAACGTTTAAAAAAGAACAGTGATGGAATGTAACCGAGCACATTTACTTGAGTACTGTACTTAATACTTACTTACTTTTAATTTATTTGAGTATTTCCGTTTTCTATATATACTCCACTAGGCCTACATTGCAATTTTTACTCCAAGCTACATTTACTTGATAACTTAAGTTATGCCTCCTAGCAACTTTGTACATTGCATGCTCAAAGTGGCACATTTGAAATGAATTTACTTTATTGGCAGCATGATTTTAAAAGTCAGTGTCAAAGGTGGGATAATAAGCCACAGCAACGATCAGACCGCACAGTGCATGGTGTACATACATCTGTAGGCCTATATGAATGATTTAGGCTGCTTTATTGCTTTATGATATAAATATGCAAGTAGCCCAAGGCTTTTACTCTAAGTGCTATTCTTATTGGTGACTTTCACTTTTACCAAAGTAATAGTTTACTAAGTCTGACTGAGAGCAGAATCACAACAGTGAAAGAGAAGGTGATACACTCAGTGAAGGACCCTCTTCTGAGACAGGGGTGATCTTCAGCTACATTTTTGTAATTGAAGGTTTTTATTTATTTATAGAAATCCTTCCGATGCTGACAATGAAGAGAATCCGTGAGGATTGTTTTATGATTTAAAAACAAACAAAAGACGTTTTATTTTGAAAGCCTTGTTATAACCGGATTTCCTCACTTGACGCCCGCGCCTTGTCGCCTAGCAACAGCTGCTCGTGACAGTTTAGCAGTGACTGCCGCTGCCTCCGACTGAAGAGCCGCAGGTGTGTTCAGCAGCACAGACACAGACTGTTAAAACAATACAGAAACATAGCGCTGTGTCTTGAGTAATAACAGTGAATTCATGAGACATATTCGTTTTTTACAGACGAGTTGTCAAAGTGACGTCACACACCGCAAAGTGGACACCGGACAGTAGACACCGGAGCGACCAGTAAGTAAGCTAAGTGTAGGAACACCTCCAAATGATGGACTGCTCCCGCCACAGGTCACTGTGCTCCTGTGTGACTGGACTTTATTGTTATAGGAAGATAAAATAGCAGCTAATAGCTGCTATAATCATGGTCTGAGTTACAGTGAAGCTCAGTGAGCACTCGTGTGTTCACTTGTCTTATGTATTCATCACTCTGCTGAGCACTTCAGATCAGCCTCATAGCTTAAACTAAACAGATGATGTTGTCATACATGGGGGGATAAACTGTGAATAGGATTCCAACAAGTAAAAGGCAATTTTACAGTCCATTGCATCATACTTGCATCCCTATTTTCTCCGCAGCACAAAAAATGCTCAAATAAATAGAAAAAATAAGAAGGCAGAAGTCTAAATTGCCATCTCTTAAAACATCTTCAGGTGAGGGCTTTGTAGTCTGACACCTGAGCCTGTCACTCAGCCCTCCTGAGATGGTACAGTGCTGCAGTGCAGCTTTTCATTCTCAAGCAACTAAGATCCTCTTCAAGCTCATCACACACACACACACACACACACACAAACAGAAGGGGGGTACTAAGTCACTCCAGGACCCGTCTTTGTTTCTGTGACGCCACCACGCTGTCACTGTGTTATTCCTCCTCGCTACATGTGGAGATATGACAGCACTGACGACCCCTTGGTGAGTCGTCAAGAGGTTGTTGTGTCAAAGCTCTCAAAGTGAAAGACAGACATGAGGCCTGTGAGGACAGACAGACAGACAGACAGGCAGACTGGGGAGTCTGCACAGCAACTAGTGACACAGCAGATTAAGGATACTGCTGCGTCATTGCTCAGCATTTTCTCAAATCTCTGTTGGTTTTGTTGTGCGTTTTAGCTTTGTGAGGCTGTGTCTGAGGTCGGGTGGCAGTGCTCTTTGTCAGACTACCCGAGGTATACGCAAAAACCTTTGAACATAACATAATCTTTGAACTGAAACGATGATTATACTGAATGATAATTGTCACTGAGCCAATCAGTGGTGCTATTGTTAGCCTCACCATGATGCGAAACATCTTTATTTCCTGGTTAACAGGGAGTGAAAGCCACAGAAACAATCATGATGTAATACAGTTGTTCCAAATAGGTGAATGCTGAGCGTTTAATCTCACAGTGGAGCTTGTACTCTAGTTTTATACTGAACTGAGTGTAACAGCCTGAGACAAGAACAGACAGGCTCACTACTACGACTTGACACAGTTTCAAGTTTACGATTTCTACTATTGTTATGTGAATAGAATTTTTTGTGCAATGAGCAGGTTTTATGGTTTAAAGGGTTACTGCAGAAAGTTGTCCGCAGCAAGAGCAATGCAGCAGAGGCTGACACACCCTGAATCTTTGTCACTAGTGTGGGTCAAACTCCTGAAAAACAGTGGATCCTAAAATTCCCCACAATGCAACAGACTTTAGAGAAGTCGTTGTATGACAAGTAAACTGAACCTGATGTGTAAAATGGGTGGAGTTCTCCTTTAACCTACCTGGTACACATTACAACAAAAGAACACAGTTTCATAATTCAAATTAAAACACAGCTGCTGTTACTAGTTAGCAAACCTATTTGTTGAGTCAGCCTCGAGGTGCCAGGAACCAAATCTGGCAAGAAAACCACCTCGGTACTGTATTCTTTGTTGTCAAGCTTGCCTCCATCTTCTCCGGGGCTGTCGTGGTTCGTCCCAGTCCGGCCGTGTTCATTGGTAGCTTCTAGCCAAGCTGGGGTGGTGTGCCGTTAGCTCCATGACAGGTGGCGAAGCACACATTTAGCACTCTTGGCTATTAACACCGATCAATACCCGCAAGTCCCTCCCCAGCAGTCAGTCTTTACTGGAAACACTTAACAAAGCCAAAAAGCCAAAGCAAAAGGGAACTCCAGCAGCCGCTTCATGTGTACTTTGCTGTATGTGACCATCACCTGACATGTGACATGACCTCTAGGCTGTGACCTTGTTCACTGGTTCCATTGAGCCTGTCAGTGCCCATCTACTGAAGCTCTGTGAACTGCTGACTTTAGAATACATTTTCAGGGTTGTGCACCTCCAAAGTGTTTGCGAGCAGTGGGCCATCACTATCAGCTGCCTTGGGGATTCATTTTTAGCTCTGATAAGCTATATGTGTCAGTGCTGGCCTTTTTACAGCTCTTTTGTGAAGGCAGCATTGCCAGAAATTGGCATAGCCTCTAATTTTTTGTTTGGAAAGGGGCCAAGGCCATAATGTGCTCAGTTCCCAGTTGGCACTTCAAATGGTGTTGCATAGCAACTAATAATCCTTTTTGTCCAATCAAGCAGCTTTTTCTGCACTGTTTTCTAATCGTTATTTATCCAAGGGAGAGCTTTACTCCTACATCACTCCTTCTCAGGAGCAGCTGTCTGACATGCAGTCACAGCAGGTGCTCTTCACACCTGGGCTTTCTTTAGTTAAAGTGTTGGCCAACAGGCAGCATCATGGGAGCAACTGGTTTTGCTGGAGTTTCCCAGTTTGTAAATCGTTTTCCTGAGTAAGTTCGCACTTTGGCACAAGCTTTCTGTTGTGTGTATATTTCAGGTTCAGAACAATATCCACCCTGTTTCAGATGCTAATATGGAGAGGAAGGAACGAGATGATTGGATGTTGAACCAAAGCCTCTTCCAGCCCCAGGCTCACACAGTGCAAGTGGAAGAAACCTGCACTATGTGGAGCTGGACAAATCAAACCATTGAAGTCTTCAAAAGTAGGAGAGAGCAAAGTAAGTCCACCTAGAGCAGCAGCTTAGTATTCGATGAGCCCTCTCAGCTAAGTTACAACAAACCAGACATTGCCAGTGGGATGTGATGATTGAATCCAAGTGAACATGGCTAATGTAAGGCTTCTATTTGAGATATATTCATGTTTTTTAAGAAAGCTAAGGATTAACACTGAATACACAGTCACCAGGGTTGGGAAAGCGTAATCAGATAACAATATGTCACTAGATTTAGCCCAGATTACATTTGAAAAATGTGATACTTGCAGACATTTTGATTATGTTTTTATAAATATTTCAGCATTATCATTATTTGGTAAAACTGCCATACCAGAAGTGAAATATTTCATGATAGTCAGTACTCTATTAACTCATGGAAAGTGCATACATTTGACATTTTAAATACGAACATATATATGTTAGCATGGTTCTTAGATAAGACAACCCTAACTCTGGCAGTGGTATCATTTAATTTTGTTTTAATTTATGGGAAATCGAGCCTTATTGCATTTTTATTTACAATTGAAATTAAAGATACACATTTTGAGTAAGTGCTCCTCCATGAGCCATGTTTCCTTATGGCCTTTGATTAAAAAACAGCAGGATGATTTGATTTGACCGACTGAGTTTAATATCCAACATGTATTTTATTTGAATTGAAAATGTTTTATTTGTTTAAGAAAAAAATCATATTTGTGAAACTTAAGTATAAGGTCAAATTCTTTCAAGTAAACCAGAACTGATCCCAAAATACTTTGATTAGATTGCTTTTACTTTTTGTAATCCAGGGATTTACGTTACCATGTACTAGACATTTCCATGTCATTTGAATTCAGTAACAAATCTTTTTTTAGGGCATTTTGTAGTTCCAAATGTGACTGAAGTAAATATCCAGCTACATGTGCTTCTTGCCGTGTCTTCCCTACAGCTGTGCCGCCCTGCTACGCTGTTATTGGAGCCAGACCCTTCTGCTCCCCCGAGTACAGCCCCGACTTCCACAAGTTAGGCTCAACTGTACCTTACAGCACATACAGGTGTGTAACAGTATCATGTAATATAAGCTGGTCTAGCTCTTCAGTTTGATAAGATCTAATAAGTTATTGTGTAAGTAGCTAAGAATAAAGACAAGCGGTAACAACACGGGCAACAACAGTATAACAGCAAAATGCATAGTGCTGACAGCTCTGACAAAATACACATTTACAGTAATTAGTTGCGAGATACCAGCACTGTATCTGCTCATGTTTCCCAGCAACAAGGAAGTGCTGGGCTGAGATGTTGTGTCTTTTAACTCCCTGTACACTACCACTCAGGAGGATCAGAACAGTTTTTGATCTGATGTGTAATGCGATGTGTTTAGAGGGCTGTGTGGACTAATCAGTACCAACATTTGTCTCTTGTGTTTTCTCTTGTGGCCAGTTTTTGTGCAGATGAAGCGTAACGCCACCAATTTTAAACATTTAACATGTATTCAAAGGTCTTTGGGATTGACAACCTCAGGGAACCTGAGTCAAAAATGTATCTAGCGTGCATTTTGGTGGATGTGGTAATCCTGGTTGGCCGCAGGAGAACCCCAAACCCTGTGTTCCCATCTCCACTGTGACCAGAGGAGCTGCAGACATTTGTCCAGCAGATGGCGCAATTTACATTTTTATCAGTGAAGTGGAGTCGAGTTGAAATCAAACGCATGTTATTTACATCTGACATGAGTGTATTTTCTGTTAGTTTGTTCTTCATGATAACCAACCGTTTCAAAACCGAACCACTTGGACTGAACTGATTCTTGTTTCAGACCAAGGACAAATATCAGAGCAGACACCTCCACTCCTCTGCAGTCTCCTGCCAAGACACAGTGAGTTGAAAGCTACAGTATTAATCCGTACCGTATTATTATGAACAAAGAATGTATTACATCAAACTCCAGAGAATTGAGTTTCAGAGAACTGCTCTTTTGTCTTTTGAGGTAAAACAGCCTTAATGCTAGCACACACACAGGACTTCAGTGTGACTGGATTTCAAACAATCCCACCAAACACCTGAATAGAGCAGAACACACAAGAAGAGTGGAGTACATGAGAAAACATGCGATGAACATGTGTATTTCCTTAATTGACAGTGTGCCGTACTCAGAGAAGAAGAGGCTCCGGGACAAAGAAGAGGAGATCCAGGAGGTGAAGCAGCTGAACGAGTGGAAGCCTGCTGGAGGCATCTTCACAGCCGTGCTGGAGGAATTAGAGAACAAAACCAGCTAACAAGTTACACAAATACAGTAGTGTTAATTGTACATGCACCCTGTAAAAACTACACACTACTGAAAAAAGAAAAGTAAAAAAAGTACTTTTAACATCCAGAATCTTCCAGAACATAACTCAAGAAATGTTTTTTCTCACTATGCCTTTTTCTTTATTATATTGTGTTACTAAGGTGTAAGCGGCTGTTCTATGTTTTGATTTTCTTCTTTTTGTTTCGTCTTTTTCCTTTCTGCAATGAAAGTTTCTCAGATACTTCAGACAGCTATCTCGAACACATGTCTTAAAGTGCTGGGCTCTCAATCATTTCAAAATGGCCCTGTTTAATAGACAGCTCAACATGATGGGATGGGAAAAGTTAACTTGCCTCAACCAGTTGAAATCCATTCCGACGAAGCATGTTTCTATGTATAGGTCTTTAATCCCTGCCTATTTCATAGTATTTAGAAATAATCTGATTGCCATTATTTGTTAAATCCGTTGACTTCCACATCACTCAAAAGTTTATTTTTGAGTATTAACAAAATCCTTAAAACAAATCTTGAAAAAAATAGGAAAATACACCTTTTTACTTTCCTACGAAGAGGTAGATGACAAGATTGATACCATTCTCACTTTTTAGCACTAAGTATGAAGCCAGAACTGGAAGGCACAGAGAGTGGAGACAGGAACACCTGAACCAGACCTAATGTGGGTCTGTCCAGCTACAGCTCACAAATTAAGCATGCTGTATCTGGATTGTTCAATCTCTACACAAAAAAAAAAACTGTGTGTAGGGGAAGGGAGGTGTTGTTTCACACTGCTTTATGCTTTATGCTAAGCAGGCCTAGAAGAAAGACTTTGCTGTAGTGTAATTATTTTCTTTGGAAAGAGAACAAGCTAAGCTAATCACCTCCAAACTCCACCAAAATGATTCTCCTGCTTTCAGATTAGTTCGAGAGGGAAAGAAAGCAGCATCCTCCTGGATCAGTAATAAATCATGTCCAGCTGCCTTTGTCTGTGGCTAAGATGACTCATTATCAAGCCTTCATGTGGTCCACGTTCTCCTCAGTGTAACAAAGAAACTGACATCTTTTTTAGGTGGATCCACTCTGATCTAATGTGTGTACTTACCTTTAAGAAAGTATTTCAGAAGAAGCTTCGGAGGCCTTCATCCTGACACTGTCTCTAATGACACATGGGCAAGTCTAATTAATTTAACTCAGGAAAAAGTATTAATAAATGTCACTTAATAATCTTTTAAAAAAAAAATCCCTTTTAATATAATTTATGACGTCTGTCCAGTATGTATTTCATTGTCAGCTAACTAATTTAACTTTTATTTTAATAGTGCGATTGTGGCTTATCTAGCCTTCAATATAGATATGACAAGTGACATTAAGAAATTAAATATGACATTATGCGAAGTAACATTAGTGAAATAAAATTCTCTACAATTAATTAAACATCTAAATAAGGATGACAAAATAACATTGTACTAAGATGAGGGTGAGCTTTGATGATTCCTTAAATCATTTATCAATTTATTTGTTAATTTACATATACTCTATATATTAATGTATGCACATGCACTAGACATCAAACACTACAATGGGAAAGTCTACGGAGCTCAGCATTGATCTGAAAGAGCCCATTATTGATTTGAACAAGTCGGGAAAGTCACTTGGAGCCATTTCAAAGCAGTTACAGGTCCCAAGATCATCTGTGCAAACCGTTTGTAAGTATAAAGTGAAGAGCACAGTCGTGTCACTGCCACGATCAGGAAGAAAACACAAACTATCACCTGCTGCTGAGAGAAAACTGGTCAGGATGGTCAAGAGTCAACCATACATCAGTAAGTGCGATGCAAAGCGGTGGATGCAGTGGTGTAAAGCACGCCGCCACTGGACTCCGCCACTGGGTTTGGCGGTTGCCAGGAGAACGGTACTTTTAAAATGTATGCAAATTAGTGCATTTTTAATGAGATAAGGCCTAATTTGCATATTTAAACATTAAAATACAAAAAACTTGCAGTACATTTTTTTCTTAGCTTAACATGAGTAATCAGCTGAGAAAGTTTCATGGTGATATCTATTATTTAATATCTATTATTTAATTATTTTTTTTACCCTCTTCACCTATAGTGTCCCGCCTTAAGCCACTCACATTCTTAGTAACCTTCACTGCATTTAATGATGTTGACCTCTTAGAGCGCTATCAATGGCATAAATTAGTTCCTCATGCCCAGATACATGGAAATACATCTTTAGTTTACATTTCTATCACATTTAGATCCTAAGATACACACATTTCCAATTTCAGGCCTAGAAATGTCATATCACAGAGGTCAATGACCTCTAGCTGACCTCAGAGGTCAAATTGAGAATGCCTCCACATCTTAAATTAAAGCTTAGGTCATCAAGAACAAACCCTGAAAGTTTCATGCTTCTTTCACAAAAAGCAAGATTGTCCATATTTTACAGTTCAATAGCCCCACTATTATACAGTTTTGGTCATTCATCAGTAGCTGGCAGAAAACACAACTCTCCCCGTCGGGGAATCGAACCCCGGTCTTCCGCGTGACAGGCGGAGATACTGTCCACTATACTAACGAGGAGTGGATCTATCGTGCCCTCCACTTGTAACAAGTCAGCTCAGGTTGTTTCAACGGTTACTGGGAATGGGGAGGAAGCGAAAGGACAGCACAGTAGGACAGCAGTAGAACATTCTACTCATCATTTAATACATTTTCCTACTGCTATTGCTCTGGAACTGACAGTACTGAAGTTTTCAAGCTTTTTTATCGCTGTTGAATGTGTCGTCCCGAAAACCAGTAGGGAGGTGCACGAACCCGTTCACCTGCATGTTCGCCTCACACGCGAAAGGTCACTGATTCGAAACCGGGCGGAAACAAAATTATTTGCGTGGTACTGGTGAGTGTGAAAATCAAACCTTGAGCTAAGAGGCTGTCGTGCAAGAGAGAAGCCCTTGCTCCAGAGGAGGCACCTTAAAGCATGACTGAAGTTTGCTGCTGATCACATGGACAAAGAGGAAACCTCCTGGAGGAAAACTCTGTAGTCAGATGAAACAAAAATTGAGTGGAGAGAAGGTGAGGCCTTCAACACCTCACCTACTGTCAAGCATGGTGCTGGTAGTATTATGCTGTGGGGATGTTTTGCTGCCAGTGGATCTGCTGCTCTAAAGAAAGTAAATGGAATAATGAAGAAGGAGGAGTATCTCTAGATTATTCAGGAAAACCTAAAATCATCAGCCAGAAGATTGGCTCTTGGGTGCAGTTGGGTGTTCCAACAGGACAGTGATCCCAAACACGCATCAAAAGTGGTAAAGGAATGGTGAAATCAGGCTAGAATTGAGGTTTTGGAATTACCTACCCAAAGTCCTAACTTGAACCCCATCAGGAACATGTGGACTGTGCTGAAAAACAAGTTTAGTTGAACTTCAGAGATTCTGTCAAGAAGAGTGGTTAAAATTTTCAGCCAGAGGACGACCAGAAGCTTGTGGATGGCTATCAAAAGCATCTAACTGAGGTGAAAATGGCTGAGAGACATTTAACCGAATAACAGAATTGCTGTATGTATATTTTTGATCCAGCAGATTTGGTGTCATTATTGAACCAAACTTCATGAATGTTTTTGTGACAAAGTAGTGTGTGTTCCAGTCATTCCATTACAGAAACATGAGAGCTGTGGAAATCATTGGAACTGAAGACTGATATGATATACATGTACTTTACATGTGGATGGAAACCTTTGACCATGACGGTGTCATCAGCTACATAATGTTGTTCTTAAAATACTGCTTGTGTCCTTGAGCAAAATGTCTAAAATTACCCCGGGTGTAGTAACTGTTCAATATCATTACACTTAACTCATTAGTCTGAAGGTCATTAAGGTCAGTTCAATACCATTGAGGTCCCCCTTTAATAATAATGACTACGTGATCCCAGCAATAATTACTGTACAGCAGTGCCACCCTAAGTGCTGTGCTGGTTGTTTCTGTGATCTGGACCGATCAATGTTGTGATAATGATTTAATCAATAAGGCCTGAGGTCCTCAAGCCAACCAAATAAAACAGAATTACTGCTCCTATCTTGAATACTATGCTGCTGTGCGTGCTCTTACCTCCCTGGAGTCAGCAGTTCAGCTGTATCAGCTGCTGCTATGCTAAAATGTTCCCTGGCTTTTTAAATGCAATACGAGCTGACAGATAAAAGGTGTAAAACTGGAATGCTTCACAGTTTCTATCAGTGAATGGTGAGCTCCTTCAACTTATCCATTCTTTACTTTGCATTAAAGGTAGGAGTTTTCAATCTCAGTTACAGTTAAATACATACAGTCTGTCCTAACACAAAAGGAAACTAAAGCAATTTTTGTTTTTAGGATATTTGATAGAAGGTCCAGCATCAAAAAGAATCATGTTCAAACACTGTAAGCTCAAAGTTCAAGTCCGACTTCCCACTATGAAAGCTTGTGTGGCGCATGAAGCCAAAGAAGTTCGACTTCCCGAGTAGAGAATTACCCAGATGCTTATACAGCACATTCACCAGAGTCTTCCACCAGCCAGCATGGCGGCTACACAAGCAGGCACTGTGTTCCAGCCGTAAGGTCACAGACTAAGCTGCTGTATTTGACAAGTTAGGAAGGAGAATGCGTTGTAATTTCCTGTTTCACCCCCTAACTGCCAAGATGAGGCACCTGGGCATGGCTGTTTGAGACAGATGTTGGTTTAACCAATCACCTTCAGCACAGCAAAGGGGTAGTTGCACCTACCGATGGTACGAGGCCGAGTAGAGCAGGTCTTTCCAAGAAACGTGATTGCGATGTGGTAGCCCTGCAACTCTGCTCAAATGGAAGCAAACTTTACTAAAGATTCAACCTTACTTGAGAAAGGAGTTAAGAACAGATGGTGCTGGGTGTGGATAGAGGAAAATGGTGGAGATGGTAAACCGTTCAGCACTTTGAGGGAGTCGGGTGCTTGCTTCAGCAGGGTGTGTTCGAAGAAGCTACTGCAGGGCAGCAGCGATAGGAAAGTGCTCGCTTTTCATGAATAAGATGCCAGCACAAAGCTTCGGTCTGTGCACTCTGTTATACAGTTACGTTTACAGGAAAGATGGCTACAGCTGCCACTGAACCTTCAATGGCCGATGTGTGTGCATGTTCAAAGAAACAACACGACATCTGTAAATAACTGATAGTAGCCATCTTCAGTTTAGCAGCTCTTTCTATCGTCATCATTTTTTTTCTCCATAATATAATTCAGTTTTAGAAGGAAGCTATTTATATGTTTTCACCCTCATCTCCCACCCTTGTGCCATCTGTAGGATGCCAGTTTTTGGTCTTTCTGGGAGCCGACAGCCTCTCCCCTGACGTGACTAACTGAATGGCTGGCTCGGGAGTCTGATGGGTTTGCTGTTTTCTGAACCGCTCCCGCTCCAAGATGTTGGCCAGAGCCTGGAGCACTTCGACGTGCCGCCACTTGTATCTCCTTTGGCTGAGTGCGGTGCTGCAACCTGACAGGATGTGGCCCATTGTCCATTTCTTTCCACAGAGCCTGAACAGTGGACCATAAAGTAACAGATGGAGATGAAGTATATCGGTTGTACTTCATAAAAGAGATATTAAGTTTTGCCAATTGAATAGAATTGGCTTATTTTAATTTAGACAGAAAAAGGAATGAGTAAAAGTAAAGTAAAGTAGTAAAGTAAGATCAGCCATAAGTGATACAGAACTGTATCAGATGCATTTAATCTGCCTGAATTGTATGAAATAGCACGATCCCATATTAAAACTAGATCGCTCCTGAGCTCTATCTGGGTCCATGAATCTAGATGTGTATCAGATCATCGTATAAGGGGCAAATGATGGGACAGATGAACACCCCTATTGAACAAGTACTGTAACACAGAGGTGGGATTTGTGATTTATTGTTGAAATTCTGAAACTGTGCATTAAACTCACACAATGTTAGGCTGCTTGGCTTTAAACATCGTGCTAAGTTACTACTGTGGGTAGCAGGCAAGCCCCCACAACCCCCACCCACCTGCTCCAACACCTGTCTGCAGTGACATTTGCTGTTTATCCTTGTGCCAAATCAGAATTTGTAAGCGCCATGGATGGACGCTTGCTCTGTACCGCTGACATCTGAAAGGTAATCCTTCGCGTTTCTTGACTGAGCATCCCATTGCTCTTAATGAATGTCAGAGCAGGGAATTTCTTGCCATCCATAAGGTCACCTGTTTAAATGCCAACAGGCAGGGAGAGAATGCAGGTGAGTTTTTTTGTTTTTTTACTGAACATGGACAAGCCAACACCTAAAAGAAAGAACATGCATTTAAGATTTCACCTGGAAATACCTCTTGTTTATCAAGTCTGCAATCAAGTCGAGTCCAGTCCTCACCAACTGAAATGTCAAATATTTGATTTACCCAAAGAGAGGCAGGATATATGAAAGGGCATATGATAAAACCAATGAAACTGAGATCAAATTACATCAAAAACTTTCTTTAATGAAAAGGAAGAACTTGGTTTTTCTCCTCCACCCTTGAGGCCCTTGAGGCCTGCCAATTAGGGCTTCTAAAGTTATAAAGTTTTCCTGCTACAAAGCAAAAAGGAGGCACATATTCTGTACACAGCACATCAGTAACAGCAGAAACGCATAAGTGGTGGGGGCACCCATTCCTCCAAACCCTCCTGAAGATTTGCATGCAATTAAAGGTGCGAGGGTACAGGGGCAATCACGTTCAGAGCCTGGGCCTGCTAGATAAGCTAATGTGCAACCACCTTGATGTCTTCACAGTCATACCACAACAACACAGACACCAGCTAACTGCTGCTGAGGACTGACATATAATGTGTGTTTGAATGTAAGTATCTGGGGGTACCGCGTCTGTGTGTGTGAGAGTGTTGTAAGGTTAGCATCTTATTAGATTTTCAAGGGCACAAACTTTAACAGCAACTTTGGGTTGAAGTTGCCACACATGTTTTGTTGTGGTGGGAAGTTGATAGTAATATTGCTGGAAGCTTTGTGGCATCATCACTGTTCAGAACCAGACAGTACGGCTCAATCCAATGTCCCATTTTTACCCCTCCCTCTCGTCCCTCCCTCCCTCTATAAAAAGGGCCAACCATTCAAGACCCTTGTATGTTAACAGTTCTTCACGTAATCAAACAATCACGTAAACAGACGCAATTGGACATGTCCAACATACCGTCTTCAGCTGTGGTAAATTATCTTGCATTACCATGGCGATAATAGTATTTTCGCAATGCCATTTATCTGTTGTAGATGTAAAAATATCGCATCCATCCACAATTCATTCACAACTTCACACTCTCTTCACAGCCAACTTTGAAGTCATCAAATTAAAAAAAAATTAAAAACACTCCGTCTTTATCTGGCCACTAGCGGTGCTTTATAGACCAACAGTAGCAACCTGTGTTCCTTCCCTGCGAGTCTGCACTGATATAAGAGGAGCGCTACCAACTGTTGCACCTTCACTGCTGGACTTTAGTTCAATTTTCAGGCATTGTATGCCATCAAAGCGGGGAATACAACATTGAAATCTGTCATGCACAAATCAACAATAATTCTGTAACGTTAGCTAGCTAGTTAACTACTGAGCCATCAGCAAACTAGTAAGGACTGTGTCAAGCTTGTTATAAAGAAAATCACTACAATACATTGAAATGACAGAGTTCACATAACCCTCAGTTTGAAGTGCATCTCTAAAAAAAATCACCATTCGGAAGACCATGTAACACTTCATCCATACATGCAAGGAGCCAACCAGCACATCAGGAGCAGTTTGGGGTTCAGTATCTTGCCCAAGGACACTTCAATTCCAGGGGAATCATAACAGCGACCTTCCAATAACAAGACGTTGGCTCTTCCCCTGAGCCACAGCCGCCCACCATATCCCTCCATCCCAACAAGAATCGGGACACCCTATCCTTCAATGTGAACACGACTGAAATTGTAGGGGTTGCGATTGGGCCTGAATTAAAATGGTTGATTTGAGGGAACACTTCATCTTGTTTGAAGAGTAATTTTTACTGGGGCAGAGGCAGGTCAAGAGAGCCAATCTATCTTTTTATTTCTGTCAATTAGTGTCATTAGTTGCAGCAATGATTAGATGATTAATTTATTAGTCTTTCAACAAAATTAATGGATTGAATGAATTGAATTTTTAAAATAATTTAAGTCTTGTGTGAAGCAAAAAATCTCTTGTTCCAGCTACACAGATGTGAATCATTTGGTTTTCTCAGTGTTTCATGAAAATAAATAATATATCTTTGATTTTGGGGATGTTGATCGGACAAAACAAGTCATTTCAAAACATAATTTCAGGGGTTGGGAGCTTGTGATGCGCATTGTTCAGACTTAGCGATTATTGGAAAAACTAATTTGTAGATTAATTGATAATTAAGAATAGTTAAGTCAGGGTCCATATGCACGAAACTGACGTCAAAGAATTTGTGGTGGTGAAGGCCAACTGTCGCCTCTGGCCAAAAAGCTGCAGTGTCAGTACACTGGAAAACACAATAGAAATCTAAGTCCATGTACCATTTACAAATCACTGTTGCTAATAAAACTACACGACTCCAAATTATTGAGGGATTTTGGGATATGGGTGCACATATGCATGTGCATGGATATGCAGTAAAAGTCAAATGTGTCGTATTATTTTTGGGTAACAAAAATATTCACAAACACAAAATAAGAATTCATACATGTCACAGAATAAACAATCAAGTGAAACACTGAGACATCCCAATGTCCCTAACTCATTTAGAGTAGTGTACTAGTAATCTAGAGTATGTTGGATAAAAAGTTGCAAATGTCACTGGTGAAGACAGAGAGGCAAAAAAATGAGAAAGCAAGCTCATGGGTGAAATCATCAATACTCCAGCGACAGGCTCAAGGGGCCTCCTCTCAGAGGGATTTCTCTCACCGACTACCTCTGCTGCCGATTCTACATGCTCAATCAGCCAAAAAGCCACTGACAAGGGCCAACAGTGTGGATACACCACAACAACTAGGACCACAGACCTTCACTGACAGCCCCAACAACAGCCTACCATTATCTGGTGTGTCAGGGCCCTTAGTTCCAGCCGTAGTATGCTGACTGATATCCCTATGTGTTCTTTGTGCTCATAGAGCTCTAGACCACTGCGTCTGTGCAGGTGCCTGCACACATTTAAGGACCCATTTTCTGTGGGAGTTCTACAGTTATCAGCCATTAAAGACAGCCACTGCGAGAATAAATTCATCCAAAACAGAAAAGCAGGTGAATCACAATCAACAAAGTGTTTTGCACGCAGAGTGAGTAATGTGACTCCAGCAGCAGGTGGAGGCACACACGTATAAACAGTTTATGTGGAAACCATTTACCCACCCTCCCCATGGCTATTGTTCCAGAGCTAGAGCTATTACAACAAATAACAGCGTTTGTGCCTCCATATACAAGGACGGGGGTGAAAAACCGTATACGCTGTGTGGAAATTGATATGCAGATTATATAGTGTGGTGTGTAATAATACCAGAGCAAATCATGCCACTGCAGCCTATCTTGAATAATGATTTTGTTGGGGTCCAATAACAGTGTAATTGAATACGTGGTCATTGAAACTGCACTGCACACACAAAGTGCTGACACTGCTCATTTTTCAGAGCGTGCACACTGAAGACCAAAAGCCAAGAGAATGACCTGTTTGTGTGTGTTTCCAACAGTGCCCCCTAATGACAAGCTTGAGTAAAGAAAAGTTGACAAGCTAATACATGGATATTTTTTATTATAAACCCAAATTTTATTTATTATTTATTTATTTTATTTATTGCAACTGACTCCACAAATCAATACTTTCACATCGGCTCATTAACCTTGTTTACAACAATAAGCGAGTTGTCATGGCAGCGAATAAACTATGTAATTTTTTTGTGTAGAAGTTTTGTTTGCTTTTTTTCAATAATATATTTTTTGCAGCAATATCATCACTCCTACTCATAGGAGTGATGATATTGCTGCACTGACGACGAAGTGCTCCCAGGTGTTATTTCGCCATACATTATAGTTATCCTTTTTATCCGCTTTGAAAATGGGCATGTTTCATTTTGGTGTAACCACACTTGGGTCGTGTAACTACTCACGTAACCGTACTTAAATAGGGAAAACGTGGAAGTGCTTGGTCACTTCTAACTTCACCCCTTTTGTGACCGAAGGAATGTACTGGGCTGGCAAAGTAGGGCATTATGTATAAAGGTAAAACAACATATTTGATAAATACCATTAGCTTCTGAACTCATCCTCGACAACAACACTTAACATTCCCTAAAATAGATGTAGCAGGACTCAAGGATTTTAAAATGATTTTGTTTTTTAAAACTAACCCTGCCTAGCACAGGTTGAGTCTGGTGTGCAGGGTACGCCACCTTGTGGTGGATGTTACCAGTTGCCCTTTAAAGAAAGTCTTACACTATATGTTTTAACAGCCTGGTTGAAGTTTTTTCTCCAGACAGTGATGTGAAGTAAAACCTTGTGATAAAACAATGACTCCCACCCAGGAGTACTTTTACTCCTTGTGACATTGTGGATTATTTACTCTGAATTTGAGTACATCCATTTCCACTTCCTTTTTACTTCCACTCCACTATATTTTGGAGGAAAATACTTTTAATAATAATAATAATAATAATAATAATAATGTTTTACTCTGTTGTATTTTTTCAATTGTGGAGGAAGTACCCAGATCCAGTTAGTGAAATGATGGCATTCCTTTTTGTATTGTATCCCTGCTAAGGAGCACATTCATTGATATGAAAGAAGGACACGTGTATATATGAAATGTATCCATCAAAGACACATATTATATGAATCACAGTGGTCTGATCCATGTTGCTATCAGCGTCAAGGGAGTCATGCTATGCGCGGTTGAGGTGAGTCTTGAGTCTTTTGTGAAAGATGGAGAGTGATTCTGCTGTCCTGACATTGGTCGGGAGTTCGTTCCATCACTGAGGTGCCAAAACAGAGAAGAGTCACGACTTCGCTGACTGGGCTTTGTTTGCTCTCAGCGATGGCGGTACCAGTCGGCCAGCTGATGTAGACGAGCAAAGTGCTCTCGCTGGGGCGTGTGGTCTGACCAGTGTTTGGAGGTAGATGGGTGCAGTTCCGTTGACGGGAAGATTCCCTTCATTTATACAACTTACTACCTGAAACGCAACAGCATAACATTATCCCAGCATTCAAACTTCTCACCCTGAGCGTGACGTCAGAGGAAAATGGCCGCTGTGTGGATATGGTCTATGGTTCACAGCATTGGGCAATTTCACACTGTGAACACAGAACATTGATCTACTTTAGGCTTCAGAATGTACTGCATTAAATGTCAATGTATACACTCGGTGGATAACATCATGCCTCTGGGTCCTGCAATAAATTCCTTTTCTATAGACGGCACTTGCAGCCAGTGCATACACTGATTATTGACTATGAACTGACAGCCTTCCTCTTTAGTGTACCTCACGAGATTAACCAGAGCAGGGGCAAAACTCAGACGATCACACAAACATGACCAACGACAATTAAAAAGTGCCATGGACACCCTGATGTTAACCTGACTCTCGCCAGATGAATTTCATTCCGCCTAGCTCCACTCATCCATCTGGGATTGCTCCATTGGAGATGTGTTTCAGAAGGCTGGGCCTTATCAAAAATCCTTGCATATGATTGGATAAACCACTTGTCTGTCATCTTTATTGACGTGCTACTTCAACCACTCACATCGAAACCAACCAGTGACGTTGATGAGAGCGACGCTCTTTTAACGAAAAAATATTGGGTAGATTGGACAACACGGATGAAATAGCAGCATCAGTGTTGACGATTGCTTCCTCAATGCGAGCCGCCATTGTTGTCTGAATCAAAACAGTCGCTTCTTCGCTACGTCACATCTATGAAACTCCCGCCCGGCGGTCCTGATTGGTTCTACCATAAAATCTGGTGCTGAAATCCCTCCCAATGGGAGGGATCCCAGATGTATGTGAGCGGAGCTAGGCGGAACGAAATGCATCTGGCGAGAGTCAGGTTACCCTGATGTACCCCGGAAGGTACAAATATGAACCTTCTTTTCTAACAGTGTGCAACAAACATTGTTACACCACATATATTAAATAGGCTAACATTTCAGCATTAACAGTACACACACACATTAAAGCAACAGAAAGACTGCAGCTCGTAAACACCACACACACCGCACACACACACACACAAACAATATGTTTCGAGTCAACACAGTGTTTGTCGACATTCTCCCCCGGAGAGACAGTTATATAAGTGAGCTTGTTATGGTTCTCACACACCTCACCAAAGGTAAAAGTTTCTAAATGAGCGCTGAAGTCACCGCTGGAGAAACCACCGCGAGCATCTCCTCATTTAACGCATCTGCTAGACCCATCTGCTAGACCAGTTCTCAATTAGGTTACTTGAAATGTAGCAAAGTACAATTCAAGCAGTACTTTAAAATGACTCAAAAAAGTAACTGCCCAAACATTTTAATTAAAAGTAACACCAACAGCCATGTAATAGAGGCCTAAGATAAGCAAGAGTTACTCTGGTGGGAACCCGGAACCATGAATGTCTTCAAAGAACATGCTCATTCAGTCCCTGAGTCTCTGCAGCCTGCTGGTAATAGCCGTACCTGCTGGTTCTCACCTCCTACTGTATATCCTTTAACTACGTGACCACCCATGCCGACCATATCCATTATGTCCCGTCTCTTGCCTCGGCTCCAATTTGTTCCGCCATCCATCCCAGGCAACGTGTCAATACATATCATCAAGACAAATGAGATTTCCAGTATTCTGCGTTTTCATTTTCCGTGGCACCTGTCACAGATCTGACTGCAGGGAAAATGGTGCTTCTGTAAATGAACTCCGTTTTGCTCTGGAGGAGGGCTAATATCAACGGGAGGACTCAAAGCTGCAGTGTTGCTGTCATGTACACTCCCAAAACCTCTGCTTCTTTCCCACAGCGAGTAGTGTTAGGAATTACAATTTCAAATGGAATAAGTATTATTACCTCCGCCAAGGAGGCTATGTTTTCACCCGTGTCCGTTTGTCTGCTTGTTGGTTGGTTGGTTGGTTTGTCAGAAGGATTACACAAAAACTACTGAACAGATTCCAGAGAACTCGGATCATGGATGGGTCTCTGCCCAGAATATACCCTGTTAACATTTGGTGTGGAGGAATGCGCTCTACTAAGTGCTTTTCTAGTATTACTGTTACTATCCTCAGTATTGCTCCATTACTGTACCTTCTGATTGCGTGTTGTTGACAGTTGAATGGACAGTTGATATCAATTTCATCTCTATCGTCAGGATGTTAGTAAAATGACTAAAATGCATCCACCTTGTTGACCTGACATTTGATTCAGAGTTATACTGTATGAAGACAACTGTAGTTGGGAGAGACAGAAATGGTTAAGGCGTCCTTTGGCATTGCCCTTTGGGAGGTTTTTGTGTGTGTGTGTGTGTGTGTGTGTGTGTGTGTGTGTTGGTTGGTGGTGTCAGGGCGGAGGGGCACCCCCATTGGGCACCCCCCTGTTTAATCCAGACTGGTAGAACTGATGCAGTACATGTTAGCTTGGTTAGCCAGTACAAACAGAAGCGAAGTAAGCCTAGTGGTAACGTCAGCTGTCTTAGCATGCTTGCTAACACACTGACGCATACATCACCCTGACCATAGACATAATATACGTAGACGCCTCATAGACTGACGCTGCCAACTGGAACTGACGTATCGGCGCGGCCGCCATCTTGGATGGGTCTCTACTGCGCCCCCTGCATTCATTTCTACCGAGGAATCGTACAATAATCATCATAACTCCCCGAATTTCTACCGGATTTCCACACGGTTTGGTTTGTCACAAACGGCAGAGCTTTAGTTATGATAGAGGACGCTGTCACAAAAAATATTTTACTTTTTTTTTCTTCAATCTTACTTGTGTAAAGTAATCCCATGCGATCTGGTAACAGTACTGCGCCGGTTATTTCAACCGTAAACTGCACAAAATACAGACATAGTTGCTCACTCTCCCTTGAATCCATTGACTCTGGTGAGTGAGGAGACCCATCCAATATGGCGGCGACGCTGGATTACGTCCCAGCACCTCATGAGGTGTCTACGTATATTATGTCTATGACCCTGACGGCGTGTGGTTGTGGAGGACCTGCAATTGATTAAACCGTTGAACAAACTGGACTTTGTGACGAGTAATGACACTACTTTTGTTATTGAGTAATGAGTCAAGTAATGTAATCCTTGTGTAATCAGTAATGACATTTTAAAGTAACAGAAAACAACTGAATCAATCTGCTGATTAACAAATGTGTTTATGATTATAAAATCAAGCCTTCACTACTCTATGTACTGAATTTCTCTTAGTTTCTCATTTTTGTTTCCTTTTCTGTCTCTAGTCCTAAATCTTAACATGTAAAAGTCCATCCAACATTTTACTTTCCATCCAGATAGTTAGCAAGTGTTTACTAGTTAATATCACTGTGTCTCCCAGAGGTAATCTCTGGCCTCACCACTAGATGACAGTCTTTAATTTCCCTCCTCTCCTGCTTTAATGGATTTCTCATCACATTGTGTCCTCTCAGCATGCTGCCTGTCAGCTGTCTCCGACAGGATCTTCAGCCGTCCAGCACGGAGGATGCAGAGAGACAAAAGGCCACTTAAACAGATACCGAGCGCGCACATACATTATCACTGGACAGCGCCACAAGCACATGTTGCACAGGAGGCCCGTGTAGGATTCCTATCTACTGTATGTTTAAGATGAATCACCGATCGATGCGGTGCTGTCTGAAGCAGCAGTTCTCCTCCTGGTTGGCTCTCGCTGCCTCTATTAAACCGATGCCAAACGGTTCCCCACACTGCTGCAGGCACAAACGTGTGGCCCTTTGACACCGAGGCAGGATCTTTGTTTCTCTCTTTCAGTTTATTTTTACTCTGCTTTTATGAGAGTGAGAGAAAAAGCCCAGAAGCTCACAGTATTCATTATTTCACAGGAGAAAAAGCTGTTTCATATATAGAAAAACAAACACAGTATACCATACATACAGCGTGTAGAGACAATGACAATGATCGTGTCGTTTCCTCATTATTTCCTATAAGGGAAATGATATGTAGCTGTAATTTCTAGAGAAATTATTTGAAATCCAAATGAAATAATTAATATAGTATTTGATTAAGGTTTCTGAGAAACTTGGTCTGTTTTTCTCAGACATTATAGGAGAGCTCCAGAGCTTCCAAAAGTTGGGGAACTTGTAAAAGACAGATGGTCAAAATCAGAGATGCAGAGGTTGACACAGCCTGACCCAAAGATTCCTCTGGATGCATGTCCGCTGTGTTCCGGATCCAGTACCATCCGTCGTCCGGCAACCCCCACCTGCTGCGTTTTGAGTCCGGCCCGGCGCAGCACTGCCGGACAGCTGGAGCTGTGAGACCGAGGAGTTCCTGCGATAATTACATAATCACACGCGACCGCAGTGATAGGTATGTGTTATAAACACAACAACACGAGGTGTTCCCGACTGAAGGGTTAGAAGAACAGCTTGTACTTGTCACTTTTTTGATATTTTTCTGCTGGCGTCAACACTGGAGTGTTTTATTTTGAAAATGAACCGAATGTAATGTTGTTGTTTCGGTGCGTGACTTCCTGTCTTCGTGTGTCCGGCAAAAATAGAAGACCTGTGTATCTGCTCCGGAGGGCTCACTTCCTGATGTGTTCACGTGTTTAAGATCCCTCCGGAGCTTTCAGCCATATGTTCCGGCCTTCATCAGCAGATGGAGTTTGCTCTGTTGTTATGGAGATGAAGAGCGTCTGTCGCCTGACCCCGTTCCACCTTTTGGCTCAGTCCCGTTTTCCAATTTTTACCCCTGCCCCTCAGAAAAGAGTTACAGGGGCAGTGGTTAAAGTCTCCCCCTATGCAGAGAGATGACCCTTTAAGACCCCCCATACATCATCAGTAGCTGTGAATGGCTGTGGGTGTTTATGTAAACACACCGTCTTCAGCGGCGGTAATTTCTCCGGTCCTACTGTGGCAAACCACTGGTGGTGCTTTACAGGCGAACATTAGCAGCCCGTGCTCCTACCCTGCCGTGTAGCCCGACACTTTGCCTCGTTGGTCTCCTGGTAGGGTAAACTTGCATAAACAGCCGAGTGGTTAGGGGTGTACTGGGACTGGGCCTTTATATTATTATGTAACTGAGCCATTTCCATAGCAACTAACATATTGAATCCACTGCTGAAGGCTACCAGATGTGACTGTGAGCTGCAGAAGATATTAGGTAAGTGAACTTTTTCTTTTTCGCCGTTTCTAAGGTCAATAAAGAACCTTGAGGCTCATCAGAGCGTCACAGACACTGTTGCTGTGGAGTTCGAGCAGTTTTTTTTTTCAAAGATTTTAACGGTTCAATTCGTCTGGACATCTGCGCATAGAGCAAATTCAATCCAACAGTGTACCTACTGTATCATTTTCTCCCCTTTTTGAGTGAAATAAATTGACTGGGTTTTCATTTCCACACTATGATTATCAAGGTGAGACGTAAAGAGTAGAAGCCACGAGAGGAAGTGGCAAAGACGCACGTCACTGAGCATTTAAATAAATCTCAATAAATTAAAGTAGGGTGAGTCACGCCTGCAGACCCGCACTGACACACACTGCTGCAACATCCTGTCCTGTTGTTGTACCAGCGCATCTCTGTAGCTCCCCTGTATCACCTGCAGCGCTGCTGTTTGTACACAATGTGACAGACTATAGAGAACTCGATTAGGGGCCCTGGCAGAGGGAGCAGTGATCTGCTGAAGCGTTGCCCGAGCGAGCGAGCGAACGAGCTTTGCTGCAAAGTCACAGCACAGCCCCCTCTCTCTCCCCAGCAGGGAGAATCAGAGAGAGACACCACGCAGCACAATGTGTTGCATCCGTCTGAATATCTATCCGTTTTAG
Source organism: Lagodon rhomboides (assembly GCA_039737535.1). Classification (NCBI taxonomy): domain Eukaryota; kingdom Metazoa; phylum Chordata; class Actinopteri; order Spariformes; family Sparidae; genus Lagodon; species Lagodon rhomboides. Next base: position 5,841,282 of record CM077798.1, on the reverse strand, counting down.
CTGTATCCGTTTAGAGCGCGGCCATATTTCTCATCAAGCGTCGATCCACTTTTGTTGTCTCCTTCGGGGTTGTGGCGGCGGAGAAAGTGCCTTTCTGAATGTGCCAGCTAGCATCAGGTCCTGTCTGTGTGGGGCACCGGCTGCTGGATCAGCACTTTGCTCAAAGAGACAGAGAGAGAAAACTCTATTGTCGGGCTTCTCGGGGCCACATGGAGCGCAGGTATACGTGCAGGAGCCTCTTCCCATTGTACTATCTCTATTTTTTTCCTCTTCCCTCCTTTAATTGTGTTAGATTTTCTCTGGCTCTTGGCTTTTTTCGATCGCTTTCGTGCTCATTCCTCCTCTCCAATCCATCCCTCTGCATCCCCCCCGTATCCCACGTCAGAGTTTCTCCCACCGTGAAATCAGAAGCTTTGGCGACTATTTCTTAAAATTCAACTTAGGACGGCAGCGGAGTCAGCATCCTTTACATCAGCGCGTCAGATACAGCCAGAAAAAAGAGGAGGGAGGCCGACGGCATAAGACCCACTTCAACATAGCTTGGAACCTCTCCAGGACTTCACCTTGATGTAAATGTGCAGCTAATCAATAGACAACATTAAAGGAGTAACAATAGGCTTGGCGGATTGCCCCTTTAAAGGCACACCAGGGAATTGGGTTCATTTATTTAAGAGCTCCTTTGCTGCCAGTCGTGCTGCTTCAGTTTCGCTAGAGAGAGAGAGAAAAAAAGTTTATATTGTCTGTTTCTTCCCCCCCGTCTCCCTGCCCACCCTCTTTTCCTTTTCCGACTAATTTGTTCGGGCCGGTATCTTTTCCACAGGCGAGGAGGGCTGCCGCTGCGTGTTTGACTTTGACTCACCTTTCTCATTTGACTCGGTTCCTTTGTAAAGTGGTATCGGGGGGTGTTTATTCGGCTTCTGAGACTTGCAACGCCGAGCTAAAGGGCAAAAGGACAGCAGTCACTCAGGACCCATTCTGCTAATGAAGACAGATTAGTCAAGCAACCATGTCCGCACACACACAAACACACACACACACACACAAACACGAGCACCGCCCTTGTATTGACTGTTTGAAACTAATTACAGTGTGTGATTTTTGTTTACTCTCTTTACAGTAAGGAAGCTGATCGGTTCACCGAGATGATGTGAAGCCCCATTTTTAGATGAGTACTGGTCTTTAAACCTTCATTTTCGGTATATTTTGAGTTTCTGGGCAGTGTGTGTGGATGTTTTATGAATGTTGGCGAGGTGAGGTTTGTATATATGATGCAAGATTCCCATTTAAGAGCTCACAGCAGAAGATGTTTGTTCTCTGTTTTGTAACGTGTTTCACGCAAGTGTTAAGCTCGTTTCTGTGATCCGCTGATTGATCTGTGTAAGTATGCAGTCTGACGCCTGAATGAACCTTGTTTGTGTACCTTGTGAAGGTTATCTAGACCAAGGGGTTCCCATAATGGAGGTCAGGTACCTGGAGGAGGTGGCACAATAAAAGGAAAGGTTAAAGACAAACAAGAGACAAGCTCCCTCGTCTCTCAAGCGACCTTGTTTCGATCTCAATCAGTCAATCTTTATTTGTATAGCGCCAATTCCCAACAAAAGTCATCCCATGACACACACTGAGAAGGTCTATTATTGAGAAGGCTTTTTTTTTTTTTGCCACTGCCTTTCATTTTGTGTATATGTTTGTTTTCTGTCCATTTTTTGTGTGTTGTTGTTTATTATCTGTATAAAAAGGATTATTTCATTAATCAGAAAATTGTCTCTGCGTTGAGTTCCTGCTCGGCCCACAGATTTTAAGATCACTTTTCTCACCTTTTTGGATGTTTTACAAATATAAAACCTCCATGGATCAAAAAATTCATAATAAAAAGAGTCATAATCTACCTTGTTTGATGTTCTTGATGTGCTGTCAACAGTTTTACAGATGTCTCTTTTACCAGGGTGGTCTTGGGGAAAAAATGCATTTTGGGCAGCAGGGTATTTTTAACTGCAATACAGCGAGTGGCCACCGGGCCAGGTTGAGGCAATGCTTAGCAGCGCCCTCCAACATGAAATGCTAGCATTTTAGCATGCTAACATTTGCTAATTATAACTCAATACAAAGCACAGCTGAGGCTGATGGGAATGCCATTTATTTGCAGTTATTTGTTCATCAACCAAAATAGTGAAGTGAAGACATAAGATTCATCCTCTGGGTACCATCTGTAACAGATCTCATGGCAATTGTGTCATGTTTTGCAATTTATAGTGTTTATTTCAAAGCAACATTATGTATCTATTTTATCTTTAAATAACAGCTTCAAAATAATTTTAATGTCAGAGTGACATGGTGAATACTGTCTCTATCGCAGCCTTTGCGATTCCGTGCGATGTAACTTTGGTTAGCGGTTAGCATAACAGTGCGCAAGGCTTTATGGCAGTACATCACTCACAGCAGCAACTATCATGTATTTTGGTTGTGAACTCTATTTTAAGGAGAAAATGTTCTCTGGTTTACCCTCTGATGTCCTATAGCTGCTTTGTCTGGAGGACATCAGAGGGTAAACCAGAGGAAAGTTTCCTGAAAGTGACCTCTAACTGCTGCGTAGTGTAGCTACAAGTTAGCTGTGACTGTGCTTGGAGCACTGCAGGGGAGTCAGAGCGTTTACGCCGCTATTGAAAGCTAAGAAGAGAAAAAAAGAACAGTGACTGAGCAAGAGGCAAGAATGCCATTTAGACAGCGACAGCTTCGCTAAATACAAGACCATAGGCAGATGTGGAGCTGGACTTGTTGCTGTTGAATAGTAAGTAACATTAGCCAGCTTGCTAAGTTGTGTCTTGTGTTGTTGCACTTGCTTTATGTTTGGCTGTGTTAGCAAAGCTGTCAACCCGCTAGGAGCCCATTTGATAATTAGCCGGTGGCATGTTACTCATAGTTTTCATGTGATGTCACACTCCTCGGAGGGCAAAAGATCATTCCCTGCTTCCCGCCAGCATAGAAAGCAAGTGATACATTTCGTTTGGAACCAGTTTCGTTTTGCCAAAATGCCGGATAGTTGTGCAATCGGATGCACTAACAGACGAGGAGACAAGCCTGGGCTCTGCTTCTACCGAATTCCGTCCGAAAAAGAAAACCCAGAGAGGCGGAGATTGTGGATCTATGCCATAAGACGTACCTGAACAATGGCAGCCGTCCAGATACACACGTATTTGTAGCGATCAAAGGTAAGCTCAAGTAATAAAGTACATACTTTTATGAATAATCATATTTTTAGCCATAAGTCTGTTTGTAACTGTTTTGACATGGTTTGTTGTCATGTATCGAGGCGACTGACTACAGTGGTCTTAATGAACTAAAGTTAGCTAGTGAGCTGAGGAGTTGGGATGCTGCGTTAGCCACAGAAGTTGAGCTCTGGCAGGGACCTCTGGTGGTTTTTAATGACTGGAGTACCGCAGCGGGTGCTGTATATGGATCGCAAGTGTCCAACACTTGCAGTTTATGTCCATATTGTTCCTTTTCTACAGTTGACAGGTGATCTCAATAACTGTAGGAGGGGAAATCTACCGGCTTTTGTCATGTCTCTACGGGAAGTCCGGTATGAGCAGAGTGTTGGTCTGTCTGTTTTGCCCTCCAGGTAAGCACTTGGGTCATGTGACTAAAAACTATGATTAGCCATTTGTTATTATCTCTGGTTCATGATACCTTAGCTTAGCACGCTGTTACTGTTCTGAGTTGTGTGCAGCACTTTGGCAAACTTTGACTGAGCGTGCATGTTTACTTGATGACATATGCTTTCAAAGCATAACATGACATCTTTAAACAGATGTGATTTGATTCAACTGAGATATCACGGTCCTATACTTTTGTAAGTTGTATAGAAATTTCTCGTATTTTAAGACATTTTACTTGCGTACACTGTCGTCTCATCTGCACGAGTGAGCTCCGACACGATTCTAATTCCCAGGGATAATTCGGCTCCGTCTTTCGGATTTATCTTGGGCGGGAAATGAAAGCAGCCAGCTCTTCCTTTTTGAGGATGTGCTGTTAAGTTATGTTAACCAGATCTCGCTTCCCATCCCTCTCATTCAATTGACCTCATTATCAAGCATTTGAGTCTTTGGGGAAGATTGCCTCGAGCAAAATAAAACGTTCTTTAATGTATAAACCTGTGCTCATCCAAAAAGAAAGTACTTCCTCTTTTTCTGAGCAGGTAACAGATAATTGCCCGAGGATATGAGACAGCAACAAAACAGAACAAAAATAAAAAGTAGGACAGGAAAGAAATGTCTTTTTTTTTTTTTAAAAGCTGCACTAAGTAATGTGTCTAAATGATCAACGGAGATAAAGACTGTGTGTAAAGTACATAAGGTCACTCAAAGTGATGAACCTAAAGACAATCATTGCCCAACTCTGCAGTTTCCCTCAGCTCTGAGGAGCTTTTCGGCCTCTTTTTTGGAAGGAATGGAACATTGGTTTAAATTCATTGGGTGGTGAGAACACAACTCGAAATTTACATTTTAGGGCATTTAGCAGACGCTTTTGTCCAAAGCGACTAACAGTAATTCATACATACATTCATACACTGATGGTGGTGGCTGCCATGCAAGGTGCCGACATCAGGAGCAGTTTGGGGTTCAGTATCTTGCCCAAGGACACATCGACATGCAGACCATGGGCATCAAACCAGTGACTTTCCGATAACAAGACGCTGACTCTACTCCTGAGCCACAGCCGCCCAAATAGATGAATGCCAAAGTTGTTCTGTGTCTGCTGGTTGTGTATTTTTTTTGCTAACATGTTAGCCATATCAACTCTAAAAGCTGATAAAATGTCAACATTGTGTTTTCAGGTTGTTCTGCAGCCTAAAAAAAAAACATTACTGCAACTTTAAGAAAATTAAGAGAGTAAAGTTTTAGATTTTACATGTCTAACTTTCCTTCCTAACTTTATGTATTTAATTTTTACCTTCAGAGCTTCCTATTTTGATGGAAGTGCAGTTTTAACTCAGCTTTACCTTCAATTCCAGTCATTAGGAAGTAATAGTTTGCTGATATGGAATGGCAGCTCTGCTTTGCTTACAGAAACACTGTTCTGTTCATTCAGGCGATATAATAAAAACATGGTATCCGTAAGATGTATTTAACGTTTAATAAATTGCTCATAATACACTGCAATGTGCTGATTCCCAACAGGGAGCAACGGGGAGATGTTTCCAAGGTGAAGTGATTCAGTAACGCCAGTTTTAATGTATTTTCATGTGCGGCTGCATGTTTAATAGAAAAGTGAAATGGAATGCAGGTGAGGAGAGTCCAGTGGGACTGAAGCACACTCTCTGACAGGCTTAACACAGCTCGTGTGACACCGGGTGTCATGGGACCGCCGCTGCGTCCGCGTTGCGTGACACATAGAAACGCACCACTGAACCTTTCTTGACAGTCCATGTGCTTTAACATTGTCACACATGTGGCCAGATGTGAAGAGCCCACCGAGATACAAGCAGGTTTGTAGATCTGGAAAAGTGCTGTGTTTAATCCTTTCAGCTTCATGTGCCTTTTCCTCTTCTCTAGTCGTTTTGTACAGCTATTTAAAGTGTAGAATACCGCAAGAAGGAAGTGGAAGTGTTTGGGTAAATGTCACAAAAAGCAGCTGCGATACTCACCAGCCTGGTTTTGCTGAATGCTAATGTGTAGAATTTATGCACAACCTTTTGGTGAACATGCTGAGCCATTTAGCGGCCTTCAACCTGCTGGGTTTCCTTTAATTATTATTGCTTTTAGGCTATTTAACGGCTGTCAGTGTAATGGCGGTGATTACGGGTTCTCCAAACAGGGAGCTTGGCGAATAACCCCGAAAATTAACTGTTTGACACTGATAAAGTCATAACAAGATGGAGTGCATAGTGGCAAAATGATCTGCTAATGGTCTGTCGGTTAAAGGTTCCCGTACTGTAGATCAGGGCAAAGAGAAACCGACACACTGTACGATACACTGCAGAGACGCCACAATGTGTTTGCTACATTTAAAAAAAAAAAAAAGGTGAATAAAGATTAAAGAAATAAAAACAAGAAGAAACCAACAAATTACAGCAAGTCCAAAACAACAGGCCGATAAGACAGGATGTGTTCACTGAACAACAAGTGAAAATGGGAATGTTTGAATCTACTGCACCTGGCCCTGGGGTGTCAATACATCCACCCAACTTCACCAGCTGCTGTTTGCTATATAAGCACCAAGTGGTGCTCGACTCTATGTCTTTACTTATCTCTTTCTTTAACTTATCAACATTTGGAGAAAGTTGAAGCCAAACTGCAGACTGTGGGCTGAAGACAGAACTCGTAAAGGGGTGGCTGTGGCTCAGGGGTAAAGCCAGCGTCTTGTTGGCGGAAGGTCGCTGGTACCTCCACCAGGTAGGTTACGTTTTCAGCCATCCATCTGACTGTTTGCTGGCGGGTCGGTTGGTTGGTTGTCAGCAGGATTACGGATAAACTACTGAATGGATTTCCACGAAATTTGGACAGAGGTTGGGTCTCGGTCTCAGGAAATCTGCCTCGCTCCATTTTTGTCACCTGAACCTTTTTCACCTTCTCTACCACAAACTAATAATTGAACCATTCCTTCCTTTAAACCTCTGTGTTTGAATTGGAATCAATTCTGATAAAATGTATCTTCTCTTTCCATTTATTAAGGGACAAAAAGTGGCAAAACAAAGAGAATCTGAAGCAGGGAAGTTTCCAGATTGGGGTCGTGGCTATCAGCAGATTGGCTATCTGCCCAGTGAAAGTGGGAACTTACAGTAGTTTTTTTGCATAGCCTATTTATGGAGATATGATTTGTTTTTGAGAACTTAAAGAATAAAGTTAGAAAGCTTGATATTATGTTTGTTTGGTCTCTGTTGGTCTCGCCGTTCGGTGTGAGCTAAATTAATGCAATGTAATCTAAGAAAATAAACCAATTGTGAAATGAGTAAAAATAATACAAAAGCAGGAATGCAAAAAAATGTTGGTAACTATTTCAAAGTGTGTGTGTGTGTGTGTGTGTGTGTGTGTGTGTGTGTGTGTGTGTGTGTGTGCGCACCTTCATGCCACCCCCTGCATTAAGCCAGTGCCCCACTTGGGCCACCCCTAGTCATAAAAATCTGGACACGCCCCTGATCTGAAGCAGAAGTCTGATTTGAAGTGCACACCAAAAGGCCCACACACACACACACACACACACACAAACCTGTGTATGTTGTTTACTAGCTCCTGCAGTCAAACGTCCTGCATCATTACTGTGATGAAGAACACAATGACAGCGAACGAACTCGCTGTCTGAACACACAAATCCGATGGAGTCAACTGTACAGCGGCAGATCGGATCCCGAGGATCTGCCCGCTATCTGAGAATAGCCTCCGTCATCCTCCTCTCCTCTCCAGTAAGCCATTTCACACATGCTTACCGTACTTTATTATGGATGATGTACTGGGATGACAGGAATGGATGGCAGCGAGCCTTTTTTTAGTCACTGTGTCATCCTCTCCTTTCCTCGTAAAACATTAATCTCCAAAGTATACAGTCAGCTATACGCCAGAGACAATCAGCACAGCAGGGGAGCCACAACAAAGGAGAAGATAGAGGCAGTGTGATGGAATGTGTCAGGAGCTGCTGGAGAAAAAAAAACATCTTGGAGGAATACATCAATCTTGTCTTTGCTTTGCTCGAATTTAAGCATATTAATGCGGGAGTTGAGAGAAATGTTTGTTAAAAGAGCGCCGAGACGAATCATGAAAGGCTCAGAGCAAATATGCTTTACTGATGTTCATTACTGATGTCCTTCAGCCCAAAAGTCCTGCTGAAACATTTCAGTTTTACTTAGTAAAGGGTTGATTTGGACGGAGATTTATACATTTATCAGCTATATACCGAAAACAAAATCGTTCTGCTGCCACGTTTAAAGTAACATTATGTAGAAATTGGCATTTTGTATGGTTTGGCGCCCTCTACAGTTTCTGAGTGCAGAACCACTATGGTAAATGCAAATCCCAGGTGTGTAGCAGTTTGTCAGATGTAATGTAGGTGCTGGCTACAAACGCTGAAGTCACACAGAGCAGAAACAAGTGACAGAGACACCGTTCACCCTGTTACAAGACTCTGTAACATCGACATGATTCTGAAGATGGAGTTAAAAAATGTGGCATTAAAGTCAGAGATTAACAAAAAGAAAATCACCAATAATATGTTTGCAACAGAGTCTACAGCCATGCTAGCTGCTGCAAGTCAAAGATCAACCTAAAGGACTGCTAAGACGCTCTGAGACGAGGGTCATGTGGCAGCCAAGCTAGCTAGCCGGTGCTTAATGAGCTAATGTTAATGTTAATAATGTTATTGTGTGTAAATGTTATTTTATTACAAAAACATTTTGGTTACAGTACAATGTGAAATGCCATTTGTAAGAGAAATGACAAAGTAGTGTATGTACTGTAGGCTTTCAAAGGAAAACCCACCCATGGTCCACAGCGGCTGCTTGTGTCAGTGCGTGACCGCTACGTTACTGAGCTGCTGCAGCTCACTCAACCTGTTAACACGGACACTGAAATGAAAAGGAAGATGTTCAACCACACACTGCTCACGCAGGCAATGTGTTCTTTCTGTTAGCTTTAGTTTTTTACGTAAAATAAAATTACGCTTAGCCCAGCTAGCAAGAATACTGCTGAAAAGTAGCTCATTCACTTTTTCACATTCATCGCGGTGATGCTCTTAGCTAAATGCTAACATTTGCATCGCAGCATGCTAATGTAACACCCTGGAAACTACCAAGAAAGATGTTCGGACACAACACTTCCTCTCTAGCAGCTTCACTGAGAATGAAGCATTGTAGCTGAGAGCGCACCCTTCTGGCCTCTGCAGGCATGACTAATCAATCACAAGCATCATCTCTCAAAAGGCACAACAGGTAGATCACAGATTAGCCCGTCTGACAGGTGGGTATATTCATAACCTATTAAAGGTCTTAACCATGTTTTTAACTGTTTTTAACTCTTGCACAGGACTTAAATATTTTAACCTCTTTCACAATTTTAACCTTATTGTCATGAATTTTAAATTATGATTTATGAAAGTGCCTTTTTACATTTTTAGCTAACCTATTTATAAATGACTTCTCTTATCACTGTAACTGTTTTTAATGACTGATTTTACTGTCTATAAAACCAGCCAATCACACTTACACTGACACACGCTGATGTTGAGCAGGTTTGCCACGATCAACGTCTTAGTTTAGCATGTTAGCATGTTAACAAAAGTGGTAACATGCTGTAACATGTTGTAGTTGTGGTCCAACAAATATTGGACATAAAATTTGTGTGAGAAGAAAAGTTAGCAGATGGTTATCCCAATTCATCTTGCAGGGGACAGGAATGTCCGAAGTTCATGACAATCTCTGCAAAAGTTTTTCACATTTAACTCAGAGAAAGTTCAGAGGAGCAATAGAAATCATACTGACTAGAAACATCACAAAGAGCCCAGGACAGGAAGGCTCTACAGCGGGTGATCAAAACCACCAGAACATCACTGGTGCCATCTACAGAGCATCAGTGACATCAGTGAAGTGAGATGTCTGCACAGAGCCCAAAGATACTAAAAGACAACACCCACCCAGCCACAGTCTGTTCACCCTGCTGCCATCTGACAACAGATACAGAAGTATCTGCTGCCGTACCATCAAAATACAGACAGGCTTCATTAACCAGGCTGTTAGACTCCTGAACTCATCCACATCACCCTAGTTTATTTTTCAGACTTGATCATCATTCATTCGTCTATGTGTGTGAGTATTTGTGTGAGTATCTTGAGGAATTACAACAGAAACGTTGTGATACAATCTTGTCTTCCGTAACGACAATTAAATTAAGTCAGGGATTTTGTAAAGTCACAGGATCATCAAAGTCATGCAGAGACATTGTGTGAACACCACAGGACTCACGCACTGACGTAAGACACATAAACTGTACAAATAAAAGCAGGCAAATCAGTCCCAGAGCTGTGTACTGCACTTGAATGACCTTAAGAAATGGTGATGCAGCAGATTGCAATTTTGTTTTGATGAACTGCCAAAGGAAGCCAATGTCGCTCTCATCTCTGCAGCCTGTTAAATTAGAACATCTCTCCTTCTTCTGCTCTTTTTCTCTCCTCGTGTCCACAAATGGAATCTCAGCTCCGCTCGCCTCTCTTTGATCTCTGAATAACAGTGTGGGAGGAAGCTTGGCGATACTGCATATTCATATACAGCCAGTGCTGGAGTTTAAATATTCTCTTAATCCTCCTAAATTCACCTAAATTGGCTCTCCTTTTTTTTAATGAACCGCACCATCTGGGGAGCAGTGTTGTTTGGGATCCTCTGGGGGAAGCTGTTCGTTGCCACGAGATACCTCAGATTGACCCCAGCTTGACCTGCGGGAGAGGTTGCAGACGATATTGAGGCGGTAGATATGGCCGAGGCCATGATCGATAACCATAAAATTGCCCTAGACTCTGACATGCCCTGGGCCAAAGATCATTTGACTGTATCATGCATCTACCAATCTGTCTGGTTGTCAGTATAAAAACACAACCACAGACTCACATTACTGCACTGCGCAGTGAGCTGCTCTCACTCCTTAGACTGCACAAAGATATCACGACCAGCCATTAATTCATCTCTGGGGTGATTAATATTTTGTGCCTTTGTCTATAAATATCTTTCACAGCTCAGAACTGCTCATTAGGATTCCTAATTTCTTTCCCCCATCACCTTGATTCACACCATTTATTCATATACCGTTACAAAGCGCACATTTCCCCGGAAGCGGGTTCCCACCGCCTTGTTAACACGGCCCTGTTGCTCTCCTGTTTAATTAATTCCTGACTGAGGTATTGTCCAAGGCCAAATGTTACAAGTGTTACACTGTAAGCGTTGCCTTCACTCTGGATTTTGCTCTGAAAGTGAACCAGCAGTAGCATTTTGGTGCTAATGACTTTGTTGCTACAGTGACAGAGAGGAAGTTTCAGGAAACTTAACAGCAGCGTCTCAGCTCATCAGATCATTGCGAGGATTTAATGTCACTTTTGTTCACTGAAAGGCTGCCTTAACTATTTTTGATCATATGTAAACACAGTTATTTTGTTTAGGCTGCATAATCAATTTTATATCACCATGAATTTAATTCATGAAAAGTGTGAAATCTGAATCCTCTGCTGTTCTCATCAGCTGTATCCACTGTTTTAGCATCTTTTGGCACTTATGGCACTCAACCATATTTACAGCCACAGCAAAGAGCTGTTTTCAAATGAAAAGCTTTGTAGAATGCACTGTACCCTCTACCTGCTCAGCACCAAACAGAGAAAAGACACAGTTAATGATTAGCTGGTGAACATGGTGGCAAACTTAGCAGCTAAAGAGCAAGAAATTATCTTCAGAAGGTGGAGACCAAAATCCTAGTTTAAAAAGGAGTGTGAATATTGGACTTACATTCATCAGGTGGACACAAACAAAGAAGACTTGGCTGCAAAGTAACAATATCGTGGCACAAGATTCAATGGATCAGGCAAAATGCAGTCCCACTATAACTGTAACTGTTTTATCTTCTATTGAGGGGCAGAAGTAAATGAAAAAGTCAGACATCTTTTGTTTTAAGTTAAATTTTGTAAAGGTGCTGCCTACTAGAGCCATAACTTTCTGGTAATATTTTTTTCTCTGTAGATTATGTGAAGAAATGTTAGAAAGACTCTCTTTGTTTTCATGATTTATTAAACTGACTTTAAAGGACAACATAATTTATACCGTTTTACTTTGTTTATATGTGGCGGACCCTGCCACCTTAGTAGGATCAAACATTGTTCTGGGACCTTATTTTCCTGAAGCTGAGTACAGCTTCTTTATTCACTTATGGAGAAAATACATATTTCTGAGTTTGTATTATTACCTCATTAATATTGTACGTATTCATTTTCGTCTCCAAAACCACACAGTGCCCCTTTAAATGAAGCTGCTCAAATCTTATCCATGCTTTCGAGTCTTTGAGAATGACTAATAGAACAATAATGTTTTGTGCCAAATGATTCCCAATATTAATAACTCAACATTTTCCAAATTTTAAAGCCGTTTCTTCAGTATTTTTTACAACACATATTTTGACTTGTCACAGTAGAGAAGCACAGGTGTCACTACTAACATTAACAATGTTCTGTTCGAGTGTCCCAGTGACTGATGACGGTACGACACTGAGGCAGCACGAGCAGCACCAGAACTACAAGAAATACCCCGGAACTGAAGCAGCTACAGTAAATGCAGTCCAATCATCAACATTATTCGACATTATCAACTATTATTATTTACACCTTCTTTACCATTATTTATACCTTTGCTTTCCTGATGTGATATGTCAAAAAATATCATGTGTGATAAAAATGCCTGTGGCTGTGTGTCGGCCCAAACATGGAACCTGCATTTTTGATCACAGAAATACATTGGCTACCATCTTCACTTCAAACTTGTGATTTCAGGAACTCTTTGGAGCACCGCCTGCATTTTTTTTTTTTAATGAATGATTGATTAGCTACTCAGCAGCAGTTTGATTAGATTAGTATGGATCTGCGCTGCTTTTTAAGCGCAGTCCTGTGGTATGTTGTTATATCCGATCCGACTGCATATGATCACGTGGCTGTTGTTCTTGCTGAATTAATCAAGGTAACGTGCGCTGTTATTTACACAAAACCCATCAGCAACAAGCCATAAAGGGACCAACCCGGATATATAATGTATGCTTCCGCCTTAGTCAGAAACATTCTACTGGACCCTGGGGAAATATTCACGAGTAAATGCAGTAGTTACAGTCTTTGTGTTCAGGAGCGCCTGTGTGTGTGTTTTTGCATATATGTGAATGCGCTTGTGTGCTGTGGGGGTGGTTCCTCTGGTGGATGACTAATGACTTTGTGTGTGTGTGTGTGTGTGTGTGTGTGTGTGTGTGTGTGTGTGTGTGTGTGTGTGAGGTTGGATGGGGGGATTGGCAGTATGTGTGCATGTGAGAGCCTTGGAGAAACAGAGATGGAGAGAGAATTCCCTCATTCGCTCGGACTTATTCACCAGCGGATGGATGTGCTCATGTATGTTGATGCACTCCTGAGCACGTTCGAATCTATTAACTTGTGAGCCTACATTCTACGCTCAGACGTCCTCGACGGAACAAATAGCAGAGCGTGCGACCCACATCCGTCCCTCCGTGTGGCACACAGCACACTCAGATTTGTCACCGTCAAATATGTAATTTCGGCGGCAGTCAAAGTAAACTGCCCAGCCCCGTGGTACTTTATCAATGATTTACAAATCACGCTGGAGCATAAAAATAGGTGCACACATGCCCCAGTGTGTGTTCGGGCTGTGGCGTGTGTCATTTCTCAGCGCCGCTCTCGCACACAGATCGATTCCTGTGAAAAATGTGGCGTGTCAACGGCGTAATTGTGTGTGTACAGTATGTACGGAGGTGTAGAGCTGGGTAAATATGTGTTAAATTAACACATGCATCTGATTGTATGTGAGTGGGTCTTTTTTCATACATAAGCCTACAGTGTGTGTGTGTGTGTGTGTGTGTGTGTGTGTGTGTGTGTGTTCAGCCCTGTGATTTAATGCGACAGTAAGCAGAAACTGCACACTGAGTGGCTGTTGTGTGCACCGTTGGCACAGACAGTATTTGTGTTTGACTGGCTGTCAGGTGTTAGTTAAAATGTGCTTCGGGGCATGTCAAACATTTTAACCGCGACTAAAACTCGTTGTTCGAGGTACATTAAACTGCAGGCAACCATAGTGAAGGATATGTGTAATGGTCAATGAATTCTCCAACACATCCTCGTACCTAAACGACCGAATGGGTCCCTAAACAACACCAGCGTTGCAGCCTACCACCGACACACATACCGGATCTTCAGCGTACGATCACAATTTGGTTAGGGTTAGGCAATAAAATACTTTGCTAGGTTTAGGAAAACAGCGTGGTTTGGGTTTATAAATCACCACTTCAGTCACATCCATAATAAATGTCCCTATGTTATCTAATTAAATTACATTATGTTTCGTACATGATGTCAGTTATGGGTATTACGGTAGTGGGGTATACTACAGCGGATATCATAAGAAAGTGCAAAGTTTTGTCTGGGAATGATGCTGGCTGGCCTCTGACTGTCTTGCAGTGTGAGGTAATGCTTTTCCCTGAAGACTAAGGAGCTGAATGGTGTGGGGACACAGTGAGGCAGGCCAAGTTTGCAAATGCTAGGTGCAAGGCTTCAAGACCGGGTGGGTTTGGGGTTAAACCGTAGAATGTAAGCTTCTATTAAGTAAGCTGAATTATAAACTGGCTCGCCACATAAGACATAATGGCCAATGGTTATGACCAACATTTACATTTACATTTAAGGCATCTAGCAGACATTTTTGTCCAAAGCAACTTACAATAAGTACATTTGTCACAAGCTAGAAACCACGACATATATAAAGAAATATAGAAGCAACTGTCAAGCCCTCATCTGAGGATTGTAACTCCTATATATCAAAGATACTTTAATTGCTATGATTGAAGTGCTAACGATACGACCATACAAGTGCATACATTTTCTTTTTTTTGGTGGGGGGGGGGTTGGAAGGGAGTCATAAAGTCTGAACAGATGAGTCTCAAGTCTTTTGCGGAAGATGGAGAGTGACTCCGCTGTCCTGACATTGGTCGGGAGTTCGTCCAACCACTGACGTGCCAAAACAGAGAAGAGTCGCCACTTTACTGAGCGGGCTTTGTTTGCTCTCAGCGATGACGGAACCAGTCGGCCAGTTGATGTAGTAGAGCGAGGTGCTCTCGCTGGGGCGTGTGGTCTGACCAGTGTTTGGAGGTAGACGGGTGCAGTTCCGTTGACGGCCTTGAAGGCCAGCACCATCGTCTTAAATCGGATGCGGGCTGCAACAGGAAGCCAGTGGAGGTCACGGAGGAGGGGGGTCACATGGGACATTCACAGTTAGGGTTAGAGTCAGGATAAGAGGGAGTATGGGGTTGATGGATGGGTATAACAACTACAGGGGTTTCTCTTAGGAGACTGTTCATGTCCTGTGTGAAACGATATATGTCCTTTTCTGACATTTTGATGTATTAGACACCCCTCATGCCATCATACAGTACGTCTTCTTACATTCATGTTGTATGTGGCAAAATAGTTTTGGCACAGATGCAGTTAAAGACACACTTCCTCATTATTTGCTGTTAGGTCCATTTTCCCAAGCCAACTGTTGGTGATAAAACATGGTCACACAGGTTTTGGTTTTACTGTCTTTCAGCTCCATTTTTTTTTATTTTTCTACCCCCAATGTAACTGTTTGGTTTACTCTGACTGCTTTCATTAAGCTCAGTTTCAGCAGTTAGCAGATGTTTACCCACTGTACACTATCTGCTCAGCACAAAACAGCAAACAGTCAGAGATTAGCCAGTGAATAGTGAAGCATTTAGCAGTTAAAGAGCAAGATATTTCCCTCAGGAGCTGGTAGATAGCAAAAACAGACTTAAAGACAGTAATGTTGGGCTCACTTTCAGTGTCTGGCCAGAAACATGATTCCAAATAAGTGCTAATGTTGCTCTGTGTCTGCTGCTGATGCTATAATGGGTTATGGTCAAGAAACGTTATTAATACAGCTGTTTGCTGTACCTGTTTGCTAATGTGAGGCAGAGAGAGATACTTGTCCTTGAAATACTCGAGGTTGTCCTTCAAACTCATCCAGGATCAGCCCCTAAGCTGCACACACAGTACCAGCTGTCTTGGCCACATTTTGAAGCAGTTGGTTTTGATATTTGGCAGCCAGTCAGTCACGCAGCCAAGCATGCTGTCTGAGGTTTACAGCTTGAGGAAAACTATTTTGGAGAAGTCTGTCTGGTCTGCTAGTATCGTTAAACACCTGTTCCATTACTTACTATCACCTTCGCAGGCTGACTAGTTGTATCGTATACATCTTTTAAATATGTCAGAAGCTTTTTTATAATAAAAAATGTTAAGTTTCTTTGAGTTGGGACTTGACTTGAGAATCGGCTAATGTTAAAAAAAATTCAATTGGGTTTCTTTTCCAAACAAGTTTTTCTCATCTAGTTATTGGAAAATCATGTCAGTTTGGTTCAGACAAGTGTGCAGTTTGTGTGCAGCTGAACACCGAAACATGGAGCCAGAAAACACCACCATGATGACTGAAATACCCAGAGTGAAACTGGCTGTTGGCTAATTTATTATCACACATTGTCACAGTTGCCACAGCATGGCAAAACCAAATTTTTCCTCTGAATCCTCTGAAACCTCCCAAGTCATTATTCCTCTGCTTCAAGCATGGCTATGGGGTAGAAGCCAAAACACTGAGACTGATCATTTTGAGTGGGGTGCGCTACATTAATGCAGTAGTAAAACAAATGGGATCCATTTTTGTTGCTTTTGGGTAATAGTTGTAAAATAACACAATGATCAGCGTTGGGGAAGTTAATTTCAAAAAGCAATGTATTACATATTACTAGTTACCTTTATTTTAAAGTAATATATTACATTACAATATTATAATCTGCGTAGAGTAATATATTACAGTATGGACACATTGGATGCTGTGTACTGCATGGCGGCTGCGTTGCTGAGCTGCTGAACTGGCACGTGTCGCGGTAGAAATAGGGGAGACTCTGAATCTCTAGATCACGTGATGCAGCAGCCACGATTGACATGTGCGTGAGAAGCACATCTCAGGAATCCAGTGTAATTGGTGGTCTAAGCTGTTAACGCTGAAATGAATAGCGAGAGGTAACGCCACGCCATGTCCATATTATTACCTTAAACATTTCTCATGGCTTTGCGAGTGGTTATACAGTCATTATGGACCAGTACCAATAAATATTTTTTCCAATAATTAATTTGTCAGTTCCTGTCCATAAACCAAAAGTTAACGGTGAGTTATTTAAACTTCCTAACAAAGGTAAGCTATGTCATGTACATAATTTAACTTAAGTTATGTATGAGGATTTGTAACTGATATTAAGCCAAACAACAATGTTTTCCTAATTTTAACCAATTACTTTTCTTCCCTAAACCTAACCAGTCTGTCTCGATTCAACAAAGGTCTGTTAGCTTGTCACTGGTACGCCGCAGTGGTCAAGTTATTTTGGGAATGTTGTTATATGTCGTTTGTGAGTCACTGACAATCGACCCGTGCAGCCATTTAGGTAACCTCAGAGCTGCAGTGAGGGACACTTTTGGACACTTGGTGGCAGCAGAACAAGTCAAAAATGCAGCAATGACTGTTTTCATCTTCTAAACAGTCACAGAGCAACATTAGCATTCAGTTGGACTCCTGTTTCTGGCTACATGATGAACACAATTCCAACATTCACATTACTTTTAGCTCTGGTCTGGTCTTTGCTAACCCTTTCTGTCTGTTCTGCTGTTTAGTGTTTTGCAGTTTGTGTAAAATTGGGTTTATCATACATAGATATCTGGTAGTTTAGAAGCTAAATGTTCCACAAGGTTCATCGGCTAGTCGCTAACTTTGTCTGTCTGCTGTTTGCTAATGGACACGTGGTGTAGCTACAGTAGATTCAGAGCTGTTTTGCTGAAAAGAGCTGCTTGGTGTCGATTCGATTTAAGTTTGTGGGACAGAAAAAACAAAACAGTGAGCTAAAAGATGCTATAATGCTCAATAGAGCTGAGGCGAACTGCAGTCAACGCATTATTCACTATGAGCGACCCTCTTGACATTACACACAGTCATTTAATCCCATGCTAACATAAAAATAGTGTGTAGTGTAGCGTTACAAAAATAAAGTAAAAAGTAAAACAATAACAATTCTGAATTGAAAATTGTCCAAATCCTTTTTGTTAATCATATTTCATATTGGTGGTGGCCATATTATATACCTATAAAAAAGACAGCTATCATTTTAAGTGACTCTCTCCTTTAATGCACCGTATTGTTAAGTGATACGGGGCCTTTTACTTTGAATTCCCAGGCCTGTGCTCCGTGAGTAATGATGGACTGTTGTCTGCTGTTTCCCTCTCCCGGGAAGCATCTTGGATAAACCTCTCACTGAACTCCATTAGCTGCAAAAGCTCTCTGCTTAGTGTCAGCTCAGTTATATATGGCGCAGATCTGTTTTATGTTTATACTTAATCGATGAGCGTAGTTTTATGTGACATCTCCTTTTATCAGACACCGGCCCGGCCTCTCAGGGAAATTAAACTTTGTGATCGTGTGGCTGATTGCTGTCAGTGGAGTTCTGGCATTTAAGCGGGAATGCCATTCACATTTTATGTGTTAAGATTTTGTCGAGCTAGTTCTGCTTTAACAGAGATGTCAAAAGTGGCTCTTCTTTGGTTTGTGTGGACCATCAGATTATTATGGTTTTAATAATACAAAAATCGTCAGCTGGTGCAGCTGCTCTTGTTCTGATTATCATTTTACCAAATGTATTATTATTGCATCGAGTAAAAAGCTGTTGCGAGAGATGGAGAATGTTTGCCATAGTTGACACTCAGGTGCTAAAGTGTTGTTGTCCTACCCTGCCAAAGTGGATTTCTACTGCAGATCATCTTCCTGCGTGACATATTCCTCTTTTATGCTTCTACCGGTAAACTCTGATGATTTCCGAAAGCCAAGAGCAACCTGTAAACGTTAAACGAGCTTTCGGCTTCCTTACATGTTTTATAGATGGGCCAAAGTGTCCATAGTAGATTCATAAAACACACAATCTGTTCAATGGCCATCTTCAACTAAAAAAGTGATGTTTAAGGGAAATGTCCCAGTGGTCATCTACTTGTCACGCCCATGGACGCCAATTTATTCTTCAGAATTCAGGCTCTGTCGTCCCCGTCCCTGATGAGGATGGCGATAGCAGAGTCGTCAGAGAACTTTTGTAGATGGCGGTGGGGTGATTCTGCGGTGTACAGGGTGAACAGGAAAGGGGCCAGGACTGTTCCCTGTGGGGCCCCCGTGCTGCAGACAACTGTGTCCTACACACAGTCCCGAGTCCTCACAAACCGTGGCCGGTTAGTGAGGTAGTCGAGGATCCAGGGACAAGAGGAAAAAGCTCAAAGGTTAGCGAGAGCTGGTGTAGCAGGCTGCCACTCACGCGGCGCCATCTTTTTGTACTGTACCCTGCACTGCGCAAAAATACACACAGAAAACATGACAGAGGTCTTTCTTTAAAATATTGATCTGCACAAACGTGCTCGGATGCCGCTCGCTGTTTCACAAACTTTCTCTACCCACGGCCAACAAGAGAGAGGCCGTTCTGGCTGCACCATTAACGGCATCTCATTTTCCAAACGACTCCACCTGCATCTCCCTGCATCCGAAAACCCAATATCAGGGACATCTTTCATAATTTATGTCACCGAAAGCAACGCCAGGGTCCCTCTGCAAACACTGTCGCATTTACATAGTCCCCGGAGGGTTCTGCTGGGTATGACATTCCGGCTCAATACATTTTTAAACAGCCACAATTACTGTCAACTCGCATTGTTATGAAAAAAAAATGTCTTATTGGAAAGGTAATTCTGTTAATTTACTAAATGAGTGGGTTGGAGAAAGAAAAGCATTACAGGGACAAGTGGAGGAAAAGGGAAGATAAAGCAGGAACTGAATTGGCTGCTGGAGTGAGGCTTCACTGTAGGTAATGTGTGGATTTATTTATCTGTCTGCTCCAGTAGCCCTCCTTCCTCCTTTCACTTCCTCCTCCTCCTCCTCCTCCTCCTCCTCCTCCTCCTCCGTTTCTTCCACATCCATGCTTTATGTACACTATCAATTATTCAACATGCAGTTTTCACAAGCTGTACCTCCCACTCTGCCAACTGCACGCCTTGTTGTAGCCCGAGATAAACACAGCTACAGACAGCATGGAGCTATGGCCTGCTCCTCCACTCTCAGACCCTATAGAACGCTTGCCAAGCTTGTATACCGTCTGCGAGGCCCCCGTTGGTTTATTGATCGGATATGCTCTTGTCCGCTGATGCTTTTGAGAAAAAAAATGTGGAGAGGTCAACTGTAAAAATACAATTCCTGGGAAAATTAAATTGAAAAGTGTGAACTTGTGTTTGTCCGGGAGGAAAAAAAACACTGGCGAATTGTGGTATTTTAAATAACCAACCCTGATGACAGATACCAGGTTTCTCTTAACATGACTTTTAAGAAATCATCACTGCGTACCTGGTTGGCAACATGATACTGTACTCTGTATCTTAGCTGCAGCTCACACTGGGATGTGCTCCAGCCCCCTGCCGCCCAGAACAGGATGAGCGATATGTAAAGAGGGTGGAGGGAAATATTTCCAGAGATGACATCCATATCGGACAACTCCACTCCTCACTCACCTCTACGTACCGCTGTATTACAGTTGACCCAAACCATATCTTAAGTATACCATAGTTGCCAGTATGTTAAAATATGTCCACCTCTGTTAGTAGAGTTGGCACAGCATGCTGGTACAGATTCTGTTCTGACAGGATGAAATGCATTAACACTGGTGATCCTCTATCTTTTTTTAAGTGTCGGCATCTGGTTAACACTTGATTTGCTCCGCACCAAATGCCTGGAAAACTAATGACACCAGCCTCAGCTGTTCTCTCTATTTGGTGCCAATTAGCAATGCTAACACACTTAAAGGGTTAGTTCAAGTCTTCTGATGTGGGTCCAGCTCGGCCCCTGTGTGGAGACGCAGTGTGTAGCAGCGACGGGAAGGCAGAGCGTTGGACTGCTAACAGGATTCTTCAAGGGGCGAAATGACACATGAGATGTTCTCAAGAACAATTCTTGAGGGAGACAATAGTGCCAACTCCGCTAACGAACACTCCTTCACCCTGCATGCTGTGCTACGTCTGCCACCGCAAACGATGGTTAATGTTACTGCACTATGCTAGCAAACGTCAGCTAACCGTCAACTAATATAAAATGTGACCTGTAATTCAGTGCAGAGAAAATTAAGATGTATTATCACTGTTATAATATATAGGTTATATATTTATGATTTAGTTTTGATTATTGCTTATTTTATTTTATGCATGATATCAGATCATATGAGTTTTATTTGACTCCCTGCCTCGAGAGTGTGACAGAATGATCCCAGATTACCTGCACCTGTGAAGCTCTTCTTTTATTAACAGACATTATGGCCAGCCAGTTAGAGAGACTTTCCACCGTGGACAGGTGGAAACGGAGACAGAGGAGCTGGATGCAGCAGGAACTGGAGACTGGAGACATGACACAAGGATGGCTGGGGACAGAGACGAGAGGAGACCTAAGGGGAGGAGACAGCACACCAAGTCAAGAGAGAACCGACCGATTGATAGGAGACAAGTTCAGCGCTCACAACTGAGTGTGGCAGCCCAGAAGCAAGACGCCAGCAAGCAACAAGGAAAGACCATAGTGTTCAGTCACAACACTGGCGGTGCGAGTACCCTTTTGGGCAATTGGTAACACTACATACTACCTACATGAAGGTGTAGTGTTAACTTTCACCCAGGAATTCCACTGGTTGCAGTGGAAGTACATGCTGCGTCTCAATTCAGGATCTGCATCCTTCGGAGGCCGCATTTGAAGGCCAATTACGTCACAACCCTGCGCGAAGGCTGTCCCAATTCGAAGGCTCCTTCAAATACACCCCACGAATGCGACCTTCTTTTCCCTCTTTTTGGAGGATGCACCGCTACTATCCTTTGTGGCCTCACATATCCCAAGATTCTTTGCGCGCCCGAAAAAGAAGAAAGAAAAAGAGAGAAAATGGCGCCATCGCGTGGCGTAGATTGTCACTTTCGTGGGCCCAGGCGGCAGAAATCGTGATGTAAGGGTAAGGGCGGGAACATCTGGTGACGCAACCAGGAAATGCTCCAAAGGCTAGACCCTCCCATTTAACAACCCGCTGTCGTGGGTGATCGGAGACGGACCGAACACGGATCTAGTGGGATTGAGGGGTCAGTGTGTGTATTGTACTGGCAGTGTTTTTCCTGTCTCCTCAGGTGTTCGACCTGATGTGTGCGTACATGCCTGGCATTGCTAATTGGGAACCAGCTTGAGGCTACAACGAAGGACAGTGACCAGCGTGGCCAGTACTGGTCATACGATTTGATCCCCACCCTTTTTTTTAGCCACTGACTTTTTAAGCTTTTGCCTCATAATTTTTAGCTTCTCCTTACCCTCCATTTTTTCTTTTGGACTTAAGGACATTTCAGCCAAAACAGGTAAGACTGACTGGCATTGTGGTCTTCTATCTGTACCTAAAGCAACCTCTATCCCTCCATTAGTCAATGACGCTGTACCTGAGTTTGTGCGATTGGTTCTCACGTTGTTGCTTCTCGCATTGCATCAGCAGACATCTGCATAAAGTCGAGCCTTTCTCATCTTTACCTTGTAGTGCCGCTGGGTGACTTTCTTTAACCTATGAAGCTCTGCACAAGGTGCAAAGGCCAGGTCCAATTCTGAATGACTCAAACTACTGAAACTGTCCGTAGTTCAGCTGTAAAATCAGGTAAAAGTCTCTGTAACTGCACGGAGAGGTGAGTGTCAGCCACCCAACAACATCTCTGGAGAAAGAGGGGATTCATGGCCTCGCTCAAGGAACCTTCGACACACCTCGCCGTGTGCACAGTTCCTACAAATCCCACTTCTGTACTTCAACCCACTGCACTGCTGTGGATGTATCTTAGCTCGAGTGCTTGACTTGAGCTGTCATTTGGACAAAGGCTAAATTCAAATGGCAGAGGTAAACAGCACTAATGCAGACGATCCAGACCGGTACAAGAAAACAATGCCAAACACCATTATCTCATCTCAGCCAGGCTGCGATTCTGCACTCTGCACCGCTCAAATAAGAGGAAGTAAAAATAGCTGCGGGAGGATGAAGGAGGGCAGAATGTGGGTAAAAATGGAATACAAGAGACGCGCCTTCAAATCCCTGAAATAGAAGGAGCGAGGATGATCACAGCCTCGTTCTGCCTTGTCACACCGCTTCCTGTGGTGACAGGTTTGAGTTTCGAGCGCTATAGCAGCACCTTGTCACTCACTTCAACCCGTCCTGTTCTTATAATATGTTTTTCTGCTCGAGGGACCTCGTGATTTTAATCCTTCTGTCACCTTCTTTACTGTCTTATAAGACTGTTTACAACACACCGAACACTAGTGATGAACAGCACAGAATGTGCGTGTATCGTATGACAAACGTGCCCCTGAAATGAAATCCTGTAAAGTTATAGTGCATCAGCGTCACATCAACGATAAAATCTCCCCCCTCACCAAAGATTCTGCAGCGTAAACAGCCAGCTAATTAGCCATTCCAGGCACGATGGCCGCGGGCAGTTATCTCTGTGATACCTCCCATTACCAGCATCGTTTCCACAGCTGACAGTATAAAGCGTGCCCTCTTTGTTTCCTCATGGCCCGGTGCAGGGCTCTCGGTGTCCTGTCTGGTGGTTGTGGTGTGTTAGAGGAGGTATTATTATTTTTGTACGAGAAAAATCACAGGAGTGTTACGCTAAGAAACGCTCAACGTGATCGGGAGTAGCGATGGCATAAAACAAGAATAAATACTGGAGCTGCCTTTCCCAGATGGAAATCTCTGATGACAGAGAAATGTTTGCAGACTGACAGTGAAGTGTCCTGCTTTCTGCCGGACAGGTCAGAGTAATGTTAAAGATTACAACCGACTGAAGTATATATTTACCCCTGCTGATAATGGTTCAGAACCTAGATAATGTACAGTGTTTATGAGACAACACATGGAGCGATAACTACCTGAGATATTTAGGGCTGGGAGTGTGCCAAAGACAGTCAAAGTAATGACTTAGTGTGACTGAGGAGAAGGCTGCTTATCACCCAGATAATACATTCTGTGAATATTTTTCACAGTGCTCCATAATTTCTTTCTCCTGTTTTTTTTTTTTTTTTTTTGAGTAAATCCAAATTTACTCTATATATATATTCCAGATGGAAGTAGTAGTGTGGTATCTTTCACCAACCAATCAAACAGCCACCTGTGGTACTCATTTGTTACCATACACCAAATGGATTATCAATGTCTTGCTCTCTGCGATAAACCATCAGACAGCTTTAACTCACACATTTAGCTCCTCATTAAACTAAACAGCCTCCAGTCCTTTACTGTCTTATAATCTATTCATACACATCTTCTATATGAGAAATGATGCAGATTTAATAAGAGTCTTAATATTAGCCTGGAGTGGCCCCAGAGACTGTATTCTATTGCCTCTCCTACCCAGGCTTTTCATTTGCCTGCAACAGTATCTGCAGTATTCATACTCTCTCTCTCTCTCTCTCTCTCTCTCTCTCTCTCTCTCTCTCCCTCTCTCTCTCTCTTTCTGCAGAGGGGTTTCCCAGCACAGGCATTCCCTCACTCTCTTATCTCTGCTCTGCTGCTGATACAGCGTGACCAGGATTACGCTTTTAACCCAGTCCAAGATGGCTGCCTCCATCTGCCAGCTCACTCTGTTTTTTTTCTGTCTCTCTCTCTCTGTCTCTCTCTCTGTCTCTCTCTCTCGCTCCCCGTGCTGTGTCTGTGCAGGAGTGAAAGGGAGGGGGAGACTTTTAAAAATACATGACCCTGGAGAAAGAATGACACTCCAGTCAGCGTTTCTAGACTGCAAGCGTCAAACCCCCTCCCGTGCTAAGAGATTTACTATCATCCATTCTTTGACAGCCGAACATGCAAAGTAATGCAGCCATTCCATCTGTCACTTCAGATAAGTAAAAGTGCTGATGGTTTCCAAAGCAAACGCCCTCAGTTTCACGTAGAAACCGAGTCAATGCTGCAGTGGTTCTTTAATATTAGCCTTTGTTCTGTGAGCTCCCTGTTTGTGCCAAAATTTAGTATGTTGATGCAAAAGAGTTATATTGTAGAACTGGGAAGCCGAGAGCTTCTTGGTAAGCAGACTGCCGACATGACATATTGTTTCAGCATTCAGAGGTCAGGGGAAGTCCTGCCCGAGCTCGGTAAAAAAAATCAATAATTCACTGCAGTTCCAGTACATATAAAATGTCTTTTTACAAATTTAGTATTAGCTTGACTGGAGTAACCCAGATTCCCAGAAAAAAATAAAACGAAGCAGCCTTTTCAAATGAGTATTTGGCTACAGGGTTCTGGAAGAAAAAGCCCAGTTCTGTAGAGGCAATGGTAGATGACTGGCAGTAGGAACGTTCCTTTTGTTGGATGGGTATGAGCTTCTTTTGGTTGAAACAGTCAAAAGATGAGCAATTCTGTAAGCTCATATCTGGCTCATTGATTAAAATTCACAAGCTTGTGTGGATTGAAACCAAAACGTGTAGGTATACAACTAAGAAATATCCGATTACTAAGCCTGAAAATGTTCTTTAGTGTCCTGTTAACATCAATTGTAAGCATAAGTTTACATTTTATAGAAACCTGTTAAAGCAGCTGAAATAAGTTCACTTTCATATTCAACATGGATGAATTGGAAAATATGATAGAGCATTTCTTTACTAGTTACAGCAACTGGCTGCATTTAAGGTTCTAACAGTCCCTTACATAAACTTGCAGAATGGTATCATTGTACAGTAGATTCCTGTGTTTCGATGTTGAAGACCTGGTAAAACACCAAAAGAAGAGAACCAGTGACAGATGAATTTACCAGCCAGTCCTCATCAGAAAAATTACCATATAAGTCCACTGTAAAAGTAGCTTGGTATGAGCCGTATTTACGCTTGTGCTTGGGTGGCGAGCTCTAGTGGTCATAGTTATTATGGCAGCAAAGGAAGAAGACAGGTCGTAGCACAGTTAAACTAACACAGGAATACATAAGAAACGCACTTATTTTAACCTAAACCACAATGGTTTCCTAAACCTAATCCCAAACCATGCTCAAGTAGTTAAAGTGCCTAAATGTAATCAAGTAGTTTTAGTTCCTAACCCTAATCAAATAGTTTTAGTCCCTAAACGTAATCAAGTAGTTTTAGTCCCTAACCCTAAACAAGTAGTTTTAGTCCATAAACGTAATCAAGTAGTTTTAGTCCATAAACGTAATCAAGTAGTTTTAGTCCCTAACCCTAAACAAGTAGTTTTAGTCCATAAACGTAATCAAGTAGTTTTAGTCCCTAACCCTAAACAAGTAGTTTTAGTCCATAAACGTAATCAAGTAGTTTTAGTCCCTAAACGTAATCAAGTAGTTGTAGTCCCTAACCCTAAACAAGTAGTTTTAGTCCCTAAACGTAATCAAGTAGTTGTAGTCCCTAACCCTAAACAAGTAGTTTTAGTCCCTAAACGTAATCAAGTAGTTTTAGTCCATAAACGTAATCAAGTAGTTTTAGTCCCTAGCCCTAAACAAGTATTTTTAGTCCATAAACGTAATCAAGTAGTTTTAGTCCCTAGCCCTAAACAAGTAGTTTTAGTCCCTAAACGTAATCAAGTAGTTTTAGTCCCTAAACGTAATCAAGTAGTTTTAGTCCCTAGCCCTAAACAAGTAGTTTTAGTCCCTAGACCTAAATCAAGTAGTTTTAGTCCCTGACCCTAAACAAGTAGTTTTAGTCCCTAAACGTAATCAAGTAGTTTTAGTCCCTAAACGTAATCAAGTAGTTTTAGTCCCTAAACGTAATCAAGTAGTTTTAGTCCCTAACCCTAATCAAGTAATTTTCGTCCATAAACGTAATCAAGTAGTTTTAGTCCCTAGCCCTAAACAAGTATTTTTAGTCCATAAACGTAATCAAGTAGTTTTAGTCCCTAGCCCTAAACAAGTAGTTTTAGTCCCTAAACGTAATCAAGTAGTTTTAGTCCCTAAACGTAATCAAGTAGTTTTAGTCCCTAGCCCTAAACAAGTATTTTTAGTCCATAAACGTAATCAAGTAGTTTTAGTCCCTAGCCCTAAACAAGTAGTTTTAGTCCCTGACCCTAAACAAGTAGTTTTAGTCCATAAACGTAATCAAGTAGTTTTAGTCCCTAGCCCTAATCAAGTAGTTTTAGTCCCTAACCCTAAACAAGTAGTTTTAGTCCATAGACGTAATCAAGTAGTTTTAGTCCCTAGCCCTAAACAAGTAGTTTTAGTCCCTAACCTTAATCAAGTAGTTTTAGTCCCTAACCTTAATCAAGTTGTTTTAGTCCCTAAACGTAATCAAGTAGTTTTAGTCCCTAAACGTAATCAAGTAGTTTTAGTCCCTAACCTTAATCAAGTAGTTTTAGTCCCTAACCTTAATCAAGTTGTTTTAGTCCCTAAACGTAATCAAGTAGTTTTAGTCCCTAAACGTAATCAAGTAGTTTTAGTCCCTAAACGTAATCAAGTAGTTTTAGTCCCTAACCCTAATCAAGTAATTTTCGTCCATAAACGTAATCAAGTAGTTTTAGTCCCTAAACGTAATCAAGTAGTTTAGTCCCTAACCCTAATCAAGTAATTTTAGTCCATAAACGTAATCAAGTAGTTTTAGTCCCTAAACGTAATCAAGAAGTTTTAGTCCATAAACGTAATCAAGTAGTTTCCAAACTTGTAGTTTTCTTGCCTAAACCTAACCAAACTGTGAGTGTATGACAAAGGTCTGGTATGCCTGTTGTTGGTGCGCTGCAACATTCATGTTGTTTTGGAAACAGTAATATACGTTGTTTTGAGAGTAATTGACAATTGTCTTTTCCCTTGTTTAAACATGAGGGTGTCTTGAAGGCCTAGTGAAGAAAACACCTCTAGAACCAGAAGCTTGGAAGTTCATGTCAGCTACTCTTTGCAGCAAAACAAGCTGTAAACACTGACAGATCACCTTACATCGTCAAATTAGTCAGTATATCAGAAATCAGTTACATATTTCCACAACCGGTAGACATGGAGAAACATTAGCATTCATTTTGAATCGTTCTTTTGGCCATGCATCAAATGTAAGTACAATATTCGTTTTTTTAAACTCTATTTTTGGTCTCCACCAAGAAATATCTAGCTCTTCACATTCTAGTTAACACATTTTTACTGTCTGCCTGTTGTTGGGCAAGTGGATTTGTCAGAGCCTTTACTCTAAAATTAGTTGCTTGCTGCTGATAACAACATTTAGAGGGCTGTTGAAATTAACCACAACAGAGAAACTGGCTGTAAAACCAAAGCGACGAGCTGAAAGAGGCTAAAATGCTTAAGTTGAGTTAACTGCAGAGTCAGATGATAGTTTTCGGTGAAGCCTTTTCAAATTAAAATATTATCTATGGTAAAAAATTAATGTCAAAGTAAAAATCCATATAGTTTTGTTTACAAAGCAACATTTGCATTTACGTTCAAACTAATGTCCTGTCTATGTCCAAACTTATGTTCACTTTCACACGTGTTTCTGATTGGCAAGAAAAGCTCGTCTCTATTAATGCACAAGGAATAATTGGTTAAACTGTCAGAAGTGTGGTTGGTTGAGTGGAGGAGGAGAGCTGTGAGGCGCTGCTTATCTAGTGTCCCTATTGTCAAGTATATAGACAACACATTGACATACTGTAGAGGTGTCAGGTGTTTCTGTGTGGGGCTGCAGTTTTGTCTAAAATTGTGCAGTGAGATAAAAACCTGAGACATTCATTCATTCTTGTTACAAGGGGAACGGCATTGGAATTGACATTCCATTCGCAGCCGTCTCCGTCGGACACACACTCAAAGAATCTGTCGCCTGACACAAGTCTTTTCTTCTTCCTCGCTCTCCTATATTCATGTTCGTTTGTCTCTGCTCTCTCATGGTAACACATTTCTGATGTAACTGCATACAATGTGCACACACAGACAGCACTGTGGGCTAAGCATGGACACGGCACACAGGCATGCATGCCCACACACACACACCCACCCACACACACACAAGCAGATGGCATGTGAGTGTGTGTTTGCATACTGGATGTGTATTTTTGTAAGATTATGTGTGGGTTACCATGGTGACACATTGTCCTCAGTCCTCCCCAACAAAGTCCTGATGTTGAGACTCAGTGTGACACTGAAATGAAGGAAACAGTTAGCTCATAATTTCATAACAAATGAAAGGAGTGAGAGAAGAAACACTGGAGGAAAAGAGGACTGAAGGAAAGAAAAGAGAAATAAGGATAACGGGAAAGCGGAAGTTGTGGTGTTAATAAGCTGTTAATTAAAATGATAATGTTATTAGCGCGCCATTATCTAAAGGAAAATGTTTAACTATTGTGACATGTTGTCGATACATGCACAAAGCCGATGACACTGTTTTCACTCTTTGCCTCATAATGGCTGCCTTTTCTGGGGGAAATGCTCCAAAAAAGAACCACCAAAATAGACTTTATTAATCCTGAATTTTAGCAGGTAATCCATCATCTGTGAAGGATCCGGGTGTGAAAGTAATTTTCTCTAACCTGGTGTTTGTCAGAGTGCGGATCAAAGGCGCTGCGGCAGAGTGAAGTTAAGCAGGCTGTTTATGGCATTAAAGAGAAGCAGCTTTCTGCAAGTCGGAGCTTAACGCCCCGAGCCGGCGCGCTGACAGCTCTTGTCACTGCGGATCTTAGTGAAAAGCTGAGCATTTGTAAACAGCTGGTTAAACTGAGGCTGATAAAAGTACCTGTACAAAGTATCTACAACAGCGTCGGAAAGAATGCACATTAAATGAATAGAGATGAAGGACTGCAGTGTGGGACATATCAAGTAGCTCTATCCATTTGTTTGAGAATAATGAAAGGTCCACTGTTTAGGTTTTAGGAGGAGATATTGGAGGAAATAGGAATATAATATTCACGTTTTTGTTTTCATTAGTGTATGAGGAGCAATTTATAAACTCACCGCCTGAGATAGAAGGAGTCAATTTAATCCAGTGGTCTTGGAGCATACATATTCTTTCTTTGTAGAAGTCGTCAGTGTCTTGGACCCCCAGAAAGCACTCCACAGCAGCAATAACGTCATCATCACTGTCATAGTGGTGCCAGCTGAGCTTCGTCTTCGTCTTGAGGAAGAGGTAGTTGTCTGGGGCAGGAGAAGAGTTTGGTGTTGGACGAGTTTAAATCTGCATCCCTTGATGGCAGCCATCATCACTGAGGACTTCTGGGCCGGAGTGCTGTCCTGGTGGAGGAGCACTCCTCTTGTCAGCTTCCCACGCCAAATCTTCCGAACCCTTTCTCGTAGCTGTCTCAAGAGTTCAGTATTGCAGGCGTCTGAAATTGTGTGAACATTTCCCTGGTAGTCAACCGGTAGCACTCACTTTGCATCCCAGCAAACAGAGGCCCTCACCTTTCCTGTGGAACTCACCAATTTGGCTCTTTTGGCAGCTGGAAACCCTGTTTCTTTTTCATTAAATTATTGTTCTCTCGTCCCTGGTTGGAACTCAAAGTCAGAAGTGGAAGTTGCAGATCTCACCCATGGTTACAAATGGCTCGAGAAATCTCTCGGGCTTCCGCTTCAAAAATGGCCCGATCATCCATCATAATCCTCATTAGGCCCAAGAAGTTTCGTGACCCAACGAGCTGACAACTTGGTCATTCGGAGACTGTAGTGAAAAACTACAAGGACGCATTCCTGGGAGATACTCAGCTCTGTGGCATTGTACCGCTGTGCTATTCGTCAGTCTGTTAAGATCGTGTCATGGATCTTGTCCCTTGTCTCCTGTCTGTTACAGTGATCTGCCTTCCAGGACGGGGGTTATATTCTTTTAACTCCTTGAGACTGACGATAGTGGATGACTGCTCAAAGGCTGCTGTGACGATTATCACTAAAGGAGTGGAACTACACGTGCACCCCAAAAAGTTTGACTTCCTGTGTGCAAAATTACCCAGATTGTCCATATAGCTTCTGCATTGTGCGGCCCATAGAGTGTGTGCACTGGAGACTTGGCCGAGCAGTTAACTTCTAGTTTAGCCTTCCGCTAACTCAAACAGGGAAAAAAGTATTTAATAGTGCAGCTCTACTAGA
Source organism: Lagodon rhomboides (assembly GCA_039737535.1). Taxonomy (NCBI): domain Eukaryota; kingdom Metazoa; phylum Chordata; class Actinopteri; order Spariformes; family Sparidae; genus Lagodon; species Lagodon rhomboides. The sequence goes on along the minus strand of CM077798.1, from coordinate 5,810,415 downwards.
ACGCTCTGATTGTTATTGGAGCAGATGGCTCATATTCTGTTAGTGACAGGAGCCATTTTCCAGGTGTTGTGAATTTATCCACCATTTTACAGCTGCTTCTTTCAAACTGTAGGCTTATTGGAAAAGGTATTTTTTTGGGCCGGTGAGTATCCTGTTACTCAGGGACTTGAGCCCACCAGGTTGCACCACCATGTTTCTACAGCATCCCAGAATGGGCAAACCAAACACCGGCTCTGGAGAGGGCCTTGTTGCGTTTTCAGCTGCCACTGTAGGGGATGGTGAGATGAGAGGTGTTCAGTTGATTGATAGTGAATCCTACACACTGGACCTTTAAGAAACTCTGATACAGATATGAGTTTTGAAAAGGTGATACACAGGTAATACTTGAATGAGAATAACCTTCGTCTGATGAAGCTGGTCCACCTCTGACGAGGAATGGGGCCGGAGGGGTGGCCAGGGGAAGAACCTTTATTTGAAGTATACTAAGGCCCATGGTCGTATGAGTTCAGCTTTTGATGTATTTCAAGTAGAAAGGCATTCCAGTGAGAAGTGTTCACATCTAGGTCTGAGGATTTGAGAAAATATTTGAGCAAAGGCAAGCTGCTTTTGAGAATTTTAAATGTACTTTTTCACTCTTCTGAGCACCTCAAATTAAATTCCATCTCCCTCCATTGTACTGGTGTGGTGGGAAATGTATTAGAAAGCAGGGCTTCAAAGCACATCTCTTAAAAAACTGTGCAAATGAATAACTACTTGGAAAGGTGGTGGCTAAATGTTTTTTTTTTTGTGTGTGAAATTTGTGTGAAATGACCTTTCAATATTTCTCTTAACTGCAGACTCTTCCTGTTTGATGCCGTGAATTTTTAAAAAACGAACATGCAGTTCCATTCTGTAGCGGGCATTCAGAGAGTCTCTGTAGGTCCAATTACACAAACCAGGCACACTTTGCCAGTGTGTCTTCACATCAGCTATTATCTCTCCTGCAGCATGTTGATGAAACTGCTTTTTGATACTGCTATGGAGCAGTTTGACAAATCGCACGAGGTGAGATGTGTGGCTGAGATATTGCGACCGGAGAGAGGCAATATCTTTAATAATATTTATTTGCAAGTCAAATCATCGTAATGGCTTTTGTTCATTTATTTATCCGTGCTGTATATAATGGCAGAGTGACTTCTCTGATGTATTAGCCAGCACTGAGTGGGCAGCTCAGATCCATTACCCATCTACTAATGCAGGTCTTTCTCTTTTTATGTAGCCATTTATCTCAGCCTTCTTCTTGCACTGTATAACTTAACAGCATCCACCGCAAAGCTGATGCCAGATTAGATGAGACGAAGAGTGCACGCGGCAGATCATTTGAAACGGGAACAGAGGGATGGGCAGATTATAAGAAACAAAGGCCAGTTTTAAAACGTGCAAGCTGCGATTGCCAACATCGTGTAATTCCTCCCGCTGTTAGTTTTGGCATGTTTCACTGATCAAAACAAAGAGCAATCTTGCAACTTGTTCAGGAGTCTGTGAGAGCCCTGTAGCACTCCCAATGTATGGTAGGGTCAAAAAGTCTGAGACCACGAGCCCCTCTAGGGTCACATGGTAAAAAAAAAAAAAGTTGGACTTGAAAATCTGTGCAAACAAATTTGTTAACCATGCTCTTGGATTCACACTCAGTGCGCCAAGTTAGCAATAAAACTTACTATGCAATGTCTGGTTAGACTTATAAAATACTTTTAAAAATTAAGCTTTCCTACAAACAGTTGACAAACAAACAGTCATATTATGACTTTTGGATTTTTATTCACATTGTTAAATGGTCGCGGTTTGTTAGGTTTGAAGTTAATGAAGTTTTAAGGATACTTCCTCCGACGGGGTCTGCCCCAACAGACCTTTTTTCAAATGATTAGCTTGCCATCAAACATCAGACGAGCCATTCATTACAATCAGGTGTGTTGGGGCAGGGAAAAGATGATTAGCAAAGTGCAACCATTTTATTTCCCAACATGAAGGCGGCTGTGGCTCAGGGGTAGAGACAGCATCTTGTTATCAGAAGGTCACTGGTTTGATTCCCCCTGTACAGGTATGCATGTTGAAATGTCCTTGGGCAAGATACTGAACCACAAACTGCTCCTTGCATGGCAGCCACCACCATCAGTGTATGAAAGTACACCGATCAGCCACAACATTAAAACCACTGACAGGTGACGTGAATAACATTGATCATCTCATCACAATGCGATGTTCTGCTGGGAAACCTTGGGTGCTGGCATTCATGTGAATGCCACTTGACACGCACCACCCATCCAAACACTGTTGTGGACCAAGTACACCCCCTCATCACAACAACACTACCCGATGGCAGTGGCGCCCCAGCAGGACAATGTGCCCTGACACACCGCAAACACTGCTCAGGAACAGCTTGAGGAACACAATAAAGGGCCCAAGATGTTGACCGGGCCTCCAAATTCCCCAGATCCCAGTGTTGGAGCAGGTCTGATCCATGCAGGCCCCACCCCCCAACATACAGGACCCAGAGGGTCCACTATAAAACGCCCTGGTGCCAGACACCACAGGACACCCTCAGAGGTCTGAAGTCCATGTCTTGACAGGTCAGAGCTGTTTTGGCTGCACAAGTGGAACCTTCACAATATTAGGCAGGTGGTCATAATGTTATGTCTGATTGGTGTATGTATGAATTACTGTAAGTCGCTTTGGACAAAAGCGTCTGCTAAATGCCCTTAATGTAAATGAAGGTCTAAATGCTGTTTTGAAAGACTTTGTATCGTTTAAAGTTTTTCACACATTCTTCTTCCACATGGTATTCCCAAGGGATTCACAGAGGAAATACGATGTACATGACCTCACAATGTGTCCACAATGGTATGTTGCCCCTATGAAAAAAAGCAAAGAAAGCTGAAAATGGGTTGTATAGAGAGTGTCTGTGGGCAGCTGATGGCTGAAAGAGACAGAGGTTAACCCCCCCACCGCCCACTGTGTGACTCTGAGTGACAGCTGTCTGGTTGCACAGCACCCTTCTCAACTGAGCAGGGTAAGATTTAAAAAACTGAATAATCTACTCTTTACATGCACTGATCAGGAATGGTCTCAATCAGAAATACATCATATACTTCATTTTTCATATTTCTCATGTGGAAGATTACAGTCGCAGCTGATTGCACCTGTTCCCCTGAAACAGATACTTGCAAAGCTGATATGCTGTGCTGATTCCCAATTAAAAATCCCTCAGAGCATTCAACATATCTCCACCATCTTCTTCCACTTTCAGTCATGCAGTGAGCATTCACTCCGTATTCCCAAAGAAACAGCTAATTTCCAACAACACATTAATCAGCACAGTGTGATGCATTCGGCATGCATGTTGGATATTTCCAATTATTTTTCGCTCAGTGTTTCACTTATTATTACCACCACATTAAGGCAGTGATTAATGAGTCTGACTGGGACTTTTGAATCTCATCTGTCATTCTCTCACAAAAAAAAACACATTCATTCATACCTAAACGACTGAATAGGTCGATTGTCACTGTTTCCAAAAATCCAAGACCATTTTAACATAACCGCAACAGGTGATCCAGACCTGTGTTGTATGGTTGCAGTTTGGTTAGGTTTAGGAAAACATGGTGGTTTGGGTTTAAATGACTACATTACTTCTGGAACCTCCATTCCAACATGAATGTGATGTAACAACACTAGGTTGGTAAGGTAAAAGAACTCACCACTGACTTCTGGTTTCACACGGACATGGACAGTGTTCTCCTGGGTGAAAGTCCTGTGCTTGTTTAACCCGTCCATCCCCGACCTACCCCCTTTGCTGTACAATACATGAACAATAAATCGTGAAAGTGGTTGGTGGGGATGGGGCGTTTGTATGAAGCTGAAATGTGGCTACTTTAAACAAATCAGACGCGCCCGTCGCGACGCCTCTGGCAGATACAGAACAGTTGTCAATATAGTATAACAGTTAAAATGAAGACAGACTTTGCAACTGCATGGCTTCAATCCCACTGCTACGACCCACAGATGGCATTCGTCCAATCGGATGCAGCCAGTGAGTGTTTGTGTGGTTGTCTGACCCCTTGATTCCACTGGGCCCGTCTGTTACCTGGCATGAACGCCACTCTTTTGTTCCATCCTCCATGCAACTGAATATACCACTGGGAGGGTGTCAGAGGTGGAGCATCATGCCTTCCTGATGTTGACTTGTGCAGATTGTGACTGTGTTGTGCTGTAAAGTGTTTTATTTTGAAAACTGAGCGGATGTACTTTGCTTTCCTGAATTTGACTTCCTGTCTGGCTTGAGAAACAGATGATTCAGAGCAGAGAGTCGCTTCTGGGACACTGCTGAAAGTAATCTGGTCGATAATCTCTGACTTTCTAATAACAGTGTCATCGTTAAAACAAATTAAAAGACTATTTATTTCTTCAAAATGAAAAAAAAGGCAAGTCTACCTTTTGGCAGTGTTTGTTTCTGTCCCAGTGATTTGTGGGTAACATCTAAAGAGTAGATCAATGCTTCTCTCCGCCAGACCTCACAGGGTTTTCATTCTGCTAAATGAATGAATCCAACAAGGTTTGCTGCCTCTGTTGAAAATAATAGTAATCAAATTGGCAGGATGGCGACTATTTTGCCACAGTATATCCTCATGCTGTGTGGTAAGATACAACTCGATTTAATTACGTGGCCCAAAGCTTTTTTGTTTTCCTTGCCACGCTGAATTGATCCTCCTTGACTTCGGGCGACAGAAAACTGCAATGCAATGACAGGAAACAGGGTTATACTGTCCTGGAGAAGGCATTAAACTGACTCTGATGGTCTTGTTGTTGGGGTGTATGTGAGAAACCAGTGATCCAACAGCGTATAAAGAAATTACTGGTAATAACACAACAACATATTCATTAAAATTGCTGCCAGAGCCCCTCAGGGGAGAAACAAGCATCCATTAGGTCCAGTATCTTGTGGTTTATAAAAGATGAGCACTTTCTTGCGGCCTCTCCTGAGTATGAAGATTAAACCTGCACATGTAATGACCTTTCATTGTGTGGAGGACAGGCTGTAGGTAACACTTAACATAATATCATATATATATATTTATATCTGTGGGTGTGTGTGTGTGCAAAAATGAGACCACACGTAATTAGAATAATTCCTCACAGTCATTAGGAAAAAGGTAAGCAGTGCTCCTTAGAGAGGTCCCTCCCTACAATTACAGTGAACACTATGTAAAGGGCACTTCCTGCTGGATCCTGACACACCACAACTCTCTGAATGTCAGGCGGGCAAGTGATACTCAGCATTTTCTTTGTCCATCTCACTCACAGAGAGTCTCACTGTCTTATTTAAAAGGAGCGATTTGTAAGATTTGACCAGATTTTTTGTTTAAAACACACACACAAAAAAAAATGACAGAACATTATCAGCACAGTGTGAAGAAACAGTAGTGTTGACATTATGTCTGAGACAGTGTTGCAGAGATGTCTATTGAAGTAAGCATGCTAACCAGCTAGCCCCGGCCCATCCTGTCCCCTAATGCCAATTTAGACTGCGAGAGTCTGATAGCCCCTGTAGTTTTGGCAGGTGTATGTAGATAGATGTAGGTAGATATAAAAGCGCTGCCCAGCACACAGTACGAAGCATCAAACATCTGCTAGCTTTGCCGGATTTCTATTGAAAAGACAGCACAACTCACCTCTCTCCTCCAGCAGCTTGCACTTTGTGGGGAAGCCCTGACGAGTCGATTACAGAGCGCAGTAGATTTTCGCAGCTCAAGGATGAAAATATATGATTATTACTCCATTACTTCCGTTCTTTTCCCTGTCAGCTCTCGATAATAAGAACTGAGCATTCCATGGAGTAATAATCATACATTTTCATCCTTGAGCTGCAGAAATCTACTGCACTCGGTAATCGAATTTTCAGGCAAAGCTCCGGCAAAGCTAGCAGATGTTTGATGCTTCGTACTGTGTGCTGGGACTGTACATGTAATGTTGCTGAAGTTTGGTGCTGTTCTGAGCATTATTTGTGGCTATGAGTGGCTTTTTGATGGCAGTTTCTTGGTGGAGGCATAAGCTGCAGTGTATTGTTATCGTGCTGTCTTTTCTGAGGTTGCTAAAACTAGCTAAGCTAGCGGTCGACAAACTTGATCTCTCGAGGGGGAGTCTTACTCGGTGTCACGGTGTGTTAGACCATGGATTAAATTTACACCGGAATATCCCTTTAACTGAGCTACTTGCTAGTTGCTACAGCCAAAGACAGCTACAGCAGAGAGTCTTTAGTCAGTAAATACATTATGCCTCATCTCAGAAGAGGCTCATATGTCTTTTACATCTTAATACAGATTAGCTCAGTGAAACACTGTATTTCCTCCATATAAGATCAAACTGTATTTCTGAATGAGAAGTCGCTAATTGCTAATTAACAGCTGCCTATTAAACACAGAGTGAACAAAGCATGAAAAGGACAGTAGACCTGATGAATGTCATCACCATCGTATCACCTGCAGATGTGGAAAGTGTGAAATACTTTCAACCCACACAAGACTTCTCCACGCTGCTCTCCACTGCTCGGTTTTACTAGTAGTACTGATTAACAGTGACTCCAGCAATTAATTAAACTGTCACCAAAATGTTATGCCAACATTTTATTCTTTTTACATTTTGGTGTAAGCTTGTTTGAATGAAAAGAAGAGGGTCAGCCAGGTGGGACTAGCTAGCTAGCAACCCTGTCTACAGCTACATTAAACTTGGTACTTTGAACTTAACTGGGTTTATTTGAATGAATTGATTCCCTTTTGATTTGCCGAACTACCTATGATCTCTTTTCCTTACTATCATAAAGTCTGATAATCTACTGTACGTTAGGCTAGGACATCATTTTATTTTAATTCCAGTAACGACTTCTGAGGTGTGTCCGAGGCTGACCCTCATTTAGAGCCCACCAAAACGTCTATCTACTGCATTTGATTACGTTTCTGGAATAAATAACACACCAACATATTATATTAATACACAGTTTTAAAAGTAGAACCAAAACTTTGCAGACTTGTGGATGTGAGCAGCTCCGTCAAAAATAGTCTTGCTGCGTATTCTCCATGGAGCCGCCTCTGGGATGCTGCTTAAAGGCCTTATCGTGGCCAGTCAAAATGATTAATAATGATGGTTGACTTACACAAATAGTGCTTTATCATGGTTTTTAAATGCAGCTGGAAAATAGGCATATGTTTTAATACTATTAACTGTTGGGAAACATTTATATTTTTGCATAAAACTGTAACTGAAAACCATTTGGATTGAATCATTTTAAATGTACCTTGTCCTTCAAGATTATTAATGTGCTGCAAGAATGAGTGCCTGTCCACCGATGAAGAGAAATCTGCTATGGTAATATATCTACACAAAGGGGAGTCATTAGTTTGCATACTGTGTGTGCCGGAGACCGGCGTGATCAATACAGTAATCTAGATCCCCAACAAATCCAAAGGATACTATTGGATTTACAAGCAGTGCTTTGACAGCCAAACTGCAATCTCATGACATTTTGCACTAAGAAAATAAGAAGAGAACAAATAGAGAGTCCAGCAGAGATGGATGAGAGCTGGAACTGCTGAGCTCCAGTGTTCATGAGGAGACGTCCTCCTTTCTGTTCCAACAATGAAATCAAAGTGGAGAAGATAAATGAGTGAGAAAGTGCCACAGGAGAGTCGGCCATTGATCCAGCAGAGAAACAAATCTGTCTTCCTCTCTGTCTACAGGGATCAGAATAATACAGTACGGATCACCTGCGGCTCGCTGTCTGTTGCTCTGTCTAGTTTCTCTAAACCCGCTGCCTTTTCATTTGTTCACATCTCATCTTTGTCAGGCCGTGGACATGTACTCTGATTCGGTGGTGATGAAGAACAGTGTTGTGTGGGGCTAATTAATTCCATACTGGCTCACTTTTATAATGTCTTACTGGCCTTAGTTGTATTTTTGTAGGAGCAATTATTTAATTGTATCATCAGTTTCATAATACTAATCATTCTTAATATTTATTTGTGATATCACACATGGCTGCCATTTTTTCAACATTAGCCATACTGTATTCACATTCTGTGATAGTCTCACTATATACTAGTTTACATGATTAGGCTGGACTCACCAAAGATACAAAGAACGTCTCCAGGTCCCACAGGCCCACAGAGAAGCCAACACACACACCTCCCAAAGCTCACTGGTCCATCTAACCCCCAAATTCCACCAGATGTGTCTCCGTTCCGTCACGGCAGCTGAGCTGATTGGTGTCACTCTAGTCTATGTTTGTACTTACACTGGCTCTGCTGCATTGCGAGTCTATGCCGTTGCATGCCAGAGCACGGTGTGTATCAATTCAGCCAAATTCAGCACAGAGCAGACAGGAAGTCAGTTCTGTGCTGAACATGAAAATATCCGGTTAATTTTCAGAATAAAACACTCCATGTTTATGTCAGCACAAAATGAACACAACCAGTGGAACTGGCTGAGAACCCTTCATCAACATCCTCTCATGAAGTGGGTTCAAAATGGAAAAAGACGAACACAAAAACATTGCACCCTACAAGTTATAAAGGCAAAGCCATGTGGAGTCCCTTCAAAAGACCCCAGTGTATGCTAGCTAGTGTGCAGTCTGCAGAAGCATGTGCCAGTCCTCACTAGAGGAAGCCTTTCCTGCTCCGCTTATACATTGTCACACATTTCATGTAGTGCAATAAATATATGAAACTTACCATGGTAAGTTAAGTGTTTTGGGTTTTAACATAGTCGGCATGGAGAATGTCAGAATCAAGGCGAGCTGGTGCTATTTCCTGAAAGCACTGCATCAGTGAGGACCATGTACGTACTGAACTCAGGATAATCTCAGTAGAAAGCCCTTGTTAAGTTTTTTTTTGCACTACAATGCAGAAAACAATACTGGATCATGAGGTTTGGTGTTACTGAGGTGGACGACATCATTGATCGTCCTCTTTACTTACCTTTATCCAAATAATCTGACGTAATGACGCAGGTCAGCGCACAACTTGTTGACCTCGTTGCTAGTCGCAGTGATCAGCACACACACGCCACAGGACAACCCTGGATCCTAGAAATACTGCGACTAAATCGGTTCCACAATAATGTTGTTTTGCTGTGTGATTGCTGCCTGATTATGTAAACAGGAGAGTTATTGAGTGAATAAAGGGCAACATGAATGAAGTGATACTCACCTGGTCAAACTCTGATATTTTGATGGAAAACAAATTATATGTTGTAAGTGAACATTTTAATGACATGTTCAAACATGTTGTGACTAAGTTTCTTTCTTATGTTTCTAGAAAACATACTCCAGCCAGAATTAGTCAGAAAGTATTTTGCTTGCTAGTTTGTTATGAACATGACTTCCACAAGACAAGGCTGTACTAACCTGAACCATGTGTCTGTCACCGTCTATCAAAGGCTAACTTCGACCAATCAGATCAACAGTTGGGTAGCGTTACCAGCAGCTGAGTTGGTTAATTGGTGTAAATTAGCATGGCAGTTAATCACCAGCAATGTCGTTTTCTGTTTTCTATTTATAACCTCACATAATAATCAGCTGCCCAGTTGTATCAACTAATTCAATGTTGGCACTGCAGTCACAGTTCAGAGATTTACAGTAACAAAAATAACGTCTGGCTTCATCAAACTGTTTCCTTGTTACTTCATTTGTTCCTTCTTTAACTCTTCATTTCATCAATTTCTTTCTCACTCTTGTTCAGTCTCAGTTGCCGTCTTACTTTCCTCTTTCCTGTCATGTTTTTCTTCTTCCTACCTACTGTAGTAATACTCTCTGTGCTCAAGGTCTCCATGTGGTGACAGCGTAGGACCCACCTTGACTTAGCTGCCTGGCATCCAGGTATTGATGACCAAGCTAATGTATGCAGCGACACATGACTGGAACCAGACTTGAGTCTTGACTCGAGACTTAACGTGACATAATCAAAAAGGCTTCAAACTCAGCTTTGACTTAAACCCTGACTTGTGATCTCCTCTTTTTGACGTGGAATCGTAAGTAAGTATTGTACTAAATATAAAATGCCATTTTGTGGTCCCCTCTGGATTTTTATTGTAAAACATGACAAATATGATGAATGCATTTCCACTCTCATTAAGCATTTTAAACCCTGTATTGTTTACATCCATCTCTAGCTTTGCTTACTTCACCTGCTTTCCTGTGTTCCATGGTTCATTGCAGCCACCTGTACATCAGTGGTATAGTGTGTAACTATTACCTGGGCTGTGTATCACGTCAACCACATGCACCGCGCAAACATTCAATTTAAATTTTGAGGGTTATAAAGACTGTTTTTACATTTTTAAATTGGAAGATATGTAATTTTCAGTGAAACTATCGGAGCAGGAAGCTGACAGGATGCCATCACCATCCGGTGCTGGTGGGAGTGGCGCAGAAGGAGAATGCACAGCACTCTATTTACAGCGGGGATATTAAAAGACAACAATCTAATTCCTATCATTTGCGAGGTCTAAGCGGCAGAGAGAGGAGATGGGGAGATGAAGGGAGGGAGACGAACAGAGGATGAAGGGAGGGAGAGCAAACAGCGCGAGATGATTGATGGCACTGTTAAAGGGAGAAGAGTGTATGCAGGCCTTACTTTCATTCATTTCAAGTTGCAATTGATTTTTCCCGCAGCTAAGCGCTCACTCATGTTAGCAGAGACAACACACAGCACCGTGTGTGGATGAAGCAGGGGGTTAGGCCATGCATTTAGATAGATCTCATTACGCGTGCATGCAGATAAGATCGTTTGCCATGCGTGTTTCATGGGACATGTAATGACTGAATTTTGATGTGCTTGTTTACGTCGGCAGGAACTCACACATGTGCGCTCTATATCAACATATCCTGTCCATACACTTGTAACGTTTGGTGTGTAATTGAAGGAAGCGTTTTTTTCGAAAAGACATCATTCTGACACATTTTGAATGTAAAATATGTAGAATAGCTTCACACCCACATCACAGGCGTCTCTGTAACGACATCTGGAGTGTGCATTCATTCAAAGTAGTATAGATAGAACATCTGTATGCAGAACAATGTAGGTGACTTGAATGCACGTGTGTGCTGAGGCTGATTATCAAATTAAAAATGTATAGGTAACGTGATATGGTAAAAGAACATTGTTTTTTTTTAATGCACTTGCAAATTACAAAAACAAATGCTTATTACGAAAAATGGATAAATCGTGTTCGTACTGTTTGTACGGCTGCAGCTGATCACAGCTGGATCAGCCATCAGTCAGCTTTAACGGCTGTAGAGACGTCAGATGAATTGTATTCTTTAAATCGTAACACAGAACTAATAACTGTCGAGAGATTTAAATAATCAATAAAGTTGTTTAATTCTCACAGCTTTACCTCTCATTGAACATGTGTGGATGTGATGCTCCTGCTGATATCCTGATTATTAATTTCCGTGCAAACGAAACTGTTAGGTTTAACAAGGAACTGGATCCACAAAGCAGACTGTTGGTTTATCACTCAGGTTTAATTTCTCTCAAGAATAGACAAAAAAACAAAGGAAGTCCGTCTAAGGGGGTCAAGGTCAGGTAGGCTTGACGCTGGGACTCAGGACTGGATCCGGGAAGGCAGGAAAGAGAGCTGGCGGAGGCAGAGGAGCTGGACACACACTGAAACATGAGAGTAACTGACGAACTGGCGAAGACAGGGAGGTCAGACTGGGCATAAATGCAGGAGGTGGTGAGTAGAGGCAATCAAGCAAACCAGCAGCAGGTGGTACGTGGAACCAGGTGTGGTGATTGCCAGATGATCCTGCCTAGGCCAGCTGACAAACAGAAAATTCTTTTCTGGGAACTGACCCCTTTAAATGCCTCCTCACGTGCAAAACATGTTTCCCACAACATTATAAGTTTGCAAAGGCATCCTCCACTCAGCCCCGTCCAAGGACGATTGTGATTATTTCAAAGGAATATGAACAGAGTGTTTTTTCAATTATACCAGCACGGGGTTCGGTGCATCCTGATTTAACGTATGGATTAATTGTCTTCATTGGGTTTCACCCTGAGGTCCCTCTGGGCCCCATCTCTGCTCCTACCTGGACCCTGATGGTAAGCTCAGATACCAACCACAGCTCGTTGATCTGAATCTCCTTTTTCACAGGCTTTTCCAGGGATGTTTGAGAAGAACAGTGTCTAAATAAGAACAAAGAAAACCCTCTCACCTGTACAGGTGTACCTGGTTGCAGGTATTGTTCAGCCTCCTGCAGCAGCTCTGGTGAACAGTCAGGATGGGATCAAGTCTGTCGCTGGCCCTACCTTCATCTATCGTCACGGCTTGAGGATTTGTTTGGGCTGACAGGATCCTTTGGGTTCGAACAATCACCTGTGAGTTCCCCTCCCATGCCTGGCTCCAGGGTGGGTTTACAGTACCTTCTTCAAGTGAGGGGACGTTTTCTTTTGAAGCGGATTCATCGGGTAGTTTGGATCACTCTTGATGTCAAAATGTCATTCTAAGAGCGATGCATCTCGACACATCAACTTGTCGGGACAAGATACCAACTTACTTCCCACTGTTGACATGATTAAATTAATTTTGTGTCCCGAATCAGCACCTCCCAGCTACTGAGCCTTTGACCATTTCTGTTCTCTGCATGGTACATCAGGTTGGGCCGTTTCCACCTCATTCCTGTAGTATATCGCCAAACTTCCCAAAAATTCTCACCAGCCAAATCGGCGTCCAATGGATCGTTAGCTTCCAAGAAAATGTGCTCTTGTCCCTTTTGTTTTGGAGTTGTGCTTTGGCTGTTAGCTTTTACTTGAAACCCATCAAGGAGGATACAAAGTATGCAAATTGGTAAGAGTTTCTGTTGCCATCTGTCATCCTCTCTCGCGGCACGAACCGATCCACGCTCCCTTCCTCACTCAGTGTCTTTCTTTGTCTCTTGTTTTCTCCCCCCCCCGTGTCTTGGTACACAGGGAAGCATGCGCGTTAATATCAGCGGCTGGCCGAGAGGAGTTCATTTATCTGGCTTCCTTCCGCTCTGCATCGGAGCAGACACACATCCACTGGTGCAGCCAATAAAGCAATTGGTTCTGCTGCAGCCTGAGGACAGCCGGCAGAGGTATATCTGCTTCAAACAGACAGCTGAACTGAGACTGCAGTCCATTAACGTTAGAGGCTCACACTGGAAAAATCACGCTGCATTATATTTGCAGTCAGACCTCATTCATCCGAACATCAAAGCTGCAGTTTATGGTAAAGAATCATGAGTAGGTCAGGATGTGTTTTCATCAAAACCTCAAACTATTCAAGTGTATGACCAGTTGAAAGTGCTGCGGAGTTAACTGTAGACCACCAGCAGTGAAACCTCAAAGCATCCAAACTTCAGACTTCCAAGCCCAATGCTCACTTTGTACATATGGAATCATTAGATAACAACCTTTACCAGAGTCCGATTTATGTAGCACTTCATGCCTTCAAACAGTCAATTACAGTGGCCTCACTTACCGTATCATAAGTGTTTTTTTTTTCATGTACGTAGGACCAAATGACTTACATAACTGGATGTGATGGAACTATACTCATACTACACAGACCCAATATTTAGTTGCAAGAAAGTGAAAACGAGTCGAAATAGTTTATTAATTGGATTACTGTTATGAAACTGCAATTTTAATGAATACATGTTGCACATGATCCTCAGGGTTTCTTGGACATTCATGTCCAATTTCAACCCAATCCGGTGAAAAATGAGCAATTTGCAAGGCTTAGAACACACATACAAAGAATCACAATGATGAAATTTAGCTCTGAGGGCCAAAAAAATATAGTATAGCTATTGGATTTTTTATTTTTTTTACCTTGACTTATTCAGGGAGGGTTCACTGAGAGCACTGTCCTTTTTTTTCAGGAGCCCCTTCAGACCAGCGCTGCCCCGAGGTCCCACGGATTTAATAGAAGTTTTCACATGATTTCTTTTAAGATGTCAATGACATGAACTGGGAGGGCGAAGGTGAGCTGGTAGGGGATGACCCATTCATTTGTTCATGTTCTCCTCAGGAGAGGACTTTGGTGATCTTGTAGCTTTATATCCAGTGTCACCAACAGGTCAAAATTTTAATTTGTTGCATACTTTGATCGGTGGTCAAATACCTGCGAAACTTATGACATCACCATCAGCCTCAGTTTGACTATGTGTGTGTTACTAGTTATCGAATGTAAACATGCTAACACGCTGAACCGAAGGAAAATGATGAACATCGGAAGCATTGCCTCGCTACACGTGAGCATATTGTCATTGTCATTCAGTGCGCTGACATGAGCACGTAGCTCAAAATGTGCCTGAAAATGATCGTCACAGTGATGCTTGTGGCAGTTACATGGCAGTTGTAATGCCATCAGCACCTCACATCTGTATTCATCAGCATTTACAGGACAGTTTCAATCCAAAATCCGCTTTTATCTGGAATCAGCATCGTAACAAATTCTCTTCTGTTGCACATTTAACCTGAAATCATGTGTCAAAACCATCAAAATAACCAAATCACAAGCCTTCAGTAATGGCATGCTGGTAGCATGTCTGCTCCCTTGTTTTTTTTTTTCTTCCATGAGGTGTGATTGATTCCAGTAAAGAAAACTGCCTCCTGAATATACACATTACACTGACAACATTTCTGATACATGTAGATTATTAAATACATTTGAAGAATGTGGAAGGCACATAGCAGGCATCACTTCACTCCAACTCCTTGTTATAAAAGTGCAAATGCACCTAGCGATGCTGTTGCTCTACAGATGTAGTTTTAGAACAGTCATGCTGCTGATGGTTGTGTCGACCTGCTCCCACTATACCATATTTCATACAGGCTGTGGCCTAAAAAGGAGCTCCCTGTGTCTCCACACACTGAAATTTTAATGGAACTTCCCGTCCAATCAGGATGAGCCTCAGGGCTTGGCATACCCTCGCCCCTGTGCACCATGCCCCAGAGGTATCGCAAAGCTCCCCGTCTTCCACCGCCTCCTACCCCTTCAGTCGGACACTTTCTTAAAAACACTTGCATTTTTTAAAAAAACATGAAAAGACGTTTATAACTTCAGGTGATGTTGAGAGTTTGTGGAGGTTTTCTGAATGCCAGTTCAAAGAGGAAGATTATCCTCGGTGCATCACGCAGCGAGATCGCACCTTGTTAATGGAATGAGAATCTATCGCGGCTGCGTTTCCACAGCCAGATGGAACGTGAACATCCCAGTTATCATCACAACCACCTCCCTGAAAACCTTTTTATCCAAGCACATAACTAGCTTATTGATATTCCCCATGCTTTGTGTCAGTGTGTCCATGCCATGTGATCTTTTTATTTCAACATCCATTATACAATATTACTGATATTCTGGCGGAGCGCTGTGGTGCAGGCCTGTATGATGTTCACACTGCACTATTGATGGGATTGTGTGGCATATAGCACTGAAACAAAATGAGATGGTAAAAGACAAGCATGTGGCTGACATGGATTTAGTCTCTGTCCAGTAGGGTATGATGAGGGAGGGAGGGCAAAAAAAGGAACAGTCACTGTAACTGTAACCTTCACTGCAGACCTGTGTTGTGTTTGGCTGAGGAACATAAAGGAAACAGAAGAGCATGCTGCGGTCATTTAACTGCTGATCTGGTGAAGTTACCCACAAAGCACACAATCCAGGCAAAATGTTGGATTGTCGTCACCATAATCTCTACTTAATGGGATTTTGTGGAAGATATTAGTGTTGCCTATCTGATACCGCCATGTTGCTGTTGTTCCAGAACCATCATTTCTAATTATACATTTAGGGCATTAAGCACACTTTTGTCCAAAGCGACTTACAGTAATTCATTCATACACTGATGGTGGTGGCTGCCATACAAGGTGCTGACCAGCACATCAGGGGCAGTTTGGGCTTCAATATCTTGCCCAATGACACTTTGATATGCAGACCAGGGGAATCGAACAAGCGACCTTCCGATAACAAGACGCTGGCTGTATCCCTGAGCCACAGCCGCCCGAGCATCTGCCACTTATGAGAAAGCAACAAAGTCTACATCTCAAGCAAATTGTTGTGGCTGAATGGGTTGAGTACAGGACTCCCACCCAGGAGACAGGTATATGCTGATTGGAACATAACATAACATAACATGCATGTTATACTGTTTCCTTATTTTTACACTAAAGTCATAGTTAGGTTTCAACAAAAATACTGGGTTAGGTTTAGGAAAACGTGTGTCAGGCAGGGTGGTAATGGCTGAGGTAGGAGGACCCAGATGCACGGACAGGAGACGGAGGTTGCGAGAATTCATTATGTATTTAATTTTCTATTTTTCAAAAGAACAAAAAAACAAGGCGACATAGACGAGACGTGACAAGACTAAACTATACCATACAAAACAGAACATTACAAAACAATAATCCGACAAGGAGTGCAAGGAGAACAAAGGCTTAAATACAGACACACTGATGAGGGAATGAGGAGCAGGTGAGGAGAGAGAGGAGGGACAAGGGCAGGTGAACTAACGAGGGGGAAGCACAGAGGAGAAATAACACAGAGAAGACACAAGAGGGCAAGGAAATCAAAACATAAGACACAACAAAACACAGAACCATGACAATGTGCTTTTCATTAAATTATGCAATTTCACAATGTTAAACAAGTGTTTGAATGAATAACTTGTTCCATGCATGTATTTTTCAGGTCAAAAAGCTATTACATTTCAAAAACTGTTTAGTCATTTTATGTGTATGCTCATAATTGTATTTAATATGCAATAATAATAAGTAACCACTAAGCTGTTTAAAGGAATCAAATAAAGCAGACTGGTTCATTTGAGAAACTAATTCAAGGGTAACTTTCACTAAGCAGCAATAACTAAGGTCACAATTAGCTACTAATATGTTATAATAGTAAATAATAAAACCTACTGTAGTTCAAGAGTAGTTAGGGTAGAGGAGAGTCAAGTTAGCTAACATTAACTACTGAAAGCTACAGGTCACCAGACCAAGTTAGACTGTAGCAGCGATAATCAATGAATTTTACCACGGCTTAGTAGTTTTATTTCTTGTCAATTTGATTGTCACTTGCCGGGAAAATGTGTATTTTCAAATGTCTCACTTTAAAGGCTGAAAGGCTGTCAACACCAAGAATGATAACCATAACAATTACTATAAATATAATGTTTGAAAATGTTATGTTCTTTCCAGGTGCCATGGTTTGAAAATGAGTCCCCTGTTTTAGCAATGCACTCTGTAGTTCAGGTGATGAAATGTTAATGAGAAGAAAAAGATCTTCATTGGCTGATTTATTTTTCTGCCTAAAAAAACTAAATAATCAAACTCTCTTTGTTTTCATGACTGAATAAACTGGATAAACAAACTGACCTTAAAGGACAACACAATTTATACTGTTTTACTTTGTTTATATGTGGCGGACCCTGCCACCTTTCTAGCTTCAAACAGTGTTCTGGGACCTTATTTTCCTCTGAGAACAGCTTCCTTATTCACTAATGGAAAATGTTTGTATAATTACCTCATTAATTATGGTAAATATTAAAGTTGAGTTTAAATTTCTTCTCCAAAACAACATAGTGCTCCTTTTAAACTGTAAGATTTGTTAAACGTATTGATAAATCACACAAAGAAGAGCAGCAAAGAGGGGGAATAAAGGTTGTACCTACATCATTGTATCCTGCTTCACAAGGATATGTAGCAGGGATGGAGAAGCAGCGCATGAAGAAATGCACCAAACAAACATGGAGACAAGCTGATGAGGACACTTCCCTCCTCTCACTTTCCTCCCACACACACTCATACTGTAATTACAAACAGAAAGGAGGCCTGGAACAACATTACTCATAATTGAAGAACGCGGTGTCTGTCAGCTATTCAGTCCAGTTCAGATGTGGCATGTGTGCACTTCTACCACATGTATGCTTTTTTTTTTCTTGTCTTGTTTATTCGACCGAAACCAGAACTTGTCTGGTCTTGCTCTAGAGGAGTGGACGGAGAGATGGTCCGTGTCAGAGCAGAAGAAAAAAAGAAGAAGAAGAAGAAGAAGAAGGAGAATGGAAAGTCAGTGAGGCAGAGAGGGAATACAACGAAAGCAAAACAAGAAAATGACAGAGACGGATAGTGATAGAAAAGTAAGGAAAGATGAATTTCCCCATTAATTAGTTTCTTGGTGGAGGAGGAGAGCTGTGAAGCGGATGACTAAGTTTGCCCAGGGCTGTCAAACAATAGTGGATGTTTTGATTTGTAGCTGATTCAGTGACGGGACCAGGCAGAGAAAATAAAAGGAGTATATATACAGTGGAAAGATCGAGTAGTTTTCATCCAGTAAAACCACTTTTTTAATTTTTTATATTTTTTAGCTGAATACGTCATCCCAGCACCAAAACTCCTACACTTCAGCTGAAACAATTTATACTATTTTGTCAAATCTTGACAGGCTGATGGACAGTAGCTATTAGTTACTTCAGGCACATAGCTCACTTATTGAAAAAGGATGTGTTTGTCATGAGTCAATAATGCTGATAACAGAGTGGGCAGTTTATTGAGCAGTGTGCTGAAATCCATTTTTTTCTGTCATCCTGACATCTTGTGGGTGTTATCACTCAGACTCATCTCACTTCTTTGATCATCGTGTTCACTGTTTTGCACCATCATTACAAGTGCAGGTAATGCTTATTTTCTGTAGTGTGTCTTTGCTGTGTTCCAACCAATCCTCCTCATTTTAGGAGCTCATGCAAGTGTATAAAAGTTAAGGAGAAGAAGAAGAAGCTACGGTAGCTCCCTCTATCTGGGCTACCCAGCTCGCCATTATTAAAGGTCAGCCGTGTCAAGACAGCTTGCTATTGGTCAGTGCAACAAATCTGTGTGTCGATGTTCACCAAAGTTGAACTCAACATGACAGATATTTTGCTGATTTACGGTAAAAAGGGCGGCCAAACAGCAAGGACGAAGTTTTCCTTTTTATTGTTTCAGGTTCATTTTCTCACCAGAGCCTACAGTGTCTTCTGACCGTTCAGCCACATTGGTCCAGTTAACAGAGGCCTGAGCTGATGAAAGTGTCGATCCACTTGTTTAAGTCGCCCGCAAGGATACTGGCAGCCTTCCTGTGGTCTGGGTTTCATCTCTCAGGCTTCACACAGGCTGCCCTACCTGACTGGTGAAGGTTGAGGGCTAACAGGATAACAAGGAACGCTGGAAGGGGAACTGCAAGTTTTGATTTTTGGTTCAAAAAAGGTCAAAAGGATAGCTAGCTAGATAGCTGGCTGGATAGCTAGATAGACAATTTAATAGGAAAGGGAAATATCGCGATAAATAACATAAATGATGACTACATGTTGGTGTTTCTTGTCCAAGGCCCAGCTATTATACACATTACAGCACTCCTGACTTAGCAAAGTGGAACACTTAAATGGAGTTGGGCCATCATAGATGTTATTACTTATAGCGGTATAGTCTACATGGAAACCTCAAAGATACAATATACAACTGGCCACCTTCTGAATTCATACAAATCGGGGCATGATATCACCAGACTAACTGCTACTGTTAGCTAGTTAGCACTTTTAGCTGTGCTAGTGATCCGGACTAAGAGATCTAATCACTAGGTGTTGGTGTTTACACTGCCAGGGCTAGCTGGTTAGCATGCTAACCTCAGTACATATCTCTGCAACACATTGCATAGGCATCAATGATGTCAAAACAGTTTGTATTCTTTTGATAACTGCAGTACAACTTTTTTTTTATGTTTTCAACTATTTGGCAAACAAGGTGAAAAGTCAAAAGGGAGTTAATGATTTAGTTTAAGGTAAAATATGTAAGAATTCTAGTTTAAAACATTTAAAAGACATCTATGTATTGTGTTGAAGAGATATCTACTGAAGTTAGCATGCTAACCAGCTAGCCTGAAAACCCTTTCCTCCCAGTGTCCCAAATTGCCTGTGGTAGCGGTAACACCAACACTACCCCGTCAGTCAGACTAGCTGCAAGGCTAATTGAGCTAACAATAGCTACAGTTAAAGGGAATAGATTAGCAGCTGTTATTCTGCTTATAGGCTACCCCTATTTGTTGGGAGTATTGATTAAAGGTAGACAAGGTGGCTAACCTTGGAACCACGGGATTCCACTGGTTGCATGTGCGTTGCGGAACAGCTCCAGTATGTTTTTGATCCCTCGACCGGCAACCCCCACCGGCTCCATTTTGAGTGCAGCACTGACGGACTGCTGGAGTTGTGGGGCCTAGGAGTTCCCACGATATTTACAGAATCACTCACGACCGCAGTCTACCTATGTGTTATAAGACAACAAGAAGAAGTGTTGCCAACAGAAAGATTAGAAGAATTTTGTTTTGTTTTATTATGAAAATGAACCGGATGTTATGTTGTTTCGGTGAGTAACTTCCTGCCAGCACTATGCTGGCATCGGCTGAATAAAGGTCAGGACTGCCCGAGCTACAACGGAATAGATACACAAGCCAGCGGAGCCACTGGAAGTACACACATAGACTGAAGTGAAACCTATCAGCTTGACTGCCGTGGTGGAGCGGAGACGGGTCAAAAACACATCTGGTGGAATTTAGGGGTAATGGTGACTGGATGAGGCAGGAAAACTGAACAGAGGCAGTTAGTGGACAGGTATGTAATGGCAGGAGAAGGACGGCACACAACAGTAAATCAAACACTTAAATTGTTTATTAAAAAAAAGGAGGCCCTAGCTGAAAAAAAGTGGATTGCCTTTTGCAATCTACTGTATTGCTGATTCCAGGAAGCAGAACTTTTTCTGCAACAGCATTATAATGGGCAGGAATGAAGCATGAAGATGAGTTTTACAGTGACTACACTTGTGAAATTTCTGTGGAAGTCCCCCCCACCGCTGCCGCTGCCAAAAGTCCAAATCACAGTGGCTCATAAAACCGTATCTTGCACTGTATCTGTCATTATTCAATAGCTACTCTTGAACAGGGGAAATTGTGTTAGCCTTCACTGAACTAAATCTCCAGGAAGTAAATCCCGCCTGGGTTCCGGCCTTCATTATCAGCAAATTCTCTTTCTTACACACTCCCCAGAGCCTCGAGTGTGCCCTACAAAAATATACTGTAGGTAGAGGTTTAACAGAGGAGTGATTACGGTTATTTTTTACAGTGCCTGTAACTTTTTCATGCTTTTCTACAACATTAAGTCATACTATAATTAGGATACGACTGTAGTCTACTCAAAAATAGATTTAACGCTAAAACATTTTGACAAATTGTTCTTAAAGGATGATCTGGGCACTGCAGGTTCTTCACATAGTGCAACTGTTCATCCTCTATTTTCAAGCCCTGCCACAAATTACCACATGAGTAGGGAGATGCGATGGTGGAGACCACTGTTCGAGGCGACAAAACCTGCTGTTTTTGACGAGACGTTAAGACATTTTGCAGCCATGATAGCGCCATCATGGGGGTCAGGAAATTCCCACATCATATTAGTGGCAAAGAAACCAGATGTATTTTTATTTGAAGGGCGGCTGTGGCTCAGGGGTAGAACCAACATCTTGTTATTGGAAGGTCACTGGTTCGATTCCCCTGGTCTGCATTTCGAAGTGCCCTTGGGCAAGATACTGAACCCCAAACTGCTCCTGATCTACTGGTCGGCACCTGGCATGGCAGCCACCGCCATCAGTGTATGAATTATTGTAAGTCGCTTTGGACAAAAGCATCTGATAAATGTAATGACAGGTATTTTCCGGCAATGTTAATGTCAACCAAAGACTTTGGGACATTTTCCAGCAACAACACCACTTTAATGTTCCCTCACATCCATCAGTCCATTGAGCTTGCTCTGCATAAAGCAGCACATGCTGCAGCGGTCCACAACTTATCCACTGCCTTGACAGTGGCTCTCAGTGTCAGTGGATGAACCTCCAGGGTGAAAGAGAGCTACTTAACTTGACTGAGTAGGAGTATAAACTCTTGACACAATATTAAAAGGCTAAACTGTACAGCTGGCTCGATATATCTATGCTGCACTTGTTTTTATGAACGTTTTTAAAGTTGATTTTATATTCAAGAACAGGCACGTTAAGAGTCTTTTGAAAAAGAGATTGGAGTATTACTGAGAGATGGGGTTTTTTTGTGTTTTTTCCAGTAAAACTTACAGCCTATGAGCCTGACCAAGACATACAAAATCAGTACATGCATCCACACACACACAAAAGCGTCTCACAGATCCATGCGCTCTCTCTGTTTGCTGCTCTCAGACAGAAGTACCTCTCATGGAGTACTCCTCAGCCTCCAGCCTCTAAATGGACGCAGGCTCTGATTTCCTCTCATCAAAGGGGGAGTTAAGTGTGAGGAAATACCTTGAAGTGAAGACACTTTGAGAATTAATTTGCCTCCTTTGGACTTCATTATGTAATATTCTCAAGGCTTGTGGTGAAAGTTGAAGAGATCTCCTCACATTAAGTTTTAGAAGGTTCCCTCACTGTAAATTAAGTGTCCAGGTGTTATGATCTAGGTGAGTGAAGTTCTGAACTAGTAAAATTGTATCTAGATTGCCTCCAACTTCTCTCCGAGGGTACTGCCTCTCGGACTACATCCAACCTACCTTCACTATCTGATAGGAAGAACTTGTTGGAGGTATTTGCAGACTGACAGGAAGCTGGAGATGGCTCATAGGACGAAAGGAAAGTGCCATTCTCTGTGATTTTCAGGGAAGATCTTTAATTGATTTACAGTTGAGTCCTGTGTGTAATCATAATGTTCTTCTGAAACACTGCTGAGTCCTAACCTCAATCATACTGTAAGTGAGGCAATCAAGGACAGTGTTTTGGACACAAGAGCGTTGTTTCCCAACAAATGTACACAAGGATACTTTGACATGCAGACAGGGAATCAAACCAGCAACCTTCCGATTACTGTACGACTAGCACTTGTCAATCTTTCAGCTTAAGCATTACCTTACCTTGCCAGGCAGCCAGATTCATAAAATCACGAGGTCCAATCAGTGGCTTTTGAGAAACGAATTGGCGGGTAATGGTGGCTCCTTTAGAGGTTGGTGTATGTGTTGCTATAGCATCAGTTATATCAGGACTGGAGACTATATTTTATTGAAAGAAGAGCAAAGAATGGCTCTTTTCTCTATTCAAAAGATGTTTTTGCTCTTGTCTCGACTGGCTTTGGTAAGAGTTTTCTTACCCAATTGGCTCCGCTGGTGGTAATGCTCTCCTACTGATCTGATCAGTTGATGTAAGCCTGTGATGGACGGGAATGGACAAATGGTTCATCCAATCACCTGCCGGGTATTTCTTTTGAAAGCGCCTGACCCTTTCACTTCCTACCAGGCTTTTCCAGATTGCTCAGTGTATCAAACCATCTGGCATGTCAGGTTAGTTCAAGCAGTGGTCAACAGCAATTGGCTACACCCACAAAAATCTGCACAACTCCCGCAAAGTTCAACAAATTTGAGCTTTTGGCACACCCCTGCTACACTTGGCTCACTGTGGACATCAACAAAACAAACAATAAACAAGGGGCCAAAAAAGTTCAGCAGTTTTTTCCACAATTATGTGAATACACCGCTAACATTTCACTCATTTTAGGCACAAAAAACTACTTGGCTAAGGTTTGGGAAACATCACAGTTGGGCCTACAAAGACCCCTTCACTGAGGTTAGAGGACCTTTGTCCTGCTACAACAATAAGCAGTCAAGCATGGTTAAAGTTATGTAACTGTTGTTGGAAACAGGAAATGAACAGCAGTGCCCCGGGTTCAACTTTGACATTTTAGTGACCCATCCAAACACCCCGACCTCCTCCTCATGCAGATCTTGGTGCGTTATAATGTCACCTGAATTCCTCCTTGGCTCCCCCATGGACAACAGTCTTCTATTTCAACTTCAAGTCATGTGACATTGTTTGATCATCTCCGACTGGCTGTTGCATGAACCTAGTTGCATGTATTTCACACGAATGCAGCTCAGTTGCTAACATCAATCAGATCTCTCTCTTTCTTCCCATTGAACAGTTTTGTTGATTGTATTCTCAGACCAGAGATCAGAAAACTGGGTCACGCTGTTACTGGGCCTCCGAGATAGAGAACAAAGTGCTGATCGAGGGAGAATTAGCCTTAGTTATGAAGGCAGAGAGTCAGACGGATAGACACAGACCTGTTTGAAAATGCATTGGAAAGCTGGAGCCTCGGCAGCTGTGAGTGCTGCTGGAGGACAACACACCACCCCTCTGTGGAACTCACTATGAACCAGAACATTGCAGGGCAGCCTCAATGCATTTCAAACAGCTCAGATTCTATGGCGTGTGTGTGTGTGTGTGTGTGTATGTGCATGAGCAGGTGCTTGTAGGCATGTGCAGGTTTGAATGTGCCTTTGTGTATGTGTGCATACTTGTGTGTGTGTTTGTGTGTGTTTTGGTGTGTGTGTGTGTGTGTGTGTCCGTTTCTCTTTCAGTTTTGCACAAAAACACGATGCGACCCTGATTTCACACAGCTCTCGTCCGCCACCTCAAACTCAGCTGTGTTTAAAGTGTGACTGTGTGCGTGTGTGTGTGTGTGTGTACCTAAAATGACATTGTTTGCAGATATTTATGGAATTTGCTCAGTGTTTGGATGATGTACACCTGCTCTGAGGCCACTCGAGTTTAGAAAATGAAGGGAGTAAAGAAGAGGCTGCTGCCGTGATGATTAAATGTTCCTTCCTCTCGCAGTTTACTGGACCGCTGCCAAACTTAAGTAAGTCCGGAGGAGAAGAACCAATCCCGTTATTCTTTTTAAAAGCAGCACATGTACATTTTGGAACCTATATAAGCGTATAGCTCCTGCAATTTTTTTGTTAAATTATAGTTTAAAATCTTTTTCTAATGAATACAGAAGGAAGATGTTATTTCAGCACAGATTTAGGACGCGAGCAGTGTGCACAGATGGGCTTATTAAGGGGTTAATTGCTTTGTCACCTCCCTCTGCTTCGTTTTGCGAATAACCTGTGAGGGGGGAAATTACCGCGTTGGTGAATAACAAATACTCATTTTCATACAACAACAAATTAGGACATCACTGCTCAGCTGTTCTTCGTTTGGAGAAATCTTTGCAGGCGTGTCTGTTTCCAAACGGATTCACAGGACCGAGGATCAGCCTGAAGGCTAGAGAAGTAATAATAATGTGATTGGAATATTGATGGTTTGAATCCTTGAGTCAGGTGTATGTGTGAGTGTGTGAATCCACAGACAGAGACATACCCACACACATCTCTATGTGTGTGTGTGTATGTGTGTGTGTGTGTGTGTGTGTGTGTGTGTATGATTCTGAAGGCAGGCTGAGCTTTAAAGCCTAGCTTCAGGACTACTTGGTACAAGGGATGTTTGGGATTTGAGAAAGAAGTAAAGCAGAGCGGCACATCAACCCAGGATCCACACATGAAGGTCCAAAACACCACCGGTTGGAAAGTGTTGTTAGTAAAATGCGTAAATCCAAGTTTGCACTCATGTGTGATATGCTACGTCCAGGTTGCACTTTCAAAATAAAGACTCTGCAGTCAAGTAAGGAACAAATTTCAAAGTCTACTGACAAACTGTTTGCATTTTATGTCATAATATGAATGATATGTACGTTGCTGTTTGGTTAGGTTTTGGCAAAAAAAACCCGACTTGGGTTAGGATTGGCCGAAATAAACTACTTCTTTAGGGTTAGGCAAAAAAATATACGGTTATGAAAAGATCATTCTTAAAATAACTAATGTAACTTACACACGTGACGTCATTTGCGTAACTTACATGACATAACTTATGTCATCTACGTACGTTCACTTACTTACACTGTATTCAAAAAACAAATGACGCTATTTGTAACAAACGGGACGTGAACAGCAGCGTCGGGAGGGAAAGTCCAATGAATAACCCAACCAAGTTTACCATTTTGAAAAAAAGTATCATGTGGGTTTGCCAATGAGTGAATTCCAAGGTTGAAATGTCCAATATCATTTGTTTAATCTTTTAAAAGAAAAAAATTACAAGCCGTGGTTTGATTAGGGGTTATGTGCTGGACGCAGTGAGATGGTTAATGAGTTCATCACAGTTTTCCCGTGTAATAAGAGATTATTGTTTAATTAGTAACACTAAAGGTAGTTTAGAAAGTGTGGATAAACTGCTGTGGCTTGTTTTACAACCTGTATGACTGACTACTTGTGGTTGTTATCCCGTTGGACCCATTTGTTGGGTGTTACAGATCTCAGCAACTGCCGGTGCGAAGTTCTTATAAACAAAAAAGTCCATGTTCTTACTATAGTTTTTCCTTTAAATGTTAAAGGCACTAACATTTTTTTCATTGTAATTTTATTTGTCTGCTTTTTTTAATTAGTCCATCAGTTGTTTGGTCTTCAAATGCCAGAAAATGGTGAATAATATCGATTAGTGTCTCCCAAAGCCCAAGATGACATTCTACACTGTCTTGTTTTGTCCATAACAAAAAACAATTTTCAGTGTCTCTCAGTCAGACACCGGAAAATATTCACATTTTTAATTTGAATTTATTCCTCAAGAAAATTACTCAACTCAAATTAACCAATAGTTCAATATCAATAACAATTCAATAGTTGATGATTAATCAATTAATTATTGCAGCTCTAAAGTATCTTTACTTTCCTAAGTGGGTATTGGTACATTTTTGAGTTCCATATGTACTTTCCAGGTCATACTTCTTCACTCCTTCACTCTCAGGGTCTGACAGCAACTCTTCTTGTCTAGTTGCTATCTCCTGTTCCTGTGAGGCTTCGGTACTTTACCCGGCTGAATTAGCTCTGCTAGAAACAGCGTTGGAAGCATTTAAAACGGAACATAAGTACACAAACTCTTTCCGAAACTGTATGTTTTAGCTGTGACCTGTAGTGGTGGAAATGGTAACATTTATACTAAGCAACTGTTTCCGTTGACTTTGACATTTCTGCTTTATTGAACAATCTATCAAACTCATTAAATAGTCATCCTATCTATTTAATGGAATCTTAAACTGTGTATTGTTCTTGTATTCAACAATCGAGGGTCTCTTACTTTAACCTCTGTTCCCCTCAGCACTACCATTAAATGCTGATGGAGCAGCACAGTGTTGGTAGTTGACCCACATCCTGAAAGCTTGACTCAAAGCTTGGCAGTGGTGCTGGTCACTGGATGTGCTGCTGCTGCTGCTGTTGAGTGATTCATTCAGGCACTCACTCCAGCACTTGCAGCAACAGCTTGCCTGCAGGATGGAGTGGTATCTTGGACAGACAGAATACTGACACTTCCAGAAAAGCTGCTCCGAGCTTCAGGCAAAACCAAGCTGCTCTGCCCCCTCTAAAGTGTCACCAACAAAATGCCGGTGTCACCGCAAATCTGGGATATGAATGTCCTGAGAATAGATGACCCTGGAGTAATTATGGATAAAGGAAGAGTGAGTAAGATAAGGAAAAAGGAGCCCGTGAGATTTTTTTTTTCAATTACCCAAGAATCTTTCAGCGCCAAAGGGGAGGAAGATATCGAGGAGTCGGACATGAGGGGGCATAATGCAGCCGAAATGCCAAGCATATGGGAAGATGCAATCTCCTGGAGCAATTCAATTTTGTCCTTGACTTAGCAGCAGCACACGAAGGCTGCAGAGTGGCTGCATTAACATATGCTCTACTTTAATGAGAGAAGGACAGATGGTGGGGCCATCGTTTTGGGTTTTATCTCAACTGTAGCTCGAACTGGCTCCTGTGACTTTGCAGCAGAGTGGGAACACTGAAAAAAAACTCTCTCTGGGCAGGCCAAGGTATTGGAACACCACAGTCGTCTTCTTACCTTGTTCATCCACAGCAATTTGTTGGGGCTGTTGCTCTGTTATTAGCTAAGCTGCAGTTTAAGGTTTATGATGGGTTTAAACTAGGTGTGCAATGGTACACAGAAGTGACAGTTCTGGATAAATCTCTGTTTTGGGGTCACGGTTCAGTACCTGGCAGCAACAGAATATCCCAAAAGTTTAAGGCTAGATTTCTCTTGAGTTATTTTCAACTGACACTGGTGAAAGTTACAGTTTGTTCCATCTGGTGTACACGTGGTTCCACCTTAGATAGTTGGTACAGTCTATAGTGCATTAAGTACTAAATAATGAACACTTTCACATAGACCATATTCTAATGCAGGGCTGAAAATAAATGTAAATGTAATGTGCCAATTGGAGATACACCCAAAGCTGAAGAGGAAAAAGTGGACACAATTAAACAAGACCAAAGAACTTAAAAAGAGATGGAAGGGTCAATACGTCACTGAATCTTACTATGGGGCCAGACTGTGGTGCCGTTTGTATTGAAGTCAGTGGGCGATGCGTGGAGAAACATACTTAAACCCAACATATCAATGTAGTTTGACTTCTGATGAAGAAATGCCTCCAGAAAATGAAAGAACACACTTCAGAGAGCAGGTTAATGACTTAATCTTTTTATCAACTCGTTCACACTGCTGTTCACGGTGTAGTTCAGAGGAAATCAGTCGGACCTTCCCCGTCTGATCACAATGTTATCAGCCCTGTAGGTCATTTGGGGGAAGAAATCAGATATTGATGATGCAGTTCAGGCCATTATGTAATCAGGGAAACTGTTGCCTATTGGGAAGGGGATTTGTTTTTAACTTACTTTGGGAGCAGTATCGGATCAACTCAACTTCAGAATAACCTTTCCCTTTTCCGAATGTCCCATACCTTAGATGCACCTAGCTTTCTTTGTATTCCATGTATTTCCGATGTTTCCAGCGCTTGCTATGCATTTATATTTTAGAGATAAAGTTATGTTTAAACATTGTATATATATACATATTTTTATACTTGTACTTCTTTTTTAGTGTTGATGTGATTAATTATGTATTACACTACATTTTCAGAACGACTTTTATAATATTCAATAACTGTGAAATGTACTTTTTGAACTTCTGATTGTTTTTTTGTAAGGCCTATTTGAGGCTATTTTTTTTTTTGAATGTTCAATTTGTCACTGCCATTTAGGTAGAGTGATGATGAAGACTAAAAGCCAACTAAAATTAAAAACCCTAAAAGTTATCAAAAGAGCTGTCTAAAAGTGTGTTTTTGAGCTTCACTATTACAACACTCTGTGTGTGTGTGTGTGTGTGTGTGTGTGTGTGTGTGTGTGTGTGTGTGTGTGTGTAAGATCTGAGCCAGTGGAAACCGGAGTACCCGGAGGAAACCCACGCAGGCACAGGGAAAACATCCAAACTCCCAGGACATTCTCGCTGTGAGGCAACAGTGCTAACCGCCGTGCTGCATGTGACCTTCCTCCGTCAGTTCCTGCCACAGTCGTCCCAGTCGTGGGTAATAGAAGCCCAGAACATAAGTCTTCTGAGGTCAATACACAGCCTCTCTCTCACCAAGACTCTTACCTTACCTCCTTGTGAGAGCTCATGGTAACTGGCAGTCTTGCAACTCCAGGCTAAATTAGTAAGGGATGTCGGCGCTGCATTGGTCCCCGGAGGGATGATGACTGGGCCCATCTCGACATCAGCCAACTAGTGCCCTGCTGCCTTGTGGATAAGTCCAGGTAGACAAAGGCTCGGGGAGCACACACTGAGAAAAAAGCAAGCTGTGGTAGCAAGCTTTTAGGCGGTGATAGACGGGACAACTGGCAGCCTCCTGCAGCAAGGGTTGATGCCAGTTGTCTTGGGACTATCCCTTCCCACTGTCGCTTCTATGTCAAGTAGTGATAACGGGAGTAAACAACTTAAATGCGCAGGCATCTACAACTTCCAGTCTTCCACCATACCTACTGGGCCCTCTTTAGGGACCACAGCTCACCCTAAATAAGGAGAGACCTAGAAAAGTTGGCCCAAACATTGTCCATTCATACTGTTTCGGGAAAGACAGCTGCACCGATCAGGACATTCCACATGCAGTCGAAAACACAACAAAGTTAAGCTAATTAAATTACAGATTGCAAAGTGGCATCCAAGAACTCTCCTGTACTCCAGCCATGATACAGTTAGGCCTGATTGTCGGACTGCACTGATCCCAAAAGAACTAAAGCGATATATCATCAATAACGCTGCCTTGACTGAGACGATGGCCAACTGAGGCTGGGACACTGGTGGTACACACAGTGGTTAAAAGACCAGCTGATGTTCTCTTTTAAGAAGTACAGGGTCTATCCTGGAAACGGCAGCCACTGATCGTTCCAAAGGCAAAGAGGTGCAGGAGACACAAATCCATGGCTGCCACCTTTCTAGCTTCAAACAGTGTTCTGTTTGTATTATTACCTCATTAATATTGTAAATATTAGGTTGAATTTCTTCTCCAAAACTACGTCGTGCCTCTTTAAGGCCTTTATTATACAGTAAAGCATTGCTGTTTATCCTTCGAAGCTCCACCCTTGCTTCCAAATATGGTCACTTCTGGCTCCAAAAAAACAAAACAAGATGGCGACAGCTGTAATGCTAAACTCAAGGCTTCAGAATGGTAGTACACAAACCAGTGGATGACATCTTGGTGAGTTTACACTTGGTTTTGACAAGAAATTACCCAGTTGATAGTATATTGCAATTTCTGATTGTCATTCTGGTAAAAATATGTTCTGTACATAGTTTCTATCAGGTAGCTCTGTTTTCATCTGTATTAACTTCATTTTTAATTTATGACAATTAAAAAGCTGTCTCAATTGAGAATGTAGTCATCAGAAAATTAACATGAAAGCAAAGGAAAGTCTCAAGGCCAAAGCTTGTGCCCTCTTCTTTAAATACAAAGTAAATCCAGCGCTTTTAATATATATAGGACTGTCAACTCATATTGCAAATGGAACCTCAAAGTGCCCTTTTCAGGACAACTCTATATTGGTCTTTAGACCTGAGTGGTTGCTTATATGAATCACAGAGTCCAGGCCTCAGCTGAAGGTCAGGCATATAGCGGCTGGATCAAGCACGAGGTCCTCACAACACAGAGCCTTATCATTATTCACTGCCGAGCCACCGGGAGAGCAGTGATGCTAAAACCCCAACATTTATTATGGTTGCCCTTGGCGCTCCACACGGCCGCTATAAAGTCATTGAGCGTAATAAAAATGACACCCAGGAACAACACACATCCACAACTTTCTGGCCTCGATGCACAGGAGCCTATACACATTTACATTCGTTCCATTTGAGTGACACTCTGATGTCGAAAAGCACTTAAAGTGTTTTGGTTCAAGGACAAATTCAAACCTTCAACCCTCCTCTTACAGGGAAATCTGCCTGACGACTGGGCCACCGGGCTGCTGCAATGCTATGAGCATGCAAACAAATGGGCACAAGGCTCACACATTCAGAAAATAACCTCCCTCTAATGTCCTATCCATTCACTTACAGTGGCACTGCGTGTAATGAGCAATGAGCCCAATCGCTCTGGTTTAAGAAGAAAATCTATCAAGCTTCCACGGAACAACAGTAATCAAAGCGTCGGCTATGCGCTGGGATTCGTTTCGCGGAAGCAGAACTACACCAGCAGTGATGTAAAAAATATTGATGAGATTAATTCCTGAATGTGAGGCTACGTTAATCCCGCGTCTGTGATGCTATCAGTGGTGACATTTCATTTTCATCTCTGCAGGATCCTCTACTCTGCTGTGTGGAGATATTCTGTTTGAAAACTGAAATACAAAATTCAGACTGGCTGAAGGACACTGGACTGGGGACCAGTCTGGAGTCAAAGTTGGTTAAAGTCATTTGTTGTGCGTAGCAGGGTTTGAGTTATAATAGAAGCTTTGTGGGGGGTCTCTTAATTAACTAACCCTAACCCCAACTAGCATTTAGGGCGTCATTTAAAGAGGCTAATAACCGAACGGATGCGTCCAGAGAGTGAGAGAGAGGCTGTTCATGTTTGGTTTTACCGTCTGTCCTAAGTGATCAGATCATGAGTGGACAGCTTCAAGCTCGTCAGTACACACCTGACTTTAAACGCTTGAGATCTGATCTCACGTCCCCGCTCTACATGCAAATATACACCTACCTCCTTGGAAGAAACAGGTACGTTTATTAAAATCTATTTATTAATCATTATTTTTCCAAAGAAGGAGTCTATATTAGTTGCTGTTTACTGTGGGAAGAAGCAGACTGTTGATACAGAAGCAGACTTTAAACACAAAAAACAGGCTTTTACAGCAATGTCACTGGCACGATTTACAAGCAAAGAAATATCGTAATCTATTGTATTTAATGCCAAATTTACAACAAGGCACGAGTGACTCAGAATATGCTGTGACCGTTCACAGAGTTTGTTAAGTCTTAAAATGAAGCATTTTGTAAGAGAGTCTGGGATTTTGCCATTGCTAGTGACTTCATTATGTACACACACAGCAAAAAGGTTCTTTGAACAATTGTGTCAAGTACAGTTATTCAAATTATATAAGAAAAGGTATGACAGTGCACACCCAGAGAGAGAATTATATGGCCATTATCAGCTGTAGTTCCTCTGGTTTCTTTTAGCCTATTTATATCACTGATGTAAAAAAAAAAAAATGCCCTCAGAACATTGAGAAATTCATTATTGGTGACTAAAATAATGGTTGTTGAGAATGTATTAGTGCCCCCCACAGAGGTGTGATTTTACTGCTTTCATGGGAGCTCAGCTCCGACTGGCTCCCAGGAAACTCAAACCCTTGGGTGTAGTATTATAGTAGCAAGTTATTAATATTATTATTAATAATAATAATACTAAGTTGTCAACTTCAACAGTTATGATGTTACTGTTTTTTTTAACCAAACTGAATTTCCCATTCTTTTTAACCTGGTGTTGCAGTTGTCTAATCATACCTTTATCATGGAGTATTCGCCAAATACTCAAAACTGCACTGCCAAATGTTTGTCACCTTGGGGGCAGTATAGCAACCTGAAACATTACCACATTACCATAAGTGAATGTTTAAGCAAACACCCTTCAACACATCTTCAGCTGCTACAAAATCCACTAGGATGGGCAGCATGTTGATAATTTTTTTTTGCTTTTTTGTGCTGGAGAGGGAGCATACAGGAGGTCTGGTGCTCATTGAAAATAGCTTTGGACAAAGCATCTGCCAAATAACAGCACAATGAGTTTGTCAGCTAAAATAATTAGCTGAAATAGGCTCAACACTTTGTTTTTGCTTTAAAGCAACATATAAATCAGTATTTTTGTGCAATTTGCTGCCCCCACAGTTTCTAAGTGCAACACAGTATTGCAAATACAAAGTCCAGGACTCTATCTGACAATTTGTATATATATACATATATATATATTATATATTATTATATATACTCATATATAATATCATTATGTGCTTACTGCAAACAAAATTTGGTACGTCATAACATCGTTATGTCTCAAAAATGTATGTCTTAAATGCATGCTCAGGCAATTTTTTGCCATGCAGCAGTGAAAGTTTGCACAAGTGAGCAACGGCAGCACAGTAACAGTAACAGCACATGCATGCACTTCCGCAGTAACCCTAGGTTTGACACAAAACTGGGCCACATATGAAAAGAGTTACAAGCACATCTATACCCCACTGAAAAGTAAGTGTGGTTCCTGAGGGTGACGTAAAGTTAACAACAGTGACAGACAGGAATGATTCTTCTCTCCTGGAGTTTTCACAGGCTACATTTATAGCACAGCACATCTGCAGCTCTGAAGAGTAATATACAGGGAGATTCACTTGCTGAGTGGAGCTGCTTTTTACTTGATGAATGCACTCGTCGTTGGTAAAATGTTGCTGCTCGCGAAGCTATTGATTTTTGCTTCTGCAGCCTTGGTCCCACAAGCCCCGCTGCTCTAAAATCAGGGCAGCGTAACAAAAACGCATGGAAACTAAAACGCCGAGGTCCCACAGGAGAACATGCACAATAAGAAAGGGAGGCAAACAAACCAAAAACACATCCACATCGCAAAAAAAGGGGCGAGGGCATTCAGTGCGGCAGCTCACACAGAACAGATTTCATTTTGGCGGCTGGGAAACAGCTCCTGGAATCCACATTCTCCTCAGCCAGGTTGCAACAAAGCATTTTCCATTTCCCACTGTGATAATGTAGAAGCTCTTGTAATGATATGGAGCAGAAAAGGAGACCCCAAGGTGAGCGCGGGGAAGCCCATGTATCATAGCCCGGCCGCTATCTTCGCACCCATTCACGAGCCATCAGGCCCCAGTAAAAATAAATTGCTGCACTTCACAGTTCAGTGGAGGGAAAGAGGCCTTTGTCTGAAACATAAACTGCTGGTGACCCAAAGTGCTGCCAGTGGAAGGCAAGCCCACACATGCACATGTATATAGGCATATAAAATAACATACATACATTCTTTATCTCTCAGAATGGCTGTGTTACACAACTTGATAAATACCCTGATACCCTGCAACTTGTAAGAGAGGCAGGTAGAGAGACGGGCAGGTGGCCAATCAAACCTTGCAAGCCTAACAACCCAGCCAGTCAGCTAGTCATCCATCCATCCATCCATCCATCCAAAGAGTAGTCGATGTATGTCAAGACAGCAGCCAGGACTTGTCATTATTTCCATTATTTCACATTTTCCAGGCCAGCATCTCTGTCTGTCACATTCGCCCAGTGCACAATCACAAAATTGCAGTAACACAAAAAACACGCTCAACCAGAACAGTTGGAGGTCCGGTGCCCTGCCGATGGGCAGTCGCGGGTGTATTCACACCTGGCTTGTTCGGAGCAGTTGTTTCGAAACCGTTCATTCAGGAGTGTGCGCACACAACAATCGCACTCAGGTGTGCGACCTAACATGCCGGCTAACATTGCCAAGAAAGGGTGGTCTCACTCCGCTGCCGAGTGACTTTTGGTGTGGTTAGTCAAACCACACCAAAAACATCAACCACAGGATGTTTTGATCGTACGAATGTGATTTTAACACCGCTGAATAACTAACAAATCCACAATGTGACCATGAAATCTGTTCAGGCGGGGATCTATAATCCATCTGTATAAACCTTGTATACGTTTCTAACCGTAATTAGTGTACACTTTATATTTTGGATTATTTTTATATATTATTATATTTTCATATATGTTTATTATGTATATTATTTGTATTACTTAAGTTATTGATAAATGCATTATTATTATATTTATATATTATTATATTATTGTTACATTATATATTTAATTGTCATTTGTAGCACTTTAATTTGTGTGTTTTCACAGTGTTTGGGTTGTTGATTTGTGTCCCTTTGACTCTGGGTTGATTAGTTCCTACTTTTATTATGGTGGGGACAGGTATTGGTGTGACGTTGTGATCCACCATGTTGATCGAGGTAGAAGTGTGTTGTGATCCCCGACATTGAGGTCAGAGATATTTGTACTGTTTGTACTGCCTTTTTGGTGAACATTAAAAGAAGACTGAAAACGAGAAGTGTAGCCTGCTATTTATCCACAGCCAGAAGAGACTGGAATACGTTACCATGCAAGAAAAGAGGGTTACACATTTATGCAAATCCCTTGCTTACAATGATACATGTAATAAATAAGCTACAGCAATTAAAACTACATATTGCTATATCTCAGTGAGGAAGCAATCCTGTGAGAAGCCCCTGAAACATTACTGTAGGCCTCCTTTTCATCCTGTTCACGACCTGTTATAGTGCGTTCAGACCAAACGCAAAGAGAATATATATATAGAACAGCAGAGTTTTAGAGTTGATTCACATTACACACACAGCACCCACATTGATGTCTTTCACCATCTAGAGCTGCATCTGGATAACTGCAGCCTCCAGCTCTACCTGAGGCTGACTGGTGCCCAGTTCTCAGCTGCAGAGCGACTGTCCATCTGTCTCCACTGAGTGGTACGTGAAAATCAGTGAATAGTAACTGTGACCAGCAAGTAGACGTAGAGTGAATTAATCTGTTTTACCACATCGGTATGAAACCAAAACAAAGAGATTTCTCTGTGATCTGATGGCATGAATGGATCAAAAGGACGCCGCAATAACAACATCATAATGCTGCCTTGTAAAAAGCCTGAATTCACATTTTGTCAGCTCTGACGACAAACAAGCAGTTCGGACTGATCTGGGATATGCTGTGCTGAGACATATTTCCATGACTTACCAAGTAGTCCAACTTCCTTGCTCGGTTTACACCATGCTTTTTTTTTTTTGTCCTGTCTCAGCATGAGTAGATGTGTCACCGTACAGCTCCGTGTGTCGACAAACGCCACGATTAGTCATTATTATTCCCTTCTCCATTGCTGTTCATGAATGTCAGGACATCAGCGATGTTAACGTTGTTTTCAATTACACATGTGCTTTTCCTGCTACAGAGATTTTGCTATGAAAAAAGGTGTATTTGACCAAGTGTATGGTTCAAATACATTTTCATTGCCTCTCTTCACACCTGCTCAATGCCTGTTATTGAAACAGGTTTGATATTTAGGACTGGAATCACAAGTTCCCCATGTCTCCATCCAGTTTTTCTTGGATTTGACATTTTTTCTTCAGTTCCTTTCCCCCTTTTCTGCTTTGACTGTGGTATAAACTAGCAAACGCAGTCTTTTTGATGGTCGTCCATTTCTTTTTTTGGCACAGGAACACACAAGAACTGATGTTCCTGTGAGATTTCCTCAGCTGCATGGCAAAACATTTTTTATCAACTCAGTAAACCAAAGTCATGTGTGTGGTGTCAGATCTTTGTAGGTGTTAATAAGCTGCAGACTGATTTAATAAATATAGTTGGAAGAAATGCTTTATACAAATTTGAATCATTATTAAAGGGAGTACTTAATAGATTTTGTGTCTCGAAGAATAACAAATACAGAGTAAGTAAAGTGTCAAGGTGATGAATACCAAATCTATTTGCCCTGATTTTAGCTTGCAGGAGGAAAAAAAACAAAAATAATTATATACATATTGACCCCTCATTTGTTTAAGTGCTTAACATGTATGGATTTATCATACAGCGCTAACAATCAATCACTGGAGCAAGCCAAAAATATAGACTAACAGTCCGGACACGCCGGATGGCTGTGGGGAGCGTGGCAGCTGGGTTACCGAGCTGCAGCGGCTCACTCGCCTCTTTGTGTTTTACGTGGCTGCATTGCTGCTGCAGCGCGGCTCCTGCCTGCCCCGTCTGTTTACATGGAGTTTGACTTTGATAATAATCAATACATATGAGGATGTGATTCTCCTTTACCCCGCTGAAAGAGCGAGCAAGCCGGAGGGGGGAACGAGAGGCAGCGAGGGAGAGAGAGTGAAAGAGAGAGAACACAGAGGGAAAGAAACTGCCCTTTCACCTGTTGTGTGGATTCTCTTCATGTCTGTGATGTGTGTGATATTCTACACACAGACACATTAAAACTGTAGTGAAACGCTGGTATGATGTGGATATGACTATCTACTGGTTGTTTTCAGGTCTATTTTTGCAGAGATCTGGCGCGTGTCACGGTAGAAATAGGTGAGACTCTGGATCCCTGGATGACGCGACGCAGCAGCTGGATGCATGAGATGCGTATAACCTGTTAACATGGTCGCTGAAATGCAAGAGGTAACGGCATGTAGCAGCGCTGTACACGCATCCAGTGTGTCCATCCTGGAAGGTAATTCATGTAATGTCAAAGCACCACCCTGCAGCGAGCTTTATAAGCATGGCGTTGCGTCAAGATGACCGTACAAAATGTAAAAGTTTTGCTGGCAAGCGTAGCAACAGCTGGTACAGCAGCTGGCTTCCTGTCTAATGCCGTGAAGTGGTGAGTGAAAAGCCTGCTTTCTCCCCAATTCAATTCAAAGGGTCTTCATTGACGTGGAAATTATAAGAAAAATATTTCTAAAGCATCAATCGCTAACGAACTTAACACATTTCTGATTTACTTCAGTCTAGCTAGCTGTCCAAGATGGTGGACGCACTCGTGTATGGGCTACTCAGGTCACAATGTTGAGCACACAGACAGTGTGAAACAGTTAAGTTTTGTGTCCTCATCCATACTTTTTGTATGCACTTTAAGAACTGTATGTTCAGTTTTATTTTGTATGTATGATTTCACTTCCTGTCTTGATGTTTTTTGTTTTGCAACACACTTTGCATTGGTTGTATTGCCTCTACGTTAAAATGGTAGTTAGCAGGAAGCAGATGTGACACTGGACTGGCCACGGCCGACGATGAAACGTTGTTGTTCCTGTCACTGCTGAACGGCTTAAATAAAAGAAACGTTTTAAAGTGATTCTTTGCATCATGGCTGACGAAGCAGCCAACCTGACAGAAACCAACTGCAGGATGTAAATCACACATGTACATCCTTGTGTGGATGGACACTAAAAACGAGAGAGGGATGCATTGTTCAAACACATTGCTTGATGGTGCTACTAGTGGTTGAAAACTCCACAGGGGACCTTTGGGTGGGTTTACTCAAAGGAAAACATAATTGTAAATAGTTTTCAAAACTATCTCTACACGCAAGTGGGTAATTAAATTTTAATTAATTCTGAAGTGAATACTGATTGCACAGAGTAATGGCTGTAGAACAAAATACAGCATCCACATCTAGACTGGTTCCCTTTAAACCTTGCTTTCACTATGCTATTCAGCCATCAGGCTGGATTTTTCCCAGGAAAAAGGTTTAATTACGGCAGAAAGATGCATCTGCCGATGTGCAACCAAAACAGGAAGAGGTATTGTTTTCCCTGGTCGCTGCCCACAGGTAACAAGGGAACAACTGGAATAAATGTGGAAACTCTACACGGCAAAAGAAAGTTGTTCCGAGAGAGAAAGTTGTTAGCACGCGGACAAGATCAACATTCTTTCTACTAGATCAGTAAGTAACAAAACCCGCCTACTTATTAATACAACCCATTGTTTTACACTGAGACCAGGGTTTCCAGGTCTAATTGGGACTCTTTGCTTTCTCTTGTGTTGGACGCTAGCCAGGCTGCTAACAGAGGCAATGTTGCTAACGCTGTCTTTGCAACAGCGACGCCAAAAGTGATGCCACAGGAAAAAAAAAACAGATGTCAAATATATTAGGCCTATATTAAGCACTGAGCGCCTTCAGTCTTATTCACTGTGACAAAGCATTTAATATTCATCTCAACGTCGCTGGATGGTGAATCAGTGAAATGAGCGCCAGATTGACACGAGGGGGGGACACCTCCTCCTCCCCCTCCTTCCATTCTGAGGTCTGTGGGAGTCCCGGGTCCTGTTCGTTTTCCCATTCTC
Source organism: Lagodon rhomboides (assembly GCA_039737535.1). Classification (NCBI taxonomy): domain Eukaryota; kingdom Metazoa; phylum Chordata; class Actinopteri; order Spariformes; family Sparidae; genus Lagodon; species Lagodon rhomboides. The sequence goes on along the minus strand of CM077798.1, from coordinate 5,771,194 downwards.
TCTGTGGGTTCCTCTGCGCGGCAGCTTAATGCCCAGACTGTTGCTGGACCATTACCCAAATCCATCCCCTCAACGTGGCATGTCAGACCTCACAGACAGCAGGTGCTCGCATCCGAAAGCAGCATGTTTTTAAAGCCTTCACCGCAGGGCAGACGGGCGAGTGCAACGCCGCCGGAGAGAGGCCGCGGGGTTTTTACGGCCGAGGAAGAAGATAATGCTTGGAAAGAAAGTGCCCAGGACAAGCAGCGCTTCGCCGTCTTAAAATGGTTTATTAATATGCATTTCATAAATTAGATCCACGATCTACTCCAACATCACTGCATCAAACGCTTCCCGAGACATCTGCACCTCCACAGCGTCCTCAAAGCAGCGCTCTCTATATTTAGAGAGCCCAAACACACCGAGCGAACAAACAGACGCCGCCGCACTGACAGCAATGTCAGCACAAGAGCAAGCGCAGGTTTTTTGTTTGCTCGTACAAACGATCCTCATTAAGGCGCGCGGAGAGAATAAAGCAAATGGAGGAGAGCGACTGAGACAGGACAAGAAAAGAAGGCCCATCAAGACAATCTCACATAAGCGAGCGGCAACTTAAATTGCCATTTGTTTTCGGAGAAAGGAGTAACGACAAGTTGACAGCGCAATCAAAGCGCAGTGCCATCGATGGAGAATGCGACCATTACTGCGTGCGCTCAACCGAGCCAAATTGGTTATTTCACTGGCACAATTTCGCAGGCATGCAAGGGGAGTGTAATGTAATATCTTAAAAGTACAAGCTATTATAATACAAACAGCATCCTCACACACCTCTCTGCTCAGCCTCCCCTATGAGCCACAATACATTTGTTATGTATTAAGCTGACTGGCTGTGCTCCACACCACTGTTCACTTTGTGCCTCACAATGACACAGTGACTGAATGACTTCTAGTGTTTGCTTGTGTATGTGTGCACACTACCTGAGGCTTACTCACCTGAATCTGCAGATCCTCTCAGCTCTACCGAAAGTTTCAGTGTCTGTCACTTGTTCTTTTGGTTTTACAAGCCAAAGTGTCGCTGTTGCGATTGTCTTTCATCGCTTTCATCAGCATTTGTTTCCAGACGTCGCAGGTAGCCTGGCAAGCTCAGGAAAATCCACTGTACTTCCCAGCCCAAAAACAGCAGACGAGCAACTCACAAGCACATTAACATGGTGAGAGCAAAAACAGCTGATGCAGAGTAAATATCGGCCTGGCATTTGCAAAGTAGCAAGAAACATTATTCTAAATAAATGCTCTGTTTCTGCTGGATGTGTAATGAGCAAAATGTTTCCTAATTATTCCCCCCATATTAAATGTTTTTTTTTAAGCTGTGTTAAAGGGTGATAGTACTCTATGTCAATGTTGTGGTGACATCATTTTCAGAAGTGAAGCTTACATTAACAAGATAACGGCACCAGGTGTTCTCCTGTCTGGCTCAGTCGCTAATGAACATGAGCGTTGTCTAGAGTGGCTGCGATCAGCTACATCGAAAGTATCTCGGCCTGGTGGAAACTGGGGGTTAGTGTTAGCTTAATTCCTTCCTTTATAACAACTAATTAAGAAAAAGTTTATCTTGTTTCTCAGTTCACAAGATCTAGCAAAACATTCAATCCATTGGTAGCGCTTAGCAAACACTGCTAGCACTCAGCTAGCCCATGAAGGCCAAGCCTTGAAGCCAATTTGACAGTGTCCAAAAGGTGTCATTAAAAGGTCTGGTGATGCACAGGGGACCAAAAGGACTATTTCATTTATGTTTTTTACAGTAGTTAAATGGCAGATAAACGTTTTTTAGCATCACAACCTCTGCAAAGTGAATTGTTTCATTTGGTCCTATGACATGTGAAAACTATGGAAGAGCCGCACAATTAAATATTTTAATCCCCATTAAAGTTGTCCGAGGGCTAAACCAGCAGTTGTCCCTGTCGTCTGGTGAAATTCAGAAGCTATGTGGAAGAGCTAGGTTATTTATTACTTAAAACCTTTTTGGCTTTGTGCACCACTGAGCAGCATGAATAACCCTAACCCTCCATCTGAAGCTGTAGGCGGTCCATTGCTAAAGCACTACACAAAGGATCACTTAGATCTAATCTAATGAGACTTGTAAATTGGGCTCACTTTACCAGACAATACTGAGTTACTGTATATTACCCTGTACAAAACACTGAAACTTACCCAAACCCTTACCAAGTCCATCAAACTCTATGGCTGATCTCCAAAAATAGGTGTAGGTCAGTTTATGACCAAAGCACATCTGTATTTCACTTACTAGTGGTATAATTACTCACTATTTTAAACAGTAGCATATCGCAAGGCAGTATATTTGGGCCAAACATGACAGGCCATGCTGATTTCACCCAGAAACTGACGTCCATGCATAGTTTACACACTTTCCTTACTCAATCGCTTGTCAAATCTCCATGCAGGCTGCCATCACTCCTACGTGTCACTCATCTCTGCAGGGTCACAGAGGTTGGGAGCCTCCATGTTTTTTTTTCCACTGAAACAGAGTGACAGAGTGCCTCCATCCATCCATCCAGGCTGTAAGTGAGTGATCGAAAGGTTAAGGTGCATGAATGGCGCGGCTCCAGAGAGGAGGCGAAGAAGCGAAGGACACAACTTCAAGCCTGCTGCCTCCTGACACGCTGGCAGGACTGGTGTGTGGATATGAACCTTCCTATGATGAGATGGAGGAGATAACTCACCAGGGGAAACGGAGAAGGGACAGCTGAGGAGGAATGGCAAGGCCACGTGAAGGAGAAATGTCATTCATACACCTGCACTGTAATCTGCTCGTCCCTACATGGTGCCTCAGCACAGCTATCCCTCATTACATGCCTCCTGATTTTGCCGTTCAGAGAAAGCTCGCCCCTGGTGTTCCTCCAGGTCCGTCCTCATCACGCACATTAGAAGAGACTTCTTGTGCAGGACTTCATTTGCAAGACAGGCTGATGTGTGACACATTATTTATTTTTTTAAAGTCTTTGCATTGGTGCCGTACAGTGCAGTTGAAATTTGCCTGTGCTGCCTGGTCCTTTTCTCACCTTGTGTTCAACAGGAAAGGACAGGCAGGGAGTGGGAGTTGGGAGTCTGCTGGATAGATGGGGGGTGGGTCATCCCGAGTGTGCTGGTACAGAGGACTGCACATGGCAGGGGATGTGGTAATCAGGCGCCACTCCCTAAGACTACAGAGCCCAATGTGATGGCAAAACCTACAGCTAGTCCTCATCAGAAAAAACTACCACAGGCTGACTATTAAAGTAGTTAATTACCACAAGTATTTCCTGTAACTGTAGCGGTCGAAGTAGTAGTTACCGCTTCAAACAAAGAAGTGAGGAAAAGTAGTATATAGAATGAAAAGTCTGAATAGGAAGGAGGACGGATGGTTGGCTAAACAAAGAGAGGACTTTCATTAAAGAGGCCACTGATCACGTCCAGTGTGAAACCAGAAGTCAGCGGTAAGTTATTTTAACTTACTAACATAATTATGTAGACACGCAAGCTACATTAGTAACTGAACTTACAGCAGCAACATAGTTGTTTTTAGCCAAACCACCATGTTTTCCTAAACCTAACCAGGTAGTTTAGATGCCTAACGGGCAGAACAGACGTGTGAGTCGTGGAACCTCTTTTTATTTCTCTGTCCATGCAAACAGGTAAGAACAGACACAATACCAGCGTGGGTAGCATGGCTCACGCACGTCTCAAATTCTCCCATGTGAGCCCCCTCCCCGTGACATTCACTGGCTTCCTGTTGCAGCCCGCATCCGATTCAAGACGATGGTGCTGGCCTTCAAGGCTGTCAACGGAACTGCACCAGTCTACCTCCAAACACTGGTCAGACCACACGCCCCAGCGAGAGCACTTCACTCTACTACATCAGCTGGCCGGCTGGTACCGCCATCACTGAGAGCAAACAAAGCCAGCTCAGTGAAGCCGCGACTCATTCACCTCGACCTGCATACAAACGTATATGCACTTGTAGGTTCTTACCCTTAGCACTTAAACCATAGCACTTGTGTACTTAAGGTATCCTTGATAAATAGCAGCTACGATGCTCAGACGAGGGCTTGAAAATTGTGTCTATTTTTTCTTTTTTTCTTTATTGATGGTGATATGTCCTGGTTTCTTTCTTGTGACAAATGTACTTACTGTAAGTCGCTTTGGACAAAAGTGTCTGTTAAATGCCCTAAGTGTAAATGTAAGTGTAAATGTAAATGTAAGTGAGGTTAGTGTGTCACATCATCTAGAGATTTGGAGTCTCCTATTTTTACCACAACATGTGCGCGGTTCTCTGCAAAAACAGACCTGAAAACGACCTGTAGACAGTCATATCGGCATCATATCAGCGTTTCACTGCAGTTTTAATGTCTGTTTCTTCAGAAAAATGTCACAGATATGACATATGAGAATATATACAACAGATGGAGGGCACTTTTTTCCAGTGAACTCTTTTTTTTCTTTCCCTCCCTCCTTCACTTTCCGTCTTCTGCTTTCTCACTCTTTTAACAAGGTAAAGTAAAATCACCTTTTCTTATTTATTGAAAACGATCAAAGCAAAACTCCATGTAAACAGATGGAGCAGGAGGGAGCTGCGACACTTGACGCGTGAGCCGCCCAGCAGTACACAAGCAGCCAGTATGTTCGGTGGGTAACCCAACCAAACTGCAAACAACAAAGGTCCAGCTGAAAGACGTTGTTTTGTATTTTGTGTCTTGTTGTGTTTATGTTTTAGAGGCACATCCCCTGATGACTGAGGCACTCAGAGTGTACAGTACATGTCCAATTTGATGTGGAGAGAGATGCACTGATATGGGTCAAAGGCTAGATTTATGATGTAAAGGGGATATTGCTTGGTAACCGAAGCTAACAAAAGTTGTGTTTCAGTCTTCACAAAAGCCAGAAACTGATGTCACAGCACACACATGTGTCACCGTGCACTAGGCTTTCGGTGTGTTAGCACATCGGTTATGACACCTTAGTGCGTTTCTAGAAGTACTAATTGGATGGAAGTGTCGCGAGGGAGACATCGGTGATAATGAGATGGCTCGTAGGGCTCTGTCATGGCTGACAGGTTGATGATTTGGTTTACCTGCAGCATTAAAAAGAAGAAAAACAGTAAGTCAAGGTTTGTTTCCGTGTGACAGGACTCATAAAGCGAGAGCACGAATGTCACAAAACCGTACAAGCGTACATAAGTAAATTAAGGACTTAGTGGTATAAAACCGTATGTCTTCCTTTTCTCCATTCTCTTTAACACTTTCTCCCTCTTCCTTTCACTATCACTTCTTTCAGAGAAGCAATTAACAGCTAGCATCTTAGCTGACGAAGTCACGGCTAATTTGAGCTTTATCCGAGCTGCTGCGAGTGATGGGAGCGCGGGGGCTGCATTCAGATGTCCCCTCACCACACAGATGTTAGGATGCAGGTGCTCACACACAGTTACTCACACACAGATGATAATTTGGTGAAAGAAAAGCTTTTGAATCAAGGCCATTAGCAAGCTACACCCATCCTGAATTTGTTCGTAATTTAACGTGATTGTTGATTAGAATGATGACTTCTTCAAAAGCCATTGATTGAATAATTTTTTTAATGGATGAAGTCATTTTTGAGAAGTTAGCATTCGTGTGCTCAGACTAATTAAAATTCATTCCAATGAGCTGTTGTTTGGTGTTTGCCGTGAGCATGACTGGATTGTAAACAAGGCAAAGGTTTCTGGGCCCAGACTCTGGAGGCACAGGAGCTCCAGGGAATTGGGTTTAATTTCAAATACGCTGTACTGAAAATGCACCACTAAATTGCGATATCAACTAAAATTGCAATGAGCAGGCTGACTCTTATAAACTCATTGTGTGACTCTGTGTAGATACCTGCACTATTTAAGTTTAAATTGCACCTTTTTCTATAGATTTCCAAACCTTTACTTAACAACAAATCGCTGGTCGCTGGTTCAAGTCTGTCCAGGGAGCTTTGCGGTATATTATCTCCCTGTCTCTGTCTCCTATCATTTCAGCTGTCCAGGATATGTGTGGAATGGGCAACCTTGGCATGAGCGGCATCATACAATATAGACAAGCACGTCTTTCAAGGCAACGTCTTGTTTCCACATAGCTCATCTTCGTATGTATGCAAGTCCATTCATATCTACCGGAAGCTCTGTGTGATATGTTGTTCACAGTCTGACAGCTAAACAGATCCTTCACTCATCAAATAAACGACAAATGTCCCACACGTCAACCCACAGTGCAACGTTACAGTCCTGAACCCCATGGAGAACATGTGGACTGTGCTGAAGAAACAAGTCTGTGCCAGGAAGCCAACAAATTTGGTACGATTCCGTCAAGGGGAGTGGTTAAAAATTCTGCCAGAAGCGACCAGAAGCTTGTGGATGGCTATCAAAAGCACCTTACTGAGGTGAGACATTTGACCAAATATTAGAATTACTTCATGTATATTTTTGATCCAGCAGATTTGTTCACATTTTCAGAATTTTACGTTTTACATTTTACAGTACAAGTGGATTATGCGTACCTATATTACCCTGTCTCTATTATGCCATCCCAACCCCATTGTCTCAGACTACTGTGTAAAATGTAATGTGGAGAAAGGTATACTGTTCCACTGTCTATGGGACTGCCCGAGAATCATGGACTTTTGGAAAGATGTGCTTGATATACTGTCACAAATTGAAATCTGAAAAGCTACCAGTGTGTCCACAGATTTTCATCCTAGGACTGTTCCGGAAGTCACTGAATATTAATAAGACCAAGAAGAAAATGATAATATACTGTTTCCTCCAAGCTAAACACACAAGTGACTCTATTTTGGAAAAACCCAGACAAACCAAATGTTAATAAGTAGCTCCATTCACACTGCCCTTTAGTGCGGGAATCATGTAACAATACTCTGCCTCGCCGTCTGTGTGAAAGTTAAATACTTCCTCACCCAATTTTTTTGTGATGTTTCCATCCATACATAAAGGAACAGAATTTCTGCACTGACAGTCACAAAACAAAACTGATTTACCCTTAGGGTTTAATCCCAAAATGTACCCTTGGCTACTAGTAAAGAAGCTTTCGACCAGCGCCAGTTTGACTGCTACATCTTCATATACTAGTTTAGGATATTGAAACCCCATAAAAAAAGGAAACTTCACAACAACTGAACAGGAATCAGAGGAAGACATTTACCGTCGGTCTCTCTGCTCCCAACAGCAGATGTTACGCTCTCAACACATTCCAAATAGCTGCGGGGCAAGACTGCAGCAGAGTGATTCCTCAGCACTACAACAGTTGCGTCCATGCCTCTGAACATTTATTATTGTACAGTGAGTAAGAGATAATGTCATCTTCACCGCTGTGACCACCACAAACAAAGTGCAATTCGCCCTTTTGTATTGGGGTCGAGGCGGAAATCTCAGCGGTGGATATTTGGCCAAATGAAGTGCTGTGACACTTCTCCATCTGAGTCTCGCTCATTTTTAAAAATGTATTTGGGTCAGAGAGATGGGGAGTTTTGCAAGATGATACCAGTGTGCCTTTTTTAAAACTGCATATGCCGCGAACAGATCATTTTGATAACATTTGCCCGTGTGTGTGCAGGGATTCATGTTCCTGACATCTGCAACAGCTCTCAGGCCTTCATGTGGGTTATAACTCTCGACTGAACACCATTTAATTACAACAAATATTGCATGTTTTCATTTTCATTAAGTTGCGCTTATTGGCAGCTAAAATGCTATTACCGAGCTGCCATTTCAATCTCCAGACCACCAGTTTCCTACTTTTATAGAAACAGTTCTTACTTCCATTACTTTCAGACATCTGCTGTGGGCTTGGCTCAGTTAAAAACTGTGTAAGCAGATTTCATGCTGCTCAACTCAGGCTGTGTAAAGTTGCAGTAATTAACATTAAAGTAATATAACAAGGAGAAAGACAAACCATATAATTAACAACATGATCGGATGGATATGCAGCGTAGATGTTATTCCATGAGTCGATGTTTTGGCAACAACGTGCCTTCTTTGGGGAAGTCTTATTTATAATATGCAGGTGAAATGACTGTACAAGATAGTCAATAGTCAAAAAAAGAAAAGAAAAGCATATTGGGAGGCACATTGTTGCTGAAGCATCAGCTTGTGTGATTAAATATATGCAGCATTCTTTATTGTAAAGATCTGCTGGTTCTCTTTCAGGTTTTTATACAGACATTAAACAAAAGTAAGACTGTGTCCAAAATCCATACCAACACCACATATAGTAATTCTAGACAGTATGTAGTATGTACAGTATACTGTTTTAGCAGTTAGTATTACAAAAATGGCACAATTTGGAAATGATAAAGATTTTAATTCCAAAATCTTTGGATGTTTCCCCTCTGTTTTACCACCATCCAAAATGTTTTTGGATTTTTTTTTCCCCAGCTGTGAGCAGCTTCTAATTTTTCTTTGTGCATTGAATTGTCAGGGAATAGTGTCAGAAATCAACTACGCATCACATACATTCTGTTTGCTTTGCATTATGGACGTAGACTGAGAACCGGATGACACATTCCCCATGAAAGCTGCTGTGAATGAATGAATGAACTGTACAGCTCCTTTTCTGACAAATTTTATCAGACTGAGGGGGTCCAATTTTGCGTGGGGGGATGCTTAAAAAAACATACATACAGTTTTAAAGCCACTTTTTGAACAATGTAAGCTCATGGGAAAAAGTCTGTTTGGGCTTTTATGCATCACATGATGTAATTACACATTCTGACCAATATGTCAAATTGGCTTCAAAGATTGGTGCTTGTCCCGGGGATATGAACATATATAATGTAGGTATTTCTTCACAATGTTCTACATAAAATATTACTACAATCAACCTCCACTCATAAGTTGTGGAGACATTTAACAAAAATATAAAAATGTCAACCAAATGATGACACTACATGAGAAGTCAAGTAGTGACAGAAGTCAGTGGGATCCATCCTCCGGGGAACATGAGTGAATGTTACCTTTATACCAGTCAGTCTGTAGTCAATGTTTTACTTGTATAAGTGATCACTTTGACCTACTGGTGGAGCTAGATGAAAAGTCAGTGGAACTTTTACATCTTGAGATCCATCTGAGCAACATCCTCTGTAACAAATGGGACTGCTTGGTGTTTGGAGCCCTGATGAAGACGTAGTGGTGAAAACATATTGGCTTTGTTTAATAAGTCAGCCTCTGTAATAAAGGCTTTTTGATCCTTTCTCGTTTGACACAACTTTCGTCATCATGTCTTCGTTGAATGTTGATGCTTTTTTATAATTCCCAATGTTTTTTCAATGTCAAATACTTAACCTCAGACTCCCTGTTCAGAGACTCCGAGCCATCTCCTGTTTGAGTCGGTGATGTAGAGCTCAGAAGTTTGTTCCTTGAACATCAGCAGGATCCAAGCCCAGGAGCTGGCACCGTGTCAGAGGCATCCCTCATCAAATTAACAAAATAGCTACAACGGGAAAAAACAAAACAGCTATTTACATGCAAGCCAGCTTCTTAGGCAGTAAGCAAACTCTAATTAAATCAATCAACACCAATCCTGTTGATTGAATCAATGGCTGAGCTGTGATAGAAAATAATTAGATCAGTTTCCTGGGAGCAGTTATGTTCCTTAGATTCCCGTCAACAGCAAAGTGGCTTACCTTTTTCGCCATGTTTTATTCCTTTCTTAAACCATAGTTCATAATATGTCAGTGACTTTCACATTCAAAATCCTAACAGCAGAGAACAAGAACAATGAAGTTCCACTTAAAACTCCATCAGTCCAAATACAAGTCCAGTTAATCTCACCTAGATGTGAAATCTGTCTAAATTTTAACTTTTGTTTCCCCTTGGACAAGATGCACAACAACTTATCAAAGTCTCAAGGGTTTATCACCCAAGGAGGTCCATAAAGACTTGGTGGCAACACTTGGGGAGAGTGCCCCTTCTTACAGCATGGTGAAGAAGTGGGGTTGATTTTAAACATGGCAGAGAGCCTTGAAGATGACCCCAACCACTGACAAAATCTCTGACATGATCTTGAAAGGTCAACAAATGATACTATGGTGCACTGCCACAGACTCTGTTTACTGGGTCCTGAAACTCCTTGGGCCTAATGAAAGTGTATTCAACACGTCTAGGAACTTGTGACAAAAGTGACAAAAGAACAATCAAAACAGTGTTTTGGTCCCAATAAAGACATATTGGTGAGGTCCGGAAGGCAAGGTGATGAGCTCCATTTTCTTAGATGAAAAAATAAGTGCTGATGGTGGACTATCTGGAAAAGGGTTACACTACAGAGAGTTGAAGTTGCGCCCCTTCCGATGGACCTCATGACGCCTGATTTCGGAAAAAAACGTTGTTCAGTAGTTGATGGGCAGAGAAAAATAAGTTTTGATCCCATTTGAATTGTGACATGAACATTGTGTTAAACCGCTCAGTGAACTACATCCACTTGCTCAACATATGGCACCAACACCAACATGGCCACTGCCTTGCCTTGAAAACCACCATGAAACTGCTCATATTGACAACTGCAGTCATGTGAAAGTTGAGCTTGTCAGTTCTGTGAGCTGCTAATATACAGGAGCAGCTCTACAATGTTATACGGGTTTTGGTGACCATTCAACAAGCCAACATCACTAATGCAACTGTTGGCTGTGTTGTCTTTATACTATTTTCACAGTCTGATATTTCAGCAGTTTTATGACAAACTGCAAAATTTCCACAAGTTGGCTTGTCCCATCGAGCAGACCAGAAGGGGCGTGACCTCGGCTCTCTATCACAGGGGCCTACTAGCTGTTCTCTTGAGAGGAAATTTAAAAAGAAAAGACACAAGAGAAGTACTCTTGCACCAGGACAAGGCTTCCAAGTCCACAGAGGCGATGGCTGCCTTCCAGTAATGTGGATTTGAACTCATCCAGCACCCACCCTTTTCACCTCATTTGGCGCCCTCAGACTATTAACTCTTTCCCAAGATGAAGAAGGAGCTCAGTGGTCACCATTGTGACAGTGATGATGATGTTATTGCTGCTGTGGACCACTTTTTGGAGGTCCAACATGCCAACCTCTGACATGCAGAATTGGTGGTCCAGAGCAGCACTGAACACGCTTATCACGAGCTAGCTAACTTGTGTTGTTTACCATTGAACTCTTACCTCTTGAGGTACAGTGTGGCTAGGGGCTAGCTGGTTAGCATAACTTTAACAGATATCCCTGCAACACAACACATATCATTCCAAAACATGTGTTTAGGTTTTTTCCACATCAGCGATTGTCTACTTTTAGAAATTGTTGCTCTGCTACCATATCATCTTATGAACAGGAAAGAGTATCTTTGGGAAATTAGAACAAAACACAAACATATTTAAAAAGCTTCAGCTCTGTGTTTAAAATCATTTTCAGTATGAAAATAAATTCCAGGAACTCTGCAAAAAGGAAAGGAATAATCATAAAATAACAGGAAACCCTCCAATTCTTCTTTAAAATCTTCTGTACTGAAAGGGAAAACTAATTACTCAATTTATTTGTCATCCTGTGGCTACTCAAATTGAAACATATGTGTTTTTTTCTTTTAATCAAACAGTGCAAAATGCCCTGCAAATATGAGGCGACCGTTGTCCTAAATCATTGCTGCAGTCCAGGTTGCACTGCATCAAAAACTCCTTCATAAGATATTTTTTGTCAAAAAATAATCCTCACCATTGACGTGCATGTGTTTAAGGCTGTGGAAGTGTAGTGTTAGTGGGCACCTGGGTGCTATCAGGATAAAGGGCTAGGGCGATTGTCCCCTCTGCTGCCCCTTCATAAACACCATGGTATCACACATGGGGCATTAAAATGGATCCGAGATGAACTCCCCCATGCAGCCAAGCAGCTCCTGTGTCTTTAAGTCCATGTAGTAATCCTTTATGTCCTTTTTTTTCTCTTTTAATTGTGTTGGTGCTCAGAGACATAGAGAAAGTAGATCATGTCAGGCCGGATTAGCATGATTCATTTGAAATTTTGTTTCAGCTAATTAGATGCTATGGCGTCCTTTATTTCTCATACACCGCTGATGGAGAATGGGGGGTGGGAAGGGACGGCCTCTATCGTCATTTCACCTGGGACCAAGTAAAGATGACAAGTGGGGGAGGAAGAGATAGCGAGCAGGCTGAAGACAAGGGAAGAGGACAGAGGAAAGCAAACCTGCATAACGTGTCTGCTGGACTTCCCAGCAAAATGCTCACACTCAGGACACTGGCTGTTATTTGAGGAGCAGGACTACATGACTCAGGCTGCCAAAAGACAGAATTCCAGTCACTTTAAATGAGCTCCTTGAGGCTGATGTTAGATTACAAGGTACAAGGTCATTTATTTGTCATTACACAACACAGATGGGCATAACGAAATACACAAATTACAGAACATACAGTTATTTATAACCAAATAAACACATAGTTCTTTTGAATCTGCGTCAGGGTGAATGTACAACATCTGGGAAACTCTGTCCATTAACTTTTACTGTGTGTGAGCACCAAGCATCGATGTTATAAACACAGAGTCCACCTCTCCTCGTCCAGCTGTAGTCCTGGGCTCTGTCGGCTCAGAACACGGTCCGACCGACAGCTTGATCCGACATGTTGTGGTGGAGACAGGTCTCTGTGGACACAACAGACTCTGATTTCACATTGTTTTGCAGCCTGAGTCCCATTTTGTCAATTTCCTTTTCCTGTGAGCAGACATTAGCCAGGGGCAGCCTTAAACTGAGATGGATTAGCATTTCTCTTATTCCGACTCTCTTCCTCTCTGGGGCTGTCCAAACGGTCAGGTTGGATGGTCAAAAGACACCGTGGGCAATCATGGTTGTCAAGTCTCTGATGATGACGGCAGTATTTCTACCATGGGCAGTTTGTGTGTCAGAAATAAAGCTGAGAAAATGACGTTCACAAAAACAAAAACGTAGCAAAATTTGGAGGAGCTACCGGCGGCTGCTGCATCTTCATGCCCTGAATTTCTAGTTTCTTTTTCAAGTAGCTCTTCTCCGCCTGCGGAAATGTTTGAGTGACAGGTGACAGTGAGGGAAGCACAGGCGAAATTAACAAAATGAATGACAGCTGAAGTCCATGTAGCAGCTCCAGTTTCAGGGTATTGGTATTGTGCAGGCTGCCTCGCTATCCCGCTGTCATGACTAATTGCGACACTTGAAAAAAAAACAGCCATCGTTAGTCACACCTGTGCTAATTATCTTGCGTGGCCTGCCCTCTTCCAGGTCACCATGGCGGAGAGGAGGTCGCGTGGCTCGAGCAGCACTTGGCGATGCCTCTGTCTGCTCGGTCGTCTCCTGGATCCACACACTTTACATATATTATCATTTGGATCAGATAATGCAACATGTAAATTGTGATTTTGTTGTTCTGTTCTGTTCATGTGACATCTATTGCACGTCTGTCCCTCCTGGAAGAGGGATCCCTCCTCTGTGGCTCCTCCTGAGGTTTCTTCCATCCATGCGTCCCTGTTATCATTTTATTATCATTTCAACAACTCAGAGGTTTTGCTGTTACATCATTGCTTTGTCTGTTATAACCAGCAGCTAATGTCACTTTGCTGATGTTCAAACTGCAGGCCCAAATCTGTTTTTGACACATCCAGATTGATTTTCAGGAAGTCTGGACAGGGAGAATAAAAAAACACATGAAAACCAAGTTTTGCAAAAATCCACATTTGGGGGAGGTTTGAAATTAGATTCCGCGAGCGATATGGAAGACAACACAGAGAACAACAGTCCACAGAGTGCTGAAATAAATTGTCTCTATTTTTGACCAGAGGGCTGCTGCTCAGCAAAAGTACCAAGGTGTCGTATCACAAGTGTTCTGTGAAGCTCTCTTGAAACAAACACAGTTACATTTACATTCTGTTCGCTCTTTTTTCTTCAATATTAGGAATATTTGCTTTTATTTTTTATTTTTAAAGCATTGTTTACGTCTATGTTTGCTTGCTAACAGGCCACACGGGATGTATGAGCAGTGTGTGTTTGTGGCGCAACGTCTTAGCTTTTTATTTCATGTAAACGGGTTAGAGCAGACCCTCCAGCGAGCGAGTCGCGCCTCTCGCTCACGTGTCAGGTGAGGCTGCAGCGGTGTATCATCTAGAGATTTAGAGTCTCGCCTGTTTTTATCCACAAAAATAGAGCTGAAAACGACCTGCGGACAGTCATGTCGGCATCATACCAGCGTTTTTAACTGCAGTTTTAATGTCCGTGTCTGTTAAATGTGTCACAGGCATGAAGAGAATACACATGCCACCGCTGAAATACATCCCCTCTTTTTTAACAGGGTGAAGTAAAATCACAGCATCATTGTATTTATTGGTAATTATCAAAGGCAAACTCCATGTAAACGGACAGGGCAGACACTTAACACTGAGTAAATATGTATTGTATTGTGCACATGCAATCTTAAAAAATATATATAACAAAATGTGGACCAACTCGACTAAAAAACTCAACTTTGCTCCAGATGGAGAATAGTGGTCAAAAACAGGATACCTATAAGACTGTCAGTAAGGACCAATCATATAGTCTTCAACCATAATTGGTCACCCAGATTTATCACCCTGTGATAGAATATAACACCCAGAGTGTAAGTTGCTGTGACAATATGACCACTTCCCCCGAAAGTGAATTATTGATGCTCAAACATGAAGCCTGTTTTCTGACCTCGGGCCAGATTAATATTTCACAACTTTCAGAGTCACCTTTGCCGCCCTATTTCCTGGGCGGCGCAAGGACATTTATATCAGTTTAGAGGTTGTGATCAGGAATCACACCACCCTGCTGAGGATACAGAAAGAAGGCCAGTGTCTATAAATGGCCATCCCAGATGTCTGGAAACAGAGCAAAACAACCTAAATCTGTACCGGCAGACATCCGGCGGGGGTGATCGTCTAGACAGTGTCTCAAGTGCTGCGCTTAAGCACATCTCAAGAAGCACACCGCCTCTAACTACCTTTCACCTTCAGCCTCGATGATGATTGGTGTGATTGACAGCTGTCATCGCGTTGCACATGCTCATCGTGGCCTCTAGGCGCATCGAACAAATGTGTAAACGAGACGCTGATTTGATGTGATAGCTTACTGTTCTTCTCCCACGTATGGAGGGGTCAGGTCGAGAGGTCAGCTCGGCCCTGGTGGACGCAGGTCATCGCTTCACGAACAGCTGCTCCGCCACGCTGCTAACCAGCTCCTAACTGACTACAGACACTCTGCACAGAAAAGAAAACTGTCACGGAAATATTCTGAGCCCTTTAATTTGTAGGTGTAATCTTGGTAATACGGTGTGAACTCAGTGCTGAAACACTATGAAAGGGGCACTTACTGTAGGTGTTGATGCTAAAATGCTATCATTTCAGTGCTGTCAGAGTGATTGAAACAGGCAGGATGCTGTAACATCTACTCCTGTGTCACCCGTCACCTGCAATCAGACTCGAGCATGACATCTGTTCTTCTTCCCGTATATGTATCACTTATGTGATTAACCCTTCTCCCCCTGATGGAGAGTCATTCTTTTCAACGAGAGAACTTGACACCACTTTCTTAGTCTGTTGATGATTGGTTGATTTATCTCTGTATTTATTTTTGAGCTACAGCCGCTTAAATAAAAGACTGCGAGTAGTCTGCAAAATACTGAAAAACACACCCACGAGTGTTCCTGAGCCCCTGTGGTAATCTCCTTCATACAGTCATGTGTCCGACAAAGTGGTACCTGTTCCAGACAGGTGTTTTTGGATCGTTCCACAACTCTCACAGTCTTTAGCTGACCCTGTCCCAACACGTTTCAAACACAGGAGATAAAATCATTCTAGATATGTTTGAAATGGGGCTCTGTGGAACATCTGAGTTGTGGGGCCGGTCGTTAGTTGTTAGCACTCCATTTCTTAACAGATGTTTACGAGGCTCTGTGCAAGAACTTTAGCTGAAAATAGTCAGATTTACTGAAATTATAAACACAACGTGAATAAACAGCTGTTTTGACATTACAATGTCTGTGTATTGTGTTGCAGAACATGCTAACAAGTTAGCTCCAGCCCAAAGCTCCTGTGCAAGTGGTGTAGACGCTAACCCTTCCCTGGTCCCTGAGCTCCTTGTCTGATCCGCTTTCTGCAAGGCTAACTGAGCTATCCAGCTAATGGCAGCTACAGTTAGCCGCAGTTAGCTGTCACTCTGGTGAGATGCTGCCCCCTGTGTTTTGAATATGGATTGGACAGGTTGCAATCCTTACATATCGCACCTTTCACTCCTGTTGCTCTCTGTTAGCGGAGTGGAGAGAGGCGCTGAGACCAGGCACTCGAGAACGTGGATGAAGTCACATCCGACCAGACATTAGCCAGGAGCAGCGTTAAACCAAGCTGGATTAGCATGGCTCTTTCCACTGGTCACGTCTCTGTTACCTGGCATGTGTGCCGCTATAATGTTCCATCCTCAAAGCCACTCCATATCCCAGTGGGAGCATTGATGTTGTTGCCTTGCACAGATTGTGTTTATTTCGTAATTTCTCCTTAGTTCTTGTGCTACTACTGTGGTTGGATAGGCCATGTAGTGAAATCATTTAGTTATTTGTCTGTTTTAAGTCTGTTTATTGTTTATACTTCCACTTCCACTTTGCTGTAGCAGGTCTTTTATTCTGAAAATTGATGCACTGTGCCGTTTCACTGTCGACCTCCTTCGACCTGCTCTGTGCAGACTGAATCCTCCACGGAAACAGAGAGGAGAGTCGCCTCTGGGATGTTGCTGAGACCTGCTGTGGCGCAGCTGGTGGAAACATGAGCAGGCCACGATCGGCCCGGGTGACTGTTTCTCAGCCCGGTGGAAACTGGGGGGTTTTCCAACTCTCTTCCTTCCAACCGTCAGGTCGGTTGGTAGGAAGATGCTTTGGGCCTTGATGGCCTTTAGGTCCGCTGCTCTTAATCTACAACACCCACTTTCTTTTCCAGTGACGATGACAGTATATTATTTGTATGTGTTTCACTTTTATGTGAATAAATGCTTAGAAAACTTCAAATTATAATCCTGAAGATTTCTCTTTTGCTGGATTTGTGACAGGCAGGTGGACATATTCGACGTGTGATATAAATCCAAGAGAAAGCTGTAACTAAAATACCTCACATCCAACTGGAATACCTACTAACTATCAAAACACCTGATGCATCGCCAGCAACGACTTCAGCCACTTCAGTGATATAGATGACAAAAACATATTAGATTGAATTAAAAAATGACAACAATCCCGAGGAGTTTCGGCAGGCTATCTCTGGAACCTGAAAGAATGGTTGAAAAATTCACCCAAACTAACTAGTCTGACTCTCAGAATTGATTAAAGCTCTTTCAATACACAGATAAACACTGGACACAACTTAAAATACATCATCCAGTATTTGGTCAAACACATGACTGATGCAGAATCTTACCATTTATCCATTTTATTTGTGTGGATTCACCAGCACTTCACACACACCGATGACAGCCAGTGACCAGCGTCCTGACCGCCCTTGGGAAATTTGGGGTTCAGTTTCTTGCTCAAGGACACTTTGACATGTGGACAGGAGGAGCCTGTGAGGACGGAACCACCAACCCTGTGATTACCGGAATGACTGCTGGTGCGGTTCTGATGCACTGTGCTGCAGAGTGTGCGACAGAATGCCACACTTCAGGGAGACACAGCTGGTCTGTGGGTGTAGCCGAGGAACTGAGCTACAGCTGGTCAGCCACGGACCTTGAGTCATTACTCAGTTTTCCCTTTTCCTTTTAACATTACATTAAAGCAGCAGGGAACAGCTTTTGACATATTCCAATTTATATGCTGACCAGACACGGAACAAAATGGCTCCATACAGCTTGTACAGTGTAGACCCGAGACCCAAAATTGATTTTAAAAGACATTATTTACAGCCTCGACGCATGGTCAAGCTTGTGCACCGCAATAATTCATTTCAGAATTCAGAATTCACGGGCTGGCCCATGATTTAGGGTATTTAGGAAATTAAAGAATGCCTGAAGAAAAAGACAGTGATGATAGTGACTGTTGAGGATATTTGCAGTGCGAGGTTGGCAGGCTGTTCCAGTCTAGGTGTGCAACGCTGATGCCAGAACAGTATTTCACTAAAGTGCAGTACTTGCAGTGTACGGGGGCTTCATAGATGCTTATATTATCAGTGGGAGTGGCAATCTGTAGATGGGTGTCAACTTGAGGTCACTACCACTCATTTGACCTTTGAACTCAATTCTGCCCCGTGGTTTCCTCCAGAGGATCGACTGGGCCGGTTGAACCATGTGTGTGTTTCTCCTGTCAATGAATTACCAGACAATCCCCCGCTCCTGTATTCACGACTCACTGCACCGGTGGATTTTAAGTGAACACTACATCACTCACACTGTCCAGCTCCCCGGAGACTGTCAGCTGCGTCAGGAGGGATGGTTTTAGAGGGGCTGAAGATTAGGCCGCGCCTGACATCAATGAGGTTACTCAGCGCGATTGGAAAAGACTTTCCATTTCCTGTCTGATGCATGTGAATTTGATCTTGTATCAAGGACTGCTTTAAATTCCCCATCTTGTGCGTTTACGTTTGATGTGATTTGCTGAGGTCTTGAAATTTGGGATTTCAGGAAGGTTTTGTGTACATTTGCCAAGTCAGATGAAATGTATCATGAGTCAGGTGTTTTTTGTTTTCATTGAATTTTCACCTTTTTCATGATGCTAGCTCAGATCCAAAGGGTCTATGAAATTCTGTGTTTGGATTGGATTATCCTCTGGGAGCACTTTTCAGTCAGTCCTTTGCTATGAAGTCACTGAACGGATGAGGAACACAGTACAATCAGCAAATGACCGTGCGTGGGTTTGATCTACATATTCACTGTTACGCCAACAGTCAAAGTTGAGTCGAAGAAAGGTTTTTAGTGTTGGAGTTTGTGGCGGAAAGGGACAAACAGATGGAGGTCGTTGTAACTTTTGAGATCTGTGAGCTCAGTTTGTGCTAGCTAGCTGGTGAGCATTCACTGCTAACATTTGTACAGTTGGCGCGTTGCCTGTTTCAGGAGACAACAGAACTGTGCAGTCATCTGAAGTCATGTATCTGCAATATTCACTCTCATTTTAGCTCCATTTTACTCTCCTCCACATCCTAAAGGAAATATGTGGCTCTTTCGCTGCGTAATGCTCCAGTAGTTCACTAGCTTGTCGCTAACTTTGATCTGCCATTTGGTGCTGGACAGGTAGTGTCGGCTGATGTGAGCGGTGTGACTGAACCTTTCACACCCTTTTTTTTTTTTGAGGTCCTCAGCTTGTACTTGTTGTGTTGTTTAGCAGAATTCTATAACACAAGTTGTTCTGTGAAGCTCCAGAAATGTTTTACGGACTACAAAACTTTACCTGACTTCCCATCAGCATGAGGGTGAGTTGATGGCTGTATTTTCAATTTTGCGTGAACAACTAGCAATTATTGGTTAAAATACCAAAATTTGGAGGAAGAAAAAACCCAACATATTTTGGTGCTGACCCAGTGTTTGCTGAAGCTTACTAAAAGGCCTGGTAACTTTTATATGATCTTCAAAAACCCACCTTTAGGTGACCTTTCACTGAGTGACCCTGCCCTCTGTCTGCTAATCGACATCTACTGACCTTCCTCCTCTGTAACCCTTGGATGGCGTCATGCGCCATTCGCCGGCTGACCAAGCATGAAATGATCACCCGGGTCCACTGTGAGATCTGGTATTCTGCTGAGCCTCTGAGCTGGCACTCCAGTTTGGTAACTGGCATAAATCAGGTGAAGGGAGCGGGGTGAAGGGGACTATTATCCAGATGCCATCTATGTTTAGATTAATGGAGATGAGATGAGATAGAGATGAAGATTTATTTATACAGAGACAGAGAGAGATTGATACAGGAAGGAAGACAGGAAAACTGAGATTAAAAGAGAAGAAAGGAACAAAGGAATGAGAAAGAAGAGGGAGAGCGGTGTAGGAGGTTCAAAGGCTTAATGACCATTTGCACAGCTCATTGGTCAGGAAGAACAACCTTGGCAACCTTGATGCAGCCCAGGAAAAGCTATCCATATATCTGGCACTTTACAAGCTGCATTAGCTACCTTATCCTGCTGTATTACCTGGCTGCCATCGACATGCATCATCAGTCCCGGCCGCCCGCATCATCAGCCCGAGACAGATGCCTCGATCTATACTGCCATAGTACTTAGCAGCAGCTGTCAGCCACAGAAATGGCTTCCTACATTCATGAGCAAGGGCAGTCTCATAACACAGGCATGCCATACCCCAATCCATAAAGCAGGACTCATAAAGTTTAATAATGCTGGTATATTTGACATGATCATTATATATGAGCACAGGCTTTATCCAGTGATAGAATGCATGTAAGTACATTAGCTCAGGTACAATTTCGAGGTACTTGTACTTCACTTGAGTATTCCCTGTCTGCTGCTTTATACTTCTACTCCACAATTATTTTGATGCAAATCTTGTACTTGTTACTCTTCTACATTTATTTGAGAACATAGTAACTAGTTACCTTGCCTGGCTGATAATCAGCCAGGCCATTAATGGTCGATCGATCGATAGAATATATGCATAATTTTCCTTTACTACTTTCGAGACTTAAGTGCATTTAATATCAAATACTTGCAAATACAGCCGTCAGTATGTTGTTATGCTGCCCCCTATTTGTTTTGAGTATGGCCAATCATCACATATCGCACCTTTGAGACTATTACGTAAATATGCTGCTGTTCACATGGATGTTTGTTACCTTTACCAAAATAATATTTTAGCATGATATCTTTAAAGTATGACTTTTGGTATACCTTTTATAACACCAGTTATACTGGCTGTATTATAAGCTTTTTATATTGTGACGGTACCATTGACGGCCCACACCATACAGTCTAAGTATTTTCTTTACATTTCATTAATTAAGACAAATAATCTCACAACACAGTTTTGGTTAAAATCTATTGTTTTATTATTTACTCAGGTCATTGTCGTCAGCCAGCCGCAAAACACAGGCATGTTGGCAGGCATAGCTGTGCTTGTGAGGGAATGTAGTCCCAAAGGAAAGGGCTGTCTGACGGCAATGTAAAGTGTCAAACATTTTCAAAATATAGCATACACTTAAACAGATATTTATTATTTAGGTTTGCCATCTTTTAGTTGACTAAAATACATCTTGCTGTCGGTGCTGTTTAGCAGTAACCACGCTTGTTGGTGCAACTTGCTGCTTCTCCACACAGAAGGGAGAGCTGATGGTCATCTACTGCAGGCAACACAAGCACCTCATACAACCCACATCAAGATACCCCCAGTGTCACTTCAATGGTGTTTCCCATTTGCCGGTTGCACAAAATGTGTGATGAGACTGCAGCTGAGAAACACTGGTGTGTCCTTTAAAAAGTAACAAAGTAACATATTACCTTGATGTACAATCCAGTTGTTAAGACTCCATAAGCTCATCAATAGTTTACTAACTGGGTACATTTCCATGTGTTTCCCCACTTCTTAAAAGTTACCTGACTTATTGACTGCAGTGCCATTTTTCGTCCATTCCACCACAATGAATGTGACCTTCACATAATGAGCTTTCCCTTCATGCAACACAGAGCTGTGCCATCAGTCAGTTTTCGCTTAGCGAGGCTGTCTGGCACACCATCAGGTGCTCTAACAGAGCAGGTGCTGGAGTCTCAGAGCTGTGATTGTGTTCTGAACAGGGTATTTCCTCAAGGCTCCCCTCCCCTCTTCTCTCTCTCTCTCTCTCTGAGCAGCTGGACGTCTCCTCGCCTGATTAAAATAGAAATGCTGTCGTCATATGATTTGAATTATTTATATATACATCTCAGAGTAGTTTTGAGTGGTTTTCACATATGGCACTTTAAATGGAGTGTCCAAACCATTACAGGCTCATTCAGGATTTACCTCAGTCAGAAGACCTAACTGAATGGCAAAAAGACGTGTAAATAAATGAAAAAAAAATTAAAGACGTGCTTTTGGCTCGACCATGTCTTGGCCAGGATTTAATTTCCTGGTGTCTTGGCATCACCATGAGGTCGACCGGATGGATATGAGGATGGTCAATTTTCTTATCTAACTCTCAGCAAGAAACAAATTATGTCAATTGTCTGTAATCTCCACAAACTATTCCTTTAAAAAAAGACTGTGTAGATGTCTGAACAGTTGGCCCACATTGGCCCCGAGCTGCCCTTTGGATATGTTATATGATGCATTACACTCTTAGAAATAAGGGTTCCAAAAGGGTTCTTCTACAAGGGCTGAGGTTCTACCTGGAACCATTTGCTTCTGAAAAAAACGTTTCCCGAGGAAACGGTTTTTCAAGGGTTCTTGGTAACACTAACGGTTCCAGTAAGAACTATTTTGATCCAGAGAACCCTTTTTTGGAGAAAGAGTTCTTCAGGGATTGTTGAAAGCATGGGTATAAGATCCTGTATGGGTTCTTTGTAGAACCTCTCATGGGGGGTTCTGGGTGGAACCTT
The DNA here is from genome assembly GCA_039737535.1 of Lagodon rhomboides. Taxonomy (NCBI): domain Eukaryota; kingdom Metazoa; phylum Chordata; class Actinopteri; order Spariformes; family Sparidae; genus Lagodon; species Lagodon rhomboides. The sequence goes on along the minus strand of CM077798.1, from coordinate 5,748,642 downwards.
ACACACACAATTCTAGGTATAACCCTTTATGTTGGGTTCTAGGTAGAACCTTCCACCTTTATTAAAGGTTCTACATGAAGCCAAAAAGGGTTCTCCTATGAGGACAAGCCAAAGAACCTTATATGGTTCTACTTAGAACTTTTATTTCTAAGAGTGTAGGTACTACAATTTTAACAGTGTTGACAAACTGTATAATTGGATTTCTTATAATTATTGGGCTGCCTTTATTTCCACCTTCTTTCCAAATACTTGTCAACCATAACCACAGGTAATTATTCTTATATTCTCATAATGACTTAAGAACTGGAATGTTCCAGCCATTGAGCAGTTGATGTTAGAGTTCATGTCTGCCTGAGTTGTTATCCTCCCTTTATTTCTGCCTCCGCATCCTTCGAAGTCTTTTTAGACTCGAGCCAAACTGTGTTCGGGGATGTTTGGTGATTACTATAGGACTTCAGATGTGATGGCACATAAAAGAGGCTCTTCCCTGCCTCGATTTTGCCAGGGGCCATTTGTTAGGTTGCCTCACGCACCACCTGTTCTGGCATAAATAAAACATGCTGCCGTGTCAGCCTCTGCTTCCTATAACTTAGTTTCTTCTGAAAAAGACAGAATGCTGGTACGGTGGGAAAATTAGCTTTGAGATGCAAAACGGTTTGTCGAAAACCTGCTGTGGCTTTCAGGATACATTTTCGTGGAAACGCGATTGACAAATTCAAAGCGTTGCGTTTGTAATCTGTTGTTCTTTCAGCTTGGATAGAATAAAAAAAAAAGACGGACACAACATTTTTCGGTTCAGAGATAAAACAGAATACTTTATCTTGTGCAGCGTGTTGCCAGAGGAAATGGGTTGCATCATAATGTTCGGTGTCAAAGAGCTGCACACTGTATAAGGAGCTCTTTTCTCCATTTCTGTGCAGTTCTTATATTTTATTCACTGGCCTCTCCGAGCAGGCAGCTGTAGGGACTGTGTTCTGGATCTACTGCACCTGACGGGTTCAACTTTGGGAATCCCTTTTCTGATATCTTGGTATAGCCTGATTTGACTTTGACCCATTATAATTTCAGACACATTCTGAGTTGTGAGTCCTCATTAGGAGCAGTGATATCCAGCTGGCCCCTCTAGACGCCTACCAATGAGCCGGAGGCCTATCGACAAGGAAAAAGGTACCGCTGGTTTCGACTCGGTGCCAGACAACAGAGGGGAGGGGGTGTTGTAAATGGGAAAGAAAAAGGGGTCACATAAAGGCCCGAATGCAGCTGAAGAATAAGAATGAAGCAAAGTGGGGAGCGTGTGGCCAACAAGAGGAAACTGATGTGATCCTGGAGTCATTGTCTGATGGTTCATCTCATCAGTTTGGGTGCAGTTTTCTCAAAATGTGTCCAATCACCACTGACCTGTGATGGGTTCATCATAGGTCAGTGGTGCAGGCATGAAAACACAGAATTTGGACCAAACTGACGTGGCACTGAAGATTGGCGACAATCATGCCAACAAGACACGATTACTATTGAGCTAAAATAATTTTAGCAGCCTTAGAAACCAAAGGGAACATACCATCATACTGTTACTGTTCAAAATGATTGATACACAGTATCATAATATGAAACTTAGAGTATAACATCCACCCCTATTTTTACATTTTGATACAAAGTCTTATTCACAAACGCAGTGATAAGTTTCGTGTTGTCTTCACTGCTATTTTCTTCTCTATGTACAATTCTGAAGATATTGTCATTGAATGTATTGTGAGTTCACAATAAAGATGATCATTTACAATACTTGTATGTGTTCTTTCAATCTGAAGAAAGATACGTGCCAATGTGTTGCCTTAAAATGACAGTTTACATATAGAATTACAGTATTTTAATGTAGTATAACCGTGTACATTTGCAGGAATTCACTGGGTACTGAGTTGCAGTAAGGATGATGGTAATGGTAATGGTAAGTTACAATTAAAAACTGTGATTAGGGTGCATCATTATACAGAATGACATATTGTAGTTTTATGGTAATGATGCTGTTGAAAACACAGTACATTGTTTTAATATTACTGTAAACTGTAATGAATTTACAACAATTAATTATGATTAATGCAATATCATATTGTATTGTTACAAAAAAATTGTGCTAGATTTACTGTGATTTTCACGTGTATTACTGTACAATAACTACTGTATACTACTGTGACTTTAATGCAGTTATTAGTCGTTATTTTACTGTGAAAGTTAAATAATATTTGTTTACAGTTGCAACATTCGCCTTGTTGTCCAAGCCTTCTCTGTGAATTGTGTCTTTTTTTATCTGAATAAAGTTTTTCATTATTATGATTGATCAAGAAAAGAAATTAGTGGGCATTAAAGTGAACAGTGAAAACTATGCAATAATAACCATGTTTGTATTCTTTAAGTATTTGCCTTCAAACATTTCTGTGCACTTTTCTCCAAATTATAACTATTCAGATCACATATTAAGCAACAGTTATATTTTTATGCATACTGTATTTATGTAACATCAACATTTTCATTGAGATGCTGATTTTAAAAAAGTTAGGAAGTGTTCCTGAGCCCATGTAGTTATCTCTTTATACAATCACGTGTTTGACAAAGTGGTGAACTTCGCCCCATCCTGCCCTGTGACCGACTGAGCCGTCGAGGATTCCCCTTTAATACCCAAACATGACACTATCACCTGTTACCAATGAACCTGAAAAAAAAAAAAAAAAAACTGATGAGGTAAAACATTAAATGTAATGTCTTTGTACTGTTTTTTATTGAGTTTATGTCAAAAAGAATTAACATGTTATCACACTTTTTGTTTTTGGGTTATTCTTGGTGGTATTTTACATGTGCAGGTTATAATTTACACATAATGGTGGAACGTACAGAACTACGTAAACCACCTTCACCTGATGTTCTTGCCTCAGGTTTTGGTACAGTTTCACACAATGATAAACTTTTCTTTTAAAACTTGAGCAAATTCCGCTGAAGTTAGGCAGGGTCGGAATGCTGTGGACACTGTATTCAAACAGACTTCTCACTTCAAAATCTCGACAACCTTGTCAATCTTATATAAAAGATGACGTGTGGAAAAAACTGAGAGTCACAGCTCCACCTATCACGCCACAGAACACCAGTGTTGACTCATCCCTGATGAATATTCATGCTTCATGGTTGTCCGTCCGGTTTGTGCTGATGGAGGCATTTACAGCAGTGATGTCAAGGTTGCTGGCATTGTGCTGGCCAGATGTACAGACGCACACACTGAATCTGGCTCGTTGGACGCCAGAGCATGAGAGAATGGGCACGAGTGAACGGACTGGCATTCACTTCACTTTTTCACCTTTTCATCACCTACACTCAGTGGCCACGAATCACCTCCAAAATACACTGAGAACAGTTCTATAAAAAGTTATCATCTCATAAAAATAAAGGGTCTTAGGACATTTTCTAAAGGACAGGAATGCTGGGAAGGAACTGCAATAATGGTTATCAGTTGTTCAACTTATATAATAGTTTTTTTTTAAAAAGCGTTAACATTAACCAGGTAGTTTTTGTGCCTAAACCTAACCACGTAGTTTTTGTGTTAAACAACTAAGTAGTTGTAGTGTCTAAACTTAACCAAGTGGTCTAAGTGTCAAAAATCTAACCTAATCTAAACCCTAATCAGGTAGTTTTGTACCTAAACCTGCTTTTCAGCAAGCTTTATTTTGAAAGCCTAACTGCAAACTGCATAGTACATATTATCATTATTGCTAACTTGACAGCAGAGCCCTTCACATCTAAAACTGCCACTAGAAGGGCAGGCTGAGCGTCATAGTTTGAGTCATACCCGCTCTGCAGGTTGTGTGTGTTTTTAATCTTGTGAGGATGAAAAGTACAACTCTGCATATCCTTGTATCTGTTCAAATCAAAACCTTAGAGCACATTTTTAATTTGTATTAAAATATTTAAATCAGCATTTTTAATTGTTCTCAAAATAGCACGCAAATCCAAAATCCTTCACTGAGACCACTGTCATCAGTTTGGACCGTGGTCTACTGAGTAAACACAACATTTTGAAATGCAAATATACCCATATTTGCATTTTAAAATGTTGTGTTCATGCTCAAGAAGTGAGAGAGATGCAAAATAATGTAAGAGGCACAACTACTGACAAACAGGAATATAAAAGATGTGGTGAAAAACAGTGGAAAAATCTTATTGGCACTTGAAAATATTACCCACCATGGTAACTTGATTCTGTGATTTATAATCTGCATCATTCCAATAAAAAGACTACCTGTGTGTCTCTGTGAGAAAAGCTTTCTCCATTGCATCTTCCAGATGTGTTTACTAATCTGCAATTGAGATTGCGTATACGTTTAGGTGATCGAAGTCAATGGTATCTGAACCCTGTCAGTCACAGTGGCTGTACAATTTTCATCCCCACCAGTACAGAACACATGCTGTGCAGCCAGAGCCATGCTCATATCATCATGACTTCAGTTTAGATTTGACTGGACATCAGAATGTCAAAGTAAGTTATATTAAGCCAAGTTTGGGGGGAATGTGAGTATTAAATAATGCACCAGACCTTAGGAATAATTCTATTTGATGTGGTGCAATAAAAAAATAGCATGGCATCTTAGGTTTAAATATTTTAACACGGGATAAGCATCTTAGAGCTTGTGTTGGAGCAGGCATACAGAGAATGTATTTGTCCACCAGTGTGGAAACATGTTTCCCAATGGGTTAATTTTTTAGAGAAAAAGCTGGCTTGAGAGGTCAATGAATAGTTGATTAAACCTCTGATCAGCTCATGTTTCCATTTAGCTGTCTATGGTCGTTATGCTGTATATTGGGAGAATTTCACTTAAGTTGAAGTTAACAACTGTGCTTCCTGCACATCAAAACAGCTCACGTCCATGAAGAAAAAGCAAAAGAGCCTGTCAGGATGTGATTTGTTGCCCAAGCGCATGTTTTCTAGTTCGACAAAACTGGAGATATGTGATGCTTTTCACTTATGGATCCTCTCAAGACATTTGTAAAGAAAGAAACCAAATTAAAAACTCACTGGATGCTTGGAAATCCTCCTAGTGACTTTATAGGTGATAAGAACAAATGAAAGAAAAAAAACTGTTTGTACAAGACAAAAAAATAAATATTCTGGCCGAGTAATGTATCTTTCATTTAAGTCAATACATAGCTTACATACATACATAATGAGATTCCACATTGATTTGAAACAATGTTATTTACACTCGCAGCATACTGTCAAAATTGTGCACCCACTAACATTTTTATGTTAGCAGCTACAGTACATATAGTTCATATTTAGCTGCTTTCAAAGTCGACCTATATAGTTGTTTTTCTGATGAGGACAGGCTGGTTTATGTTTCCAAAGTTGGCAACTGTGAGAACAGGAATTACTTGATGCAACTCCAGTTCTATGAGTATGTGTCCATCCCTCTCACTGCAGTGTTAACACAGCCACAGTAAAGCACATGAATGTCTACATGCCAAAACCTTCATCGTGGTAATTATCCCTGCTGTATCAGAGAGATGGTGGTGAAAACAGAATACCACCCACCCCTATGATGAAATGGTCATTTGTTACTCCCTCCAGCATAGTCTAGTTTCCTTCTGCTGTACCTACATTGAGGTACCAGCAGGACCCAGTATTTGAATAGACCTCATTCATAACTAAATGACACTGTACATTGCAGACTGAATTCAGAAGTGTTAGCAAACAATTTTCTGATTCAGTGCATAAAAAAAAAATCCTTCCTCAAGCTGATTGACTGTCGCTGCAAAAATCTCCCAGGTCACGTGGTGCCTGCGTGAACCCCACTGTGTGCATAATGCATGTCTTACCCTTGGTGTCCATTAAGCCTTGTAGTGCAGAATGTGCACATCACTCCAGCAGATGAAGCCGCCCTTTTATGTCTGCAGAGCATTTATTTTGTGGGGGTGCAGCCACTTAGGGGGTAAATGGGAGGGAAAGACAGTGAATAGAAGAAAATGGGGGGACATTTGATTGAGACCGAGTCATCTGAGCGTCATTTGACTGAACTAATATTGGCTTAGATGAGCTTGTGCACACCCCGTGTTAGTCTGGCTTTAGTGGAGGCTTTTGGTAAGGTTTGGACTATTTCTCCCGTCTCTCTTTCCCATACACAAATACGCAGTCACGCTATCTGCCCTTGATATTGTCGTCGTCAGTGGTGTGTGTTAGATATCTGTGCTTATTGACTCATGCGGGTTTCCTCAAGGATGTCCAGCCCCTGAGCTCTGCGAGGGAGAGCACATTCAGCAGTAGACTTGAAAACTATTGAACATTTTCCCATGTAATCTTGGTTCACTCATGTTCCCCCCAGGATACATTCCAAAAAAATGCCAAAACCTTGTGTTAAGCGCTAATAAGCAAATGTTAGCATGTTAGCAAGCTAAACCAAGATGGTGTACATCAAACAATTGTATAGCCAACCTACTTAACATCAGCATGTACATATATGTATATGTGTATAAATTTATATATATACATACATATTGGCATCAATTTACTCAGGCGTTTAGGTTTGAGGAAGTGTTCCACAAACATGTTAAAGGTAAAAAAAAAAAAAAGAACCCCAATTTCTCCGTTGTTGTCAGCAAGAACCAACACAAACTTGAAACTACTCTCAACATCCGAGGAAGTGAAAACCCAGTGCATTCATTTTATTTTTGATGGAAATGTCCCCAAAACAACTGGAAAACTTTTTCTGTGTCTGCCAACAATTTTACATCACATGTCTCTTCTTAATGAGGGCTGGCAGGATGTTCTGTTAAACTCAAGCTCACAGATGGATTGTTACAGAGTTCAAACTTCGAAGTTGTAGTTTTGCCCTATTCCGTCTATCGTAGCATGCTGGAACAATGCCGGAGTGTTTAGTTTTAAGGGACAGTCAAGAGGAAATTGTGTGATTGTTAAGCCTAGTTTGAAGCCAATTAAGTAACCAAAGTAGTAGGTTAGATGTAGGATTTTTTTTCACATTGCTCTTTGTGGAACTTAATACTGCAACACATTTCCGTAACACTTATTTCCGTGTATGACTCCGTATCAATTACAATCAATTACTCTAACCCTAATTCCCTAATCAGCTGCAATCGCTGGGAATCACTGAGGAAAAAGCCTCTCCCTGCCGCTGGATGAGTAGGTGATGATGGCTTTTCTATTGCAATTTGATCTAGCTGTGATTGAGCGGAGTGCACCATTAAGATTGGGGATTTCTGCTGATTTATTCCCCCAACAGCCAGTGTCCTTGAAAACATCTGTCAGCGCTGCCAGGGATGGATCGGCTCCTGGAGAAAACACACTGCAGAGTGATGAGGTCCACGGTGAATTGTGTGTGTGTGAATTACAGTGGCTGAAAAGTAAAGAGAAGTTGTGACTTGCAGCTGGAAGGTTGCCCGTTGTAATCCCAGCTGAATTATGTGTTGGGAAAGTGAATGAAGGCTCCTTTTTTGCTGTTGTGTACAGTTAAAGGTTTCCTGAACCGCAGCAATTAACCCCCAACGGCTCCAATAAGCACACTCAGTGACTCAGATACAAATAGAGCCACCTGGACCGAAGGATTTAAAGGGACATTTTGACTTTTCATTCATGTCCAGTTTATGAATGCCAATATGCATATTCTGGAATAGCTATCCATCCATCCATCCATCCATCCATCCATCCATCCATCCATCCATCCATCCATTGTCTACAGGCTTAGAAGGGCATTCCAGATGTCCTTCTCCCCGGCAATGCTTTCCAGCTCCTCCTGGGGGATCCTGAGGTGTTTCCAAGCCAGATGACATATATAAAATCCCTCCAGCGGTTTTAAGGGTGTGCACTGGGGTCTCCTCCCAGTTGGTCATGCCCAGGAAACCCCCAAGGGAAGTCGCCCGGGAGGCATCCTAACCAGATGCCCGAACTACCTCAGCTGGCTCCTTTCAACGTGCAGGAGCAGCGCTTCTACTCCGAGCTCCCTGCAGATGTTTGATTTTTGTCTTGTGGGTTGCAAGGGGGGCCTCTATGTATCTGACTTGTTCTGGCATTTTCCAAGGATGTTTGGAACAGGTTGGGATCTTCAGGAATTTAGAGACCAGGTTGATGCCTTGACGTCTTCATCATGATGTTCTTCAGGTTATTCCTGAGCAGTTTTTATGGTGTTGAAGGGCCCACTGTCCTGTGTGTGTGTGTGGGTGTGGGTGGGAGGGCATTGGGGAGTGTTGTTTCCATGAGGAGGTCCACCTGGTCTACCAATAGTGTTTAAAGTATATAGGTAAGATGTAAAGTGTCAAGGACCCAAGGTTTCCCAACAGAACATTGAGTTGCGAGATGATCAATGTTATACACTTCACCTATTTATTCTTTCAGTGTTGTGGTTCATTGTGAATGTTGAATAAAAACAAGATTCTAATAATTTGCAGGAACAAGATATTATCTTGAACAAAGTTTTGTAGTGAGTTCCAACAAGTTGTGTGCTGTATCCGTATATGTGGATGCTGTTCAGGCAATATATCATTTTTCCACTACGTAACATTTTGATGCCCCAAGAGTCAGTACCCTGAACAATGACATTATCTCACTACCCATTCTTCAAATACAGCAGCTTTGGTCAGGGGCCTAAAACCCCCCCTCCAGTCAGTGCTTCTTCCTGTCTAACGCCGATATTCTTTCACAAACAGTGCACTGTATCTTAAAGAAGTCACGCTGCTTTTGGAGGATCTTAGTGGACACTCAACTCTCAGTCATTTGTAGTTCCCTTTGTCATTCATGTTATGGGGTGAAAAGGTGTGTGCCCAGGAATCTGTATAGAAAACAAAAGTGTAGCTCACAGGAGAGACTAGCGGGAAGTCAATCTGACGGTCTTCATTACCTGGTAGAGGAGTACGTACGGAATCTATGCTTGAGTTAGCATGTGCATCAGTGTAGTGAGGTCGACGCAGCAAATAGCGTTTTTGTCTTTGCAACCTTGGTAAAGCGGAGCGAGGTGTGTTTGCTCAAAGTGTCGACTGCAAATAAGACGTTAGTTCTGTGAAACGCTATTGATATTTACTGTGATAATATGGTGGTATTCTTTGATATACCTGTAGGGAAAGTTAAATGCGCTAATTTGAGCAGCACTTGAATATTCCCTGTGGATTGATTAACCAAACAAGGACCAATTTTAAGATCAAAAGATTGGTATTAAAATCAGTAATTTGGGGTGGTTGTGTGTTTTCATCATTAAAAGGGACACAGTAGGAAGGAACATAGTCAAAGTAGTGTGCGAATTACAGCTCTATAAATGCGTAAGATGGCACTAACAGGGAATAGAAATCTGTGATGACTCATATGGAGGTTCTTCTGGTTTCAGAACAGCAAGAACACTGTACGTGATGTGCGTCTGAGGACTGTGAAGCACTGTTGCAATAACACAAACCTTGTTAAGCATCTGAAATGTAATCACAATACAGAATATGATAAACATATGAGCAGCGATCTGCACAAGGGAAGAAAGCCATTCGGCACTGGCAGGCAGAGCCAGAAATGTGAAACTATTGGCAACGTTTATCACTGTCACTGACCTTTTAAGAAGCGATTACATCTGGGATGGCTTCAGTCTGTGTTGATGTTCAAACAACAGGAGTTTTGCAGATTCTTAAAGTTACAGAACGCAGTCTTATGAAGGTTTTGTACAAAGTATCGGTATCGTATTGGTATCGGCCATACTAGTCCAGGTTTTACTTGGTATCACATCAGAAAGAAAACCAGTGGTATCAAACATCACAAGCTAACAGTGAATGTCTTTCCCAAATTTCTTAGCAATGCATCCAAGTGTGAATTTTGAACCAACAAAGGAGCTTTGGTAGCTCCCCAAAGACATTAGGGACTATTGTCTGGGAACCATGAATGTGTGTACCAAAATTTGTGCTACTCCAACAGATAAAGCTTGAGATATTTTATTGACTAACTGAAACATTTGACATGCTGGTTGCACAAAATGAAAAAGTCAGGGGATTACTGAAGCCATTAGTTCATTATCTGGCGAGCACGATTGAACATTTTGTGACATTTTAACATTTGTCAGAATATTGTATCTTTGGAACATAAACTTTATTTCTGGACTGAAAATGACTGAAATTGCCATCCCACCTCCAACCTTTCAACATACATCACCCTCAAATGTAGATGCAGAAGATGGAAATGAGCTTCATCCAGCTCTGTGTGAAGGAGCTTCTGCATCCACATCATATGTTGTCGACTGTGCAGCTGTTTGAAAATAGCTCAGCAGCCACCCACCTCGAAAGCAGCAATTTTTGGATATTTTCCCAGCTACGGTGTCATAATCAATTACCAGAGATGTGAATGCTTGTCACGCACAGTCAAATTGCTGCTGACACATTGACAGCTTATCTACCAGCACCAACAACAATTTTATCACATCTCTGCCCCTCCCAATTACTCCTTTTAGGCACAGCTCCCTCTCTGTAATCACAAGGTGATTAGAAAGTACACTGTGTCATTTTGACTTAATGTAATCACGCAGGTCACTGCTTATCTGCGTTTGACACCCTCGCTTTCTCCACATCCAGCTGCATCTTACCTATCCAGTCAGGAAGGAGTGAATCTTTGGATGTCAGCAATGGACCTTTTATTCCTCACCATTCCTGCACATACAACAGTTTAACACACCAAAATGATGTTATTTTAGTAGCTTTTGGCAGGCTTTAATAAAGCAATAAATCATCATTTCTGTCAAGGCCGTGAAGCTGACAGCGTCATCTATCATGGACATAGTTCAAGCATAAAATAAAGTGTATGTATGTGTGTATCATCTCCCACGTCTATGGATGCTATTTCAGACAGTACAAAAAGTATTGTACATGGCTACAGCTGTTAATAACAATAATAATATATCAGTGGTGTACATTCACAGGAGATATTGAGGTACACATTTTTCTCAAAGCTCATGTTTCTTTTGTCTTTGGAGAGTGATATAAGTGTTCATCTGAGACAGTCATTGCATTAAAGCTGCACATATCACAGATCTTTGTGCAGGCTTTGACATGCAAACACATTTACAGCGAGATTATGTTTTAATCCGGAGTTATTATCAGCAATCACTCCACTCAACAGTCAAAAAAAAAAATATGTGTACAGACGGAACATGTAGAGTGGAACAAAATCTGCCGATGAAAGCACCGTGTTTTAGAATGCAAAGCTCAAAATCAGTACAAAGAGGGAGAAGCATTTTCCAGCTGTGAAATGGATTGTTGTTTGATGCTGGATTACTGCAGAGGGCAAGGGAACATGACTTTCACCTTAATGGTGCAATCTTTTAATATCTCTACCTCTGGCATTTTACAGAGGGAGGAATAAAGTTACCCTTTTTACGGACCATGTCAAGTGACGATATAAGTACATTAGACGGGCAAGAGGAATTACACCGTGGCTGTTATTTGCTTTCGTAACTAGCAAAGTTGGGAACGAGAGGTGGTTGCTAGCAGGCGGAGAGCACAGGCACGTTATGTGTATTTGTATGTGTTTGTTTTCGTGTGTGTGTGTCTGTACTGACTTATGCCACTTTTGGGGACAAACACCAGAGTCAAGATGCGGTTAAATGTGGCTATGAGTGGCTTTTTGATGGTGGTTTCTAGTTGGAGACATAAGCTGCAGTGTATTGTTATCGTGTGGTCTTTTCTGAAGTTGCTAAAACTAGCTAAGCTAGCGGACGGCAAAGTTGATCTCTCGAGGGGGAGTCTTACTCGGTGTCACGGTGTGTTAGACCATGGTTTAAACTTACATCGGAATATCCCTTTAACTTAGCCTGGCACAATGACTGAAAACAGGGAAACAGCTAGCCTGGATCGCATCAACGGTAACAGAATCCTCTTCCCACCTCAACCGCAATTCACTGCTAAATGTGTATCTTATTTGTTTAATTTGTACAACAACCAAAGTTTAAAAAGGACAACAAGGGGTTATAGCCCAGGTTATTTCTTGGCTCGGAGCAATAACTTCCTGACATTTTTGCTGGTTCCTTGGCAACCTCATTTTTATAGCAAGACTCAAGAAAGTTACTGCTCCTGGCCAAAAAAATAGCCGGCATAGATCCCTAATGCATCAATGTGGCACTTTTACTTTATGTTTTTGTGGACAGTTACTTTATAATGTGCTAATTGGTGAGCTTTGGAGGATTTGTTAGTTGTTTCCCCATATTTCAAGTCTTTATGCTATGCTAAGCAAAGCTAACAAGCTCCTCACATGTATTGTTTTTTTCTCTGCTAACATTACCCGGTTTTCTTAAACTAACTAACTCAGCCGTCAGTAATGCGCTACCATGCTAGCTCAGGACAGAGAGGAGCAATTTTAGCCCATCGGTGTGGTTGTGAATATGATCTGCAGGTCCTCAATAGAATCTGTCTTCTGACTCAAAAGTCTCTACAGTTCCGTGTGTCTGTAATATTGTGTGTTTGTGTGCGGACATGCAGTCGTATCACCTGTGTCCAGCAGCAGCAGCAGCAACAGGGCAGGTGTGGAGCCTCCGAGTGAACTTTGACCTGGATGCTGCCTCAACCATCTGGATCCCACTTTGAACGCTGACACTGGTCTTTACTGACACAATCCCAGAATGTGTGTGTGTGTGTGTGTGTGTGTGTGTGTGTGTGTGTGTGTGTGTGTGTGTCAACATGTGTGCATGTGTCCTCTGATGAACTGAATGCTGCCCTCTCAGGTTGTGATCAGCAGAGTGGAGCTGTAATAACCCTCCTGGTTCTCACTGATTTTCCTCTCTGCTGCAGGTCTCTTTTTTCTCTCTTTAAGTCTCTCGCTTTTATTTCTTTTCTCTCCCTGCTCTTTGCCAATTATAATAATATAAACCAAGAGCTGGCTCTGACTCCTCTCTGACTCCTTTCTCTCCAGCAACTGAAAAGCCCATATCACAGGTGCTCAGTGACGACCTCGTGTGTTGCTTTCAAAGCTACGTATTCCTGTTGAGGAGCGGGTTGGGTCTTAACGAGTGGGATCATGGAACAAGCTTACCTGCTTGGGTGCACGTAACTACCTAAGAAAAACACCGGGAGCAGGGAAAAACATTTCACACCTCTAAAAACCTCAGCACTGTATCCCCCTGATGGCAGCCTTGCCCCCGCTGGTCTCTGAGGCCATGTCTGGTCCCGATCCAGCTGTGATCACTGGGAGGCTGCTGAGTGCAGTTCTGTTTCCTGCGGTGTAAACACCAACACTCCCAGCTCCAAGCTTCCAGTCTGTCGAGACATGAGCAGAGTTGCGGGTAACTCGTTACAAAGTAATCCATCAGAGTACTTTGATTACTCTTTTGTTGTAATGTAAGACATTAGTTCTGCAAGTCAATTAATCCGTTATTTGGTTTGTTTTTCATGAAAGTAATCTGTGACCAGAGATGGGGACTCAAGTTTGCAACTTGGACTTGAGCACAACAATTGCTGCTGCTCTCCTGTTTGTCGTAAGCTTTGCCTATAGGAACTACACACAAGGTGAAAACAAAAGAATCGGCAAATGCAACGTTTGCAGAATGAATACAAAGGATGCTGGATCGACCACATCAAACTTTATCAGGCACCTGAAAACACACCTGGATAGGTCAGTCACCTGGTGATGTGAAAGTTAACCCCAGCGCCTGTGGACAGTCGGCAAACATGTTTTGCTCAGCATCAAAAAGCACGCAAGGGGTCAGTTCACTCTAAGTTCAGAATTTTGTTGGTGGAATACAACTGCGTACATAAACTCAAGTACACTGTACATACAAGAATGTATTACATTGCTGTCCGACGGTTTGTTTGAAATATGAAATGTTCAAAATATAAGGTTCACTTAAACAAATATATAATTTTCGGTGGCTAAAATACGTCCTGCTATCGGTGCTGTTTAGCAGTATCTGAATCCTGCAGCATTTTAAAAAAATAACCAGAAATACATGAACGATGGATTGAAAACAGCAATTAATAATTGTAATTAAAATAAAGATTCAGTGGCCTCATTTCTGAATCATAAAGCGGGGTTTCTGCTGTACCTGGAACTTCCACATTTTTTTTCCCGTTCATATTCATGCATTCCCAGGCGCTATATGCCCTACTTAACATCGCTGGTGAAGAGCCTCATTAGTGAAATTAGACATGATTAGCTCCCCATCCAGTCCTTTCATCGAAGCAGCCTTTCCTCAATTTGGTCAAATTTCGTCTCCACTCGACAGAAAAGTTTCTGACAATTTCCACATCTGTGCTCTGTGCGGTTGTGCAATCAAGGCTGCCTCCTTTGCGCCGTCGGAGCTGGAAGGGGGGCGGAAAACAGAGACAAAAACCCAAACAGAGAAACTGGGACGGAGCAGGAAGGCAGACAGACACGCAGTGAGGGAGACATCGGTCCCACATCTAGCATTTGAAAAGCTCTGATGAAATGATTGCTGACATACAAGCAGCGCTCATCTGGGAATGTTATTGATTTCACAGCTGTGTCAGACAACAGGAAAATAAAATCCTGCGCTGATGCAAGGAGATGGTCTTGAAAAGCTGCTCTGCACGGCTTACACTGCCGAGCTGCATCATAACCATCAAATAGAGAGACATTTTATTTACAGAGTTTTTTTGTCTGTATTTCTGTCACAGCTGTAAATCATTTGTCTCCTATTAGCACCCCCTTCTCTCTGATTATGTGTCAAAATGAAATCTACATAGAGGAAGAACACATGTAGTTCAAATGTAGCTGCGTAAAGCAGTTAAGCCACAGTTCTGCTGATGGCGATATCAGTCGTGTTCCCATCCAAATGTAGTGCAAATTTGAACATAAAATCAACAAAAGAAGGGTTAGGGATGACAAGGCTCGGCAGGTTCACTGCTAAAGCTATTAGCGAGTTAGCTGCACGAGAACCGAAGAGGAAGTGCAGTCAAAATGTCCCTATACTAACATGCTGGCTTGACAGCGTGATTGCTAGCGATAGCCATTCATTATGATAACGTTTCAGCAGCTAACGTTAGCACAAAGAACACAGCAGCAGCAGTAAGAAGTAACCGTTGCTCCGGGTAGCTTTTTGGAATGAGGTAAGTTCCTGACCGCTTTTTTACTTATTTAAAGGATTATGATATTTAACAGAGTTGCTTTTTCATGTATTTATAAGACTGAAAAAGCCAAGCGAGCTTGTTGAACATAGCAAACTAGCCACTAACATATCGCCCAACTAGCCAGCAAGTGCTGCGGGCGGTGTTCGGCGGTGTAGCTTGCTCCTGCTGGTTTCTCCATTCTTACCAACCCCAGCTTTGAGACAGATGGAAGACATGAATGACATGGATTGGAGAAACAGTGACACAGGTTAATGTGGACAAAGATATTCCACAGAGTAAAGGAGGGAGGAGAGGTTACAGAGAGAGGAGAATGGAAAGAAAGAAGGTCGAAAAAAATTCTAAAGATTTGCATTCACACAAAAAAAAAGCTTTTGGAGAGGGACAGAAAGAATATTTGACACATTTCGGATTCACTACCCATGGATACTGTGAACATGACGGATAGACATCTGCATTCAGCTTGTTCACAGCCACAGCAGCTTCACCCTCACAGACTGCCATTCAAATGTACAAAAGAGAATACCAGAAAAAGAAGCCAGCATGCATAATACACTTACTTGGTTGATGTTTTGAAAAAATACCTTTTTCTCTAAGTTTAATGAGCTGTTGTTTCTGTCACAGTTGGACCAGCATGTGTTGGTTCATGCCTTTTGTCATATTTGTTCATGGAAATTGAAAAAGGAGACAAATGCAGTGTATACTAATTGTTCTGAAATTAATATATTATGCATACTGAATAGTAATTGTACTGTGTGCATGGAATTGCAACACAAGACAGGATGTGTTTTGGTTAATGTTTCTGCAAACCACAGATGTGTTCTTAATTATCATTGGCTGCGTAACATATTGACATTTGTACAAAACATGTCATATCAGAAGGCTGGCCGGCCAATGACAACAGTTCAGGACTGCGTTTCAACATTTGGAAGTGGGCAGGCACTGGATATTTTTGATGAGGGGCCACAGGGTTTCAACAATTGTAAGTATGACTCCACCGGATATACAAAACCTCAGAACAATTACCAGCCGTGTTTGTGGTGTCTAAACCAAAAAAAACAAGATCCTTTCTGAAACCTAACCAAGTGGTTTTGTGCCTAAACCTAACCAGACCATAAGCAAGGCTGCTTCGCAAGATACAATGGAAAATTTAACCCAAAGGAACGTAAAGGTGCAACATACCTGTGGTTTGCAGGAACATACATTTCCAACATTTATTCTGGTGACTGGGCTGTCTGGAACCAGTTGAGTGCAAGAAAATAGATGCTCGTAATTAGTTCATTAGTATATATATATATATATATATAAAGTAGTAGGTGACAACAATTCTTGCTTTAAAAGCCAAAATATCCAAATGTCTGCAAACAAGACCATGCATATGGATCCGTCTTCTTCCTGGTGTTCTGTGAAAGCCTCATTCTGACAGTTTTGGTGTTTTGATTTTTTACAGTTGACTACTTTGTGATATACAGTTTTTCTCCAAATTTACACATTTTGTGCCGTCTTCTCCTCAGGATCTATGCATGGAAGAATTCACCCCCTCAGTCTGGTAGGAATGCGAGAGAAACCGAGTGTGTGACAAACAATTTCCATTTGTAAATGCAAATCACATCCCGACTCCTCTCCGGCCTCTTATCTCTGTATTTTCCTTCCCACTGGTGTGTATGTGCATGCGTGTATGTGTGTATGTGTGTGTGCGTGTGTGTGTGTGTGTGTGTGTGTGTGTGTGTGTGTGTGTGTGTGTGTGAGTGTGTGTGTGTGTGTGTGTGTGTGTGTGTGTGCGTGTGGCACTGTGAATATGTACAAAGCATTGTGTGTGGTTTTTTCATCAAGTCGTGTCTGTCTTGCTTGTGTGCACAGACCCTCACACACACACACAGCTGTACACCAACCTGTATATGGTGTGTGTGTGTTCTGTGAGGCTGAAGAGGAGATGGGATCTGCACTGTTGATGAGTTTAATGATTTAATCCAGCTCGGCCTGCCAGTACACACACACACACACACACACACACATACACACAGTGTGGCGCTGACATTATGATGAATTGGAGCAATGTGTAAATACAAACAGGCGCAGATGCATGCGGACACCCACACATTCACTCGTTTACTCAGTTACTACTGTGTGCACAGATATACAATATATGTGCAACCAAACATACATCCATTGTATTCATGCAGGACACACAAACATGTATTATGCAAATATGGACATGTTTTAGTGATAATATACTGCATATAAACACAAAATGTCTGTATATCACATGAAACACCAAGAGCAGTGGGTTTTTTTGCCGTGGCTGATGGCAGAAATAGCAAAATCCACCAAAAAGAACAAAATTTTTCACCGTCAATCATGTAATCCACTTCCTCTTTATGTACGTAGATGTTGTTGCTGTGTGAGACCCAGTCTACTCCCCTTCTCTCCGACCAGAGGTAGAGGAAGTGAGACGGTGTCTGGACGTAGACAAGAGGTGTGTACTGAAGGTTAAAATGACTCAGTTGGAAATGTTTGGTTTACTTTGTTGACATTAATACAATTATGAACACGTGGTTGAGGTTTGGGGACGATTGGTTGGTCACGTGAGTGTTAACATGCTGCACTTGCTGAAACACCTGGTGCTGTTGCTCTTCTGTGTGTCTCTGACTGTAGTTCCAATGAGTTTTTCGGATGCTATTAGAAGGCTGATGATAAATCCCATGAGGTAAAGGACAACACAAAACCCAAGAGTTACTTTCATTGTAGTTCTTAAGTGCCTAGACCTCGTATCTTCACTTTTTTAAATCAGAATTAGAATCAGATTCAGAATCATAAATACTTTCTTGATCCCCAAAACTTATTGATTATTGATACACCATTTTATTACCAGTGGAAGCACAGAAAACACCTACATTAGCAAACTGTTGCCATCGGACTTGATATAGGAGGGCAAATTTATCTGACAGGACATTTTTATGGCTATCTGAAGAACAGATTTTCCACAAACACATTATTGCCATCATTGGCCTTGTACTCTACTCTCTGTAACTCTATTGCAGCCAAGCAGTGGCTCTTTCCTTCTCTATTGCTTGTTAGCACATTGAGTGTAGACTTGTCCTATGATATGTGCTACATAAATAAATGTGAATTATTTTTACATCACCTCACCTGATTGTTACTGCTAACCCACTTTTTTTTACTCCAGTTGGCTGGACATCAGTGAAGGCCTGGTCACACCATCCATGACACTTTGTGAAACTATTTGGTCCTCAATGCTTGAGCCAGTAACTAATTGCAGGGCTTGTTGGAGAATTATTGTAAAATGATGAACCAACTGCTAACATGTTCATCATGATACTCCCCCGTGGCCATTTATTTTCCTGATTTAACATTATTAATGAAAAAAAAGGAAGCTTGTTCGTATTCAGGACACTAACCTGACGTGGTTTATTCAAAACATATAATGGAGTCCTGTCTGATAAAAGGTCAGCACTGTGAAGACGGTTGGCTAAAGGTCAACAGCATGAAACCTGTGTGTCACCACAGTTGAACTTGGCACAAAACATTTGCACATATTAACCTCCCCAACCACGTGCAAATCCACAGATTGTGGCAGTTCCATTGAAATGAATTTATTTTTTCTTAAAATGTCCCTTTTAAATGGATGGGTGATGCGCATCACCTCAAACTCAACCTTAGTAAAACCGAACTCCTCTTCATCCTGGGGAAAGACTGCCCTCGCATGGACCTGTCAGTCAATGTCAAGGACATCATGGTATCACCTTCATCGACTGCAAGGAACCTGGGCAAAATCCTCGACGATGGACTGTTCTGCACCCCCAACTCACTGCTGTGGCCCGATCCAGCAGATTTGCCCTCTACAACATCTGCAGGATCCGGTCTTTCCTCACAAATGACGCAATGCAGCTCCTGGTCCAAGCGTTGGTCATCTCCCACCTAGACTACTGCAACTCCCTCTTGGCTGGACTCCCATCCTCCTAAACCATTGCAGCGTATCCAGAACGCTGCAGCGTGACCTCCACTGGCTTCCTGTTGCAGCCCGCATCCAGTTCAAGACGATGGTGCTGGCCTTCAAGGCCCTCAACGGAACTGCACCCATCTACCTCCAAACACTGGTCATACCACACATCCCAGTGGAGGCACTTCGCTCTACTACATCAGCTAGCCGGCTGGTACCGCCACTGCTGAGAGCAAACAAAGCCCGCTCAGTGAAGTCGCAAGACTTCTCTGTTCTGGCGCCTCAGTGGTGGAACGAACTCCCGACCAATGTCAGGACAGCAGGATCACTCGCCATCTTATGCAAAAGACTCAAGACTCATTTGTTCAGACTTCACCTCGACCCCGCATAGCATGACTCCCCTGGACCTACTCCAATTGTTGTGAATTGGCACTATATAAAGAAACTTGACTTGACTTAAAAGTTGACTAAATCTGAAAAACAAGCAAAAGAGTTGAGATGGAGTTACATTAACCAAATATATCTGACCTACTTCACCAATTACATGTGTGGAGAACCAACTTTGGTCTGAACCTCAGAGCATACAGCCATTTTATACTAATTTCTTTTTAACATTTGGGAAAATGGAACTGATTTTGCCAGCTCAGGCTTCCATACATGCTTCAAATCATGTTAAGTAACCTAGAGGCTGAGCTTTTGGACTTTAGAGAAGCGGTATAGATGTCAAACCTGAACATACAGAGAAATTAATCCAAAGTAAAGTATATTTGGTGTGATAATTCCCGTTTTTTTAGTTTGAATTATTAATTTGGTGCTATCATAAACTTTGATGAGTAGGAAGTGGTCATTGTAGTTTGCATTTTCCATTCACCTCTTTTTCAGGAAACCCCTGCAGATGAGCAACGATCTATTCTTTATTAAGTGTCTTCCTCCTGATTTAGCCATGGATTTATAACCCTAACCCCCTCGAGACAATCCAATGACCTTCACCTAGACAGACAGATTGTTTCCGCTGCAAGATCAACAGCGGCAACAATGAGTCACCTCCACCACAGTGACGGAGAAAGGGAAAGGGGCGGAGGGTTGTTTAATGACATGGGGAGAAAGGGATGGCGTAAAGGGAGGGGAAAGATGAGTGTGAGGGATGGGGTGATAGAAAGAAAGGTAAGGTATATGGGAGGGAAGGAATAGGAAAGAAGGAAAAATCTCATCCCTCCTGTCCATTACGACTGCTGCATTATTCACCGTCAGTTGGGTGGGGGTAGGGGTGGGGTAGTGCTCCCCAGGAAAACCCCTAGTCAATTAATTAGCAACTTCCCACATGCGTAAGGATGGAGAAGACAGCCAGCAGAGGTGTTAAGGGAAGGTTGGTAAGGCCTTAGGGAGCATGAAGGGAGACGAGTGTAGAGAGAAGAGGAAATTCTGACGTGGAAGAATGGAAAAAGAAGGAGTGGTGTAAGGTCTAATGGGAAAAGTTTAAGTTTGCACCTCTTTCACCATTGACTCCTCTGTAAGAAGGTAACTCCTTCTAACACTACACATAGGCCTCATTACATTTCTGTTTGTGTACAGACTAACAAACAGGATACAACGTGTTAATGTTGTTTTGAAGGTATCAGCGTGCCTTCATTTACTTCCCTAGAGATTCCCTTTGTTTTCAGTCTTTATGCTAAGCAAGGCTAAAGGTCACTACAGGTTTTTCAGCTGCAGTTACCTTTTCAAGATTTGCCAGCAGACATTTGGGCTCATCTGGCACAGCTTCATCATAGGTACTGCTCTCTTTTTGGTTGGTGATGTACTGATCATCTTTGCACACTGCTTTTGTCCATGACCAAACTATTTACTGCTATTTTACCATGTTCAGATGTATAATTCTAATATTCTTCTTCTTCTCATTCTTCTTCTAATTATTAGAAATGTCGTTAAAATAACACCTCATCCAGTGCATCCAATGTGGCTCGTTTTTTTTGAATTTTCGAAACACACATATACTCTGAAATAAAATGATGACAGTCCCTGAATCAGGGGTCACAGCCATGTAACATCACCGACATACAGATTATCATAAGCCTGGTGTAGCACAGAAAGAGAGGTCAACTGCATTCCACTATTAGGCTACTGGTGGTTTTCAGTGAAGAAAAAGATTCAAAATTGAACCATAATTTAATTCAGTTTGATTTTTATTGTGTGTTTCATGTTTTTTCAGACATCAGTTGAGCTCTATGGCACAGAGAAACAAAATATAAATGTTTTGGGGGGATGTTGGGAAGTTAAAGCTAGGTGGTCTGTGTGTTGTTTTATTACTGTATAAGCGGTCCTTGGTCTGAAAAAGTTTGAGAAACACTGCTCTGCGCCCACTGGTGGATATTTATAGTTTTTACTTGAATTGCATTGCAACACCGACACAGTGCAGCAGCAGAGCAGCTTTCATTCATTTTAAAGGAAGCATTCCCTGTTTGGCTGATGGCCGATGGCAGTGTTCGGTGCTGATGGCAGTGTTTTGACTTGGGGGGAAAATTACAGGATTTATGGAGGGAGAACGGCAGCTAATGGTGGAATCAGAAGAAGGGCGGGCGAGATTCAGAAGAACAGCTGGAGAGGAGGTTCCAGGTCAAGAGTCGGAGCAGGTGAAGGTCTGCAGGGAACATCCACAAGACGCGGATGGAAGATGGAAGAGGGTTTCACCGTGAAATCCCCCTCAGGCTGGAGGGGCCATATATTTCCAGAAATGCCATGTCAGCATGGAGGTGCATCGGTTTGCGACAAGTGTTGATGATTAATGAGATCGGGAATGACTGCTCCGACGTCATTTAACGAGGAGCTATATTTTCTGACGAAGACCGCTTTGCAGTGCATTCTGGAGGCGGTTAGATTCTCCGTGCGCAGACACACGCGCCTTTATACCTCCAGTTTACACAATCACCACCACCACCACCACCAGTGTTATTTATGTTCTTCACGGTGCAGGAATATTTCTGACGGTCTGTGTTGTAGATCAGGGGTGTGGGTAGAAGCGTGAAGTAGCAGAGAAGAACTCAGATCTATCGTGGTGGAGCCCTGGTGTTCTCCATTAGCCCTCTGTGCCTGTGCAAGCTTCATAAGTAAAACAGAAGGTGGTGATAACACAGGGTTGTCCAGGCCTAATGGAGCTCAGGGGGCTCTGAATCCATCTAATTGTGGCACGGCTTATTCAGAGAAAGACTTTTTATAAGCACAACTGGGAGATACTGCTGACACTCCCTCTCAACGCGAACACAAATGACATATATTTAAATGCGATCTACTCTGCAGACCTTAATGATAGCTGCTTTGGAGCAAACTGTGGTGTAGTGTGTTTTATTAAAGTCCCAGTTAAAAACAGCAGAACCTGGTGATGTACAACTATTAAGTGAACCTTTATCCTTTTAACCTGTAACCCTGTGTGCAGTGTAATATCAGTGGCAACAATCTGAGCAATTTCAGCTACACAATGAAATATTCAACAGACAGATCCAGAGGTGGCACTGTTGGAAAAGGTTCTCCCCACTTCTAGCATTCAGCACCATGGAGAGTGACGAGCCTCCACCCAGG
Organism: Lagodon rhomboides; assembly: GCA_039737535.1. NCBI lineage: Eukaryota > Metazoa > Chordata > Actinopteri > Spariformes > Sparidae > Lagodon > Lagodon rhomboides. The sequence goes on along the minus strand of CM077798.1, from coordinate 5,726,027 downwards.
CCGAGGTGGGAGCTCAGCACCGAGACAGCGACTGTTTTCCTTCCGACTGACAAAAAGGCTGAATCCAAATGTCCAGACCTCACAGCTCCTACATTCTTGCAGACTTTGCAGGCGCATTCACAAGTGCTGAGGGCTGTCCAAACTCACAATTCATTCAGTTCCCCAAGGGGCCGCAAGTGGACTTTCTACAGACTTGGAAAGAGTCCGCTTCGGGCACGGACTTTACCAGACCTCAATGTTTAAATTATCGACAAATCATTGCAATGCAAGGCCATAAATCCCTGAACCCTGACAGATTTAGTTGATGCCACCATGCAGCCAACTGGTGGTTTGGACTTATTTTACAATTTGTAAATAAAGAATATATAGCAATAGAAACAGAATAAACATATATGCAAAGGTTTAACTGTGTTACTTATACAAAGGTACACAATAATTTATTCTTCATTACACAACACAGGGTTGCATAACAAAATTATAGTAAACTGTAAACTCCTTCATGCTGCACAAATTACAGAACATATACAGTTATTTATCTACAAATATGTATAAACACACGTAGTTCATGTTGTGAATCTGCGTCAGGGTGTATGTAGGACATCTGGGAAACTCTGCCCATCAACTCTGACTGTGTGTGAGCACTAAGCATCAGTGTTACAAACAGCTCAGAACACTCTCTGCCCGTCGAGTGTAACAGCTTGATCCGACATGTTGTGCTGGAGACAGGTCTCTGTGGACACAACAGTCTCTGATTTCATGTTGTTTTGCAGCCTTGTTCCATTTTGTCCATTTCCTTTTCCTGTGAGCAGACATTAGCCGGGAGCAGCCTTAAACCAAGATGGATTAGCATGGCTCTTATTCTGACTCTCCTCCTCCCTGGGGCGGTCCGAACGGTCAGGTCGGATGGTCGAGAGACCCCGTGGGCAATCATGGTCTCAGTCCGCTGCTCTTAATCCAAAACACCCACTTTCTTCTCCGATGATGCCATGGGCAGAATGTGTTCCAGCAATAATGGAGATAAAATGACGGTTAAAAAAAACCCCTAAAATGTAGCATAGGTTTGAGGAGCTACCAGCTGCTGCAGTTATGAATGTATCAACATAATGTCCATAGCTTAAGTTATGCAACGTACCTGAAGTTACTTCACTAACTTACCATTGACTTTGCTTTCACATGGGATGTGAACAGTGGTCTCCTGGGTGACAGTCCTGTGTGTTTGACCCAGCATCCTCCCCAGACCCCCTCGCTATTGCAGACTCTTTATACTATTTCTCTTTTAGAGGTCGCCACCTAACAAGAAACATAAATATGTTTTTTTTTCTTTCTTTGCCTCAGGGAATGACCCATAGTTCCAGCCCATTCTCAAAGTCGGCAGAAATGCTGACTCGCAGAAAGTGGCCACAAAGGGATACGATAGGATTCGACAGTGGGACAGCCCAGAGCCATCGCAGACTTACTGGGAACACACCTCAGTGTCTGTCCGTCTGTGAGTGTGGACGTTGTGATTGAGCCCGAAGTCATGTCATTTCCAATCGCTCATACCAGATCTGTGATCGGGGAATGATTAGACTGTCTTTGTTGTTCTGTTCACTGTTGGGTTCAAGATTCAAGACTTCACTGTTTCTCTCACTGACATAAAGCAGATGCCCCCCCTGGGAGTCCTGATTAGAAACATATCGTTATAATTAAATAAGTTAGAAAGAGTGAATGCTTTAAAAATCCATTAAATGCTTTCTCCCATAATGCATTTTTCCATAGAGGTGTGCAAACCCTTCTCTTCCCTCATGCTGTTTGAATAGATGTTTCTTATAGAATGTGCCCTTTACATCTGATTGAGCGCAATGACAATAGACATGAAGCAAACATAATGGGTCAGCATTAAACCTGCCGCTCTGGGGGCAGATTGTATGAATGCACCTCAACGTAAATGTTCTTTTTTATACAGTACAAGTACATTATTCAGAACGTCTTCATATTACTTATACAGTATACAGTGGCAGTCATAGTCAGCTATTCTGCGAGCATTGTTGAAGGAGCACAGTGCACATTTTACAGGCTTCCAGCTTAATCACAACTGCTGTGAGTCTTCATGAGCCCCGTGTATAGCTCCAGATCCTGTAGCAGATCCATTCTGGCAGGTTCAAAGTAAAAAAAAATAAAATGCAGAGACAATTGGGACTTTGCCATCCAGGCTCTTAGAGTTTTACTCAACGCCTGAGAAGCTGAGGGCAGCAAAACCAGTGTGATCTTTGACATCGCTTGTCAAACTTCCCCTCCAGACTACCTTTAATATAATTAATACTGTATTTCATTTTGATTGGATTTGCCTGCTTTATCTGCACTTGATTACCATTTATTTGCTGGTACTCGAGCACACACCATAGGCTTTTCTTTAGCAGATTAAAGGTTTCACGGCAAAAACATCTATCTCTGTACAACAGTGGCACACTGCTGAGACCTTTCCTCCGCTCCAACGCAAAAAGCGACTCTTCCACTATGACTACATTTGTGTGCTCTTTCTTTTCAAAGAGCCTGTGAATATTCTCATTTATCCAGGTCATAGTTATCTCAAGGAAATTGAATCGAATGCAACTGGTTTTGGATTTTGTCTTGAAGACATTTCACCTCTCATCCGAGAGGCTTCATCTTTTCAAAGGTGTTTCATGATCAGCTGGATATATGTTTTGAAAAGGCATTTATTCAATTTATAATAGTAACAGCTAATTATACAAAAGCAGCAGCACTTACAGTGTTGCAGCCGCCTGATGGATAAAGAACTGAGCAGAAATTATCGCTGCTTACTGCTCTGACTGGGGAACTGTGGGTTAAGTAGATTTATGTGTATTATTCCCTCTGTACCACTTATGAGGGTTTGACAAAGCCACTGACCTCAGTGGAGGATTGCCAATAATAAAAGCGGTTGAACTGAGCATTTTCCAGGTATGAATGAATCAGAGGAAATACCAGGAAACTGAATGCTTGAAACGGGGAGAAAAACGTTTGCCATGTCTGTGTCAGGACTGGTAACCAGAACTGTAAGCCACATTGAATGCTTCGACCATTGGGGGAGCAGCTGCTTCAATGCTACGCTTCCACTGTAATCAATCAAAAAGTCTACACTAAGCATAAAAGCAGCTTGTAAAAGTGTAAAATTAGGCCTGTCTTTTATCCGTAATTTTTTTTATGTGATGTGTGCTTGTCCCTGTTATAAATAAATGGGTCATAAAATGTCAATATATTGATACATTTTACTACCTGTATACAGTAAATGACTCTAGCTGGCCTCCTCTTTGGGATCTCGATCACCCTGAGGGCATTTAACGAACTGCTGGTGGTTGCTTATTAACTTGGACTGTTGATAATAACTCACCCATATAACACCAACTCCTTGGAAAGTTTCACAGCGTTGTTGGGTCAAAAACTGAAAACACAAATCACAAAATTGAAAGCCCTGCACAACGCTTTGTCATGCCTGTGCCGCAGACAGTAAAAAAATCTATTCTGTTGCACATCCGCTCTGTGAACACTGTATACATTTCTGTAAAATGTTAAATGCCGTAGCCAGAGTGTTAAAAAGAGAAAGCTATAGCCTGTTAGCTGTATTGAACAATTTATTTTTAACCATCATCTAACCAGCGATAAACTGCTTTAAAAAGTGGCATGGTTATGAAATGAGTCAAAGGAACTAAAACATGAACAGACATGCATAGTACTTGTTAGCAACTGATTTAGAAGTCTTGCTTACTGACAATTTTGCAAGGTAGGTTGTTACTGAGCAGCACAATTATTTTTCCAGCTGGCTAGCATTGTCCAGCTACAGTAATTCAACAACTATTGACTAGTTCACCAAATGTTCTATTGTGACTATGTACCATATTATGTTCCCAGCTGGTTAGTAGTTAGCCTTCACCAGATAGCCCTGCGATTAGTCCATTTGTCACCGAGCTACCACCTAGATATCACCTCATCTTTAGCTTAAATCTGTAGTTTAGCTACTCATCACTCATGACTGCTTGGCGTCCTCAAAGTCCACCAAGTGACACGTTAAAATGTGTTTACAGGTCTTGGGTGTAGTGTAGTCTGTTAATCTGCCAAGAGCGATGCCGCTTATTTGCTCAGTTGCATTGTGGGTAATGTAGGCACCAGGTTTTTGAAAAGGTAGATATATGTGAGGAATACAAAAGGCGATGTCTCTGGTTCTGCTGTATCAATTTTGATCACTTGAATTTATGGGCCCAACAGTGTTATACAGTAGGAGTGCAGTGTCAGACCGGTGGACTGCTTTTCAACACCTAATGCCTACATTACCCACAAAGCAACTCGGCCACTGCACTGAGTGACATCACTTTTGTCAGATTACATGCAGCTTCCTCTGAAGCAACAAAAGGCTTCATACTGCTTTTACATATGCAGTAGTACTTCACAAGAGCTGTAAACACACTTTAATGTGTAAAGGTATGGACTTGCCCTTTAAGACTGAAGACTTTGTTTCTATGTTTTTCTTCTAGGAAATACTGAGGACAATCCCTGCTCAGTTTCACTCCTCTGAATGGAAGAGCCATTGAGCGGGCCCATTACCAATTAAAAGGACGGACTGACAGATTGGAGTGCGGCGTAAAATGGGCGGACGCACTGGCAGACCGCTGCTCTGGAGGTGATTCATGGTGCGTCGCGTGCGTGTGTGTGTTAGCACAAGTGCGAGGAGGACAGGTGACAAGCCCTCCATTCAGGGACTGTCAGTACAACGGCTCGTAACCTCTAAAGAACAGAGGGAGAAGGACGATCCGCGCTCGGGGAGTATGACACTGAGGTATGTTTTATCGAGCTGAAAATCCACCCTGTATGTACTTTATCTGCTACCTGTAAGTCCCTCTCTCATAAGGACATCGCTGCTCAGTGCTTTCTCTGCTCCCTGCAGGTACAGTGAAGCAGTATTAGTCAGTGGAGCTCAGGGGCCAGAAAGATGCAAACTATGCACAGGGTTTCCTCCATCCCCCACACAGCAGCAGTTGACTTCTACCATCTACCACCTTTTTTTTTCTGCTCTGTCTCTGTGGAATAAAAGCTCTTTTCATGTGGGTGAGTGGTGGAAGAAACCCAGAAGGGTATCTCTGGCTCTCGCTCTCTCTACCTCCTGCGCAACTTTAAATTCAGTCCTTCGGGGAGTTGTTATGTACTGCATCTGCAGATTCATAAAACATGCTCGGCATCGTCCTGAAGTGCGAGCACTACTGCATGTTCATATGCTTCCTGCATCAATAATTAATAGAATGCATTTGTGTTTTCCTCAGTTATTTTTCTAAATAACGAAACAAGGAAAAAAAGTCAAGGGGGACAGGACACATACTGCACATTTTAATAGATATGTGGTGCATCAGAAAACTGCAAAAGAACAACGACATTGAATCAGATGTACATATTTGACTGCTGATTGTAGCATAAGCACTGTCAGAAGTTAGTCATCAGGCTTTTTACTAATAATCATTTGGCAACCAATTAAAAAACACTTTTCTCAGACCCATATGGCGTTCATTTGTAATGCCATTTTGGGCAGAAACACACCTTCAGCCATTAGGAACCATTGGGAAATACTCTTTTAAGAGTGAGGTGAGAACATTTAAATAAACCTGGTGTTTGTTTGTCAAAGGTACTCTGTGGAGATGCAGGCAATTCTAACTCCCAGCACGTCAAATACACCGGGCCTGCTCAGTGGCCTGTAAGTTTGATGCTGTAGTTACACCCCGAGGGTCACCTCATGAAGTGCCCCTGTGGTGCATTAGTATAAAGAACGAGACAAGTTAGAGTTGAGGGACGGTTGGGAAGGTTGTATGGCGTCATTCACTGGACTGTCTCTCCACAGACCGAAGTTCCTGTCCCATTTGTGACCAAAAGTCAAGAATGATTTGTCTTTAAGTTGTTATGTAAGTAAGTTAACATATATTATATTACTATGTACCTATGTGACCTTGTTACAAGTAAGTATGCTCTTTTCCTAGACCTAACACACTTGGTAGTTTTGGTGTCTAAACCTAACCAAATTGCAACCATCTGACAATGTTGACAGTTCAAAAGTCCTTAACCGTGGAGCCCTTAGTATCCAAAACTGAGGCTATAGGGGTAGGTTGAGCTTCATAGTTAGAAGCTGAAGGCCACTGACCGACTGACTGTATTTGACCCAATGGCTGCCAGTTGGCAGTCATGACTGTAAATAATGCAAGTTTCAAAATGGTAAAGAAATCAGCTTCACCTCATCATTTTGGGGATTGACATTAAAAATGAACTATTAGTTTACACACAATGCATTTTGGTGAGAGATGTCGGCGACCTCACAGGGAACCTTTTGAAAACTGCACCGATTAATATTCACGGGTAGCGACTAACAGCTTCAGAATCATGTTGACGGTACAGTGTGTTGTAACAGAGCGAACGGTGTAAATTCAGTGAGAGGGAACTAGGATCACAGCGTCACATACATGTTTACTTCAACACAGGTTTTCGACACATCACATTGTTCTGCCGTCATGAGTGTTGTTTGCAGTCAACTCCTACATTCCATCTGACAAAGTGTGACAGAAACTGTGGGGGTGCAAATCACACAAAATGCCAATTTCTACATAATGTTTCTTAAAGTACGGGGCAGAATGTTTCAAGTTCAAAAGCTCTGGATGACATTTTTATATACACATCAGTTTATATTACCAATGAATAATCAAATTGTACATTCATTATACTGTGTTGTGTAATATATTCTTGATGCAAAATTTTATGAAAGATATCAAATATATGCTGACACCTTTCATATATCAAAATTATTTTTTTCTGTTTTGTAGATTTATCTTCCCGTGCAGGTTAAACAACCATGATGCAACTTGTACCACTCAGCTTTATAGCTGCTTTATGTATTTTTTTTAAAAGGTGCAAAGCTCAAGAATTTTAGTTGAGTATAAAGTAGGATATAATTATGTACAGAATGTCGGCTGCAAATCAAGAATCCTCTGGGCAGAGGAAAAGACTTGTCTCTACAGTGGACGATTTCACTGACTTCGTTTAGAATATTTTGCCACACACAAACATTCACATAATAGCAGTTTTGATGTTATGCCATCTATGTATTGTGCTGCATCTACTTAAGTTAGCATGCTAACCAGCTAGCGACAGGGCATTCTGGTCCAACATTCCTGTACTAGTGGTTCAAACACCAACACTCCCTTGATGCTCCGAGCTCCCAGACCGGACCACTTGATGCATTGCTAATCAATGTGACTTTATTTGACTGAGCCAAGCCAGTTGCCCCCTGGGCCCCGGGCTTTATGCTAATCTAGGCTGAAGACATCCACACCCAGCTCTATTTAACACATAGACATGAAATTGAGAGCAATCTTCATCATCAGACTCGGAAAGAAAGGAATAAGTACACATTAATTAGTCACAAATAGGTCTTAAAAAGGTGCTTGTTGGTTTCATACGGAGCTTTCGGATTTTAGGCAGCAGACTATAGATGATTACTTTAGTCAAGGGGAGCAGGGTATGAAGGCCAGTTAATGGCACCCAATTTGGGTTAAGTGGGCTTACTATGAACAGTGGAGGACTCATTAGGGTCTAGTCTGCGGGGAACAGTCGAGTACAAGCAGAATCAATCAGTGACATCGCTACCAAACCCTCATTAAGCAAACCCTGTAGATTTTTTTTTGCCAAGTCACATTAATAGGCAGATGAGAAAGCTTCGTCTTATTAAGATTTCCGGAGAATGAATGGCCCAAGAGGCTGCTAAATTTAGCTAAAACTGGATGAAGAAGTCTTTCTCTGAAGATTAATGGTCATTAGAGGAGAAGCTGAAGTGAATAAAAGCATGAATTCGTTGACAAAGGGTCCGTGTTTTTGTTCTTGACATAATTAGATGGAGTCGTGTCCGTGCATTTCAGGGGGTATTAACTTTGTCAATCAACCAGGACAGCAATGACAACACCTGCTATGCACGCCATGCATGCTCATTTGGATGGATTCAGCAGATTTAGATGTGCTGTCATGTAGGAAGAAGGGTGCATTCATTAACTGTCACTATTCCCCAAAGTTATTGATAGAGCAGAGACAGAAATAGAATCCTAAAACCTCGCTGTGTGCAGGTATTTTTGGGATACAAGCGACACTTGGCTGACGTTCCTGCTGCTGACTTGGAGCTATTTTCAGGGAGGCAGATGTGCGAATCCATTTGATTTCAAGATCTGAATCAGACACTTTTATACATCAAAAGTGTAAGCTGACATTCAAAATTCCACAAAAGACAGGAAACTGGACTATAATATTCTGTACTGTCAAAAATCCTAAATTAATCAACGTCTTTGCACAGTCTCTAAACAAAACTAGAGCTGATTTCCATCAGAGCTCAAAGGAATGATTCAACATTTTGGCTTTTATATGAAAAGATCTATACCACTCTCATTTTTAACTATAGATAGATAGATAGATAGATAGATAGATAGATAGATAGATAGATAGATAGATAGATAGATAGATAGATAGATAGATAGATAAGAAAATAAACCTCATCACAAAAATGAAAATGCCACACCAACACACAACCAAGCGAGCAAACTGATGGTGTTTACCCGCCGGTGTCACTCTCACAACTGAGCTGCTGGACCCAGCCTGTTTTTATAACCCAGGCAGGCTGATAGGCTGCAGCTGTGCAACGAGTGCAGGTGCACTCGATCAAGGTGGATCAGGCAGGGGTGGAGTCTAACCTACCTCCACCCATAACAGTACGGTAAGCCACGTAAGTTTGCAATGTAACTGGACCAAGTGGCTGTATTTGAGGAGTTGGGAGTGAGAATGTGTTGAAAAGTTCTCTCTTGGATGCCCCGATGGTAGATAAAACATGATACAGTCTCTTCGATGGGGCCCAATGTGCAAGAAAACGTGAAAAAAGTGCAACCGGCACCTGCAGATTCCCAAAACATGACTAGGTCCATTCCTGGACTAGCTTCCCATTGACATGAGGGTACTGGCCTTAATGTTGCATAGCAATGAAGCAATTCAGCATATTAAATTAGGTTAGGTTTAATGTACTTGCATTATACAAAGAACAACAACAACAAAACAAAGAAAACAATAGAAAGATGAAATAATCCATGAGGAGGAGAACACAGCAGAGGAAGAGGATGGGAACAGAGTTTGTTGGTGGTTGTAGGCAGCGTTGAAGAGGTGTGTTTTTAGGGATTTCTTGAAGGTGGACAGTGAGGGGGAGTCTCTGATGTTTTTTGGGAGTGAGCTCCAGAGGATGGGAGCAGCAGTGGAGAGGGCCCTGTCACCCCAGGACCGGTGGTTAGTCCTGCCGGGGGGCGACAGGAGGTTTGCATCAGCAGACCTGAGAGTGCTGGTGGGAGTGTGCCGAAGAGCTCAGACAGGAAGTGGGGAGCCAGGTTGTGGAGGGCTTTGTAGGTGATAATATGGAGTTTGAAGTGGATTCGCTGTTGGATGGGGAGCCAGCGGAGGTTATGGAGGACATGGGTGATAGGGGGAGTGTGTGAGAAGACGAGCAGCAGAATTCTGGATATATTGCGGTTTCTTGAGTGTTTTGGATGATGAGCTGTAGATGAGACTGCTGCAGCAGTCCAGTCTGGAAGTGGTGGATGCGTGGGTGAGAGTCTCAGCAGCTGAAAAGGAGAGGGATGGACGGAGGCGGGCGACGTTTCTGAGATGGAAAAAAAGGCTGTTTTGGTGATGTGTTTGATATGTTGGTTGAAGGAGAGGGTTTGATCAGAGATGCAATTGTTAGGTTGTTTCCACATGGTTGAATTGCACTTATTATAAGTCGCATGTTCTGTGTCGGATTCTGTGTTTTATTACAGGGTAATACTAGAGTAGTTCCTTTACATCTGATACAAATAATAATACATTTATTTGTATTTGTAAGACTATAATGAAACTGTTGCAATCTTAATCAGGGTTGCAAACTGTTTCACCATAAATGCATCATGTCGTTCCCACTCTGCATGCAGCTGGTGCCCTTTGTATTGTCATCACCCCTGGCCCTCAGACAGCCTGAGCCCGCCACTGCTTTATGTGACTTACTTGTCTAATAGTGCTGTAGTGCTGCATGTCCTGTGAGCCCACTGACACACTGAGGCGTACAGCGCAGACCGAAGCTATTTCCTCTTCTGGCAATACAAATGATAAACTACTGCCACATTTGAACCATTAGAAGATTTAATGGACACGAGGAAACATTCAGCCCTCCGAATGTAATCCCATCTCTCCGCACAATGTGGACAAATTTCTAAATTTACGACCACGTGTTTGCAGGGTCTGGCAACCACTGGAAAACTGCCACGGTTTGCTGAAACTCCCTGGCCAGTTTCTTTGTAACCCATATTCATAAAGTACAGTCTTAGAAAAATGCTGATAAGAGGGGATAGCTTATCGCAGATCTAGTGTGCGAACACCTACAAATGTAAATCATTTACACACTGTATGAAGGCCCCTGTAGGAATATTCTCAGAGAATTCATGACATAGGTTAAACTCCCCAAGATGTCAGAATCCATGTTGAAGCATTTTAATCAAATACATCTTGCCGTATATAGTATCAGGCCTAACAACGAGAAAAAAGTTGTTTCTTAGGTCGACCTAATCTCTGGTATGTTTTGAGTTAATAATTTTCGGGGAAATGATAAAATAAAGTGTTGATGACTCATCGTGTACTTTAGGGTGTATGCCAGTTCTTCGTCCAAAAAAACGATCTCTAAATTTCTCAGACGCTCGTCCAAGAACGATTGAGCCCAGTTACAGTACAGTTACAGTGATGAATGGATACTGATAGCTTTGTTGCTGAAGCAAAACGGAGCTGCCATTAGCTATTAGCTTGGTTAGCGCTCCCATTTGCTAACGTCCCTGTTGTTGGCCTCCGTTTTGTCGGAGGCTGTGCTGTTCTGTCCTGGTCCGACCGTATTCACTCAGAACTGACAGTGCCATTAGCGCTGATGGCGGGAGATAGTACGCATCTTCATCTATCGGCTGCTATGAATGCTAGTTTAAGTCCCTCCTTAGCTGCCTGTTTTTTTTAACAGGTCACACATAACTATGCCGAAGCAGACATCACTCCACTAGCTGCTCCTATCAGTATAATTTATTTAATTAGAAAACAGGAACCTGATATTTCTTTCAGTTAGAAATAAATTGCTGTAACTACCTTTTCTGGTTAATAATAAGCAGAATGCAAATTAATACTACTGTGTTCACAGGTTGTATTTAAGCAGTTCAGCTTAGCAAAATAACCTACAGTGAAGAAAGAGATGCAATTATTTAATACGATCAATCTTTTAGCCTGCAAAAAGCTGTCGAAATGAGGCCTAGTTTGAAAATAACCTCCTATAGGGAAGGCGTCAAACCCCTACTCTGTCTTATAGTGTAAATAAAATAATAAAAAATCAGCAGCGGGCTGATGCATTATAAAAAAAGCAAATTACTTTAGGAAGCCTTGCTCAGTTGCTAAAAAGAGTAACCTTCCTAAAGCATGAAATTCTAACTAGCCTGCAACTAGCCAGCCAGTTAGCTCCACTAACAATGCCTTTGTCGACAGTGAACAGGAAAATTAAATCATTATTTTTTCATTAATATTTTGACAAGAGTTCTTCTGTTTGCCAGTTAGCTGTTATTGTCCTCTGAAGGGGAAAATTAAGGTTCAATGCCACAAAGAGGAACAATTATTTTAGCCTCCAGAAGACGTGTGGCTGTGATTGTATCAATGCCGTTTGGAGATGCATGCATGAAAACCCGGCTTAATTTGTGTTTACCTATGCTTCTGTCAGTGTGTTTTAGTAAATAAAATTGCATTTGAGCATCCTATAGCGTGAGGGCTGTCTAGTCTTGTCCTGTGTGTGTGTCTTTGTGGAGGTGCTGATGAATGGCTCTGATTAGCACCGAGGACGACGCTGGAGCCTTTGGAGCGCCCTGCAGGATTACAGGACATCGCCAGGGTTTGCCACTCAGGCAGAAAATCACTTTCATAAAGTGACACAGACCCCACACACACACACACACACACACACACACACAAAGAGGCACAAGCTAATGCACGTACAGAAGCGTACCTCATTTGAATAACTGGAGCCAGCACAATGATCACACATTAATGCAGACAAACAAATACACACCTTAGCTTGAAATACACTCGGCCTACACCAATAAACAGGGTCAGTGCACTTGATTGAATTTGTAACTGTGTTTCGCCACCAAACACCATTTCTTTTCTTTTTACACTTGAGACAAGTCTGTTGTACATTTGGATAAAGCTCAGAGTCACTGATGAGGTAACGGCTTTAACAACTAATTATTTTTTTTTTTGGCTACTTGAGGTCAGTGGAAACTCATTGCAAAAACCCAACATTGCCACGTTATTACTTTTTACAGCGGTTTGGCGACATGTTAGCAGACGGTTGTTTGTTGCTACACGTCCAGCAGTTACAGAGCAACATTACGGTTCATTTGGAGTCCAGGTGAATGTAAATCCAGTTGTATCTCTACTTTTAACTCAGCGTTTGGTCTTTTGTAACTCCTGACAGAAATCTCCGGCTCTTTAGCTGGTGAACATAGTGAAGCATTTAGCAGCTAGCCCCTGACTGTGTCTGATTGCTGTTTGGTGCTGTAGGGAGCAGTTGCTAGATAATAATTCTCTGTTGATTCATCATCATTAGTGACCCTTACACACTGTCACGTTTCATACTGTCATCATCATAATATACATTATTATGCTTAGTACTTTCATTGCTTAAGGTGGGTGTGTACTGTCTGGTTGCTGTGATTAGCTGGTTGGGTTCAGCCATGGGCTTTGATTGTTTGAGGTACCATACCCAATGTATATGGTCTCAAATTACAGCAATATTCTACATGTCACTGGTCTCTCATTGGACACGCTGGAAGGATTTAAATGGGGTACAGCAATGTGCAGTTTTTATGCTTATGTTAGTTTGGCGTTGATACCAAAATGAACTCAGTTGTACACAGGAAATGTTCACATTAAAAGGTTTGAAAAAAACATTTTTTCAATCAAGGTTTTTTTGCAGTGTGTTTTGAACTGTTAATATGATCACATCACTTCTTCACTTTTTCAAATTATTTTCCCAGTATATTATAACATCTGTTTATTTCAATGTATCTGATGATGAGACCCTTGAAATTAAAGGCCCACTGTGCCTTGTATCGTACCAGTGTTTCCGATAGTGAAACATGCATGTTCCTGCGTGCACTCAACTTTCTGCTGCCATTTCATCATTAGTCTGTGCCTTTACATAACTGGTAACAATCATACGTCATTTCAGGTATTGACCTCATATTGATATTTTTGCATTTGTGTGCAGCCAGATTCTATATTTGAATAACATCAATTTCCTCTTGGTTTGGCTCGTATCCAAAGCTATGAATAATGTATGTACAGCAAGTCACTGACAACATCCATCGTCTATTACGCTTAAAAAAAAAAAGCTGTTGTGCGCTCACTGGTTTACTGCAGATGACTGTCATAACACTGTCAGGTTTCCAGTAGTGACCCCGTCTCCACTTTTCAGAGACTTTGGTTTCTAAAGGAGGCACTTGGCATCCCATCAGAGGCTAAATGGAATGTGGTCACTGTGTGGCCTTTAATTAAGTCCTTCCAGAGGGAGGATTTACTGTCCTGGAATGAGAAAAGAATGAGTACACAGTATTTTCTCACCCACTTAAAGCGGTAATCCATAAAGCATTTATATTACCGCAAACTGTGAGAGGATTCATGCATCAGAAGCTAGATGCATACGCCAGCTATATCATGGCATAGTATATTTGCAACGGCATGAATATGAATGGCTGAATTTTTTAAAAGCCAAAGCATTAACATTTGATATACTCACACTTTTAGAATGCCTTGTGCCCCCCGTTTCCGCTTCTCCACCGCACGGGTCGCTCGAGATGTGCCAACCATAAGCTCTCTGATACCAGCGCTTTGTGTCGAGATAAAGGCCTTTTGTTAAGGCTTCCCTTGCCCGGCTGATAGTGAGCGTGCCACAATACAGCGTTGTTTATCTCAGGTCCTCAGCAGCGGAGGCCGTTCGCGAGAATGAGTTTTTTGGAACACCGAGCAGCTTGAATTTCTAATGATTTATTCAGCGAGATCGCACCGACGTGAATTGCGCGGCGTTCTCCGTGCAGGTCTGGCGAGCGGGGCCGCCGCTTTGTCATTTAAATCTGCAAATTCACTGACCGCAGCCCCCCGACAATCAAAGGAAACAAATAAGAACAAGCCACGCTGCTGCGTCTTTTGCTCTGGAGGCCTGTTTGGCAGACTGGTGAATGAGGTTTTACTCATGCCAAGAAATTATTCAGGTGCAGAGGTAGCGACTGTACGTGGCCTACTTTTTATGCTACTTTACCCACTACCGCTGCTGCTGCTCCGACTATAAGAGATGATGCTTGGAAAATCAGGATCTACAAAGGCAGGATTAAGGAACTAATGACATCAGTGTCCGACAATTATGCAATGAGATCTTGGTTTGGGAGATTCTTCGCCGGCCTCCTCTGTATACAGATGGGAAGGGGCTTCGGTGATGATTACCCTGTAAACCCGTGAGTATACAAATGGTATTTACAGTGTTACAAGCGTGAGTTAATCCTAATCCCGAGCTGTAATTGATTTTTCAGTGATGAGATGTTCAGCAGAAGATGTTAGACCAGGACGAGGATTACTCCATGTCTGTGAAAATGGTCAACAAGCAGGCGGCGACGGCAGAGCCTGCTGTTATTAGCACAAATCCAAATTAGATTCCAGTTAGGAAGTGGTTTTTGAGAATGAAAAGAAAAAAACACACTTATCCCAAATTTGGATTACCAGCTGGGCAAAGCAGGCAATTGCCTTGGGCTCCTGGACCCTCCTGGTTTCGGCGGGCCCCAGGTTTACTGTGCGACAATTACTTTTGTGGTAATTTGATTAGAAGAGTGCAGCGCCCGTTCAAGGCATGCTGTTCAAATGGGGCTGATTTGTTGGTCCGTGGTATTGCTGATTGCTCAATCAAACAAAATTACACCTGACACTGTGCTTCCTCGGGTGCTGAGCAGCACACCTGTCATGACATAGTTACGCCGTGGACGCAGGAGAAGAGTCAAGCTGGGCTCACACTACAGGAGTTCGGGGCTGATTTAATCCAGATCCACCCCTCCCGACAATGGGACGAGAACTCTGGTCTGGGTCCGATGATGTTTGGCCCAAATGATCTGTTAATGTGAGGGGTTGCAGATCCAGTCTTAAGCCTCCTGAACAAGGTTCACCCCAATAACATCAAAGATGTCGATATTTACAATTCAAGATCTGGATGATCACATTGGAACTTTCCAAGCCAGACCACAACAACCAATGAGAGAGGCGTCCCCGAGCAGCTGACGGCGCTGCCAAGCTAAGGTCAACATTCTAGCCATTGAGGCTAAAGTGGTTTAAGAGTGCAACACGTTACCACAGCAGGTTGTTGCAGCACACTACTCTCCATCCTGTTTATGTGTTCTTTCCCATGAGATCACGTGAGAGGGGTGAGGTGTGAGCCCAGCTTTAGCCTGCAGAGCCGCAAGGCCAGAGCACTGACATTTGATATCATTCTTAAATGGTGTATATTTGTAAAAGAGAAGTGTGTTTTATCACCGCCCTGGGGCAGAGTGATACTCCAGCATATGATCTGATGATGACTGGTTGGTTTCTGGGGATCCTGGACAAAGATGTCAATTGTCAATGGTTCCCAAAATTAGATCTCGACAATAATGCAGTTCAGCCTGATAACCTGGTGACCTACAGCCCTGTCCTGTCCAGGACCGCTATGTTTTCATTGTGGTTCCCTCCGCTGTTGGAACCTGAGGATTTCACCCTCTCAGACATTCATACGGGCAAAATGTTTTTTGGTTTTTAGGTTTTGGTTAAGAAATGTTAATGAGAAGAGAAAGATCTCCACTGGGTGATTTCTTTTTTTCCCTAAACAAACTGAATAATCAAACTCTCTTGACAAACTGACCTTAAAGGAAAAACAGAATTTCATACAGTTTTGTTTATGTTAATATGAGGCGGACCCTGCCACCTTTCTAGCTTCAAACAGTGTTATGGGGACCTTATTTTCCACTGAGAACAGCTTGTTTGTGTATCATTTTGTATCATTACCTCATCAATATTGTAAATATTTAAATTCTGAGTTAGAATTTCTTCACAGAAACTACACAGCGCTCCTTTAAAAAACACACACTCAGCAGATACGAGCAATCTGAGTGACCACTAAAGTTCAGCACACACCATGGCGTTTGATGCGCTTAGCAAACACTGGATTCATCGAGTGGACAAGAAAGGAATCAACTATAACGAGACAGCATCAAATCAGAACTTAGACCTCATCATGAACCATTTTCAGTCCAGAGGGCATCCACGAATAAATGTGTTCAGTCATTTTTGAGTTTTTGATCTTTAAAAAGAAAAAGAAAATCTGGTGCTTGAAGAAACAACAAGCATGATTTACTGTAATTCATATGAAAGCATGTGAATTTGAAGCTGGTGCTGCTCAGCAGCAGAGCTCTCAGTGCTGCCACTGGTGGTCGGACCGGGGCCACTGATGATGAGTCAGGCTGAACACATTGATTGTTCTCAACACTTGCTGCTGAAGCTTTGATACTTTCACCAACAAGGAGGCGGCTCAAGGTCAAATCTGGTCTGAACTGCATGGAGGGGGGGATTCAATCAGCATGTCCTGTAGCATTCTCACACTGGTGATAAATAATGTAATTGTGGGGGATTGTGTCAGAGATGGGCTGCTGCATGCACACACACAACACACACAGACACAACACACACACAACCACTTACAATGATATACTTGACTAACACAAGTGGTAACGTGGGGTTCTAGGGAGAATGTGTGTGTGTGTGTTTGGAATAATCACCCGGTGACAAAGCACTTAAACAGGCATGTTATTCCTGCGCGCCGGCCGGGCCCGGGGGTCCTGTCACACCGCCCTGCACAAACCGCTCAGCGTGGAGCGGACACGCGCCGGGTTTTCCCCATTCATGAAGCCGACACTGACTCATCCGTGCGCGCGTGCTCCTGGTCATTCAAGAAGCCACCTGCGGGAACATTTTTTTTTTTTTTTTTTTTTTACAACTCTCATGTTGCCTGTTGCCTCCGCTGTTTCCTAAAATAACCAGGCACCATCACCACCCCCCCCCCCTCTCTCCTCCATCCATCCACCCCCCCTCCTCCCTCCCTCCATCCCTCCCTCCCTCGCCACATGGTTACAGTTAAGTACATAAATCAGGCGCCACCGCTGCTGTGCGCGCTGTGGAGGCAGACGGGAGGGCACACATGCACTTGACGCCGCCGCGGCTCGTCGCTGCAGCCGGTGCAGCAGCGGAGGAGACTCGCAGCTCGTTTCTTCTCCATCGCGCGGAGGAGGCGGAATGGCTCGAGAGGCGGACAGCGCGGACTCGTCTCGATCGCCCGATAGCGCGATGCTTTTCTGACTGTCTGCCCCCCCACCACCCTCCACCCCCCCGGTCCGTGCGCGTCCGTCCGTCTTGCCGCGGATTGCTGCAGTGCTGTTTTTTCCAGGTGTTGTGGCGTGTGTGTGAGTGTGTGAGTGAGTGTGTGTGAGTGTGAGTGTGTGTGTGAATGTGTGAGCATGGTGGTGGTGTAGCCTGGTGTAATTCTCTTACGAATTGGACTAAGCCGGGGAAACGGAGTCTGATGTCACATGTGCTTCATCGGAGGAGACGGGGCATCTGCAAGCTGGATTTTGTGGAGGATGCTGCGGCAAGTGATACACAGAGGGCTCAAGGCTTCGTTCTACTGGCTGGGCTTATTCGTTAGCAGGCACCCCGTTTTCTTCCTCACCGTCCCCGCCGTCCTCACCATCATTTTCGGATCTACCGTGCTCAGCCGCTTCAAGCCGGAGACGGACCTGGAGGTGCTGGTCGCCCCGACCCACAGCCTCGCCAAGATCGAGCGGAGTCTCGCCAACAGCCTGTTTCCCATCGACCAGTCGAAGCACAAGCTGTACTCGGATCTGCACACCCCCGGACGCTATGGCAGGCTGATCCTGCTGGCCAAGTCCGGGGGGAACATCCTGGAGCTGGCCGACCAGGTCCTGCAGGTCCACAAGCAGGTGCTGGACCTGCGCGTCAATTACAAGGGATTCAATTACACGTTCGCGCACCTCTGCGTCTTGAGCCACCGGGACAAGCGCTGCCTCCTGGATGATATCATCACCATCTTCGAGGACATCAGGCAGGCGGTGCTCTCCAACAGCACTTTCCATAAGGTGCCCGTGAGCTACCCCAACACGACGTTAAAGGTGAGATATTTGACACACCGCATGACAGCCACACACTCGAGATCTGTCTCCATCAGAGCCCGGTGACAGTGCAGCATCAGCACCATCAGCAGCAGCAGCAGCAGCAGGCAGCATGTGAATAGCAGTAGCAGGATGGCCCTCCGAGCTTGCCATAATTTCTGAATGAACGCAGCGGGCTCGCGTCGCTCGGGCTGTGATGTGGGGCTGCAGATGGCCACATACATCAGCCGGGCGAGGGAAGCCTCTCCATAACAGCTCTCAGCCCTCCCTGTTGGTGCAGGTGCATTGATTGGCTGCATGTAGCCCCTCTGTTCTCACACACACACACTCACACACACACAGGCACAGGGATATCCTGTCTTTTTTTTTTTTTCCTCCTCGATGCAGTGTTTCCCTCCTGCTTCTCCCCGGCTGCACATGCAGCATGACACGGCTCCAGCGGCTAATGGACCCCCAGGTACCCTGATGGTGGCTCGGTGGGATCTGACTGCACACATGCAGCCTCATCAATCACACACAGGCGCTTTCAGCAGCGGCAACACGCGACCGAACATGTAGAGATGCTGCACGCAGACACACAGGTGCACGTTCCCTTCCACCAGAAAGCTGGCCCTGGCCCGGCGCTCGTGCTGGTTCAGAGTTGATTCGGCCTGTGAACCTGTTAAGAGCCCATTTTGCTTCTCCACGGGCACGCCAGCCACTGTAGAGTCACATCATTCAGTCACTGTAGGCATCTGCAGCTCCCCAGCATTGTTAGGAAGCAGCTATGGAACTGTGGAGCTCAGAACTAACATGACCACAGACTCTTTACAACGACGGGTCCTCAGCTGACTGCTGCTTTGATTAGTGCGAATATGTTGTTTATTCCCCCACGAATGAGTCGGAAACACTAACTAAATGGCAGTCATACAGGGTATATGTTGGTCATGGTCATGATAACCCCACCCCCGCCCCTGATGTGAGCAGTTATTTGCTCCAGCCCAGCAAAGTGTTGGTGCTGGTCTGGAACCAGTGTTCCTGGAGTCCTTTTGCTATTGGCCTGATCAGGCTTTCATGCTGAGACAGCTGTTGCCCACGTGCATGATTTGCAATTATTTGCACCAAGTTTGCACCAACTGTCATCACTGTCAAACCGTCAAATAACGAACCGCAGCGACAAACACAGTGCGAGGTTCTGTGTGAACCTGACGCACGACGAGTGCTTCGTTCTCTGTTCTGTGGCCTTGAGGCGTTCAGAGCACTGCAGGTTTGAGAAAATACACGGACACAAGTCTCTATAACAACCGGTGCATTCAGCACCGCTGTACGCTGCTTTCTCCTGACGCGGGCTCAAACTGACACGAGCATATTCAGTGTATCCTACACCTGCTCCACAGCAGCTTCAGCGTCTGTGTGTGGAGCAGTGAGGCCATTCATCGTCCCGCCGCAGACTGTTTGGATCCTAATATCCAGGTTAAAGGACTTGTTCTTGTGGCCGTCAATTATGGTTTGTGATTTTTGCAGTTTTTTGTCCATAATAAGCTGGTTTATTCCAATTCAGCAGTATATCACTGTATCAATATATCATAGGCTGCACATAGACATCAGTGAAGTGAGATGTCTGCACAGAGCCCAAAGATACTAAAAGACAACACCCACCCAGCCACAGTCTGTTCACCCTGCTGCCATCTGACAACAGATACAGAAGTATCTGCTGCCGTACCACCAGACTACAGAGAGGTTTCAGTCCTGAATTCATCCTCAACACTGCATTTTCCAAAATAGACGTAGCAGGACTCAAAGGACTCGGACATAGTTTCGTTTGTTAAAACCCTTGTGATTTAAAAGGTGACAATAAATATACCTTTACTTTTTATATCATTTGTTTGCAGCGGAAACTATGTCCCTTCAAATTTGGCTGAAAATGCAGTGTCACGCATCTAAAAACGCTGCTGTGTTTCTAAGCCCGCCCCTCCAGTGACTTGCCAATTGACGCAAATTCAAATTCACAAACTCAGTGTTACTCAGTCCCCACAAGTTTTCCACCAATTTGACCAATCATTGTAGTTTCCCCTCAAGTTTGACCAATCCCTAGCAGGCCCCCGTGCAAAACGGTGAATCGTACACTCCCTTTCTTTCAGGTTGTAAAGAGGCAGACGTGACATTAACATCCCAGGTTTACAAAATCATTATCAGGATCACCATGAATCAAGATAATTACGAATATCCTCACATGAATGACTTGAACAAGCTCTCTAGCTCGCTGACGTACAGTCATATATAGGTTTCTTGATTATTTTGGATCTATCAAACCTGTCACTATGGCTGAAGGCTCAGCTTGCACATTGTATCTCCCACTAAAACAAGATAAATCTGGTGTCTGTAAATGCTACAGATAAAAGCTAAAGAACGCCAGAGAGATTACCAGCATTTATTAACCCTTTATTTGTGTAGGAAGACCTTATGTTAAATGATGAATCACTTAAGATTCTTCAATAGAAGAAGAAAAACGGATGTCTGTCCTGTAAATCAAACATTTATTTCCTAACAAGATGTAAGGTTAAAGGGGCACCATGTAGTTTGGAGACTCAGAAATATGTATTTTCTCCATAAACAAATAAACAAGCTGTTCTCAGAGGAAAATAAGGTCCCAGGACACTGTTTAAAGCTCAAAAGGTAGCAGGGTCCGCCACAAAATGGTATGAAATGGTGTTGTCCTCTAAGGTCAGTTTGTTTATTCACTTTATTCAGTCATAAAAACAAAGAGAGTTGGTTTATTTAGTTTGTTTAGGCAGAAAAAAAATCAGCCAATGAAGATCTTTCTCTTCTCATTAACAATCCTTCACCAAAACTACAGAGTGCTCCTTTAATGCCATTCAATTCACCTGTGCTTCTGTGCTATAACATGTCAAAATGTCTGCTGTTGAAAAGTCCTATTGCTTAACTGTGTCATAACACTCAGACTAATATAAAGTTCAATCTTTGACGTGACACAAGTAGTAGATCCAGTGAGAGCTGCTGACAGTGAGGTCCGCGACTTATCCTGGGACATTGTTACTGAAAGGACAAACTGCTGACGAGTACTTCAGATTTGATAGTTTGAATCGTTTTTCGAGCAAGAAATGCCAAATAATTGATGGTTTCAGCTTCTCAATAGTGAAAGTCAGCTGTTACATTATAATTAACTGAATATCTTTGGGTTTTTAGACACACACACACTTTTTTGGGGAAAAGGTTAGCTGAAGACCTTAAGCTACAGGAAATCCTAATGGAAAATGGGATTCCCATTGATTAATTGGGAAATTAGCTTATCAACTAACGAGGAACGTAGATGTTTGACTAATTATTCTTACAATCCATCACGGTTTCTTAAAACCCAAGGTGATGTCTCCAGATAGTGTCCCCTGATCCACCCACAAAGTGTTTGGTTCACAAAGTCCTTACAATGCTACAATGCTTGAACCAATCAACATTTGCAATTTTTGACGTAAAAATGAAACGCCCTAGTAATCGCTCTATAATAATCCAAAATCTCTAATAATCATTAGCCCTACAAGTGTTTTTTTCTTTTTTCCTTTCGGTAATTTGGTTGAACTCACCCTTTAAGTCGTGATGTATGTGCGCGTGCTGACACGTTATCATTAACTCCTCTCCAACATGAGTTACAGTTCCTCTGTTTTTGAAGGTTGGTGTGACCTCCTTCCTCTCCAGTTATCCTCCCTCTGTATCGGGGACTCTGCACCCTCCATGTTCCCGAATCCTTCTTCTCTCCGTCTGCCTGTTTGACGAGCTGTCTGGGCTAATTCATTTGCCTGACTTCTTATGCCTCATCCTCCTCTTTGATGTCACTGCCGGGGTTTATTTCTGTGCTTGTTATACAGACGTAGACTTTGTAAAAAAAAAAAAAGTCCTACTTTTTGCTGAGCTGAACTTTAGCTCCATTCCCCGGAGAAAGTGCTTAAAATATATATTCTTTGTTTTGCTCTGTCTGCTGTATTGTCAGTTGTGTAATATATTTAAAACTGTCAGTTGTTACGAGAATAAAAATACATCAAGGATTATGATGGGAAAAAATGGTTAGATGAGCAATCAGGACAGTTCCAACACACAAAGTATAACTACAGTATACAATATAGAAATGGCTATCGATTTAAACAAATAAGCATAATTCAAATTAAAAATTAGATTCTGGAAAAATGGAATGGGATACCTGCCAGCTCTTGTAATGTGGCTTCATCCTGCAATCATGCCACCAGGAACCACCATCAGCACCCTGATGTCCGATGGTTAATTAAAGATGGTTGATTGCTGGACAATGTGCCAAAGTTGTTACAGCAACAGGTTGAACATATGGCTATGCCGGAATGTCATTATCTGCTGAGCCCAAATATGTATATGTAAAAGTCATATATAGAGTTTTTCCTTACCGACAGTCAGGGCACAGTGTGTCTCAGGTTATACAAATATGGACTTCTGTTGTACAGTGGCCCAAATGTTATAGATAAACATGTGTTGTAGTTGATTACGGAAGCTCAGACGTGCCAAGGTTGAACTTATTTTTTTCTGATCGGTTACAGATTTGCCTTATGACAACACTTTCCCAACAGGCATTCTGTCTTGTAAGTATTAGGGTTAGGGTTAGGGCTGATAATAATGGTAATAATGATGTGTCAACCATAAGCACGCAACAAGTAAACATTTTAAATAAGAAACCTGAAGTTTACTGTGCTAGCAGAAGGGCTCCAGGGCTGGCAGTGTTAGTTGGACAGTCGGTCCAACACCTTGGCCCGGACTGAAATATCTCAACGATATGATGGATTGTTATGTAATTGGGTCTGCAGTCACTTGGGGGACTTTCCCTGTAGCACCGTCATCAAGTTCAGTTTTCACTTTCTCCAGTACTCTGGTTTATGACCAATACATGCACAAACTATTTAATGAACAAGACATATTAATCAAATTAAAACTAATAAATCTTTGCCATTTCTGTACGAGGGCAGCAAATAAATCTTAATTTTATTATCGTTTAATGATGTTGATTTGTTTTGTTTTTTTTACATATAATTGATTTATTTAGACTACAGTAAATGTCTTGTCTGGTCCAATCAGCTGCCCAATACCCAAACATATTCAGTTTTTAATTACATGACACAGGGAAAAGCAGCACATTCCCACAATGGATGTCAGGTTGTGGCAAAAAGGTAAGGACCCAAATGCAGGACACTCAGGAGGCAGGCAGGATTGAGAACAAAAAGTGAGCTTTAATGAATGGTTGATAATCCAAAAGTGATATAATCCAAAAAAAGAAGTAGTGCAAAGCCCAAAAATACAAAGTAGCAACACTAAAGCTCAAACAAAGTACAAACCAGTAATGACGAGAGCCAAGCAGAAACGTAAAGCCAGGAACAAAAACTGGAAAACATACCATCGGGAGACACAGGAAGACACAGGAACAGGCTCAGGGGAATGACACAGGACAAACTGACAAAGACATCAGGGAGCGTACAGACTATATACACAAGGGCTGATTGACAAACAAGACACAGTTGGGAGGGCAGGAAAGAACACAAAAGCAGGAAATGAAAAGCAACACAACACATGAGGGCAATACTTCAAAGTAAAACAGGAAATCACATAATCACAAAACAGAAACATGACAATGTAGAGGCTATAACCAGAGAATAGTTAGTTATGTTTGTATAAATTTAACTCATATGGTTGATTAATTATGAAAAGATTTTACGCGAATAGTCGTTGCAGCTGTATTCTATACCAAGGTGGTGCACCAGCTGGTTTGTTCCACAGAACAATCTGGGAAGTCGTCCTTAGAAACTGTTTGGATTAAGGCAGGCACTTTAAAAAAAATACTTGGCAGGTGATTGGAAGATCCATCCGTCTATCACTGGCTATTTGTAACTAACTAAGTCAACAAACCATAAGATGGTGAATCAAAACATTTTTCCATTGAGAAAAGTCTTCAGTGCTTTATAACTGATACAAGCAACATCCATGCTAACCTCTTAAAGTTCTGCCATTGTTGTTTTCAAACGAACAGTCACTTTTCTCTCAGGTCATCACAAGTAACACCTGTAAACCGCGCCATACTGTAGGACACTGTTCAGTCCAAACCACTGTTGTTTGGACCCGAGTCCATAGCTTTAATCTGGCAATGTGGATTTGTGAGTTCAAATGATCACAAGACTTCGCAAATCCAGTTACCTGGCAAGGTAAATTCAGTACAGCATGCAATTCTACATAGTACATCTACTAATATACTTCTGTTAACCATTATTGGCCAGTCAGGCTAAAGTGAGTTAGGACTTCTGTCCAAGACACCCTCACCAGAGTGTGGTCCGTGAATAGAGTTGGTTAAATATCATGTATTAAATTTTCACAAACTGAATGTAACTCCAAAGCCCTGTGGTGAGCAGGGTAGATGGGTTGTTACGAATGTTAAATCAACTTGTATTTAAAGTAAGGCTGTCAAAATTAATGGTTAACGCAAGATGATTAATTTGTGAAATTAACGCTTATTAATGCATGTGCAGAATGACCCGCCCCGTATATCCCATAATTCATCCCACTCCATCCACTCATCGTCGCTCTAAAGTTATGGCTGATTGTGACCCAAATGAGATTGGAGGAATCCGAAGAACCTGTTGGCCCTTTGGATGGAAAGTTCAAGTGTAAGACAAATGGATTGCCAAGGACTGTAGACCGATTAATATTTTTGAGGACACGGGCTTCAGAGAAGTTCTGAAAGTTGCAACTCTCAACACAGTCTACAAGCCACCGTCAAGAGGCAGAGTAATGACTAAAATCCACAAACTCTATGGGTACGGTCAGCTTTACATTCAGAAAATGTTAACCAGTTAGTTTGCCTCAGCAACTGGCTAAAAGGAGAATAGGTAAAAGGGCAACATTTTATTGTGTGAAAAGTTTCATCCATCCATCCTATATTTGCTATAAAAGAGCAATGGCTAAGATGACCACATTGTTTAGAATTAACGTTATCTTTTAGTTTGATTTGAAAAAAAAAAAACTGAATAACACATCTTGTATTTGCTAAGAGGCATAGGAGATAGACAAATTGAGTTATTTTATCCGCCTCCTGTCAGTGTGAAATTCCCGGTCATATTTAGGAATGTTGATTAATCGCAATTAATCCACAGCTACCCTGTGATTAATCAGATGAAACATTTTAATCATTTGACAGCCCCAATTTAAAGTCCGACATTATTATTTGAATTGGCCTTGTTGCTACGATGTCAGGCTTCAGCAAAATAACCGAACGTTATATAAATTTACGCTGTCATTCCGATTTATGTCAAAACTGATCAGCCGTTGACCGCTATGCGAGACTGAAACTATCCGGGATCAGACATTGCTACACTGACGACAACAGAGACAAGGATGAGTGAGTAGGTGAGGCTTTTTTTTTTTTGCAAGACCATCTTATGAGGCTATAATTTGTAAGATACTGTTGAAGTAGGCCGATTGTGATGGTATTGTAGTGCTGCTAAACCTCACATGGAGGAGGTCTGATTGGCTGGTCGGGTGTACGGAGCATCTTGTACACCTTTAGCATGTTGGTTTCTGGTCCTGATTTTAGATCTCACCTACACATCTATGATTTGCTCCAGTGGGGGAGCCATGTAAGCACAACATCTGACCTATTTTAAACACAAAGAAAATAGAGAATTAGATATATACATTGCAGGCTATGTATGTTTGATATGGGCAGATGGTGTATTGTCTGCTTGTGATGATGAGGGACCTTATAAAAGAACAAGTCTGCCTTCTTTGGGCTTCCGTATATAAAACCCGTGAAAGGCAGAGGTGTGCTATTTCGTCATGACATTATTCTAACACCAATAATATTGTGTTTGACAAGATCAAGCTTCTTGTTCCATTCATGAGAGGACAGTGAAATGGAGTGCTTGAATTAAGTTATTGGGCAGTTTGGGTTGTATGCTGCATGGCAATGTCGAGCTAAGGTCAGCGTTTGTTTTACACCCCCCCCACCATTCTCTTTAATAAATCATAAAATTGGAGGTGAGAGAGGCTGGGGCGAGAAAGCAGGAAAAACAGCTGATGTGCAGAAGGAGGTGTGTTTCAGCTGCAGGAGAGGGGCTGTGATTGGAGGATGGGGGAACAGACAAGGCACAGGAACTGGCTGATGGGGTTAGCTGTGTGTGTGTGTGTCAATAACTGGCTCGCCCTAGGGTGCGTTTGGGTACATGGCAATAAAAAACAGTCAATGCAATCCTCAGATGTCTCCTGACACTGCCCTTCATCAAGAGTCTTAACAGAAAACAGATTTTTCTAAATATTAACTGGGAATCAATAAGTTGGACAACAGAATTTTGTAGAAATTGACTGGGTTTTGTCCTGCTTGGATTATATTCCCCGCAGTCAAGTTACATCCAGCTAACTTCTATTTTTCCTTGACTCATGAGTGAAAGGAGCTCTAGCTCGACACTAGAGCACTTCATAAACGCAAGGACTGGGTGACACAATCAAATATTACAGTATTTTTGACCACATAGTTCAATATCAATATTGCGACAGTATTGTAGGGACGTCAAAAAATGTAACTGTAAAATGATATGTTATATCATGATATAGCAGTCCAAAATCTAAGATGATACAGTCTCATATCATGATAAAGATATATTGAAACATTGCCAGCCCCAGTCCTATGCAATTGTGGTGTTTCACTTCTTTCATTAATCGATAATGGTAATTGTTTTAAGATGGCTTTGCAAGATATTTGTAACTGAAGAGACCTGAACCAAGCTGTCTTCACTTTTTTAATTGTCTTTAGGGTGAAGACTAAAGCAACTCATGCTGTTCTTGCAGTCCCCGTGTGGCACATCCATAGACATTTTGTTACATTATCGACTTTAGGTGCATCTCAGCGTGGCCTGTGATATGGCTACAGTAGTTATATGTGCACAGCACAAAGGAATCTTATTTCTCAGTTTGTTTTTATACATTAATGACATGGCTGAAGACGGATGAGATTTTTTGGTTGTGACTGTTCAGTTTAGAAGAAACGAATCTGGTGCTTCAGCAGTCTTAGAGATACCCACTCAAAGTTACAGTCTTTTTATGAACAGGTTTTTACTTTGTGTTACAGACAGCCTCCTGTCAGTGGAGGCAAGAAGGCAGAAATTCGTCAAAGAAAGACGAGCTTCTGAATGTACCGATCGATTCGTCTTTTCAGCCTCAGCCAAATTTGGATTGAGTGTGGATTTTGTCCCCCATCACTTACACTGAAACAGGAGGAGGTCTTTGCTGCCTGCATGAGCAGGAGGAACGATTGTAGCAACCAATAATGTGAAAAAAGAAAAATCCATCTTAGAAGGGCCATCCACAGCAAGAACAGTAACAATAACAATGACTAGAAAATATATTGTTTTAAAAGTTGTTCCAACTCAAGAGGAGACCACAGTTAAAATGATGAAATCAATAGAAATCTGAATTCTACTGAATCACTACTGACGTCACTACTTATTAAACGGTTATATATCGTAACATTTGGCTGCAGTTTTTAAATTGAAATCTTTTACATTATGTCTCAATGTACATAACGACAATTGTTGAAGTGTCCATGTGTGTCCTTTGTGACGATCACCAGCATAACTGATGTTGACTCATAAGAAAGTACAATTGTTCTGTAGTCCCGAGTATGAAACGAGCTCCACAAACACTGGATCCTCCAATTCCCATAATGCAACTCTATAGCATATTCCGACAAATCTTCCCTGGTAAACCTCCACACCTTCGAGACTCCCTGTTCCCAGTATGTAACACTGTTTGTAACGCAATTGATTATCACACTCCACCAGAGCCACAGGCGACATTATACTCTGACATATGAAATTTGCGGAATACACCTTTAACCAAAGGATTTTCATGTTATGAATTATTCATCAGGTTGCATTAGAAGTAAGTAGCAGCATAATGGCGTTCTTGAATGTTTCCTCTGTTTAAATGTGTTCAGAAAACCTGGAAGCCTCTTCCTCCACCTCCTCCACCAGTCGCCTCCGTCTCCTCTCAAGATGCTCGAGAGGTGTCACTTCCCCCCTTTTCACATATCACTCAACTTCTCACAGATACCACACATACACACACATTTCCCTGTTGTGTGGGGCCCCATCCCCCACCTACTCTGATTCTTCCTCTCGCTCTCTTACAAACACACATATGCGCGCACACACACACACACACAAACTGACAACTCTATTTTCTCTTGCTAAAGGGTGCCAAAAAACAAGAACAGAAAACAAAGCTTGAGCATTTTCAGAAGCTTCACTGAGCAGGTGATACAGAAATTGTTGCCCTGATTACGTCTCGTTATTCACGAAGGGAGCCCTTGAAGGCATCGATTGATCACTGCACAGTCGAAGCATGTGTTGGACAGAGTATGGGATACAGAAGTTTACAGATAAGTTGTGACTATTGAGGTTTATTTGAAATGCTTTAGTGGACCTTCGAAAGTCAGACTGGTAGATTGATTTGAGCTTTGTGCAATTACACAAGTGAAATTAGAGCTAAAGCTCTCTGAGTTCCCTTAGCAATTACTGAGTGATTACATTACATAAACACACTTGTACACTGTCATAAAATGACAAATCTGAAGCACTGAGTGGGAGTGTTTTGAGAATAATATGTAGCACCAAAATATTGTGCAGATCCTGCCTTTTAAATTGATATATTAGAGATGGCCAGTTATAAAATGTCTGAGTCTAACAGGAAACCTGGCTGTTGACCTATGAGTGTTATCAATTATGTGATTTCAAGGTACAGCATCCACCACCACTCATTTATCCAGTTGTCCACATATTGCCATTGCAGAATAACTCACCATTTTTTTTCCTCGCAGCAGTAAATTGTTTACAGGAATTGAACCAAACAATCTGGGGGATTTATTTATCTGGAAGCGAGAGATTTATATCACGCTCCCCACTGTGAAACAGCATATTGTGGCTGTTTGATTGTGCAGGATTATTGTGTTCATAACAAGATAAATCATATCTACAATAAGCTGCAAATTAACGTTGACATTGTTCTGGTTGCAACGGCGAACCAGTGTCATGCAGGAATTCTGATTCACATCACGGTGTCGTGTGGGTGTGCCTGCTCTCCTAATTAAATGCACTGCGGGAGGTATTTATCATGCCAGTGTTTTAAAATCGTACAATCAGACATAGTGAATAAGCATATGGTATACGTGCATGATTGCATTAATCAATATAATATTCAGGAAATGGACTGTATCTTTACCGCAGTCATTTGTGTTTGTCTTGGTTAGACGTGTTCGGTACGTGAACTATCTGCAAAGCAACAATATGCAAGAATTGGTATTATTTGTAATTTACCATCCCTATTTTTTAGCACTAGGGTTGACTTACACACCAGTGTTGTAAATATGGACTGATGTCAGACTTTGCAAACAGCCAAACATCAAGCAAGTGCATCAACACAAGACATGGCAAGTGAGCTTATCTAACCCTCAGTGGTCTAGCTCGGCGTCTTGTAGCCTTTTATTTTGTGAAGCTCTTGCCAAGGACTAACAGCCAGTCTGAGGTATACTGTTGTCCTGCCTCTCGCCCCGTCACTCTCTCCCCTTCTCTTAACATCCTCCATCAACGTTCTCTTCACTCTTGTCACCTCTGTAATGGTGTCTGTAGATGCTGCTAAGACTGGTGCTGTTGTCCTGATCTGGTGTCCGAAGCTCTTATGATGGCAGTGTGAACACAAATCCTCTGGGCAGGGCTAGAGGTGTGAATCTCCACTGGCCAAACAATGTCAACGACTCGAATACGGAATGATTCTCGATGCATCTCGATACATCTAAGTGTACGGCATCCTCAATGATCTATATTACTGCACGCTGCTACTTTTTCATCATTTAAATTCCCCTTTTATTCAGATCAGTCAACAATCAACATAAGCTAGACTCTCGATTATGCTCTGTATCTGCATCGATGCAGATTCTTCCTCGTCCGCATTGCGATGCATCTTATAAACCGAGTAACTTCCACACCTCTAGGCAGAGCCAGCTAGCTGCATGGCTAACTGAGCTCACTAGCTAACAGCAGCTACAATTAGCAGCAATCAGAAGAAACCAGAAAAAACATTTCTCCATAAATTATGATCCAGTTTCACTGACATATTGTGTATGACTTTGTGCTGTAAAGTGTTAAGCACCTCTCATCGGACGTCGTACCCTCTCACCCAAGAAGCATAGTGCACGGAACAGTAACGGTTATTTGTAATTTGTTGGCTGTGGCCCACAGCTCGAAACCATATAGTGGATAGATGAGGGACGCTACACTGTCAGCAGCTAAGCAGATATGACAGCACATGATAAAGAGTTCTGTCCAAGCTGCAGAAAAGCTGGGTAGACACCTTTGATGGTGTGAAATGGTATGCTAACTATAGAAACATTTGCTAGCACCACCAGGGACTAAAACAATATAGGCACATAAGCTTTATTGATACAGACCTGTTTCAGTAAGAGACTTAACTTATTCTGCCTTAAATCCAAGAATAATTGCCACAAAGTTTCACTTTAACCTCACAGTTTGCTGTAATTGTGTACCTATGTGCTTTCAAAGGGCTCACTTGCTTTTAAAATGTAGAAACCACGGCCATTTTTTGTATTGACTTAATAAAATGATAGATAGGTATTCATGCTCTTCACCTGTTTCCTAAATGGATCTTACTAACATATAGCTGGCGGCGCACAGTAATCCTTACTCCAGGCTTTGAAACATCCATTCAGAGACCTTTGGGTAACCAGCAGCAGCTAAATTACAAGAAACATTCTTTATTGTTTCAGTTTGTGTCATCCTTTGGTCACTGTATTCCTTTTCCTGCTGCTCAGAGTAGTTCAAAATATGAAATATTGTAACCTGTGGCATAATGTACATCTGCAGTGCTGCCTTGGCAACATTTCAACTTAAATATGAGGACGGTGTTCCCAGCAGTTATGTATTTCTTCCTGACAGACTGACAAGCACTTTCTTATTGTCCCAGCTGCCTCACTGAACTCTTCACTGCTCTGCCCAATTCTACTTGCACAATTACATTACCTCCAAACTCGTGTCACTGTAACATCGCGCATGTGCTGTAAAATCAAATTAATTTACTCATTACAATGGAGCAGCACATCGACCTTCACAGCACGGCTGTCCGCAGCTGTAAGGTGAGTTCAAGTCGGCAAATCAACAATGAAAGCAAATAGGGCAGAAAGCTGTTGCTGCACTGTTCTCTGTGGGCTGGAACTTTCTGCTATGTTGAACAGCTGGAGGCTCCAATCGCACAAAAGTGTTTGTGTCTGCTGATTTCAAGTTATTGGGGTGTGGCCAGGAGCACTGGAAACTTATTTAATGGTATATTTTTTCTGAAAAATGCTATCCTTCATCAGAGCTAATGTGAGATATCTCTAAATCCCCTACAGGATGGCCGCGTGTCCTTCATTGGCCACCAGCTGGGCGGCGTGTCCTTCTCGCCCAACAGCCGCGACCAGCAGGTCAAGTTCGCCCGCGCTGTCCAGATCACCTACTACCTCCGCAACCACGGACCCGTGGTGCAGGATGTCATCGCCGAGCGCTGGGAGAACGAGTTCTGCGCCCTGGTCAGCCGGCTGTCCACGGCAGAGGCGCCCCACGCAACCGACCAGCTCCACATCCAGTCGCTCACCTCCTTCAGCCTGTGGCGTGACTTCCACCAGACGGGCGTGCTGGCCAAGGGGGAGGTGTTGGTCAGCCTGGTGCTGGTGCTCCTGGCCGCCACCATCTCCAGCTCCATGCGGGACTGCCTGAGGGGGAAGCCGTTCCTGGGCCTCCTGGGGGTGCTGACCATCTGCATCGCCAATGTGACTGCCGCAGGGATCTTCTTTATATCAGACGGGAAGTTCAACTCCACGCTGCTGGGAATCCCATTCTTTGCCATGGGTGAGTGGGATTCACTCTGTGCTTTTTTTTCATATGTGTGTGCGCAGTGGTTGGTTAAAGGGCTTATCAGGGGTTGACTCTGACATTGGGTTGATTGGGGAAGGGATTAGCAGAATTGTGATGGGCTTTTCCCTCCGAGGGGATGCCGGCACTTCATTGTATTGTATTCTGCGTGTCCATGTGTGCAACACATCCTTTTGCCAGGAGAGTGGGCTTGTTTTTCTCTGTGATTTTTGCATGGAGGACACATTCTATTGTCGTGCAAGGTTTTTCATTATTTCACTGAGCTTCAGGTGCTGTTATCCTCAGTGACGTGGATTTAATAATAAACTCTATTACAGTGTATATCAATCATGAGGAGCAACACAAGGCTAACACACATCATAATCCCAGAGTTCTGTACAGAGAGCGCTGCTAGAATTCATTATAGGGTCTGATACAAATATATTTATATCATGTTTGAAGTCATATTTTAGTGCCGTCAGTGCTCTCTGTCTGTTTCCCTGTGGTGTTACTGTTGGCACCACTATGGTTAAGCCAGCGTTGGCAATATGGCCACGGCTAGCAGCAGAAAGGTTTTGTTACTAACTGATCTAGTAGAAAGACTGATGGTTTTAAACCATCCTGGTGGTAAGGGGTAGGACATATCAGCGGGTTTTACCTCTCCTTGACCGTCTTTGCCTCCTCTATCAGTGGGGTTCCTTGGGGGGTTGTTTCCGTTGTTCCAGTGTTACCTGAAGATAGTGACCGGGGAAAACAATGCTTCTTCCTGTTTTGGTTATGCATTGCCAGACATGCTTTGTGCCGTAATTCAGCTTTCGTTTTTCTGGGAAAAATCCAGCCCTGAGTCAGACTGAACATCATAGTGAAAGAGAGGCTTATAGGGTACCAATCTACCCATTGATGGCGAGTCTTTATTTGTCTATTGCCAGTTTAGTTCATGTTCAGTGAATTTGTTTCCATCTATTATTCAATGGAAACCAAAAACTGCATTATTGTGACTTCTCACTGTGAAATCTGAAACCTTTTATAGAGTTTTTGTTTTTGCTTGTATAACACAGTGACTGTGCAAATACAGATGGTAACCATGGGGAGAGAGGAAAACGCATGCATTATACCACAAGAACCATAACTTCTTCTCTCTTATAACAAAGTCAATACAAAGACACGAGTGGATGCAAACAGTGGTGAATTTGCTGTAGGAGGCACAAATGGAGGGAAAGATGCATCTCCAAAGGAAAACAAAAGGACTGGTCGGATGTCAACAAAACACACATGCAAGCAGATTCTACACCAAGTCAGTGCGCACTGCCCTGGCGACCAGGAGTGTGTATGTTCCCCTCAAAGACTGTGTATTTGGATACAGATAGATTGGTAACCGTGATTAATTGTTTTTTATTTTAAATATTCAATCAGAATATTTCTGTCACACAATACCAAACTCTGGCAGTGACCAGCGGATAACTTCTTCTATGTATCCTCTAAGGAGGATGTTGCTGACTGCTAACCCTAACTTCAGATCCTAGATCAGGTTCTTCCTTCTTGATTGGATATAGTCACTAACACTGTATGGAATAGGGATGAGTGAGTACACCTTGCCATTATCTGCATCTGTTAACCAACTAAATTATTTGTACCCGTATCCGTACTCAGAATAGGCAGTGATGGGATAAAATAAAAGAATAAAAATTTACAGCCACATAATTCAGAGTTTCAAATAAACGTTTTTGATCAAGAGAGAAAACAGCTGATCAAACCATTAAAACATGTCGCCACCAATACCATTTATTTCCTACGATACATCGTGCCTGGCGTGCACTCCTCTTGTGCCGTGTGGTGCGTTTTTCTTCCGTTTTTTTAGAGGTTGAAATATTTCCGATCCAGCACAACACGGCGCAAAGTCGCACTGCTTTTTCCATTAATTGCTTAATTACATGATGCCAAATGCGCACGCAGCCCAGACTCACAGGGGGCACCATGCTGTTTTGCCAAAAATACACTTGAAGTGGCCATGCCTGAAGCAACAATCAAGGCCTAAGATAACTATTTGCATGACAACTTCAATAAATTGACTTCAGTCAGTGAACCAATGACATTAGACATGAAACAGACTCCAGCTAATAGCACTGCAAAAACACTCAAGTAAATTAATTTGTTGAATTAAAAACATCTTATTGTGTCTGAATTCCCCTTCAGGAGCAAAATTAGTTATTTCTTATTATATATTTGAGTCAACAAACCAAACCACAAATTCAAGTCCAATCCAAGTGCTGTCCCTCCCTGCCTTTCCTTCTTGTATCTGATGTACTTTGGCCATTTACACTACACTGTATCTTGTATTTTTTTCCCCCGCGCGCTTCTAAGGTCACTGGATCCCTGGGGCTTTGGTAGAGCACTGCTGCAGGCCCGGCTGACATAACTGAAGTTTAAGTAAGACTCGGGAACAGGAGGCTGGATCCGCTCCTTATGACCTAGAGGCAGGGGAGGAGAGGAGATGAGAGGAGACGAGAGGGGGGAGGTGTGATGAGGGGGGGTAGGGGTGGTGAGGGAGGCTAAAAAGGAAAGTCAAGGAGAAAAGAGCGAGGAGTAAAAATGTATGTGATGTATAGGAGACGGGAGTGCAGAGGAAGAGGGAACAGACGGCGGGAAGAGGTGGAGGAGAGGGGAAGAAAGAGAGAAAGTCACATAGAGAGGGAGGTGGAGAAGGGCGAAGGAGATGGAGAGGACTTGATTAAGTCTGTAATTTCATGTGACAGGACCTCAGAGGAAGCAGATGTCCACCCTCCTCTTGGGAGGTCCTGACTGAGACACACCCCTATCACTATATCAACGCCACATCAGGCCAGACATTGAGAAGTGAAATGGATACTGATCCCCCATCTGTAATGGCCGCGTGGCGCCCCCTGTTGAGACGTCATCACCGTCTGAAGCTTTGCTGAGTTTTTTTTATTTAAAGAGCAACTTATAGGTTTGAAGGTCTTACAGAATTCAACATTAAGGTTAAATGGAAATCACATTAAATGCGAATACATTAATACATAATTATAGTTAGATTTTTCGTAGTTTTACAAGCAATGGTGGCTGAAATTTGGAGAAAAGAAGCAGCAATCACATTAGATAACGTCCCCACACAACACTCACACCGGAGTGTGTGTTAGTGACTGTGGGCAATTTAGGTAGACGTGGAAATGAGTGGTAAATTAATCACTTATAATTAGATACAACCAATCATTTTTCCCATATTTGGTAATTTCTCCTTATTCTCTATTGTACTGGTAGTGAATGTGTGTGTATGCACACTATAAGAAAACATGCTGCCACACAGCCAAGATGGGTTTTAAAAATGCTGTATTAGCCAGTCCTATATTAAAATGAAAAACTAACTAACTAACTAACTAATAGCACTCCGAATTTCCTTTTTTTTTTTTTTTTGTTTGCATTCTGATGTACTAATTAATCCATCCCCTTTGACTAATTAATGTGTTTGAGGCTACATAAATTCCAGCATGTCAGGACAGTCTCAAGTTTTCCTGACAGTAAAAGTAGCAGCCCTAGCTTTTGTCCGTGTGTGGGTTTTATGCAGGTGAAGAGATGGGAGATCACTAGCATGATAGGAAAACCATAGTAATGTGTGGGGCCCGGGGTTGTGCACCCCTCTCTCTCATTTCTCTTAATCTCTCAATCAGGATCGTAGGTCGGCGTTAGCATTGTGCTCAACAATGTAAGACATGACTAGCCTGGCAAGCTGATGCTCCTGTAAGGGGATTGCGACTTGTTTGTCTGCTTAATAGCAAACTTTCCACAGTGAGAAGGGTTATGTATCGTTAGCTAATGCCGATCACTCACCAATGTACAAACATGAATTTTCATCCTTGTTAAAAACAAACTTTTGGATATATATTTGTAGTGTTAAACCTGACCTGGCTTGGCTGTTCAAGTACAGTTTGTCCATGTTGAGGTGGACATTAAAACTGCCTCACAAAAGTGTGCCCAATTATCACGATGGATGGATGGATGGATGGATGGATGGATGGAAATGGTAGCACAGTAAATGCTATTATGGTGTGAAAGGTCTTTTGGCCCAGTTTTGTCTTAAATTAATTTTATTTTCGTGCTAGGCATTGGGTTTCTGTTGGCCACATGCTAACAAACATGTTTCCTGTAGCAGAGATAATCAGACTCTTCTGGGCCTCCTTCTGCACAGTCCTGGTTATATACACCACAGACCTAATTATCTTATCTGAACACAGCCCCATGGCTTCTTAGTTGGTTCTTGTTCCCTTCATCTTCTCTGTGGAGGCTACAGTAACACTTGGGAGTATATTGTGCTATTTGAAGATCCTATGTGTAGAATTATATTTCCTCATAGAATCTTTCCAATTATTCGGGTGGTTCTGGTAGTTTTTCTCCGTAGTATTCCTCAGGGTTATGGTGCATTGTTAATTGCCAATGCGTCTTTTCTCTGTACTACCGCTGGAAGGTGCCAAAGTCTAATTTTTTTTCTAAATCACCTATTTGCAGTCACTACAGTAATTTTTATGGATACATGGTATTTCAGTGTTTGTGTTTGATTGACTGCAACTGGCAAGAAAATGGAGAAAAGATGCCAAAGAATGTGTGCTGGCTGCTTAGTCAGCAGTTGTAGGCCTACTGGGTAAAGACCACACCTGTGTCTAAACTAAGTAAAGTAGGTTTTTAAGCTGTTTTATGTTTTTCCTTTAAAGGTGTAATATGTAAAACATTCTAGAATTAGCTTAAGTTATCAGCAAAACATGAAGAACTGTATTTTATGTCAGTTCTGTCTTTATTGTTGCAGGGGTGTCAAATGAAGTTAGCATGCTAACCAGCCGCCTTCAGCCTGTCTTGTAACTCTACTTTGTACTAGGGTTAGGCAATTGGACAAATTTATCGACAATAGGCTCAACCCATCGCCAGTTAGATGGGCCAATGATGGCCGGTTGGAAAACTTTAACATATCGGCCAATCCTACTTTGTACCTCAAGCCGATGGTCTGATATATAGTTCAGGTCTCAGAATGTGCGTGCGGACCAGGCCAACACCAGGCTGACGATGCCCAAGCTCTCTCTTGTTCCACTAACACTTCACCTCTCTGCTTGAGCCCGCCATCTCTGTTGCCCACTAGCTGCATGGCTAACTGAGCTAACGAGCAAACAACAGCTACAGTCTGGTGCTGCCTCCTTTTTTGTTGTAATATGAATTTGACAGGTAGACAATTCTCACACATTGAACTTGTTGATTGCAAACAACAGCAAAAAATACGCCGTCTGAAAGGCCCTCGCTGGAGCCGGTGCTTGGTTTGTCCGTTCTGAGCTACTGTGGAAACATGGTGGACTCTATGGAAGAGTACGCACTCCAGCTGTAGATATAAAAAGGTCACTGTGGTAATCTTTTAGAAAATGAGCCATTAGGTGCTATTTGACTATCATGATTTACAATGAATAAACCAATATTCTGATATCCCTAAGAGTAGAATATACTAATAGTTTTTGATCATTGTTAGAATGGACCTGTACAGAAAATAGGCTTGGTTGACACATTTTTAAAAGGAACAAGCCCATGTGTGGTCACATGTGTCGGTGACACCTAAGCTGTAAAGCCTTCTTTAACTCTTCACAGTCCTCTAACATAGAAATGTGTAGAGGGAAATATGTAAATGCATTAGCACCAGCAGTTCCTTGCAGGACACAAGGTTACAGTTGAATAGGTTTGGAACAACCAAAACCTCCATCCATTTCTGCACCTCTCCTATCAGGTCTGTGTGGTGAAGTGGCCAGCTGAAAGCCACTCCTGAGTGAAAGCTAACCACGCAGCCGGTGTATATGTGCAAGCACTTAAAGCCAAAAATCTCTTGAGTCTGACGAGACGGAAATTAAACTCTGACCCAAGTGGTAAGTGCTGTGTGTCGTGAGGGGCTGTTCATCTCTGTAAGGTGTTGTCATTGCGCTATGATGCTATTGGTAGGCTTCTGTTAGCGCTGGAACAAAGAGACTTTCGAGTACTTGACATCCCGGTTCAACCACAACCCTAAAGCCACGCAGTAATGAAACACTCAAAGCACAAACAAGATGCTTTTTGCAACACTGGGACAAAGTTTGATCGCGTCCAAGTGAGAGAGGAGTTTCTCCTCTGAAGCTGAATGTGGCTCGTTAAAGTAGAGCTGTGTCATGGTTTCCCTTTATCCGCTTCATCAAAGCCTCCTTCCACATCGTAGTGAAACTGATCCATTATGCTGTCTGAACAATCGAGCTGATGTCATCTCTGGCCTTTGAATCATGCAGAGGAAGACGTTCTGCACGGGGCAGGTACCGCCACGTACAAGCGCACCTTTGTTTAATATGGAGCAGCTTCTCCTCCTGTCCGTCTCCCCTGCGTCTTTCTGCCGTGTCATCTTTGAGCTGGCCAATTACTGCTGAGCTGAGCTTGTCACTTCCTTCTCTCTCTGGATATGTGACGGCTGTTGGAAGTGTAAAAACTTGCGGGGAGAGGAGGAAAAGGAACGAAAGTGGAGCAGGACTCATGAAACATACATGCTGAGCGTCAGGCCTAAAATCAGCTCAGCGTATTGATCCTCCCAAATGTTTTAGTTGCTCACCACAACACGCAGCCGCTGTACATCCCACCGGGACATGGTGCTGCTCCATGCCGCTGAACCATAATCCAATCTTTTTCATCTCAGCCAAATTGTTTCAAATGGCTGACTCACATGAACCATGCTTGTTTGCAATGTAATGAATGTCAATGGGCAGTTCTTGTGTCATTATTAGTTCCCTGTTGGTTTTAATGCGTAGGGTTGGGTACTAGAACTTGCTACTTTTAAGGGTACCGACTGAATTTCGTTGGTACCACCAAGTAGAAGTTCACTTTAAATCAAAAGGTGCTAAATTTTGGTATCTGAGTGCACATATTTACAGTAACATCATAGAAAGACAGAGTATTAAGTATTGTATTGTATATTTATTGTATTGTATATTTACCAATGCTCAATTAAAATTTACATATAACATAAAATGATATGTGTGCCCATACTTACAGGCATATACAGTATTTACTGTGTTTTGGAAAAGAAATGAACTGCTGACTTCACATTATCCATTCAATCTGGTGCTGTGTGGCTCAGCACAGGGTTGATCAGTTACGTCACGTAGCTAACGAAAAACGTACACAAAGTACAGACCAGTAATCGCCAAAGATGAGCAGAAACATACAGTAAATCCAGGAACAATAAACAGAAAACATGCCACGGGCAGACACTAGAAGACACTGGAAATAACAAGGTGAGAAACACAGGGTGGTAACACAGGACTAACAATATACACACTAGGCCTGCATGATATGAGCAAAATGTGCGATGTGCGATGACACCCTTCAATATTGCGATGACGATATGACTTGCGATAAATAAGAAAATATTTAAGTTTGCATACAGTTCCTGTGTCTTTCAGATTTTTCTGC
Source organism: Lagodon rhomboides (assembly GCA_039737535.1). Classification (NCBI taxonomy): domain Eukaryota; kingdom Metazoa; phylum Chordata; class Actinopteri; order Spariformes; family Sparidae; genus Lagodon; species Lagodon rhomboides. Next base: position 5,686,264 of record CM077798.1, on the reverse strand, counting down.
ATTAATAGATTCCCTGCTTAGAGGTACTCTTAAACACTTAATAGCTGATGACAATTAAATAAATAAAAAATACATAACTTACACATACTTATAACATTAATTTACTGTTGCTGCAGTGATGGTCGCGTTACTTGACTGCAGCTCGACGTTTGCGCTCGAGACTGACTGGCCTTAAATTGCTCGTGCAGCTCTTTATGGCGGTGCAGCAGGTGGTGACGGAGGTTGGTGGTGTTACCTCTGGACGTTGCTACAACTGTTCTGCAGGTCCTGCACAGTGCCTGAGTCTGTAAATTGTCTTCTGGCTTGAGTCCAAAGTATCTCCAAACCGCGGAGCTGCGATTTCTTTTTGCCACAAGCGTTTCGTCGGCATTTTCACCGCTCTGCTCTCCTGCCTCCGACATCCTGTTTACTCTGACTACTAATTTTCACGCAGGAACGTGAGCAGAGCTGGGCGTCATCTGATTGGCTAAACGGTGTGCATGCATTGCCCATGTGTCCAGGGCGGCATCTGATTGGCCAAATGTCAGCACGCTGAGTGTGAAAGCATAACGGATGTAAACAAACTTATCGCACTTCAGACCAGCTTTAGCGAATGGGTTTATCGCGCACGTTCACATCGCGATGACGATGAAAATACGATTAATCGTGCAGGCCTAATACACACACACAACTAACGAGGGGATCAACCATCACGAGTGAGGGAAATAAACGGAAAAACAGCAGAAACAGGGACGAGGGGAAACGTCGAAGACACTGGAAGGAGGGAAAGGCTATATAGGGAGATGCAGAGCAGGTGTGGAGGGAACGCAGACTGGTGAGGACCGCAAGAAAACAGGAGGGAAAATCACACAATAGGAGGGAATGAAAAGCAACACACGACACAAGAGGGCAAAACTTCAAAAGAAAACAGGAAACCGTAAACTCAAAACTGAAAGGCAAATGATTTGCCTCAAGGCTGCTTTAGTAATCTAGTTACACGAAATACTAGAAGAATCGTTTCAGCCCTAGAATCCATGAACATTGCTTACATTACAGTTCCATACCCAGCAGTATGTCAGCAGTAATTACAGGTATAAATGAGACAAAAAAAATTTAAAATCTCCAAAATGAAATGTCAAATGTTTAAAATTTTGGTTGTGATAATACTTCGTCATCACCATGATATTATCAGGCAAACAGGAAGTAACTGTACCAAACCAAGAAATAGGTCCGGTAGAAAACCCTCCATAAAAGCACAACATGTGGCAGTGTTTCCCACAGAATTAGACTTTAATTGTAGTGGTGGCTGTCCAGCTGGGGTGCCATAGAGCATGCGCATTTCCACCTCATTGGCTTCTTGGTTTAGCGCCGAGCTAACTTGGATGGGGATAAAATGTAAATGGGTGGCTCTTCTAGACTCTCGAAATTTGACATTAAGAGTTGTAAAGAGTTGTAACGCTTTCTTACCGTTTTACAGATGCGTCTTTCACAATGTTAGCTTTTGGAAAAAAAGTCCCCAGTGCGTCACATGACAATGTAATTACACAGATTGACCACGTTAAAAAAAACTAGCTTCAAGGCCTGGCGCTCTTTGTGAGGGCTTGATCTCGACGATGAGGCCAGTCGTCTTCTTTGCAGAGGAGGTTACGGTCAAGCTAACTGCGTTAAATAGTCCTCCTCCTCTTCTACGTTGCTTTTACTGGCGGACAAAAAACCACACCGCCATCCACTGTATCGGAGTATATAAAACATCATGCATCTTGAGTGAGTGGGAACGGGACGCGCAGCTCCAAAAATAGAAAATCAATATGTGGCGGCCAATGTTGATATTGCGGACCACCACCAATAAATGAATGTGTGGGAAACACTGTGTTGTTTTCACTATTTGATAAAATTCAGTGTTAACATACACTGAATTTTAGAAGTGCTGGTAGGATCATTTCGTTGTTGCTGTTTAAAGTCGTCGTGGTAAGTTTAGCTAACGAGATGCTGGTGGTAGCTTTAGATTTAGCACACACACACTCACACGCAGGAGTAGAATCCAACTTATGATGTAAGTCACTCGAGAAAACGAACAAGCAGCATCACAACTGTTGAATTATTCCTTTATCTGCCCCCGTCAACCGAACACAAAAAGCGTTTCCTTTCCTTTTATGTCTTTTCTGTACAAACATGTCAGCCCACCTGGAAAGTGGAGTAGTTAGACGCTTTCTCACAGCAGACACCTCACTTGTCAAATCAGGTGGAATCAATGACATGAATAATGGCTCTTTTCCATTCAGGTGAGCCAGCTCCACGGCTTTGACATGAATGGAAACCATTGTTAATTTATCTGTTTACATCTGCGCTTTTCCTGCTTTGACGAGTCAAAATGTCTGGTGTGGAAAGAGTCTATATATGTACCGACTGATGGCTCTCATAGGACTAATGTACCGGGCTGCTCCCATAAACAGTGCAGCTGTTGAGTTGTGGTGCTATTCTAACCATATACAGATATGTTTGGGTCATTAAAGATGTTTCCTCTCTCTGTGTTCTCCCACATCTATCTCAGCCGGTGTGTTTCTGCGTGATTTACAAGCTGTTTGAATTTTTTCTCTTCCTGGACCTCGATGTTTTTATAGACTGATGTATATATTTTTTTTTATCCTGCCATGAAAAGATAAATAGTGACACTCAACATTCACAGCCAGTCACGCGCAGCGGCCATCTCTGCCGACGGTGAAAAGCCTTCTGGGAATTCCTGGCTGTTTCAATAAGCGGGGCTGGATGACTTATGATCGATCTATGGATGTTATTGCCGTGAGTGGCTGTGGGATGATGGAGGTGTGACAGCTTCAGGGTCGTTATTAAGGACGGCAGTGAGGAATCATAAACCAGGTCTATACATCAATTAATATAGCTCTATGATGATACGGTCCCAGATGGAAAAATAACATTTCTGGAAGAGCAGGCCATTAGGAGTCATAGAGTACACTCGTCCCAACCATAATTTAATGTTGTCGTGGGCAGTGGGATTTTTTTATTTTATTCTGGGAACTAGATTTATTCCTGGTCCCATTCCCAGGCTCTTGCTCTCGGATTGATTTTATGTAGCTTTTCCGCTCATTTCGGCCCTTCTCAGATCACAGTTTTATAAAATCAGTGTTTGGTTTTCGGTGGCTTGCCTTCTTTAATTGATGAATGTGAAATGCGTGTTATTTATAGAAGGAGGAGCGTCCGTGTTGCTTCTGCTTGTTGGGTGCAAAACTGGCAGTTTCATCAAAGCATATAACAAGAATCACATCTTTAGGACACTTCATGTTTTCAGGAAAAGATTTGGTCCAATGTTTTGTTTACCTCAAGAAACCATTCCTACCACTTTGTTTCTGTGAGATGGTGTGAGACCTGTCAAAGAAAGCAATCTGTATGCAAGGCCCTTCAGTAACCATGGTAACACATATGTGTGTCAACACAGCAGTGCTGGTATTTTTTTTTTAAGAGTGAAACAGGAATTTAAAGTGCGGTGCTTTGTGGTTGCGTCCTTCTCCATGTATCATTTGGAGCAGTTTCTCATTAAAAGTGAAACATAGCGACCACACAGGAACTACCCACCCGTGCTATAATGGTGCAAATCCCCTCCTTTTTTGTCTTCTCTCTGCATATTTTTTTTTATTGGCTTGTCTGAACATAAACCATAGGCGTTGTTTGTCATTTGCCCTCAGGGGGACACCCATTTTGGTCCAACATGGTCCAACTACCTTTGTTAAGCAGTCTCTGACCATCTAGATAAGCACTATATAGGCTTAATGTGTCATCATTACTATTTGGTGTGTCACATATAGGCTACGGCAACAGTAAGACAGTAGTAGCCTACCAAGCCCACCATAAAGCCACAAAACAGAACATAGAATACGTTTCTAAAGCTTTGTACTGTATAATGCACACAGTTAAAGCACACTCTTAACAATGAAGTTTGTTAACCCTTAGATGCATAAGTGGGGTCAAAAATGACCCCAGAGGTTGTTATTTTTCAAAATCTTTGAAATGAAAAGTTTGTATATTTTCATATTCCAGGTATTCCTCATAAAACATGTTTGTGACATGAGGCCATTTGCATTTTTTAAAAAGAAATCATTAATTTAAAGAAATCACAGTTTTTGTATCACTACCCCACTCTTCCATAAGTGGGGTCAAAAATGACCCCAAGCATTTCTTATGGAATCTCATCAACTCTGACTGTCAGTAGGCATCCTACTTACACATGTCAGCAGTCTCATCACCAAGGAGGTCATAACATATACATTTAAGTAATATCTTCATTTATGAACTTATTTTCCACATCCATGACTCTTCTGTGATAGAGTATAACGCTAGTTGTCATCAAATAAGCCTACTTTGTTGTTAGCTAAGTTAGCTAACAACAAAGTAGGCTTATTTGATGACAACTAGCGTTATACTCTATCACAGAAAAGTCATGGACTTGTGGACATGGACATGTGCCTATTAGTTAGCTAACTGGTGTTAGCTAACTAGTAGGCACTAGTTAGCTAACTACAAAGTAATGTTATACTGTAATGTTAGCTAGTTTAACATTACTGCACACTAGTGTTACTAACAGTGTTAGCTAACACTAGTGTATTACTTGTGTATTACTATAAAGTAATGTTAGTACTTTAATGTTAGCTAGTTTAGTAAGGTAGCTAACATTGCTGCATTTGTTGTGTGGAGAGTGAGACTATATTTATAACTTCCTTGTAATAAAAGCTAACCCGTTAGGTAGCCTACTATACGATTATTGATTATTGGTGTGACAATGGTGTGTGTGTGTGTGTGTGTGTGTGTGTGTGTGTGAGTGTGTGTGAGTGAGTGAGTGAGTGAGTGAGTTTGAGTGTGTGTGAGAGAGAAAGAGTGTGTGTGTGTGTGTGAGAGAGAGAGAGAGAGTGTGTGTGTGTGGGCACATGCGCGCATGCATGCAATTTACTTACATATAAATGCATTGACATTTACTTACATAGCTACATACTGATTTAGTTTTGTGTGTCATTCAAACATTGTCCTTTTTATGTTTTCTCATCTAAAGTATCATGGCTGCTAGGAGGCCAGCTAGGATTACTTTTGTTGACCAAAATATGATGAAAATCATCATCTTTAACCAAAATTTAAGGAATTTCTTAAGTTTACTGCAAAAACGCATTGATTCTAATTGGGGTCATTTTTGACCCCACTCATGGAAGAGTGTAGGTATTGGTAGGTCATGCATCCAAGGGTTAAGAGTGAAATATCGATTTGTTTGGGGCTATATTGTACTGTAAGGCTTTTAAACCATCTAGTGGCTGTACACATGAAACTGAAAACTGAAATATGCACACACACACAGATCACCATTCTGAGTATAACAGATGGATGGCGAGCAGAATCAATAACTGCTGAGGAGAAGTCGGCCATCACGTTACATGACTGCTCAAAAACAAATTTATAACAAAAAACAAACATTATAGCATTCAGATTTACTTCTTACAAGCATTTATAATTCATTGGATTCATATTTTATTATGGCGAGAAATATTTTTGTTGGACCTATTTCAGCCACGAGGGAAGCAGTGCCCCTCCTGCCTCCCTGCAAACTCAACCTATGACACAAACGTGCATGTTACGTTATCTCCTCAGGGTGTCAGTGTGAACATGAAACAGACTAAAATGCAAAAATAGATGACTTTTTTTTTTGACACAGACTGAACTAAGTAATCTTAGTTGTGGTTGATTTAAAACCTGTCCCATAATCTGACTGCTCATATTTCCGTCTATTGGACTCAGTTGCACAAAAATGAAGAAAGCTCCAAAAATAAGATTTGGTAAAGTGTTTTTTTACAAACCGTCCAGCTTTATGACGCCTTGTGAGACCTATGACACAATCCTGCAAGTTCCCCAAAATGTGACTATCCGAACCTGATCCTGCCAACAGTATTTTTCGTTTTACCCTCCAACTTTTTATTTTTCTGTGAGCCCGACAGTGAATAAGTCATCAAAATGCCACTTATTGTAGTTTGTGGCATTGTTTTTTTGCAACCAGAATCAAATCATCAAAATCTATTTCCAGCCCAGTTTAAGTAACACACAAACGCATCGTTGTGATGTAAGAGCATTATTTTTTTTTTTTTTTTCACTGTCGAAACAGAACGTAGGTATGGCAGTATTCTCCCAAGTTTCAAGAGTTTGCTTTGATAGCGCTCTATTCCTAACTTCTGCATCTTAACAGAGCTTCAAAACCTAACATGAATTCCCGGCGGATGTCATCAGACGCTGTGCAGTGTCTGCTGCTCAGACGGCAGCTCCACAACTGAGCAGAGACACAGCAGATTATCTTCTTTACAGCCTGATCTGTTGGCCCTTTTTGCATCACAGGAGAGTCATTTGTATTCCCTGCTGCCACGCTGCCACCAACCTTGACTCAGTTGACCCAGCTGTGGTGTTGTATGCTTGTACATTTACCTCCATTCACACACCCTTATTCAGAAGACCTGGGTTGGTCAGTCTTGGGGTGAGTCAGAGGGAATATTAACATCTGTCCTGAGTGATCTGATGACAAGAGGACAGCTCTCAGTCCATCAGTTCACACGTGGCATTTTGCATCTCGACATGCATATCAAATGAACACTTGATGATCGGATCTCACTTCCACGCTGTTTATGCAGTTGATAATGTCACAATGTTTTTAACACAGAGACAGAAATATCTTGTATAACATTTGCCGAATTAACAACAAAGACCCAAATAATTAAGAATTTGTTGTAGACAGGGTTTTGCAAAGTTTATAAAATTCCTCCTGACTCAACAACTTGAATGAAAATGTGGCAAATTTAAGCTGTGGTGACTTTTTCCATGTGGCATCAAATAAGTAGCCTATATTAGTTACTGTTAACTGTTTTTGTAAAATTTGACATGCTTACTGTCGATAAAAATCTTATCTTCTTTCATTTAGCGTAAATGTGTTCAGTCAGCTGTTGGGAGGGATGTTGCGTATACCAGCCTCTGTCAGGACTGGTGACCAGAACTCAAACGCAGACCAGGAATAGAGTAGTTAACAGAGAATTTATTAGTTTGACACAACAACAGTTCGTGGTGAGAGTTGCTGGAGCTTCAGATGAGTCTGAGTGCGAGATTATGATCCAGGCTCCAGAGCTCTCGGTCGGGGCGGTGCTGGCGGGCAGATCTGGGTTCCGGCTGAGCGTGTGGCTGTGAGCTGATACGACGATCCGGCGGGGACTGGAAGGTCAGACTGGTCTTTTATAGGGATGTTGATTAGGGTGATGAGGAACCGGAGTGCAGGAGTGCAGGATTGATGAGATGAGCTGCAGGTGTGTAGGCTGGAGTTGCATAGACCACGCCCACCAGCAGCCCTTAGTGCAGGAGAGACACAGACAGACAGACAAAACAAAAACACACCAAGCATACAAAAAAAGGAGCAAAAGAAATGCAAAAACTACATTCACCCACACACATTCGTACCACTGCCAGATCACGGCCGGCAGGTCGTGACAGCCTCTCTTTATCAGAGATCCCAAACATATAAATGCACATTGCACATTTGCAAATGGGTATATTGCCCACGTCATGTACACACAAGGACAGTTACTGTATATAGTATGCTTATTTTTATTCTATAGTTTTTATTATATTTTCATTCAAATTGTTATTTTATTCTTTGCTACTTAATTCCCCCTGTACTGCTGTGTTACCTGTGAATTTCTCCCAAGGGGGGTCAATAAAGGAACATCTCATCTTATCTTATGTAAATGTTCACATGTAGTTAACATTACAGTGGACTACATGGAGATCAGTCCATGTGATACCCATTCTGCCATTTGTGTCTTTCTCTTTTTGTTTCACTGAGTACTTCAGTCGAGCAGGCAGTCCTTCACTGTGTCCCGGTGCGACCGTCTCCAAATGTGGTCTGAGTGATCGGATCGCAAACGCGTCCTCAATGTGTCTTAGAGACATTCACACCTCTGCTTAAAGCTGTCCACTGTTGGATCACTCAGGGCGCATGTTGATCTGAACAGGTCTGAACAGGGCTCGGATGTCTGGAAAGAATGAAAGTGTGTGTGTGTTCATGTCTGTGTGCGTAGATTTATACATGTGTCATACGGAGCGATGTTCTCCAGTACTGCAGCGGCTCCTCCTCTTTACGTCAGAAAGTATTGATCTTCACATTACTGTCAGAGCTCCCTGGTCAGGAGATAGCCTGACTGATAGATAACCTACACACACACACACACACACACACACACACACACACACACACACACACACACACACACACACACGTATATTGTGACACACTTCCTTCCTTTCAAGCATACAAGTCAGTGCATCTCCAGGCTAATGCTGCCAATGCTAACGTATTTATATTCAGAGCATGGTGTGGTTTAACTGTAATCTATTGATTTACCAGTATGCAGTAAAATGTGGCTGAATTCTAATCAACCCTCGAGGTATCCTCACTGAGTTTCTTATTACAGATCCTCCAAGTGTAACATATTACGTGCCATTAATCGAGCAGTTGGATTATTCTTCATTGATGTGTGTGACGGGGAGTAATGGGGATTTGAGGCAGCTGCTCCAGCTGATGGCTTCGGGTCTGTATCATGCTAGAACAGCACTCTCATGTTTGGCCCTGAAGAGAAGAGATGGTGGCAATCGTTGCATCTCTTTACTTTGGTACCGAGATGGCTGAACAGTTAATTAAAGTCAATTAGTAAGGGAGCAGTTTTCAAGCCACAAGAGACACAAATTTGATTCCACTGATTGATGATTGTCTTGATAGTAAATAACTAAACTGATAGTGGTAACCTTTTCAGTCTACACTCCTTTATTTTGCCAACATAAATGACAATTGTTGGTGACAAATCAAGTTCTTTGAGCTTGCAAAATGAAGCTTTTGACTGGTGTCAGTATGCATGGTTGTTTACTTGGAAAGAAACATGGTTCTTATCATTTTTGTGAACTAGCAGCATCCTCGGTAAGTTACTTGTCGAGTGTAGATGACCAACAACTGGTGGAAAGTAAGAAGTGATGATGGTACACAATCAATAATGGTGTTTTTTGGCTTTTTTTTATTGGGTTTGAAGATACGACTGAACAGACAATTTTGGTAGTTTGTGGCATTATTCATTGCATTTTAATAAGATGTCAAATTTTCTTAGCCTAAATGTCTAGCCTGCTGACATGGCTAAAACCTCTTGGAAATGTATTTCTATGAAATTGGCAAAACTGCAAAATGCAGTTCTTGGCTGTTGTCCGATTTATAGCCAATGTATTCTTTTCTGGCACTATCTGTACTATTTATCCCAAAAGAAACAGAACTCTGCATTATTTGGATTAAAAGTTTAGTGGATTGTGTTTATCTGCTGTAAATAAGACTCATAGCATTTTACTACATTAACAATTTCAGCTGAAAAGTCAAAGGCACTCTGCAGATAGTACTTGAGCAAAAGTCTGAGAGTATCTGATATTAGATTTACCTAGGTATCTAAAGTAATTTTCTCGCAAAAAATTTACTTAAGTATTTAAGGCACAGGAATAAGTAGATTAGACATATATTTACACATATGCATATACTGTATGCTTTGAGTCGATCGATTATCAGCCTGGCCAATTATCAGATCCATCAGTTTGCATTTTTCTGACTATTGGAATCAGTGGTTTTTCTAATTTGATTGACGATATTATATGTTAATTTAAACATGCCCTCATTTGGCTCTGATGCAGCATTTAATCTAAAAACTAATCAGTAAGAAGTGGAAGTATAAAGTACCGGAAAATAAAGTTCCGTTCAGTACTTGAGTAAAAGTACTTACATTCCATCACTACCAATAGCCCAATGAGAGCCGTAAACATTTACATCTAGGAAACGCAACAGCTTTGTAAGGCCTTTATCAGAGAGCTACAGCAAGATAAAGATTTGAAAGGAAAAGATTCAATGAAGTTGTAATTAACTGAAATGTCATTTGGTTTTGTTAGCCATAAATTCAGTCACTGAAGTGTTGAGTTTACTAGTTCACTCTTAATCTCAATCACAGTAAACGAAAGAGAGAAGGCCCCAATTCATGATGAAGTACCCTAACCTTTTATTATGAAATACTGCACAAATGGTAAAATGATCAGATGCCACTCATGCGATTTTTTCCCACCCAAACACATAAAAAAATAGCCCAGTTTGGTGGTACATGACCGAGCTTAGCAAACTGACTGGCACGACCTCAAAAAGCAAATTAATGATTACACAGAAATCATGATTGGAAAACGTGTGCAGCCTAAATTAAAGCCTTGTCACTCACTGAGAAGGAGTAGCATCAGATTCTTATGCATTGTTTTGGGTTAACACTTCTTAACTATTTCCATGAATGCTATAATCACGATATTTTTTATTGTGCACAGGATGGAAAAACAAGCCCCAGTAATTAATTAGAACAAGCCACATTATGCCACCCCCTACATTCCACCTTCTCATTAGATTTGCCATTTGTGCGATTGTGTGGATATTGACCGGGATGAGGGCTACCTTTACTGGTGTGAGTCAATGAGCAAGTGTGTTGGGGACTTATCCATTTTTAATGGAACATTCAGCATTCAGGAAGTGGGGTCTCGAAAGGACCCCTCTTAACAATGCTAAATATAGCATCAAAGAGTTGTGAGATCATGCATTTTTAATGGATCGACAGAAAAAAAGGTCCAGCTTTTGTTCGCTGAACGTCACACTCGCTGCGTCTGTATATTGGTCTGTTGTGGTATTTTTGTGCATTGCATGTCACTGGTTGCTTGTGAACTCTTTTCACATCAAAGATGAGAGAGTGACAGCAATGTTTTTCTCTCGTGTTATTTCGGTCTCGTGGTGGTAGATGTGGGTTTTACTTGACAGTTCTGTGAAAAGATAGTCACTTGGGAAAGATTTTGAAATCAAAAGGCATTTGATTGGTTAGAGGGCTGGGTGTAACCATGTGCTCTTTGTACTTTGGCATCTGTTGTCATCCTCAGGAGGAATACTTTAAGGGGGGAAAACGCATCAAATTAATTATTCTTTGACTTAAGCATCCAAAAGTCTTTTTCCGCATCCTGTTTTCTTTTTCAGAATTCAGTCAAAATCCCAAACAGCTAAATACAACTCCAGCAAAATGCTATACAGCCAAAACAGAAATACTTAGCCTATTCTCATGAAAAAGCGTGTAACAGACCCACCAGTCCACTTGACGGCAGCATCTAAGTGTCACATACAAGGTAAAAAGAGGCAAAAACTCTGCGATGGGACAAGGTTGGGGATGGTCAATAGTTCATCCTCATGACTTTTACTGAGTAGATCAGGGTTTGAGTCCCGTGAGAACCAACTAGTCAATAGTGAATCTTTTTAGAAAAGCAGTTGTCCCAAGTGAAACCGGGATGTTTTCCTAAACCTAACCAAATAGCGGTGATGTTTTTAAGGATTTAGTTATTAAGTCAAAACATGATCCTTAACCTTACCATATAGTTTTAGTGCCTAAACCTAACCGAGTAGATTTTGTGCCTAAATGTAACCAGTTAGTTTGAGTGCTGAAACCTAACCATGTACTTTTGGTGCCTAAACCAAACCAAGCAGTTTTAATACCTTTATTTTAAAAGTATAAGCTAACGTTGGGTAGACGAGGCCAAACCCAATTGTAACACACATTTGACCGGACAGTCAGATGGACACAAAAGGTTCTTATTTGCATCATTTCATTGATGTGAAGTGTAACAAACTAAAGACATATCTTTTGTAAACTATCTTGGATACTCCCAGCCTATAACTGGGAGTGGTAAGGTTTTGGGTGCCATGTTACTGTGGCAGACTGACAGAGACAACTTTGTGATTTATGTATTTGTAGGCAGACAAAAGCAGAGGCAAAAGTATATAAATAAATGGAGTCATGCATGCAAACAAATGCAGGTAGCTCACTCACCTAACAACAAAAATAATCACACAGCCTCGTCTAAACACTGCAAGTGCTCAACACACAGAGAAGCTTCTTTAACAAATTACACCTTGCCACATTATTGCTGACTATTCGTGGTTACTTCTTGTGCATTTTAATTGGTTTGTACAACAAAACCTGCTGCTGGAGAGACATAAACAAAATAACCCATAGATGCGAATGCCACCCTTTGCTGCAGAAAAGCCATAGCAATAATTCTTCCAAAAGGAGAGGACTTGAAAATGCAAATGACCAAATTTGCTGTTTCACACCTGGGGGCTATTCCAGAGAATCTGTTTCAAACCGAGCCAGACTCCTACTCAAAATCCAAGATGGTGTTGTTGCCGAACTGTTTCTAGGAGGGAGGGGGGTGCGAGTGTATGTGGGTGAGTGTGTCCCATATCATAAAATACAAGACAGCAACCTGCGATGCAGCAAAACCCACAGATATTAAAAGCTGAGCAGTATTTTTATCTTTGGTGCAAATGTTTTTTCCATAGGGTTTGCATCTTTCTGTATGCAGTGAAGTGTCTGCTATTTAATGATATAACCCTACGTAATTATCATGAAACAGGCTTAAGCAAGTGAAATTACATTGTTACTTAGCATGGAAACTCTATGTGAAACCAACCCTATTGTGGGACAAGAAAAGGATATCGGACAATTCTGCAAAACCTAAGATCGTGCTTCTTGACGTTCTCTACCTTAGATCACTTATAAAGATAAAGATGGTCAATAAGGCAAACCTCAGCCTGTTGTGTTCCTACACAACTTTGGATTAGACTCAATTTGATATCAGTGAAATTGTACAATATATACTGGACTGGTTAAAAAACATATAGAGACAATTGATAACAACAGTAGGCATACAGAGCAGCAATCATAAAACACAGTGAAAAACAAGGAAGTACCCTGAAACATGCCAAAAATATCTGAAAATAGACTTGACATTTGTCTTCCTGAAAAAAATGATGATATAGGATGTCTGTGCTGGCAGATTAGTATGATGTTTATTCAGTAGGTGTAGTAATTATGATGGGAGCATACGAGGAAGACAGTTGACAAGGCATAATTGGTGTCGAAGTCCACATATGGAGGAGGTCAGAGTGGATAGACAGGTCAAACACATGACTTTCACCCAGGAAACCACTGTTGGTGCCCCGTGTGAGGCCAAAAGTAAGCATCACTTACACATGATACTCACTTCCACGTGACGGCCAGGACCCAAGGTTTCCCAGCACAGCATGGCATTGTAACAAGATGATTTGTTAGTCTTTTTAATGTTGTGACATTTTCACAGCCTTCTGGATTTGAAGCCAAAAAGGAATGAGTCCCTGAACTTGTTAGTTTTCGTTAATTGCTGTCGGATACTTTTCCCGAGAGCACTATGTGAATCTCATCCTGCAGTCTGGGCAATGACACTGTCTTTCTGTAGTCATTACTTCTGTATGTAAGATACTGCAGCAGGAGTTCAACTCACCTCTAGCTAAAACAGCGTATGAGATAAACAGCAAAAAATTTGCCAGGCCAATCAGTGGAGGAAGTGTTGCTGAAATTCAGTTAATTCATTTAAGAAATGTCCTTTGTGGTTGAGAAACAAAAGAGACTTGGCTTTCTCGAGAGTGTTATCACCTAAATATTGATTTAGATGTGAAGATTGCTTTTGGGCTCCCCTGTGTTCATCCTCACTTTTACTCCCATCATCTGTTTTTATTGAGTTTGGATCACCCTTCTGTGCCGAGACCTCCTTCTCGTGATATTGGCTCCTCTGTCATCTCCTACCTGTGTGACAAGCCGGCATGGTTAACAGGCATCCTGATTGGAAGAATCCAGGGTGGGCGGGAGCGCCTGACACGCTCTCTCGCCACGTGATGGATGTCTTTTAGGGGCCTGCGTGCCACAGAAGTTTTACAGCAGTAATTTAGTTTAATGACTTGGTGGCTTTTTGGTGTGGGCCAGGGGAGAAGGGGAGGGCAAATGCAGCCTCTGCCTCCATTATAGGAGCAATGTGGTCAGGCTGTGAGACTACAGGCTTTTTTTTTTTTCTCCCCCCGCCTCTCCTCTCAGCAGAAAATAGTCTGCAGGACAGACGGTGACAAACTGCCCTCTTACAATCCATTCAGGGTTGTACCTGCATCTGGGAGAGGCTTGAGATACGATGCCTCTTGCCTCTTCTTCCTTTCATTCTGAGCTACAGCTTCTCATCTTTCTTTCTCTTCTTAGCCATCCCTGCTTCCTGACACATTGCTGTAGTGGCTGGCAGACAGCACAGGCTGTTGTCCATTAGAGGGAAGGGGAACAGGTGATTCAGTAAAAGCTTGCAGAGGTTGTACAGGTGTTTTGAAGTTATGTTTTGTACCTGCTGTGGTATTGCAAAAGTTCATCAGTGTTGTTGGCAAGGATTACCAAAAGTTTACATCAGTTAAGCCAGCATTCATGGCCAGAGAATAGCCAGGATTAAGCAGCCATACTGAAAGAACAGCTGCGGCCCTAGTCATGAATTTAGAAATACTGAGGTCTTGAGTGGGAGTGTCTGCTGAGGCTGAAAAAAACTGTGTAACAATAGTCAGGACCGGAGGAGATAAAAGCAGGCATGACCTTCTATGCATCTGCAAATGGAATCGTGACCTGATTTTGGTGATACGTCTCAAATAGAGACTGCAGTACTTTAGTGACCTCAGCATCGCATTACAGCTCAGAGTCAAAAAATTACACCAAGATTACACGCTTCTCATTTAGATAGAGCACCCCGACTACATGTTAGACTGTTAATAATGCAGGTACAGGGACCAGGGGAGGGAGTAATTATAAGGATCTTTGAATGGACATTCAACACTTAATTGCAGCAATGTAGGAGATAATGGGGGACCAATCCATAGCACCAGGCTACATTGGGAAAGACAATTGACCCTTCAGTAAACCCCTGCCTTCTTAGTTATTATTGCAAGGACTATAAAACATTCTAGTCAATCACTGCATGTATTTCACTACCCCTAACTCTAACCAAGTATTTTTCATGCCTAACCCTAAACAAGTAGTTGTCTAAACCTAACAGGGCTGTACAATGCAAGCATTGTACTCGCCTTTGCAACTACAAATAGATGTGTGTGAACTGTAAATGTAATAAGGTGCATGTGTGCAGATAGAAAATTCAGCCCAAGCACCCACTTCTTTTTTGACACAAGTGTGTCATTGCACTGGACCAGTGCTGTCCAATCCGATGTCCATTGAAAAAAGTCATGGGATCCACTCATCAGTGTTAAGGGTTCTCCAGGCACCACAAGTAAGTTAAGGGAGACTGGACCCAAACAGGCCTTGAGATCTGAGCTACAGTCAGGCAGACAGAAAATGTCTTTGAGGCAAATGGACAAGGGTTCGACCAATATGGCTTTTTCACTGAAAACCGATATTAAAGGAGTGATTTTCATTTGCAGTAAAAGTAAAAATCTTTGTATTAACGTTTTGAACATCCAGTGATGAAATAAACCAAAGTACAATTTACTCAAGTGCTGTTCTGCTCTTTTTCCCTTTTTCTACTACTTTATTCTTCCTCTCCACTACATTTATTCGATAAATGTGATTGATCAAAGTATGTCCGACTTCACCATGGCAGGTAATGATATGCACCATTTAGCTAGATTGATCTATTGCGTCACATACCAAACAAATTAAGAAGCGGCAAACAGGCTGCACAGTGGACAGTGAAAACATGGATGACTTTTAGACACTGTACGTTACATAATAAATTAATATTGTAGATATTATTGTATTGTATTGCAGAACACCTAGGCCAGTTCAGGTCCGACCAGGACATATACATGAAAGAGTAAATCAACTTCGAACCGGATAATCTGGTTGTTAGTCCCACTTTAAGACTAACATGGACTTTAAAAGTCTGGTTTAAATGGGACTAACACAATAGTCCGACTTTCTCTAACAACGTGTAAATGTATTGAGTGATACAGATAATCAGAAAATGCTGAATATCGGCCCCGATAATTAGCCAGAGCCGATCAGTCTGCCCATTAAACAGACTATTGTTACGAAATTACAAACAAAACTGACTACACAGACCACAACTGACTACGTCTTCTCATGCAGTGAAATCACTGGCTGGCTAATCAGCACAAGACCTAACGCTGAGAAAATTGTTCCATGGTACCATTCCATCTATCCCCTCTCTGTGTGGGAGTAGATGATGAGAGCAACAGCAAATGAAATCCTGATCTTCCCTGCAGACTCATAGTTGTGGCTATAAAGGTCCAAGAGGATAGATGTACTGTGTGTGTCTGTGTGTGCGTTTTAAGATTAGCAACCCCGTATCTCCTCTGTACGTCAACACACTTACATGACTCCACTATTTTATTCCAGACAGCTGTCTTTGCCTCTTTCTTTTCTTCAAGGGTTTTTCATCACTTGGCCTGTTTGGTAGTATCAGCCATGGAATTGGTAACTTTTCTTGTTTCACCAGTGCCGCTGTAGGTACCAGAACAGAAGGATCCTGCTCTCTGCCGATCCCCCGAGCAGACAGGACCGCCTCTTTGTGAGGTTCTCTGACCAAACATTCTATAACAGTGATTACTGCTGGAATATAAAGCTATTTAACACTTATTTTGATTTAAAAAATTACACTTACAGCAGCTTTAGAATACAGAACACATGACCTCATTGTCCTAAACAGTAGTCTAAGCTTAAAAAGTACATTTTGATTGTTTTTGTAGGTTGACGTCGCTGCTAACAGGCTGTTACTGTTGTAACACAGTCCTCAGTCGCTGCACTCAGCTGTTCACAGATATTGAAGACCTGGTGCTGAAGGCTTTCACTGCAGCTGCCACAAAGTGCATTTTACCACCTGCAGTCTCATATATAGAGAAAAACAGGAGGTGATAGGAGGCAGACTTGTTCATTTTTCTGTTTGTGTGTGACTGTGTTTGTTCCAGAGTGTGTTTCAGTGGGGGTGTCTCTGTGTGGGTGAAGATGGCAAGAGCAACAGCAAATGAGAGTCTGGTCTTCCCTGCAGACTCGTAGTCGTGGCTGTAAAGTTCTAAGAGGATAGATGTACTGTGTGTGTCTATGTGTGTGTGCTGTTGTTTAGGGGACATCACGGTGACACTGGTTTAGTTTTATCTCTGCAATAATCGGGAGCGCAGTCCCTCTCTGACTCCGTTGCTGTGTTACCTCAACCCCCGCTCTTCCTTCGTCATCCATTCGTATTTCCTAACAGACAGAGGCCCAAGTAAGAATTTGGACATCGAGTTTTGCATCTATCAGCATTCAGACGTTGAGAGAACTGTCAGTGTCCTCCAAAGCTGATTAGCATTGAGTGGCAGTCATGCTGCAAGCCATGTGCTCTTCTCTCCTGCTTTTTTTCACTTTTTCATTGATTAAAGCTCCTGCACTGTCCACACTGACCAAACTTCTCCTGTATCTGTCCATTGGTTTAAAGTTTGCATCTAAATTTCTTGAAATTATGTAACTACTGGCAAGTTGACTAATTAGTGTTTTACTTAATCACATGAAACCTGTGGAACACTGTGCAGTCCAAAGTGTTCAAGATGTAACATCACAAGTTGTAACACATGCAAAAATAATAGCTTTAGGTTACACTGCCAATACTTTCTAAGTGACTTATTTTAATTTAAAATATATATTGCATAATATTTTGTAATTGTATTATTTTTTAATTAACGGCGAACTGGGTTATTTTAGTGTTTTACATCCAACACCAGTTTAGTGTTGGGTCACATACACCGATCAGGCATAACATTATGACCACCTGCCTAATGTTGTGAAGGTTCCTCTTGTGCACTTAAAACCGCTCTGACCTTTCAAGACATGGACTTAAGACCTCTGAGGGTGTCCTGTGGTGTCTGGCACCAGGGTGTTTTATAATGGATCCTCTGGGTCCTGTATGTTGGCGGGTGGGGCCTGCATGGATCAGACCTGCTCCAACACTGGGATCTGGTGAATTTGGAGGCCTGGTCAACACCTTGGGCCCTTCATTGTGTTCCTCGAGCTGTTCCTGAGCAGTGTTTGCGGTGTGTCAGGGCACATTGTCCATGTCCCATATTACTTCTTTCATTCCTAGCTAAATGGGTACTATATCAGCAAGCGGACTCTTGCTCTGTCAGTTAAGTTAGCTGTGCAACAGTAACGCTTAACAGTCAGTTGGTTTAATTAATTCTAACAATTAATAAGGAGTTTATGTGACTTTTCTGTTTTTTTTGTTTTGTTTTTCTTACCAGGGTGGCAATTTTCAAAGACCATTACAGGTTCTCTTCAACAGTTCACCTGCTCCACCTCAGCTCCACTGATGTAGACAGGGGTGTACGCTTTGTCGCCTTCTTTCTAAAATCAACAATCAGCTCCTTGGTTTTGCTGACATTGAGCAGTAGATTGTTCTCTGTGCACCACTCTGCAAGGTTTTTGTTTTTTTTCCTGATATGAACTCTCATCGTTGTTTATAATGAAACCAATGATGGTGGTGTTGGACGCATAATGGAGTTCTCCTGATGTCTGGGAGTGCAGTCATGGTGTACAGTGTGAACAGGAGGGGGCTGAGCACACAGCCATGGGGGGCTCCAGTTTCCAAGGTTAGGGTTAGTAGTAGTAAATTCTCCCAGTTTGCATTATTATTAAACAGTAGGCTACTTGTGTCAGATTCTGTGTTACCTAGCCTATTTTATTATTCAGTCTAAATGGAATATGTTAGCTCTGTCATGTATTTATCTAGCTAACAGGTCAACCTGGCAGATGCTGGCTGTCAATATTTAGCACTGATGTAATAAGCAATTGATGTGGTGCAACCCATTTCCACTTACAAGTTCCACTTACATCATAACAAGCTAAGTGAAAGGTGCAGCCCATTCCTTTAATCCAGCTTTGTCTCTGTTTTGTCAAGGAAAGTACTGATAGCAAACGAATAAACCATTCACCTGAGGCAACATGTTTCATGACACAATAACATTTGTACTCCTCATTTGTAAAAAAGGCATTATGCCAAATGTCCTGTTAGATTTGAGGAAATAGATGAGAAGGCAACACTTTTATATTCACTAGACATCCAACCCTTGCTGTTTCCTTTGTTCAGTTCAAACATGTTGCCCACTGAAGCGTCTGTCTTACTTTGACATGGGTGTGAATAGACCTACACATCACCCCAGTGAGCGTGCTGCTGTTTTTGATCTTTTGATCTTCTCACCTCTTCTAATTGGGATTCTTCTCACTTTTGAGTACAGAGCTTTCAAAGACAGAGGTAGTTTAATAGAGAGGCAAGACAGGTGTGAAATCTCCCGAGCCTTTGTCGTTGAAAAAATTAGTACTGCTCTTTCTAAAAAGCAGACTTGATCAAAACATTGTACCAACACTAGTCTGAGCGCTTTTTAAATCAGGTCTGTTTGGTGGGTTTTAACCAGTGTTTGGGATTTTTTTTATCCTATTTACCAAAAACATGAGTATTGTGGTAGTTGCCATCTGCTTTTAAATGTTGATGGTGTTATATCAAATAGACAGCTGTTGGTCTCAGATAAGTTTCTTCCTGAAAAGCAAATCTTGCTTGTTACAAGTGGTCCTCCCAGTTCATCATCAAATCTTCTTTGACATTATTGTTGTTTGGAAATGGAGTAAAGATTGTCAGTCAACAGATTTAACTGTATTATCATGCACCAATAACATACTGTATGGCAGCTGAAGACAGCTTGCAACACTTTGTAGTTTTTTGAGTTTTTTATTTTTATTATGATAGAATTTGATATTTTTTAATGTACTTTTATTTGTATGTATCAGCTGTAGTAGTTCAACTATGTGAGAGGGTTTGTGTGTGTGTTTGTGAGGGAGGATGGGTAGTTAGAGAGAAGCTAGCAGTTAAGGTGGAAGAATGCACAGATCTTTTTTTTTGTAACTTAATTTACCTTAACACATTAATTTCACTATTTGGATTATAAAGTCCAATTTGATTTTGATGAACTGAAATAGAGCTGAAACAATTAATCGATTAGTCAGTTAACAGAAAGTTAATCAGCAATTATTTTGATGATTTGTTTATTTTTTAGACTATGTACTTCTGCTGATTTGCTGCTTTTCTTTCTTATTTCAATGGGATATCTTCAGGTTTTGGATTGTTGGTTGGACAAAAAAAAAAAAACTTTGAAAGAATTTAAGACAACTCCTTTGTGTCAGACATTTTTCTTGATTTCCTAACATTTTGCAGACCATACAACTAATCAATTATCTACACATAAATTGATAATGAAAATAATCACAGTGATGTTGCGAGGTACCTGTCATGTGTCTCTGACACATTCAACTCCAGCAGTGAACTCACAACTCAGTGAACTCACTATTTATGCGCCATATTTTATCCCAGATAATGCTACATAGTGAACAACAAATTGTATGGAAATATTGTAAAAGGAAACTGGTCTTCAAGACAGAAAACTCTGCTTCTGCTCAGAGTCTTGTATGACGATGGAACCCCGTAGCTAATATTGCTGCAGAGAGGCTGCTCTCACTGCTGGACTTATAATGTTAGTAACACAGCGGAGCACCCCCCCCTATTTTGTTATCCACATACATGCATGCTTTTCAAATTAATTTATTCATTAATTGATGCTGTTAATTCTTTTAATTAAAAGGCTAACGATCGTTTATCTTAATTTCCAGTTGTGTTTCATTTAACAAGGACCCAGTTAATGGTTTAACACACAACAAACTGAAGCCAAAGACTATTCATTCAATTGACAATCAATTTCAAATCGAGAATTGTTTTGAATTGAAAAATCGTTTGAATTAGGATGGAAAGTAACTAGATGCAGACCAATCATTACGCATGTTTTGACACGTTCTGACCAGAATCATTGTTTGTTAATTTTTAAATGTTTTACTATATCTCAGAAAATATATGATTGAAGTACTCCATTTCTATACCTTTACTGATAATTAAGATATGAGTGGATGCAGAAATACAGCTTTGATGTACACACATGCTATTAAATATGAGGTAAAAAGATTTTTGTTAATGATCCATCTTCACCTGCCAGATCAATCGCTGTACTGAATCCTGGAGCTTTTCCAATCATGTCTCCACAGTGACTCACTACTTAACATTCTATTTGGTGTCTGGTGGAGGGAAACGCATGCGGACTCCCCTGGTGTAATGCTGTATAAACCCTGGGCATGAATTCCCTCTCCCTCCACACCCTCTAAACCAACTGACACTAACTAATTGACTTGCAGCACTGCTTAATAAAACTAAAAGCAGGAAGAGTCATCTAGCCGACTCATTACATACGACTAATCCTTTATAGCTAATTAACTTTTCTCTCTGAGTCAGACAAGCGGAGATTTATAATGCTGTCAGGGTTAGCACTGTCCACCTGCTACATGTGAAAGGAATATTTCAAAGCTGATGTCGGCAGTGGAACATATGGATGGGCCAGATCCAGTGTTCACTTGCACTGAAATATTTACATGCTGGAGGAACACTGAACCGATTCAAGTGTTCACGAATTCATAACACATTCCCTCACAGCAGTTTTTCTCCCCCATCAGAAATGCCGCTCCGGCATTTTACAAATAAATGAGCAGCGAGCGTGGGTGGGCGGGTGTTCCTGTGTGGGAGATTTTGCACTATGGAGCATATGCCTTTGAACGTTGGGTATTCATGTCTATATTTTTTAAAATCCCACAGATTTGACTCACATGAATGAACCTGCTGCAGACAGATTTGGATGCTGTTTGCTGATGCATGCTAGAGAGGACAGTGTACAACTCTATTTCAGATATGAAGAAAAAAGGAGAGCCCATGTCTCTATTAGAGGACTCAAACCACGGCTGCGTAAATGTATGTTTTAATTGAATGTTTAATCTGTCGTGTCATGCTCAAATTGTTTAGCAGGCGTGCCATTGCTGGTAAAAAATACCCACAACATCAGGACATGTTTTATTCACCTTGACAGATGTGTATTAAAGGCTGTATTTAACATGGCAGCCCCTAGAAGCCAATAATGGAGTCTTAGAATCAGGGGATGTCATACACATTTACTGCTTTTATTGACGCACACCAATGAATTGTGACGGAAGTGGGTCGAAAGCCCACAAAGATTTATCTTCATATTATAACAAAACATCTAAATAGAACCATCTAACAAAACATGTCCTTTATCTGCCCTACATGTATAATTTAGTTGATGAGACGTTGATATTAATTCAGATATATCCTCAATATTCTTCAACGACGTCTCCTGGATAATACAAAAAAATTACATGATTAAACTTGTGTTTTTACATCTATTTTTCTGTAAAACATGGTGGCATGGTGGATGATCCTGAGTGCTATAACAATGATCCTCAGTTGCCACTACTATGGAAAGGAAGCCAATCAGAGGTGCAGTTCAAAACATTTGTTCATTGTAAGGGTCAGTAATTGAA
This sequence comes from Lagodon rhomboides, assembly GCA_039737535.1. Taxonomy (NCBI): domain Eukaryota; kingdom Metazoa; phylum Chordata; class Actinopteri; order Spariformes; family Sparidae; genus Lagodon; species Lagodon rhomboides. The sequence continues at coordinate 5,663,894 of CM077798.1, read as the reverse complement.
AGCTTTTTATTAAAATGCACCAGGGTTTTATTATGTAAGCATTCTCCATGCAACAATAGGACTACACCTTTGTTATGTATTTTTTTTTGAGTTGTTGCTCACATTATCACAGATGTTTCCAGCAATGTTCAAACACAGAGAAGTCTATGTTTACTCAGGGCAGCGGTGCATTTAATTTTGTCGTGCATTGCTACTTTTGGGATAGGGAAATCCGTGAACAATACACTTAACATGAATAAAACTTTAAAACATTACCTCATCTGTGAACATTTGTGCCTGAGTTAGCTACTCCGGTGTTTACTGGTCCCGAACAGCCAGATGACTGTACATTAGCTGTAAGCTAACAAGCAAACGCATTTACCGAGGGTGTGTGTGTGTCTGTTTGTTTGAATTCAGGTCAACTTCTAACTAAACTCAGCACTCAGACTGGAGCCTGGAGAGACTCCAGCGCTCTCTCTTCTTTTCCCCTGTCCTCTCTGTGAAGTCATTTGCCTAGTATAGTACATGTCCTTGTCAGCTCCAGTGAGCAGGCAACATTACAGTACATAAACAACGACAATGGCCACCTCCGCAAATCGCTGCTGCATTCAGGTTATTAAGATAAATCCACTTTTGAATCCCAAAAATTTAAAATTAATCTCTTAGCTGTCCTCTCGTTGGTTAATGGCTCCGGATAAGAGCAGAATTTGAGGGGAATCGGGGTGTTTATTCCTCTAAGAATGCCTGGCTCTATACCTGACGCTCTACTTCAGCGCTGGCAGAGTCAACAATTGGCAGACATTATATAGCATAGTGAGCATTTAACATTTTAACATTCTCTTTTGGACTTGTCACTCTCTGTCTGTTTGGCTATTATCGGTTTTAGACACATACAAAAACTCAAATGGAAAACTTGAACAAATGGTAAGAGTTGGCAGCATCAGTTGGCTGTAGCAGCTCCTTTACTGTGAGCAATCACTCCGACCTGTTCGCCACTCTTCCTCTTTTCAGTGCAGCAGTATTGATATATAATTGAAAAAAAAAAAGTTGTGTTATCTCGATATGCTGTAGCAGTAACAAATATTGAGTTTCAGGGAATTCGGAGTATTCAAATGATGTTACTCAGTTGTACCAAAAATATTCTAAAACTCTTTCTGAGACCATTTCACTTCTATGGAAGGATTACATATCATGCAAATAGAAAATTGTTCTGTCAATGTCATTTGTGATGAACACAGTGCTAACACATCAGTGCAAACATAATACTTACTGAGTTTGTTCTCTCTCTTTTCTCCCAGGCCATGGAACTAAAGGGGTGTTCGAGCTGCTGGCAGGCTGGAGGAGAACAAGGGAAAACCTCCCCTTCAAGGAGCGAGTAGCCGATGCTTTCGCTGATGTGATGGTGTGCTACACCATGACCAGCTCACTCTACATCATCACCTTTGGCATGGGAGCTAGCCCTTTTACCAACATCGAGTCTGTGAAAATTTTCTGCCAGAGCATGTGCGTTGCCATCCTGGTCAACTACTTCTATGTTTTCTCTTTCTACGGCTCCTGCCTGGTGTTTGCCGGACAGTTGGAGCAGAACCGCTACCACAGTGTTTTCTGTTGTAAAATCCCCTCAGTGGAGTACCTGGACCGTCAGCCCACATGGTTTAAAACCATGATGAGTGACGGCCATGACTTGTCCACGCACCACGACAGTGTCCCCTACCAGAATCACTTCATCCAACACTTCCTGCGCGAGCACTACACAGAATGGATTACCAACACTTATGTCAAACCCTTTGTGGTCATTCTGTATCTCATCTACGCCTCTTTCTCATTCATGGGATGTTTACAAATCAGTGATGGATCAAATATTGTGAACCTACTGGCTAGTAACTCTCCAAGTGTTTCATATGCTCTGACCCAGCAAAAATACTTCAGTAACTACAGTCCTGTGATTGGGTTTTACATTTATGAGCCCATCGAGTACTGGAACTCCACGGTGCAGGAGCACCTGAAGACTCTGAGTCATGGCTTCAACAAGATCTCCTGGATGGACAACTTTTTTCACTACCTGCGGGTGGTGAATGTGAGTGCGTCAACCAAGACCGACTTCATCAACATCCTCAAGGGCTCCTTCCTACGCAGCCCGGAGTACCAGCACTTCACTGAGGACATCATATTCTCCAAGAACCGTGAGACTGATGAGTACGACATCATTGCCTCACGGATGTACCTTGTGGCGCGGACGACGGAGAAGAAGCGCGAAGAGGTGGTGGAGCTTCTAGAAAAGCTTCGCCCGTTGATGCTGATCAACAGCATCAAGTTCATTGCCTTCAATCCTACGTTTGTGTTCATGGACCGCTACAGCTCCTCCGTCATCTCGCCCATCCTGACCTCAGGATTCAGCGTACTCACAATCCTCATCCTCACTTTCTTCCTGGTCATCAACCCCTTGGGTAACTTCTGGCTCATCCTCACTGTAACGTCCGTGGAGCTGGGCGTCTTGGGTTTGATGACCCTCTGGAACGTTGGCATGGACAGCATCTCAATCCTGTGCCTTATTTATACCCTCAATTTCGCCATGGATCACTGTGCACCACACCTGTACACTTTTGTGCTAGCCACCGAGCACACTAGGACGCAGTGCATCAAGTTGGCACTGGAGGAGCACGGGGCAGCCATCCTGCAGAACACTTCCTGCTTTGTGATTGGTATCATGCCCCTGGTGTTTGTGCCTTCCAATCTGACCTACACACTGTTCAAGTGCTCGCTCCTCACCGCGGGCTGCACCGTGCTGCACTGCTTTGTCATCCTGCCTGTCTTCCTGACCTTCTTCCCGCCGTCCAAAAAGAGACACAAGAAAAAGAAACGGGCCAAGCGCAAAGAGCGGGAGAGGGAGAGGGAGCGGGAAAGGGAGAGGGAAAGAGAAAGGGAGGAGATAGAGTGCATTGAAGTCAGGGAGAATCCTGATCATGTGACAAACGTCTGAGTAGTGTGTGATTTTAGCAATGAATATCAGTGGGTATCCGTCAGTTCTTGGTGGATTAGAGGTGTTCTCGAACGGTGAGGCACTTCTTGAGGTGCAGGAGAGTGCGAGATGTCCCCTGCAGAGTGGGCACTGGTCACTCCCAACCAATAGCAGCTCAGCTGGCCAGAGTAGAGCGCAGCCCCTTTGGTCGGTCATTCAGTCTTTCAGTCTGGACAGTGTATCTCATTTGCACAAACTGCAACACGCTCATGGTTCTACAGCTCTTTCCCAACTATTTGGTGTATAAAAACAAGTTAGTCACCAGAACTTATGCTTGCTAAATCTGTAAGTAAATTCTAAACATACAGTATGTTACTCCATTTAAATATTAGCAATTCTGTGTTCATCTCCTGCAGCCCTTATCTCAAAGGAAGAGAGTGAGGAGCATAGCAGTCTGTTAAGCCAAGGACATTCAGACAAGTTGGTGGAGGTGGTTAGTGTGATCATACAAAAGTGTATAAATAAGACAGGGCAGGAGATGACTGTGCACCTTACTGCGCACACCTCGATAACAGCGAAAAAAGAAAGGTAACCAAATTCTGTTTGAAAGAGAGAAACTGTGGAAAGAAAGCACACCGCATGCTTTTCTGTAACATTTAAAAAAGCTGAACAGCTGAACCGGCAGATGGCATACACTGTGTCCATAATGAAGAATTATCTTGCACATTGCATCGTATGAATAGAACAGTCTAGGTATATAGTAGCAGGAGGCAAATATTTCTGCTTTAAATTCCGAGGTCATTTAAGGTCTTGGCAATGGCAAAAGAATCCGCAGTGGGCTGCAGTGTATGAACAGGAAGTGATAAGTGACTGTCGTACAGCAGTATTTGAAAAGGCAGTAAGCCTGAGTATGACTTAAGTAAATCCTAAACTGTTTTCACAACAGAACATTAAAAACCAAAAGTGAAGAGTGTTTCCAAGGCTTGAAATGTTGAACTTTCTAGCAGGTTGATAACAATGAAAAGTTTCTGTGAGAGTATGAATGTCTCTGTGATCCACTTATAAAAGCTGACTGGTATGGCACTGGCAATTGGAAGGTCTGAATGTGACTCAAAACTAGCAGTGGTGCCAAATAGTGTACAGAACTTCTTTTTGTTTGACATGTTTCTATAAAAACTAAAAAGTCTCAGTAAGTTTGAGCTTTCACATAAGTCGATCATGAATCATGAATTATTCAAGATAATTTAGTGACTTAATGTTCAGGTTTGTGAGGCAGATTACATAACAGGCTTAAATTAAACAGTGAGACACTCTTTGTAAAGTACACTACTGTCTCTGAAAAGTGTAAAATAAACTGATAGAGAGCTAAAGTCAAACTATAACTTCCAGGTTTTGTTGCAGAAGTAAGAAACCTCATTCATTATCCCCTTGACGAAATTAGCAACTAATTGGTGAACATGAGCAGCTAAGGGCCACATTTGTCCCTGAGTCAGAGGAGATCAAGAAAGAGCCTAAAGCAATGGTGAACTTTGGTATTTTGTGAGATTTGAGAATACCACCGTCGTAAATACAAATCCCCGGTTTCTCGAACAATTTGTCAAATGTAATGAACGTGCCTACCACAAAGAGGTCGTATGAATGTCTTGAAAATCTGGCATGGCAAGCGTTGCACACAGCTCAGAATGGTTAAAGCATGCCAACTATTGTAACCCTTAACACCTACTAACGGCCTAACGGCTAAACCTCTGTCAAAGTGGGCTGCCTTGGGAAGTTGACAACTTTGCTAACAGGGTTAAATATCAAGTTAGTGCAACAGCACAAGACATAACTTAGCAAGCCAGCTAATATAATTTACTGTTCAACAGCAACAAGTGCGGCTCTATGTCTGAGCCGAGTTACATTGCCCGCTCACCCAGTCCTGAAAAACCTCCTCCTCCTGGCGGGTCAAAGCTGCTGTGATAGCGGTGTTAACACCGACACGCCCTGGCAGTGCTCCAGGCAGCTTCAGCTAGCTGAGCTAACTCATAGCTACAGTATGCAGCAGTTAGAGGTTGCTTTCAGGAAACTCCATAAATCACAGAGAGTTGAGGCAGAGCAGCCGGAGGACGTCAGATGGAAACCAGACTTTTATAATCTTCCCATAAAATATGATCCAGTTTCACCAAACTGATGATAGTTGGTCCTGTCTGTGATCTACTGCCTTAAAGCATTACGCACTGTGATGCTACCCGCTCACTAAGGTTACATAGTGCAGAAAGGCCATAGGGTAGTATGGCTGAGATAGACACCACTAACAACATTTCAAGTCAGTATACCATCAAAATGAATTTAAACCCTTTAAGATAAAACAGTTACATAATCTTGTTATAATTAGTCAGGCATTCTGAAACACAATCCAAATGCTGATGCTGATGCTCAGTATCCACTGATGTTTAAATAGGCAGTTTTGCTAACACATTTGCCACAGCAAGTTGTGTTTTTACGATGTACCACTGACACAAAGTGACAAAAATAATTTAGTGGTGCTTTAATGATAACACTATTTCCCCCTTGCCATAGACTGCAGTTGGTTAGTGATGGGACAAATACTAGCTAGGCTATGAAATAAACTAGTTACAATGATATATTAAATGTACAAGGTCATGATAAAAACATTTTTTCACAGTTTTAACAGTTTTTTTTTCCATGCTAATAAATTCATAGTTGAACCTTTTTACAATTACGATTGGTTCAAATGCTAACAACAGTACTTTTAAAGACATCCATTGATCTCAGACTATGGACAGTAAACCCCATGAAATCAGGTCTCCAGAAAAGACAATTAAAGACACCCTGAATGAGATTCCACTGATCTACAAAGGGTAATGAAGCTGATCTAGCCTGGAAGTGACGTCAAGACTTCAGTTCTTTATTGGTTGCAAACGGGAAGGTGCAGACTACTGCTGCCACCTGTAGGGCTGGAGCTGGTCTTGTCCATGTAGTAACTGAGTTTATTTTGCCCTGATACTTCAAATAACATTCCATCAAAAATGGGTTCTATTCCACAAATACCTTTCTTCAGTATTCAGTCTTAGAAGTCCTAAATGGCTTTTGTCTCCCCAGAGGGTAAACAGTATTATCTCTGTGTGCCAAGGCCTGATAAGAATCTCTGTTGCAGTCCCAAAACAAACACACTCAAGGTCAACAGCCCTGACAGATACCTATCTCTCACTGACCCCTGGCAGGCAGATCTTAGCTGGTGGCATGTGATAGAGAGGCCCCATATGTGAGCAGATGTGGCTGATTGCAGACCAGTCAATACCTTCTCAGGCGATGGGCTGGTTCTTAAGGGGCTGTCATTGTGGGGACACTGCTGGCCGGGTTTTTTTTGTGCTGCCACTGAGAATTTGAATTGCTCTCACATAGGACAGCTAACCAGGCAGCTGGGGGAGACTCGAATGCTCATATTGGACCAAATGTCAGTGAGAAAATATGTGTGAATGTTGGACAAAGGAGTGTGTGGGGGAAGAAGATTGTCATTCAGTGGCAAGTGAGAAATCAGTAGGTATCAAAAGAGCGATGAAATCAATGTGAGACAAATATGGAAAAGAATGATATTTTAACTGTCATACTTTCCCTGAAACACATTCCCTGCTTCTGTGGAGTAACAAAGTAGTCTTAAGTGCTGACTTGTCAATGATAAAAACCTTATATTTCATCAGCCAAACAATGCCCTACTTAGAAATTAGGAGTTTTGGCAAGCTACTTCCTGCAGTAGCTGCAGTGAACGTCACATTATGTAAAAGCCATGTCATGTATGTATAGCAAGAAGGCATGAAATGTTTGAAACACGGGAGAGAAATGCAAATCTTAAATAATTTACTTCCCAAAATGGACTGTGTTTGCATGGCACTGTATTGTATGTATGCATGTATTTAATTTTTCTGTATGAAGTCTGCGTATTTTCATTTTGGCTACGCTGTAGTGACTTATGTTTGTTGTTTCAATGCATATTCTGTAACACCATGTGCTGCAAAAGAACAAAATGAGTCATATCTGTTCCAAAACAAAAGCCAGAGGATATCCCATGTGTAAAATAACTGTAAATTACTCTTTTCTATATTTTCTAAGAAAAAAATATACTATAGAAAGATTTTTAATGACAGAATTTTCTTAAAAAAATAAAAAGGGAAAAAAGTTGAACACAGTAGGCCAGTAATAAACAGTGGAATGTTACCAGTATACTACTAGATCTTATTCCTTGCACACTGCAGTGTCAATGTTTGTTGATGATTCACGTTTTTATATGGGAAACTGTGGCCACCATTTTATTGTTTGTTTGTGTGTCTTGACTCCTTCATATTCTCTACTTGGCCCTCACATTTAAGGAAATCAGAACAGTCTATAAGGCTTTATAAAGACAAAAATGTAGGTTAGAAATTTCCAGAGTATAGATGGAATCTCCAATTTATGTCTGACATGCATCAGTTACAGTTTGCTATATGGCAGGAAGAACTTAGCAGCAAAGATGTCAATATTTAACATTATCGTTAACTCTTCAGTCCTTAATATATTTGGTGCCCTCTTAGGCAACCTATCTTTGCTGCCTCGAAGGCTATTGCTGTGACCTAGTCGCAATGACCACTTTTCAGCTTTCTTACAATTAGCATCATTACCAATGCCAAATGCTGTCTGATTAGGCTACTGTGTATTTAAAATAGCATTAGAAATTTGTAGAAATGATTCTTCTATGGCAACACATTGAGTCTTACCAATCAATCCAATCGCCAGAATAAATGTGGGCAATGTACATTTCTACCACAGATATGTTGAAACTGATCATTGTTACCATTAATTGTAACTATGTTTCTTTAGGATCAGGTTTGATTTAGGCACCACAAACCACTTGGTTACACTTACAAAAAGATCATATTTTGGCTTAAAATGCATGGTTTGGTCAGGCACGAACATGACAGGGATGTCCTGACTTCCTTTCAAAAGTAGCAGTTTTTTTGTCATCACAAACATCACTGAAAATTGTCCCGAGGTCTCCCTAAAAATATTTAGTACTGTCAATCTTTAAAAAATGTTGAAAATGATAACTGCGGTCACTGGCCTGGCAACCCTATGACTCATTTTATAGAAATGTCAATAAGGTACAGAGCCTATGACACATACAAATGTGATTGTATCAGTCGTTTGGAAAACTGTTTGTTCCAACATTTTATCCTGGCGACTGGGCTGTACCTGGGTTAATGAAACAGCGTGTAATAGCTGATATTTTAAACAAACCTTTGAACTTCTTTGAGGAAAAGCCACCTTAAAGTATGTTCTTGGCATTATCGAACGTTGCTCCCATTGTCAAGAAATCACTTGACCAAAGACCACAACCAACAATTTGTTAGTCTGTCTCTCATCACTTTCCACCGTACCCACTCTGTTTGTGGTACTGAGCCAGAAGCCCATTGGTCCACATTAAAGATGGGAAAGTAGATGGTAACCAATCTTCAATGGGAACCGAGCCTATTGGTACCCATCTTTAACGAGTTCAGTGGTTCAATTGCTTCCCATCCTCAATGGGATCAAGTAAAGAGGTAAATTTCTTTGAATATATTGTTGATTTTTTTTTCAAGGCTAAATTATTTCCCAAACATGTTTGACCCTGCAGTATTAACAACTGTTACTCAGTCAAGAGTCATCAGTGTATTTGTAGAAGTTTTTGGACAACATGGAGTTCCATGGCACAAAGTGATAAGACCTATCAGGCCTTGGGACCACACAGCATACTTGTAAATAGGATAAATTCTTTGGTGGTTTTGGTCTTTTCAATTAGATTTTTTGACAGTAAGATTAAAAAGATTGCAAGCCTTATTCTTTAGAAAACAGATACTCTCAAGGTTGACATGCTTTCTGTTCTAAAAAGATAAGCTTTTATTCTTTTGTCTGTTTGTTTTTTTTTTTTTCAAATTTTCATCTGAGTACATGTGTCCATGCACAAATACTGTTTGTTTGACTCCTATGCATTTGTAGTAAAATGGGATTGTTTGATTTATTCACCTGCTTTATCATCATGTAAAAAACTAACCTTCGTCCATAAATGCAGCATTCCTTCTCATAAACAGATAATGGTGACCATTTTATAGTCAATGATACCTCTTCGAGTGCTGCACATTTTCTAATGTTACAGTTTCATTGAATCCATTCTATAAACTCCTGCTATATGGTGTGTTGTAGCCCCTTTTCTATCTTCTATGGAAATATCATAACTGAAATGTATTTGATACCGTGACATTACAGCTAAATATTCATATGACAGATGGGCTTCAAATGAGATGTGAGGGGAGGTCGCCACAGAATCTATTTTTCTCTAAACTAATGAAGTAGTAATGCATGATCATCGAACAGCAAAAACAAATGCTTAAATCTTTGGTGGTAAAGTCACTGTTTGGGCAGGTAGATAGGTGTACTGTAAATCTCACAGAGTCCTTTGACCATGCACCAGCACATTTTCAGTTTATACAACCAGGGACAGCACAATATTTCCACAATACAGGGCAATAAAAATATGCAACCACCTCACTTGTTGAATAATCTACATGGCAGATCTGTTTCGACCACGGCCTCAGAGGACAAATTGCTGTTTTATTGTAACTCATCTATCCTGTGTGTCAGCTAACTGGAAAAAAAACAGGCTCACAACAACCCCATTCATCAAACCTGTTATTTAATGGCATCTAGTACAGAATTTTTCATAATGCTTCAACATTGTGCAGAAGGTAACAAGCTTAAAAAGGAGGAGAAGTTATTTTAGTAACCTCAGTCCCATTTGAGCTCAATTTGAGCGCAATGTTTTGCTTCATACACTGTTACAACTGTAAGCTTAAATACAGGGATCTATCTATCTATCTATCTATCTATCTATCTATCTATCTATCTATCTATCTATCTATCTATCTATCTTCAGTATGTTTATATGATGATTTTTTTTTAACTTCATGATTCATTTGAAGTATCAACATATGCCGTATACCTTGATATCTGCATATTTTAGTGCTGCTGTTTCCTGATCCTTGTACATACAGCATTGTCTGACTGATCTTGTATAACTCTCCTGATTTCACATTGATGACCAAAACACCTGCAACATAAATGGATAGGATAGCATAAATGTGTAAGTCTGAGACACTAAGAGTGTCTTACACGGACACATAATACTTTGGCTAAATCAAACTGACTAAAAATCCCCCAAAGTCTGAGCCTTATACGCTGTGTCTTAAAATGGAATACAGCTCATTTTAAGAAGGTACATGTGCCAGTCAGTCTTATTCGCAGGGTCAGCTCTCCCTCAAGTAAAGGTCTCTTGTTACACGTCATAAAAAGAGACCTTTTAAGATGAAAAATATTCTCCGAACAATATTTTAAGGTAGTTAAAAGTTAAAAGAAGGGAACATCATGTACAGTACTTACTGTGTAGAGAGGAATCAGATAAAGTTACATTTTCAACAGATAATCTAAGCCAGTGGTTTCCAATCTTTTTTCCTTGAAGCCCCCCTTGCCTGTGTCCAAGACAAGCCAAGCCCCCCCAACCCCAACCCGCATACACTAAAAGAACAAAGTGATTAATGACAAACTTTTATTTGCAAAAATAAACAACAGTTGTAGGTTTTTGCTCGGGAGGCGAGTATTTATCACTGTTAATTTTGCTCATGTGTGACCACGATGGAATTCAGTTAAGCCTGTCACTAACATCAGCACTTACCAGATACTCTTTTTCCCCTCTCCTCTCTGTACTTTCATGAAGTAAAGTAAATTTCCCCTCCAGCTCCATTCAGCAGTCAACATTACAGAACACAAACACCCAACAATGGAGGTGACCTCAGGTCAGGTAGATAAATGAGAGTGAAGATAAATCCACTTTTTAATTCCAAAAGTTATGTCTGTGCTCTTCTTACCCAGCACCAGAGCAGAATCCAATGTGATTCCGGGTGTTTATTCCTCCAGAAGGTTAGGCTCTGCACGGCTCCTCCAGAACTAGCCAGCCTTGAGCGGCTGAGCAGCGGCTCCATTACCCTGCCCAAGTTTTTGATAAAGATTTACTCGTCTCTACATCCATCCAAAAATTGCTTTGCTTTCTGTGTCAGCATTAAAATTTAGCTCAGAATAGACAACTCCCTGGCCAACTCACTGAGCTGCTCCAAAGTTCACCTTTGCTTCAGTTTATTTGATTTCTTTCTTTTGAGTAGTCACGATCATGATGACTGATCAGTCGTTCTGTGCCTGACAGGTGTGGTTTCTCAAACTGGGTGGTATTCCTCTTTGAGCGTCGTAAGCGCCTGGAAGCTTCACGAGTCTGCACTCTTCATATTATCAGTGGCATTGCCTTACATGTGTTTTCCGATATTTCAGTACAGATGTTAATATGTTTCTTACATTGTGAGAGATGTGACAATGTGAAGTACGTCTTTAGAAGCAGGAGCAGTAGAGCTACACTGTGACGAGATGACAATGTCGTCTGCTGTTGGTTTGTTTGTGTGGTGTATAATAGGTGAGTGCAAGTGTATTGAGTTGGAGGGTTGAATTGTCAATTGATATTGTTGTGGTACTGTGGAATTAAGGCTTTCAAATGCTGTTCATTCTTATTGCCTTTCTCCCATCTATTTAGCTTACAACAATCACTCACAGTCACATGAAGTCGTACCTGTGTTGTTGCTACGAAACTGAGAGAAGAGCATGCATGTGCCTCGAAATTACAGCTCTCGTGTTGGGATTTCGCAAAAGAATTCATTGTAATCCCCTTCTCGCCAATTCTAGTTCACTGTTAACACCCCCTATGTCATGTAAATGCTCATGTCACTCAGCTGTTAGACGCGCATACAGCTCTGCATGGCGCTGTATCGTTCACAAACACATGCGCACACGTGTCGCCGAGGTGTGCTCTTTAAAGAAGAACAGGAACAATTACCAGCCAGGACTTTGTTTGTGCTTGTTTTTCTGGTCGCCTTCTTAGGTGTTGGCAGAGTTTGAACTCTGCTTTGCTAATCTATGCCTCTTACCGAGCAGCGGGGAGATTTAACCTCGTTTGACTGAAGTGACAGAGAAAGAAATACAGGGTGGGAAAAGAGCGAGTAAACATAGGCAAGGCTGAGAGTGTCAGAGGAGGGAAGAGATAAAGAAAAAGGATGCCGGCAAAGCAGGAGGTAAGCCCTCATCTGAATTTGAGAAGATTCCAGCGGCAGGGATGATGGGAAGTTTTCCGGGGATGGGTTATGTTGTCTGAACGGGGGGGGCGGCTGCGGCACGGCGAGAAATGTTCACGTCGAGTCCTTTGCCGGTGTTACGAGTCTCACCGGCTTATTTTGCTCGCAGCGTGTAAAGTTGCCGCTCGTGACAAAAGCAGATTGCGTGTTACAAAACAAAGTGACTCTTATCTTTAACAGGGCAGATTTCTCCACTGCTGTCAAGACAATGTCCCCCTCAGCGAGAGGAAATGGAATTACCTCAGACTGATCTCAGATTTTATTGCATGTTTAAAGGGGCACTCTGGCATGTTTGTTTTCCACTTCCATAAAGGTGGGTGGCTTGGGAGAGGAGAAGAGATTTCAAAATAAATGCAACAGAGACAAAGATAGCCTGACTTAGTTCCCCCTGTGTAGAGCTGAATTTTCTCATTATAGGGCCTGAAAAATTGTTTTTTGGCCCCTAATGAGCCATCCTCCAGAAACCAACCAGTATTTACTCGTGGAATTAGTGGAATATCTCCCTGTCAAGGTTGAATGCATCACTAGTTTGTGAAAATTTGACTAAAGACAAATAAACTATTATTAATATCAAATGAACTGTTATAAGCTATTTTCTTCTTTTCCCAGTGGCTGCTTGTGGTATTGCAGCAATAAATTCCCCTGTGGCCCAAAAAGTAATTTCCTCATAGAGCACCATTCCAAATGACAGGACACCTCGACCTGCAACCCAGTTCAATGACGAGTCTTTCTGTTATACATTTTTTGATCCATGAAGGTTTTATGTTTGTAAAACGTCCCTCAAGCTGAGAAAAGCGATTAAGAAATCTGCAATGTCATAAAGTTGTAAAGTGAGCTGCCGGGACCAACGGAAGAAACTCAGCTGCGCATATTCAGCGGGCAGCATAACAGGAAGTAGACCTGGAAGCAGGTGCCATCTTTGGCATCTAGTTCTTTGTTATGTCTGTGGTTAGGAGCAGCTTTGGTTATTTTAGGGGGGAGATTTATGTACTTGTGTTAAGTACAGGCTTAAATAACATCAAGACATCATCAAGTTTTTGTCTTGTTTTGCATTTTTTATTGTTCCCTCAAAAGCCACAAATTCATCATGCAGCTGTTTTCACACAGTGAGCAGTACTCTCTGTAGCAAACACACACTAGATGTGCAGGAGTGCCCCTTTAAAGATCAGTAAATTAAAATTAATCAGAATTCATTTGGGGGGGGATTTAGTAAACATTCTGTATGGGTGAAGACAATTTTAAGGTCTGGTCTAGTTTTTCCTTCATTTGTCGTCATATTCACTAGAAGTTCTCTGTGTTATATACAGGCAGTGGAGAGCACACAGGCTGGTGTGAGTCTCAGCTTTATACTGCATGACGCTGGAAGTTTTACTGTACGCAGCGACATCACAGTGGCTTTTTATAATCCCCCCCAACGTTTCACTTCCTGAGCTGACGGAGACTGGCAGCAGGAGTGGCTGCTGTCGTGTTGTGCTCCGTTGCAGCGTCGTTGCGCCAAGCCGCCTTGGCCGGGGATATTTTTGGCTCCCACCTTGTCTTAATCCTGTCGTGATTCTCCGATGGATTATTCATGCTTCCTCTCTTATCCCACCTTCCCTCCCCTCTCACCCCACCTCCTCGCTTTCTCACCTTCTCTCTCTCCTTCTCCATCCTCCCCTCCTGAGCGGCTTCCTTTAACACCACTGGTATTCCCCTTTTATAGATTTGTGTCACATCATTATTGTGTGCCTGCATAGGTCCCAGTCTTCAAAGTGTGTGCTCCCAGGCTGTGAACCAATCACTTCTATAATTTATTCCTCCATTAGGTTATATAATATATCTGCAGTTCTCCCCGTACATACTCCAAATATATAAATAAATATATAACTAGATCAATAATCTTGTTAACAGCACTACCTACCTTTAATGTACCCTTCCACACTATCTGTTTCATTTGGATTGCTTTTTTTTTTTTTTTAACAACCTATTGAGGCAGTCTGAGCTCCCTGCTGAGGACCGCTGTGATAATTACTTCCATAGAATTCTCTCTTCTGCTCTTCCTCTCTTCCTAGCTAAAAAGAGATCCTGAAGACTTTGGGCAATGAATAGAGTTGAGTAGTATACGAATATATATTTCACAGAGGCTGCAGGTCCATCAGCTTTTGCTGAACGTGAGAGTGAGTGAGCTGAGATCTTTGATAGTTACTGACAGTTTGTGGCTGTCACTGCGCAAGGACGCTTACAAAAGATGGAATGATGATAGAAAGTTAGAAAAATGAGTCCATTAGAGAGAACACTGGAAATATAATAAGGATATATTATCTTAAACTTTACAGTCAGAGTACGTCCACACTAAACCAGCTACATTTGAAAATGAATCGTGTTTTTGGCCGTCCATCCGCACACATCTGTCATCTGTTTCACTCCAGCCATACAGCTTTAACCACTTCCTGAAAACACATTTTAATGCTTTCATTCTTTTTTCTTCAGTTCGTCGAGTGTAACTACAGTAATCGTGTGTTCTGCTCTGGGCGCTGCCAAATAGCTGTTGGCCTACATGTAATACTGCGCCCGAAACTATCCCGAGTAGACACGGACCAACGCGTCCTGATATAACAGTGACTGAATAGGTTTATTGCCAGCGACTCCCGAAACAATACACATCACTGTTTCCAGAGCAGTTACGTCGTACGACAGCGACCCCCGCTGTACAGTCGTGGGTTGGTTAGGTTTAGGCAACAGAAATTCTGGTTAGGTTTAGGAAAACAATGTGGATTGCGTTAAAATCACAACGTTACTTACCATTATGTACGGGTCCCTACTCTCATGTTAGTAAGTTGAAATAACTCATCTTTGCCTTGACGCTGAACTCGACCACCTGGGTGAAAGTCCTGTATTTTTTTACCTAACCGTCCACCCCCGATCTCCTCTTTACACAGCTCTCGTCGCTCTTTATACTTCTTCGTTTGACTTCTTCTTCTTCTTTGCTTCAAAAGAAAAGTCATAATCAGCTGCTTTCACGGCCCACTTATGTGGTTGTTTCTCCTGACGAGGATCGGCTGGTTTTACTGTAGTCGTAACTGCTTTCCATCTATTTCTAGATGCTTCAAGTGCATTCTCAAGTATTACTAAGACGACTGTGTGTTGGGCTCTGAGAGCTGCCAAAATAGTGGCTGACCTACACTTAACACTGCGCCTAAATGCATCCTGTGTAGACATAGATGAAATTCAGAAGCTGCTGCTTTGCCAAAATTTCACTTTCTTTACACAGGATTGTGAAAGGCATTATGTAAGGCGGTGTGTTTCTCTGTCGGGTAAACTGAGTTTTCAGGAAACTGTTGGCTTAAGATCAAGCATTTTGTTACTTCTAACCCTCTCTGTGAGCCCTCATTTTACTGTAATGATAGCTGATTGATCACTATGGCTGTTGTCATTAAGATGTGTTCATGTTGAGTTTGTGAGACAACTTCATAATCATAAAATTAATTTGATCTCAGCAGGAGGTACTGATTGCCTGGCTAACTGCTAGCTCTCGTTCTAAAGCTAATAATAATCTGAGCAAACTGATTAATAAACGGTGCTTTTGGCTTCATAATCTGTGAGGGGAGAAAAGGTTTGCTCTGAGAGCTCAGACAGGTTCAGCCCGTGGGAATAATATGACTTCCGATATTGACCTTTGACCTATAGAATATTCGGGTAGCGGTCAAGCTATTTATAACCGCTGAATGAAAGCACAGGTCAGTCGTCTGTTTCAGAAAAATGGAGAATGAAAACATGTGTCTGAGCATAATTAGTACAATAATACTAGTATTAGTGCCCCTCAAGGCTGAGTATAGACTGAGTAGGTTTGTATTGATACATATGTGAATCAGTGTATGCCAGGTGAGATCCAGCTGCTGTCAGTCAAAGATGAATTTGTACAATGTGAACATGCTGTAACTGGATCCTGTCCAGTCTATTAAGCACTGTATACCAGATAATACAACATGCTCAGTATTCTACCAGATAGTCTGTTGTTTTATTTTGCTGTTGTGACAAACTAAATTCTCCACTTTCGTTCTGAATGCCACGCACAGTTTAGAAGCCTTACTCAGCCTCCATGTTTAATTTTAGCAATCCATTTCCTCAGTTTATCGATCCTCACACACGTTTTCATGCATGTATTCTTTTTCTACCGTATGACCCCTGAGTGGTGCCAAACTTCTAGAATCCATTCTGTGCTCATTCATTTGTAGAAACAGATCAGAAACAGAAACTGATGAAAACAAAACAACTTTTTTTTTTTTTTTTTTAACGGCAGATGGAAATCTTTACAAAAATTAGCCGGCTTAGTGTGGACTTAACGCCTGATGGCTACAAAACTAGTGGATGTGACTGCAAAGTTGCTGCTCTGTAGCATAAAACAGTTAAGATGTTTATCATTTCCAAGACTCGCAAATAAAGGAATAGCACAAAAAAGTCCTAAATAATTTAATTAGAAAACAGAACTTATAATACACATTTAACTCTCCATCACAACAGTGTAAGATCAGATATTGTGGTATGTATTGTAACATTGAACCATCTCCAGCTCTTTAGTATCACGTTGCCCAAACGTTAGGTTAAAACAATAAGTGTTCACTATTTAAATGAATAGAAATCCTCAGTTGCACCCTGAATCACACACAAGCATCAGCAACATACTGCATGCATGATACAAAACCACAGGATTCATCCATATGCTGACATGCACTGGCCCTGTGATAAAAGCCGCAAGTGAAATAGACACACACGGTATCCAGTGAAGGTTCGATGAAATACATCAGCTCGTGTATATTTTTGTGGCGTGTGTGACCTCTGTTGTAGCTGTGCACTCATGAACATTCTTCTCAGATGTCAACATCCGCTGTGTGAGATAACACGAAGCTTCACAGCAGCAGCAAATGAACAGGCAGTCTTCCATAAATGCAGATGCAAAGCCCTCTCGGACATCCCAGCTTAGCCATCTCTGCTGACGAGAAAAGAAAAAACAAAAAAAAACAAAAAAAGTCAGATGTGTCAGAGTGAAATCACCTGGGTGAAAATATTATCCCGAATCCTTTATTCTAAAGCTTTTTCACAGCGATAGATCGAGCTTAGCTCGACACATTACAGCAGCTTCCTGACAGCCTGATTGTGATATCCCTGATATCACTGGTGTGGGCGTGCACGTGGAAGGATTTTGGATAGAATTTGAGCCCAGGCTTGCATACTGTATACATTTCTCTTGTAGCGAGGAGCTGAACGCCACCGGTCAGACCAGCCAAAAGTAGAAGCGTAGTGAGTCGATGATGTACGGGAATGTCTCAGTTTCAATTTATTAGACGATGTATGCTTTTGAATGCTCTGAGTATTTTAAATGTAAACTCTTTTTCTACTGCCTGCTATGTTGAAGCTATAAATAGTATGCATATGATCAATCTTTTTTACTGGACAGAAAAAAAAAACAAAAAAAAACATGATTTTCATTAAAAAGAGCTTTTGTCTATGAAACACCTGTGAGTGACGTCTGTTGTTCTTGTTGTCAGTATCATTTTCATTTCACGAGTATATTTTCCATCAGTGAGGTTAAACGACGTGGCTGTGGACAGGAAGTGAGAGTACAACAGTGTTCTTCTTTAGAAAACTGTATGTAGAACGTTTTTCAGACTTTGATTGCAATATAATTGTTGTGACAAGACAACAAATGATGAGTTTGTTTTTGACAACATCACATTTAAATCCACAATGGGCAAAATTTTACGGATTATATTAAAAAGGGGCAATTTGTAAGATATGGCCAGAACTTTTGCATAAAGCATTCCCAAAACAACATTATGAATAGCATGTAAAGAAACAACAGTGTTGATGTGAGTCAATGATGCCTGTGTAATGTGTTGTACTGTATTGCAGACACATCTGCTGAAGTTAGCATGCTAACCAGCTAGCACCAGCCTGTCCTGGCTTGTAAAACCTTTTAGTTCATCGGCACAAAAGTCATGTCATCACGTGAGATTTGACACCAGAGTGGGAAGTGGAGTGTCATAGTTTAACGCTTAAGACCACTGAACAAGCTTTGGGAGTGAGAACATTTTTAAATTTTTAGTAGCCAATGTAGGGAAGGGTGAGTAGAGGTCTGTTCAGTTGATTGCAAAAGGCAACACTCTCATAATGTAATTTGATGCAGTGACAGGTACTTGATATACTCAAAGAGAGCCCCTGCTGCTGTTAATTACATACATATCTAATCCAAAACATCTTATATTTGGGCCCGTACAGAAATATCCATAAGGCTTGACAGCAGCCAAAGTTTCAACA
Organism: Lagodon rhomboides; assembly: GCA_039737535.1. Classification (NCBI taxonomy): domain Eukaryota; kingdom Metazoa; phylum Chordata; class Actinopteri; order Spariformes; family Sparidae; genus Lagodon; species Lagodon rhomboides. The sequence continues at coordinate 5,645,426 of CM077798.1, read as the reverse complement.
CCCACAGCTCACGCCACAGCTATTTACCAAGCGCAAACATGTAGACGTTTAGGTGAGCCAGTGTGCATCTCGTGAAGTGTCTATAACAGCGGTTAACCTGCAACGTGTCCACACAAGAGACGTCATGAACACAACAGCTCTGGAGGTACAGGTCATTTTTATGGAAATGTACAGTTACCATCTCAAACAACTGGTGAGACAGGAAAATACCAGAGAGCGTTACTGGTATTATTAACATAAAATTACAGAATTAAATTGTATTCCACGTTGTTGTTAAGCCATACTAAATATTACATTCCTGCCCAACACTTTACACCCATCACAAGGATATAACAGCTGTGGAGTGTTGGCACATCAGCATCTACAGTGTATAAAGAATGCGGATGGATGGATGGATGGATGGATGGATGGATGGATGGATGGATAGATATTTAAAGCTTTTATTAATTTAAAGGGCTCACACATTGCATTGTCAGGTGGCATCACATTATTGTATTTCAAAATGTAACGGTCTAACTGTTCTGCTGGGCGTTTTTCACCAGTGCCCTCTGCGTCATCAGTCTTGCTGATCCATCACAGAGGTCTCATTGAAATGAATGAGGGCGCTGTGTTTTCTCCTACAGTGTTAATATCACGCCTTGTTACCACAAGGGTCCACAGCAGCTTTAGGTTAAATAAAGATTGTTTCTTTCACCAGGATCCTTTTGACGAAGTCACCCTCAAGGTCATCCTCGATGGTGTGAGGCTTCTGTCTGGCATCCAACGAGACAACCTGTGTGCAGCTGCCGTTCCCGTTTTTACAACGCTCATTGCAATCACCGAATTGCCAGCACACGTCTGTATTTTACAGCTATTGTCCCTGTGTTTCTGCCTTCAGGAGAGACAAGCCCACTAAACCTGACAGAGTAGTGAAGCGCCTAGACTGACAGCGACTGACGCAATCTGACCAACCAGCACATCATATTTTACTGTAGTCTGTAGGCAGACATTGCAACCACGCATCCATTACCTAATTAATCACAAAGAAATAAAGTTTGACGTCTCGAGATAGCTGAAGTGAAGAGAAAACTAGCATCAACTGCTGCTCACGACCTCCCCATTCAACAAATTACATCCATCAAAGTGTCCTTTAGCAAATTAACTCGCTGCTCCAGTGGCGCTGCTCCCGCACAAATGGAAGAAAAGGAAGGTTTTACTGGGCAGCTTCCACGCGGGAGAGTGTCGGATGATTAAAGTGGGAAGTTGGACCATGTGAAAACAGCCCGTGTACACTCAGCAAAGCTTCCTGGGATAAATCAAGGTTAGAGGCGTGCACAGTATCAGCCTGGGGAAAAATGGGCTGTGTTACAATACTGAGTACGAGGACACATAAGAGATTTGTCCCACCTAGTATCTACTATATTCCCCTCTGCTTTTCCAAAACAAAATCTATAGAACATTAAAGGCCACATGTCTGTCAGTTTGATTTCTGAGCTACATATAAAAATGATTTAAAAAAGGGGAAGTTATAATAACGTCACCTTCTTAAAATACTGGCCTAAGTTTATTTTTTTTTTTTGCCTCAGTCAGCTCTTCATGTTGCTGGCCATCTCTGGTAAAATCACCTACATACTCAGTTGAACACATCATGCAATCCTCCCCCTGTAGTATAATGGCCTATGTCAAAGGACGTTTTATTTTGCCAGAATGATGTAGGCAATTTTATAAGCTTTTTCCAAGACATATATTTACCCCAAGGGACTATGTAAATAGTAGTCTAGTGTCATAACCTTTTTGTGTGAAATGATTAATAAATATCATATAACCTATATTTGGTTCAGTTTTTTCTGTTTTTTTGGTAAACTTATGACTTAGGCCATTATTTTAAGAAGGTGACAATATAGCAATGTGAAGACCCCCTTTACTCCAGCACACCTCCCCTAGTATGGAAGCCCACATCTGCCAGAAAAAAAACAAAAATGAATACATGAAAGGTTTAGACATGATGAACATTAAAATATTTACAATGAGTCAAAATGATTCTGTATCAAAATGATGAGAAACTATGCTAGCTTTTGAATGAACCAAGTGAAGAAAGTAGCGTCTCATAATTAATAACTATAACTTCAGTTATAAATGTAGTGCTTAGTATCTCATAAATTGGACTTCTATCTAATCTATCTAATCATATTGAATGAGAATCAAATATTTTTGAATTCTCTTCCAGTTTAACATAGTCACATTTTTTGATGAACCATGAGCTCTTACTACCTATGAGGCCCAACCTAGCATGTATTTTTCTTTTCTATTCTTGGAGGGAAAGTGCAAGCACAGGACTTTTACCCAGGAGATGGCTGCTCATGTCGGGTTTGAAAGTGCATGTCAGCGTTGAGTTATTTGTACTTTCTATACTAGTGAAGTTACATCACCTACACAACATAACTGAAGTTGTGTATGTGAGGGAGGCATGTTGTCCTAGACCCTTATTATTTTTTTACACATCTGTGTGTTTTTGGCATTTTTGACCAGTAATGGGGCAGAGAAACGGATGACATTCCCACATCTGCCTTAAAATTCATGACATTACAGGGAAGCTCACCGGTGCTAATTACAAAAGCCAAGCAGATGATGAAAAACAGCCCATCTGGCCCGGTGAGAGGAGGGTGGGAAAGGCAGTAACAGGCAGACGAGTAAAGTGAGAAAGAGGGGAGGTAGAAATAGCAGCTGAACCTCTGAATTCTTCTCAATCTGCCACTTTTTTTCCCCCTCCGACTCCTTCTCACCCTCTCCTGCCTGCTCGCATCTTCCCAGAAATGAAATATTCATGGAAGCCCTGGATTATATCTGCTGCTTATCACCCTGCCAGCTGCCTGCTCTGCCTCCACTGCTGTGATCACCACTACAACAGCGGCGAGGCCACCGCTGCCGCCTGCATCGCCGACACCTACAGCAAGTTCCTCGCTGTTTGTGTGGAGAGCAAAGAGCATATATGCAAGGGCAGGCTCCAGCTCCAGCTCCAGTCACCCTCCCTTCCTTCTCCCCACCCACACAGGGAGACAAGAAGAAGAGCAAAATGGTGAAATGGAAAATAAAGGCGAAGGAGTACAGATATCACAGAAACGAGAAGGAGGGAGGGAGGGGATAAGGAAGTAAGAACTGTGAAGAGGAAGGAACAGATGAATGGAGGTAGGAAGACACAGTGCAGCATGGAGCGCTGGGAAGAGCACCATTTTATTCAGATTATATTTCCTGTTTCTGAAGTCACAGTGGCTCATGGGATTTTTTTTTTCCCCACAGAGAGAAATACAGAAACATATTCCATATTAATGAAGGGAAACAAGCAGCACTGACTCCGCTTTCAAAGCATGAAAAATAAATTCAGAGATTTGCATGCGTCCATGCCTGTGATGCTGAAGCTGCATCCTGTGAAGCTGAGCAGCTCTGGAGCTTCAGAGGAAGAGCAACCGCTCCCCCTGCAGGATTCTCTGTGCATAACTGTTTGATGTTCTTTTTCCTCTTTATAAAAGGAGAAGTGATTAAAGTCTCAGGTCACTTCTTGAAGTAACTAACCTGGTTTCTGCAACGACCCTCCTGTTAAAAACTGAGTTTATTTTACTTATTTTAACACTCTTTTCCTTTTTAAAATACAACGACATTAACAATGGCGTTTCCCATCTCCCTGTCCCCCAGATCCTCCCTTGACACAGACAGACAGACAGACAGCATATCAACATTAGAGACACAGATATAAACATACATGTACCACAGATCTTTACATGAGTTAGATGTGCCACAAAAGCTAATATACGGCAGACCGTTTATCCCCACTGCGATCAGACTGTTTAACTCAAGCACTACCTGATCAATCACTTTCCACTCACTTGTTTGTTTTTTGTAAATATTTTAGTATTTATTGTTTTTTGTAAATATCTTTTTTTTTCAGTTTATTTTCTATTTAACTCTACGTTTATTTGTCTGATTCTTTTCTCTGTACTTGTTGCATCTTGAGCTGTTGTAACAAGTGAATTTCCCCATTGTGGGATAAATAAAGCCCAGCTGATCTAATCTGATCTAATATGGACAACAGACTATGAGTGAGTGAAAAATCTGACAGGAATAACAAAAATGAATAAAGGTAATAAGATAAAAGTTATACTTTACTTTCATTGTTTTAAGTTTTTTTTCTATTTAAATGTTTGTTCATATTCTATATTACTTTTGTATCATTGCATCGATTTTTTTAATTTACCTCTCCTGGAACCATCACCTTATCGTGGTGGAGAGGTTTCCGTGTCCCAATGAACCTGGGAGCTAGGTTGTCAGGAGCCATGTGCTCCCGGTAGGTCTCAGGTGAGGGGCCAGACTAAGTATGGTTCAACAAAGACCCCATGGAGATCAGAGGCGAGAGGGAAGGGACCCTGCCCGGAGGAAGCCCGGGGCCCATGTCCGGAGCCAGGCCCGGACAGATGGCCCGTGAGCGAGCGCCTGGTGGCCGGGTCTGCCACGGGGCCCGGAGAGGGTCGCTTCCCTACGCCTAAAGGCTGGGGGAAAAACTCTATCTGTTGTTTGTACATATGCACCGAACGGCAGTTCGGAGTATGCGGCCTTCTTGGAGGTCCAGGCTGGGGCCCTGCATAGGGCTGCAGTTGGGGACTCCGTGGTCCTACTGGGAGACTTCAAAGTGCACGTCGGCAATGACGGAGATACCTGGAGGGGCGTGATTGGGAGGAACGGCCTCCCCGATCTGAACCCGAGTGGTGTTCTATTATTAGACTTCTGTGCTAGTCACGGTTTGTCTATAATGAACACCATGTTTGAACACAAGGATGCTCATAAGTGTATGTGGTACCAGAGCAGCCGTGGTCAAAGGTCAATGATCGATTTTGTGATCGTATCATCTGATCTGAGGCCGTGTGTTCTGGACACTCGGGTAAAGAGAGGGGCAGAGCTGTCAACTGATCACCACCTGGTCGTGAGTTGGGTTCGGTGGTGAGGGAAACCCTTGGACAGACCTGGTAAGCCCAAACGAGTAGTGCGGGTAAACTGGGAAGGTCTTGGGATGCGCCCGTCCGTGAAGCTTTCAACTCTTACCTCCGAAGGAGCTTCTCTAGCATCCCTGTGGAGGCTGGGGATATCGAACCTGAATGGACGATGTTCTTCAAAGCCTCCATTGTTGAAGCCGCAGCTGTGTCCTGTGGTCATAGGGTCTTAGGTGCCTCAAGGGGCGGCAACCCTCGGACACCGTGGTGGACACCGGTGGTCAGGGAAGTCGTCCGGCTGACGAAGGAGGCCTTTAGGGACATGTTGTCCCGGGGACTCCTGACGCAGTATCAAGGCACCGACGGGCCCGAAGGGCAGCAGCCACAGCTGTGACAGAGGCAAAGCAGCGGGTGTGGGAGGAGTTTGGCGAGGCCATGGAGAAGGACTTTCGGGCGGCGCCGAGGCGCTTCTGGAAAACCGTCCGGCACCTCAGAAGGGGGAAACGGGGAACCATCCAAGCTGTGTACAGCAAGGATGGGACCTTGTTGACTTCAACTGAGGAGGTCATAGGCAGTGGAAGGAGTACTTTGGTGACCTCCTGAACCCCACTCAGCCACGCTCTGTAGCGGAGACAGAGCTGGAGGATGATGGGGTATCATCGCCGATTTCCCTGGGTGAAGTCACTGTGGTGGTCAAACAACTCCACAGTGGCAAGGCCCCAGGGATCGATGAGATACCACCAGAAATGCTGAAGGCTCTGGGTGTTGAGGGGCTGTCTTGGTTGACACGCCTCTTTAACATTGCGTGGGGGTCGGGGACGGTGCCGAAGGAATGGCAAACAGGTGTGGTGGTCCTCATCTTTAAGAAGGGGGACCAGAGGGTGTGTGCCAATTACAGAGGTATCACACTACTCAGCCTGCCTGGGAAAGTCTCCAAGGTGCTGGAAAGGAGGGTCCGGCCGATTGTCAAACCTCAGATTGAAGAGGAACCATGCGGATTCCGTCCTGGTCGTGGAACAACGGACCAGTTCTTTACTCTTGCAGGGATCCTGGAAGGGGCCTGGGAGTACAATCTCCCAGTCCACATGTGCTTTGTGGATCTGGAGAAGGCGTATGACCGGGTCCCAAGGGATGTTCTGTGGGAGGTGCTGCAGGAGTATGGGGTGAGGGGGTCCCTTCTCAGGGCCATCCAATCCCTATATTCTCAAAGCGAGAGCTGCGTGTGTATACTTGGAAGTAAGTCAGACGGGTTCCAAGTGGGTATTGGCCTCCACCAGGGCTGTGCCTTGTCCCCAATCGTGTTTGTGATATACATGGACAGGATTTCAAGGCGCAGTCGTGGTGTGGAGGGGTTACAGGTTGGTGGCCTGGAGATCGCATCGCTGCTTTTTGCAGATGATGTGGTCTTGATGGCATCATCGACTTTAGATCTACAGCGCTCACTGGATCGGTTCGCAGCTGAGTGTGAAGCGGCAGGGATGAGGATCAGCACGAATCTGAGGCCATGGTTCTCAGTAGGAAACCGGTGGCTTGCCTACTCAGGGTGGGGAATGAGTCCTTGCCCCAAGTGAAGGAGTTTAAGTACCCCGGGGTTTTGTTCACAAGTGAGGGGATGATGGGGCGGGAGATTGACCGGAGAGCCGGAGCAGCGGGTGCGGTGTTGCATGTGCTTCACCGCACGGTTGTGACGAAAAGGGAGCTGAGCCAGAAGGCAAAGCTCTCGATCTGCCGGTCAATCTTTGTCCCTACCCTCACCTATGGTCATGAGCGATGGGTCATGACCAAAAGAATGAGATCGCGGGCACAAGCGGCTGAAATGGGTTTTCTCCGCAGGGTGGCTGGGGTCTCCCTTAGAGATAGGGTGAGAAGCTCGGCCATCCGGGAGGGACTCGGAGTAGAGCCGCTGCTCCTCTGCGTGGAAAGGAGCCAGTTGAGGTGGTTTCGGGCATCTGATGAGGATGCCACCAGGGCGCCTTCCTAGGGAGGTGTTCCTGGCACGTCCAACTGGGAGGAGACCTAGGGGTAGACCCAGGAACAGATGGAGGGATTACATCTCCTCTCTGGCCTGGGAGCGCCTGGGGATCCCCCAGTCAGAGTTAGCCAACGTGGCCGGGGAAAAGGAAGTCTGGGGCTCGCTGCTAAAGCTGCCGCCCCCGCGACCCGACCCCGGATAAAGCGGATGACGATGGATGGATGGATGGATGGATGGATGGATGGATGGCATTGATTTTATACTATGTACTATTTTATCTCCCCTTTTATTGTTTTACTACACAATTAAAAAATACCTTATTTCATAAAAATGTGTAACGATTATATAGCATTTAAAATCATATTTAGTTTTTTTTATTTACTTTGCAGCAAGGCCCTAAAGTCCGACACCACTAGTTAAGATACTTGTTGTTATGAATGTGAAACGGGATAATTTGACAGTGTTCCACAAAGGTTCTTGTAATGTCCCAGAATGCTTGGCTGTATCGTCTTCAGCCCTGAGCTCCAATACCCATACTACCATACTATTGTGCCAGAGAAAGATTTAGGATGTCCTACTACAATCGCTCACATTTTGCACTCTGCAAGCCTGCACGCTTTCTATTCTGACCCACGATCCTCTGCATAGCACAGTACAAACATCTGACAGCACACTAACAGATGACAGATGAAAGCACAGGTAAGTGTAAGCAGGGGCGTCAAGCTTGGAGGAAAAGTGGGACTGTTTACCCAGGGCCCCAATGGGGGAGGGGGCCCTCGAAAGGCCTGAAATAAAAATGTTGTTTTTATTCTATTTTTTATTTCTAAGTAATTAATGTAGGGCTGTGCAATTAATCGTATTTTAATCGTGATTTCGATTTTTGGGTCAAACGATCTCCAAACTGATATAATCGAGTTGAAACGATTTATTTGGCATTTGTACAGTAGGCCTGGAGATTATCTGAAAGACGCGCGCATGCGCAATTCAATCCCTCCCCCAAAGCATTCAACGCGGCCATGCTGACTGGATACGTGTCCGCTGCGTTACGGCTCGGCCACGGCAGCGGAACTGATGGTTTCACTTTAGTCTCTGTGTTAACTTCCACCAGGTCCGCTGCGCTGCGTGTCTGCTGCGTCCCAGCTCCGGCAGTCCAGAGCCCTTCTGGCGAATCGCAGCCACGACGTAGCAAGAAGCCGAATTTAGCACATAGCAGACAGGAAGTCACGCAGCAAAACAACAACATAACATCCGGTCACTTTTCAAAATATGAGAGATTTTGAGAGAGAAATGCTGATAAATGCATCATGTTTCCAAACTCAAAAATAATCGTTTAAATAATCGTGATTTCAATATTGACCAAAATAATCGTGATTATGATTTTTTCCATAATCGAGCAGCCCTAAATTAGTGTCATAACTAACTTAAAATTGGCAGAAGAAATCGGATGAGAGACTTTACTCCACATAAAAAAAATGTAAAAAGTGGAGGCTCTCTGAGGCCCCTCTCACCCCTTACAATACATAATGGTTCAGTCCACCCCTGCAGCTGCAGGTGCAGGAAGATGCTTCTCCAAACAGCTTAACTAAATGAGCAGAGTGGCTGCTGCTTATCAAGACATGTCTTTCCCCAAGAAAGCAAAATCAGGGAGCCTTGAAGCTAATGTCAGCAGTTGTGAAGATTGAAGGCAGTCAGACAGCATGAAGCTAGCTCAGTTTCAGCAGCAGCAGGTTCCTCATCCTCATCTCATCGCTCATTAAGTGCTGACTGAAAGTTATTATGACAAGTAATCACTTCACATTGAGGTCGCGGACCTCGCGGTAAAAACATTCCAAATTTGGAGCGATATTTAGCTCCTTTCCCAGTAAGCTATCATGACATGTTTGGTATCAGCGGATTCATTTCAATTTCAAGATGTCTATGATGCTCATGGCTTATGCTTAAAAACTGAGCCCGTGACGGCCTTCAGAAGACAGTAATGTTAATGCCAGATGATCCACTATCATTTTCAGAGGGTTGAAAGTAGGCCAAGAACTGAGGTGGAGAATAATTCCAACTTTAAGATCATGGTGATCAATGAGGCAGAGTATGATTAAAATAAACATGTCGTTTTGTTTTTCCACATTTGGATGGTTAAATTATGTTAGACCTACCATTAGGCTGCAGTTTAATTTCTGGCCTATTCAAAGAAGACAATTTCAATTAATTGCCCACATATGTTCACATTAACCTCCTGCATGCAGTTGACAGCCACAGCCTTTACAGTGTGAAACCTGCTGTATGTTATTCATATGGTTGGCCAGTAGAGGGCAGTGCACATTGCTGATATTGGAAGTCTCCGTCACCAATCACCCATGACTGTAACATGGGTGTAGTTGTCTTAAGGCCATTTCTGTAATGTTTTGCGTTTTTGAGGGCCCTGACCTCATTATTGTCAGACATGTTGGTCTTTTGTTTTATGTTGTTTTCTATTTATGTGCCATATTTCATTATTTACATGTTGTAACATTTGATATTTATATATCTGCCCTTAAATATAAAACTCACTTGAAATACTGTGTGTGTAGCTCAGACGTGCATTATGTTTTGTTGTTTTGTTCCTTTCTTTCTAGTTTTATCTTGCTGGTATGTAAACATTTATTGCAGGTCGTCCTTGATAATAAATCTCTCGATTGAAATGGGTGGTCTCCAGATATATACACAATGTGAGATAGAATACAATACACTGCAGTCCAATACAATTCAGCCCTGTGAATATTGTAGAAAAAGCAGCATCCTGTTTCCTGTCCATACCACCTTGCCTGTTTGCAATTGTGGAAGTATTCAAGTCTTTTAGTCTAATGCTAAAGTACTAAAAAGTAGTCCCGGTAGGCTAGTAGTAGAAGTAGTAGTAGCCTCGTAGCAAAGAGTAAAGATCTTGCATTCAAAGTCTTTCTCCAGCTCAGAAGAATTATCAGCCAGATATACTGAACATAAATATGATAAGTTAAAGTAGTGGCTCAGTGGAAAAGTGTCCCCTGTGACTGTTACAGGATGTTTTACTGTTGGAGCTGCTCCAAGTGGACCTTGTGATACTTCGGTTTACATCTAATAATAAATAGTAATAAATCTCTTATTCTCTTTCATTGCTTTTCGTTAACCTTTGCTCTTTTTAATGAGATCACTTGACCTCTCAGTTTAGAAAAATGTTTAGAGTGGAACTGCCAACAACCCAAAATAGGCCACAATTGGAAGGCCTGTTCAAACTCATGGCAGTCATGGTAAATCAACTCAGCAGTACGTGCTGTATCGAAGGCAACTGGAAGTGTTTCTGTTTCTTGAAAACATTTCAACTCTCATCGAAGAGGCTTCTTCAGTTATAGTTAACTGGAGGGGAGTTGCAGACTTTAAACCCTGTGTGGGAGTGAAGCCTTACAGGGTTGTCAAGGTCAATTGCAAACTCTGATTCAGGGTCGTTATTGCCGTTGACCCAACTGGCATCCATGTGGGTCATTAGGGCTAGGAGGGTCCACGTGTGAATGGGTGTTGAGCTGTCTGGGAAGGGAACTCAGCAATGTGTTGTAGGTGGGTGATAAGTAATGTCGTAGGCCACCTCCTCTGTTTAACGATGGCATGTGGAAACTAGGTGTTATGCTTACATAAATGTTTTCATCTTTGCAGCCTGTTTGAGTAAACATGCATCAGGTAGAAGAGCTATGAAACCCTTTTAAACACAAAATAAAAATAAAAAAATATTACAGGAGTCGAACTCATACTGTTAGGGGTGGACAATATCACAAAATTTGGTTTTGGTCTGATGCCAAGTAATTCATGGCCAAAACTGCCGATACCAACACAAAGGCAAATAACAAAAGTATTAATCTTATTAATGTAAAGTAAATGTGCATACTTACAAAAAGGTTATACATTTTTTATTATTATAAAATCATTTTATGTTTCATAAGGTTATTATATATATTATAAGGTTATATATAGGTTATATATATTATAAGGTTTATTCAGCCATTTTCATATTTCAGGTTTGAGATATATTATCTTAGTTTCATTTGAATAATTCATTTAGATAATACACCGATCAGACATAACATTATGACCACCTACCTAATATTGTGAAGGTTCCCCTTGTGCAGCCAAAACAGCTCTGACCTGTCAAGACATGGACTTCAGACCTCTGAGGGTGTCCTGTGGTGTCTGGCACCAGGGTGTTTTATAGTGGATCCTCTGGGTCCTGTATGTTGGGGGGTGGGGCCTCCATGGATCAGACCTGCTCCAGTACGTCTTACAGATGCTCGATCAGATTGGGATCTGGGGAATTTGGAGGCCCGGTCAACACCTTGGGCCCTTTATTGTGTTCCTCGAGCTGTTCCTGAGCAGTGTTTGCGGTGTGTCAGGGCACACTGTCCTGCTGGGGGGCCACTGCCATCCGGTAGTGTTGTTGTGATGAGGGGGTGAACTTGGTCCACAACAGTGTTTGGATGGGTGGTGTGTGACAAGTGGCATTCACATGAATGCCAGCACCCAAGGTTTCCCAGCAGAACATTGCATTGTGATGAGATGATCAATGTTATTCACGTCACCTGTCAGTGGTTTTAATGTTGTGGCTGATCGATGTATATTCCAATGGACTCAATATACTATTTAAATGTGTGAATATAGTATGGTATATTCAATCAGTTTGACTACAACATTTATTTTACTGTATATACACCTGGATATTCCCTGCCTCTCTGAAAAGATGATCCTCCTCCTTTCTTCTCTGCTGCAGCTCCGTGTTCTCTTTCTCGTTTTTTTTTTTTAGGTCTTTAAATAAGTTTGTCGTGTTGCCACAGTGATGAACCGCCTTCCTACGCAGTTCACAATGTTTTCATTTACAGCTGCGAAGTAGCTCCAAAGTGACGCTCCTCTTGCGTTCAGCCATCACTGCATGTCGGATTACACCAGTGGTCAGGGTGTGTACTGTGCGAGCTGAGCATGCACAACACCCAAGCTGTGCACAGGACAGGACATCAGCATAGCAATGGAGAAGTAACCAGAAGGCTTAGATGTGTTCAGTTTTAAGACAGCTCTACTTGTTTACTTGTTGATGAAATATAAACAAATGAGAACAACGTGAAAACGTGAAACTGAAACTGGTTCCTTTATGGTTGATCCAGTTGGCACATGAATCGATCTACAAGAGGAGTAGGTGGTATTGGTAGTATCACTGTTTTGGGATCGATCTGTCCACCCCTACATGCTATTGTTGGAAACTAAATGAATATCCAGTGGCTGATCCACTACAGTGTCAGTCACAGCATACACACAGCCATCTCTTGAAAGCAGAAGGTCTCCAGATCTACTTGTGTCCATGCACCATTTAGGTATTTTGGTGGTTTCTAACCCAAATAAGCAGCTGTTTGAAACCAGTTAAATCAAAACTAATTAATGGTGCTGCCACAAATCAATGCAGCAAACATTTGTTGGTGTAATCTATCTGGAAATAGTAAAGTCTGAAGAACCCCCATCAGCTTCACAATAATGATCAGACCAAAAATGTATAAAATTGTGGTCCACCCACAACCCAGGCAAGAAACACACAGGGTTCAAACTGCTAGGGCCTCTTGTGGGTTGTTGACACAACCGGCCTTCATGTGGGTTGCTAGGGCTAGGTGAGCCCAGGTGTGAATGGTTGTTAAGCTGTCTGAGGAGGGATCTCATTACTGCATTGTAGGTGGGTGATAGGTAGTGTCGTAGGCCACCAACTCTGTTCAAAGACAGCTGTTCCAGTTTGACATAGATGGATTCTTATACTCCTCTTTCAAACCTGGACAAGATGTTTACATTGTTGTCCTCAAAAGAAATGTTTTGTCTCCTTCAGATGTAAGTGGACAGCAGGGTCTTGACCTGAGGAGTTGGCCCTCTGTGTGTTGCGCCATTCAGTTATGGTAGAGGTTGATTTGTCTCCCCAATGTACAAATCTGTGCAGTCCTGGCTGCGCTGAACAGAATAAACTACATTACTGTGTTTATGTCTGGGTGTTTTGTCCTTAGGATGGACAGGTTTCTGTCTCAGTGAGGTCAATGAGAGTTCTCATTTCAGTAATTTCTTTTTTGGTCTCAGACATTTCTTGTTTGTTTCTCCTAAAATTCCTTAGGAGCAATAGGTGAGACATGACAGCTAGCAACAGGAGCCTGACTTGAGACATGACAGAGCTTTATTTGAGACCTCTTTTGGAAATACATGAATTAAGGAGACTGGGATGAGAGAAGACTGATTTCATAAAGAGAGCTCTCTGATGTCTCTGCCTGAGATCAAAAAGAGACAGCTTGATGAGATCTCCTTTGAAACTTACAGGGAGCCCAAGTTGAGATTTTGTGCACCTGTTTCTCAGGAGAAACAATTGAGAAACAGGAGAAATAAGCCAGAGCCTCACTTTGGTCTCACATAGATCTCATAGTTGTCTAGGAGAAATGAATGAGACACTACTGAGATCTCTTCTCCAACTTTCGTTTCCTCTGGGTTCTTTTTACTATCAACTTTTCCACTCTAATCCTTAGAAACACATTCACTTGGCATAAAAACACTTTTGTGGTGATGTTGTGGATTCACTTGACACTTGCTGGCTCTTCCACAGCTTTCTTCTCTATATCTATACCTCTAAGTTGCACAAACAAGTTGTTAGTAGTAGAAAAAGGGGGGTAAGCAGCTGCTATAGCGAGCACAACACGTTTGAGATGTCAACTGTGGGCTCTGCTTCTGATTGGTCTTTCCACATAAAATACATTTCAAAGGCACAGTTACAAACAGGGACAGGCCACTAAAGACGGGGACGTCTGGTCACCCCGAGGTAAGCACAACTGCGAGGCAGAGTTACAGGAGATACCAACACAACAAAAAGCAGAGTAGCACAGACAAGTAAGCACAACTGAAGCAACCGCTAACTGGTAAATGAGCCCAGAGTGCAGGTGGCAGGGCGGGGCATTTGTAGAGGTCTTGATTACAGAGATGAGATGCAGCTGGAGGCTCTGACCTGATTGCAGCACACCTGCAGACAAATCACACACACACATACAGAGGTAGTACTGCTTCAAGAGGCAAGTTAGAGAAGCACTGTAGATGAAGTCAGAGGGGCAGATGTATCCACTTAACTTTTGAAAATATTTGGATAATAATTTGGATATTAATAATTAAACATAAACAAAATGTTTGTACAGCTACAAATGTGTACAAATTATAGATAAAATATAACATTGATGCGTGGTGCTCATACATGGATGATGGACAGAGTTTCCCAAATGTCATACATTGTCATACTTATTTCATTTTCAACTTTCATTTCGTAATGCCACCCTGTGTTTTATAATGACAAATAGATTACCTTGTACAACATTCTTAGAAATGTCTCATAGTGGAGTCCGAGCGGAGGAGTGATTTAGGAAACTTCCACCCCCTCACTGTGGAAAGGACGGAAACTTTTATCTAAGTGAGGAGGTGTGGTTGACCCATTTACTAGGTGTAACACGTTCTTTTAAAGGTTGTGATTAATTTATTAATAAAATAAATGAAATGCACTCTATGACAATGACATAGAATCTAGTCTCTATTAAGCCATGGTGCAATTATATGGATATCATTTGATGTCCGGAACATCTCTATTGGATAATTTGTTTCTCTGAAAGAAACGTACAAAATATTTGAAAAAACAAAGACCTACGTGCGCAGTAACTTTTTTGCATGTTGACACTTTTTTTATTTGCTTACATGTATTAACCATGCTGGCTGTCTCCACTGTCCTGATGAAGTGCTTTGAGAAACTGGTTCTCCAGCACATCATTGATGATTTGACAAACTAAACACTCTGGGCTTGAGTGCAACACTCAGCAACTGGATACTGGACATCCTCACAGAGAGTTCTGATTGGCAGTCACACCTCCTCTACGATAGTGCTCAACACTGGAGCGCCCCAAGGCTGTGTGCTCGGCACCCTCCTGTTCACACTGTATACCATGACTGTACTCCCAGACAGCAAGAGACAACACCACCACCATTGGCTACATTATAAACAACAATGAGAGTTCATATCGGGACAGGAAGGCTCTACAGCGGGTGAATAAAACCACCAGAACATCACTGGTACCATCTACAGAGCATCAGTGACATCAGTGAAGTGAGATGTCTGCACAGAGCCCAAAGATACTAAAAGACAACACCCACCCAGCCACAGTCTGTTCACCCTGCTGCCATCTGACAACAGATACAGAAGTATCTGCTGCTGTACCACCAGACTACAGAACAGCGTCATACCCCAGGCCGTGAGACTCCGCAATTCATCCACCAAACTCCAAGATTGCTTCAGTTGTAAACCCCTTGTGATTTAGTAGGCCTGTTTCATCTATTTGATATTAACGAGCGTAAAACCATTTTCAAATGGGAGCATACCACTGAGGAGGGCTATATTAGAAGAGGGGGGCACTGAATCTGTATTTGTATGATCATTCTATTTATGGATCATGATAGAAATTGTTGCTGCTGTTTTTTGGTTGTTTGTTTTGTCTTTTAATCAATAAAACACATTTTAAAAATATCCCAGTAGTGCGATCACTTTAATCTCTGCCGTTAAATAAAATTCAAATTGTAGCATTTCATTAACACACATTTAGTGCTTGGAGAACATTTATCCTCCCTTTTTGTCCTTCCACCATTTTCTCTTCTGGTTAAGACACTCCTAAGGCTCTTACAAGTCCTCTTCCCAGCTCCTAAAATATTTATCACCTCAGGAGCTCTCCGGAGGGTTAAGATGCTTGTTGAGTAACCTTTTCTCTGCAAGGATCCAGCTTTAATTTTAAGTAAAAAATTTGTAGAAAATTCTAAGAATTTTCTCAGAATTTCATCACTGGGAGCACCTCTTAGTTCTAGGAACCGTTATGAATACGGCCCCTGATTTCTGGGGCTGTGGGCAAAATGGAAGTCTTAAAGGCTACTCTATGTTTGAAGGGTGCAAACAGCACAGACAGTCAGGGGAACAGAGATCAGAAGGGGAATGGTTTATTTTTGCTAATGACCCCTAATGCAACCGAGGGATAGAGAAAGACAACATGAGGTCAGAAGCAGCACTATGAAGACTGTTGGAGCCTCTGTTTGTCAGAGGAATAAAAACTGATATGGTGGATTAGATCATCTAATTTAATGTTTAATAAGATGATGTCAGAACACTTGGAGAATTTATATATATATAAAAAAAAATCTTTAATGTTCTTAGCTGTAACAATGAGAGCAGAAATGGTGGACCCAAATGCACGACGGATCAACGGCTGGACTAAAACACAAACTCAATAATGGGATGAGGTGCAGGTGGAGGGAGGCGGAGAAACACAAGTGAGGGTAATGACTGGAAAAACACTTGAAAGAGGGAAGGAGCTGATGGGCTGCAAAAACACTGAAGAGGGAAGAGCTAATGGACGAGATGCACACAATGGAGCCTGAAAGAGGCATAAGCCACTTCCAAGGTAAAAGTTGTTATCTATAATCTTTAATCTATGCAAACTCTGACCCATGCGTGCGGACACTCTGGAGGCAGCTCAAACGGTGAGGTGCTGAATTGAAGCAGATAGTAAAAATTCTACTTGAGAGGCATTATTTTTTGCATAATGATACATCTATCAATTGATTTCACGTCATATAAAACGTTATCCATAGGTCCACGTTATCATAAACATTCAAACCAGCGGTGTCACTTGTACTTGCATGTATGCATGTAGTGAAGTTCAACTATTCCATGAACACCTTTTAAATGTAAAAGATATCAACTCAAATGTGAAATCATATTTCCTCAGAGCTGTCTCACCGTCACATTCCCCCGGAGCACAGCGAAGAGGGCCGGATTGTTTGAGAACTAAGTTATCATCATTGGTTGAAGAAATCCAAGATTACATCAGAGGTCATCAAAAAACGAACACTGTCCACGTATAACACAGGTAGGATTTTAGTTTTCATAGAGCCTGGTTGTGTAGTTGTGTGTAAAATCGCGGCAGTGAACACCATCGCCACATGGAGTGCACTGGAGACAGCACTGTGGCTGCCACACACACACACACACACACACACACACACACTGCTTTCTTCAGTCAGTTCATCCGGTACATCCTCACCACCTGCACATATGTATTGTATAGGTTACAGATGTGGATGGGGCATGAAAGGAGACGACTCACGGACATGATTTCCTGCATTTATTCTGCTCCTGCAGAAGACAGTCATACACATTAATCGCCTTCTGGTCTTTTCTGCACCTCGGTTCCTTCAGCAATGCAAAGCGGCACTGTGTTATCAGTCCATTCTCTTTTTTTTTCCCTCCATACACATACAAATGCATTAATTCAACATTACAATAAAGGTCTCGGGTTCTCAGTTTACTGTGTACAATACAAGCACAGGGCTATTGAAATTGACAGGAACACATTTAAGCCTTAACAAATCTCCTCAAATCCATGAGAAACAATATACAAGCAGGGAAAACTGGTGGGCAAAATAAAACGGTGTGTGGGTGAAGGCGACTCAACAGGAGCAACGGAAATAATAACATTTAGCAAAGTAAAGCACATACCTGCAGAAGACAGTAATACACATTAATTTCCTGCTGTACTTTCCTGCACCTCGGTCCCTAAACAGGCAAAATAACAGAGTTTAACGCTAGGTAATGGATGCTGAGGTCTCTGCGGCGCCTCGTTGTTCACAAGAGATAGGGCGGCCTGCCGCGTTATAAATGGCACCCAGAAAGTTAGATGAGAACATCTGTGGTCAGAACAGCACAAAGCACCTAGGACGTCATAGTTTTAACAGTAACCAATATACATTAAAGTTTACAACATAAATGGTTCATATTCCCAAAGAAAACGAATAGCGCAGGGGCATTTTTCCACACAACTAACCCCCAGCAATGCAAGGCGGCACTGTGAGGGTCAGTCGGGGCTACGGAAGCTTAGGAGGTACAGAAAAGGTGACATAAGGAAACAGGAAATATTCATAAAAATAACAGTACATTGAAATAACTCATTGAGATATAATTCACACAACCTCAACAGAATCATGAAGTGATGAACAAAATTCACAAATACAAAGTGGAAATCAGAATGAATAAAGTGCATTTTTAACTCTGTAACATATAAATGATCAAAGCCTGCAAATAAAGGCAGTAGCAGCTCTCACATGTTTCACTCCATGTCTTCATAATGAGTTCTAGTCATAATGCAGACACCAGAATAAAATCAAAATATACATTTGTTAAATGTTCTTTAAAGGATATCCCAGGGTGGTGGTTTCCAGTAATGCTGCAAAATGGATCCACTGGCACTACTGAGGACAACACAAATGGAAGGATCGGGAGGGGGAGGGTATTCAGAGACCACGGAGGCTTACTGGCCCATGATGATGATGACTGGCTAATAAGCCAATTTAGATTCCCTAGAGCTGTGCTTGCTTGCACTTGCACATGTAGTGAAGTTCAGCTATTCCATGAACACCTTTTAAATGTAAAAGATATCAGCTCAAATGTGAAATCGTATTTCCTCAGAGCTGTCTCACCGTCACATTCCCCCAGAGCACAGCGAAGACTGTTTGAAAACTAAGTTATCATCATCGGTTGTAGAAATCCGAGAATACATCAGAGGTCAAAAAACGAACACTGTCCACACTGTCCCTAGAGCTGTGCTCTTGGATCTAGGTGTTGAGCTGGGTCCAGCATTAGACGGGCCAACCAGAGGCAGCCATGCCATCCCCGTATAATTTCAAGTACTGACTACCCTGGGGTTTCTGGCAACTGGCTCAAACCAGCGGGAGGAAGCCGACAGGCACGTTTGATATCATACATACAAATTCACCTTTCTGTTTGAAGCCCACCGTGGAAATAGTACAATTCTTTTTAATTGTGTCCTTAGGTCGGGGATATTGCAGCGATACATCAGATATCCCTACTCTGTGGGAGAACAGGAGAACAACTGACTGCGCTCATATTGCTATAAGGGCTCCATATGACAATGAATTTGTCTACGTAAACCAAAAATATGTGCATTCAATACATGTACAAGTCATATGTGGCTCCAACATGCTCCTGATGAATTTGGTGGCACGACGGCCTGGCTCAACACATGACTCTTTCATCCTGGCACACACCAGTGTGCGCTCAGTGTGCCATCGGCCTAATCAAATGCCGATGGCTGTGTTCAGATGCCTAACGTATGCCTTTTGTACCACCCTGCCAAAGTGTGTAAAATAGTGTGGTCATGTGGTGTTCTACACAACATGGACACCTTGGTTCACTGCAGCCACTCACTGCATTTTCTTTTATTTGTCACCCCGCTGCTGTGGCCACCAAACAATACGTCTCTTCTCACCTCCACTTCACCAACAAGCGCTTCAACTTCTGTGTCAGAAAAGTTCCTCCTGTGTCGGTTTTGACTTTTTCTCAGTAGTCACCACGATTCAACTATTAAAAACCACTGATCAGCAGGCTCATTTATATGCATCATCATTCATGAAGTGCTTTGCATTGACCATTTATTATTGAGCTCATCAATGAGAAACGGTGATAATTCACATGGTTGAATGTACGGGTATAAATGGAACAACAATGTATATTTTTGTAGGATTGAAATGCATGGTCAGGGCTGAATGCAGAAATGGAGTGTTTACACATGACAGAAAATAGACTAGGAAGTTATGCACATTATAAGGTTGAATGTCTGTGGGTATAGATATGGAGGAATGGATAATGGAATGTATATAGAATGGACTGGATGCATGGATGATTAAATAAGCATGAATGAGTGTTGGTAAGGCATGTAAGGTAGAACAGAATGAATGTTGGATAGTTCTTTTGCACAAGCACATGGATGGCAATTGGATAAGCATGTATGTTGGAAGCATGAATTGGATGTACGCATGAATGAGTGTTTGTAAGGCATGAAAGGTAGAACAGAATGCTGGATAGCTCTTTTGCACAAGCACATGGATGGTCAATTTGCACAGAAACCCAGATGTTTGGTGTATGTCTGTACTTTTTTGTGCTCTGACTGTCTCTTTTCGAAATAAAGTGACTTTGACTTTGACTTTGAGCATCTACAGATGTGTTTTTAACTAGTGTACAATCCGAACTTATCAAACATTTTCATTGCAGACGGCTGTGAGATGGATAAATAGCACTACAGGTAAAAGGGAAAATAAGCTTTTTTGATTTTTGGGTGAACTGTCCCTTTAAGTACAAAACCTAAGTAAATGCATTTAGTTATTTTCCACCATGGCTTTTACCTCAGTGATCTTAAGGTAATCCTCTGTCTAATCAGAATGCAGTATCTAACAGAGATTATACTTTATTTGTGTTTATCTCTTGTCTGAATATCTCAATCCATATCAGCAAAAAGATGCTCATATTTGTATACTTAGTTTCCTGCCACTGAAATGCTCCACATATTCAGAGAACTGGCTGATGTTTCGATTCAGCCACTAGGTGCTGCAGCAGGACAGGACAGAGACTGACCACAAGCTCGAAGTCCACCCTGAAGCCAAATCCACAGAGGATCTGTCAGTCCCAAGTGACATCAGGCGCTGGCTCATCCTGTTCTGTCCACATTCCTCAATTCAGAGTTTCAGTAGCTTGACCTACTTCCTTAACAGAATTTTCAATTTCCAAACAGCATTACTTGTTGGTGTCACGGGGCAGATGCTAATGGGAGAACTACATTTAAATAGCCTGCCAAGGTTCAGTCCTTGTTGGTCTAGAGGCCTATCAGGTAGTGCTGGATCACTAGTCAAGCAGAAATCCCTGGTTTCCATCAGGCACATGTCTATAGTGTTACGTGTGCGACGCTATTTTGCTCCATCCTTCACGCGACTGCATATCACACCAAGAGCATGACAGAAGCTAAGCATGCTGCCGGCCGACACTGTAGACCTCTTGAGATTTTGCTTACTTGGTCACATGCTCCTTGATTTTTGTGCATCTACCATGGGTGAATGAGTAGGCTACATACTTAAATGAACTTAAATGCTCCCCGTTGTCAAGTGAAACATGATCCCAAAACGGTAAACGGTGTTTTGATAATTGACAGAGTGCACTATGCTGTTCCTATGTGTGACTTCCTGCCCGGCATGTGCTGCTCTGTTCAGTTTGACGCGACTGCGGTCCATCTCCGTAAAAATAGACTTGCTGCGTATTCTCTGTGGAGCAGAACGGAGAGCCGTTTCTGGAATGCGATCAGCTTTGGCGACCGCATCGCGGCCGCAATGCAGACGTGATGGTTCCAGTGGCATCTACAGGTAAGATTGGTTTTAGGATGACCGCTCTTTGAACTGGGAGACTTTTCAGTCCTCGCAGAGAGCAGTCGCTTGAGTGTTTTAGCTAATGAAAACACAGGAGATAAAGAGCTTGTTATTAGTATTACAAGCCAAGGCACAAGACAGAAATATTTTGTGTGCGGTTTCTACCAAAAGTATTTCTTAGAAGTCTAGGCCTCCCTCCAGCAAAATGGCAAAATTATTAGAATTTCATCAGGACACCCAAACATCGCAGCCATAAATGACTGTTGAAGACGTGAGCCATGGCTTTTTCCAGTCATTTTAACACATTTCCTAAAACTACAACTCAAATTCTCAGAACACTAAACACAAAACTGAGAACAGTTCAGGATTTTGTCAAAAACCCCACAAAACTCTTGCATAATGAAACGCTGCACTCAAACCATGTCCTGTCTCCTCAAAACTGATTCTTTACACCAAAACAATACACACAGCTGTCATATGAATATTCTTGAAGAGCACCATTGAAACACTAGTGTGATGAATTTAACACCATCAAAATATTTCTGGCTTCATGAGGCCATGCCACATAGTTAACTGTATAAAACTGAGTAGAAATTGTTCCTTTTTTCATTGCAACATTCAGATAAAAACACACAATTAGTGAAATGGAGATCACCTGAGTGCAATGAATGTGTCTTAAGTGATTGTAGTATAAAGACACCTGTGTCTGAAGGTCCAGTCACTGGTTAATCAGTATTCCTGGCTACAATTACACCATGAAGACAAAACAACACTCCAAGCAACTCTGTGAAAAGGTTAATGAAAAATATAAATCAGGGGATGGATACAAAAACATTTCCAAGTCACTGAACATCCTCCGGAGTTCAGTTAAATCCATTATTAAGAATTAGAAGGACTATGGTGCATGTGTAAGTTTACCTAGAGCAGGCCTTCCTTACAAACTGAGTGACCATGCAAGGAGAATAGTGAGGGAGGCCACCAAGACACGTATACTCTGAGGGAGTTAAAAGCTTCAGCAGCTGAGATGGGAGATACTCTGCATACAGCAACTGTTGCCCAGGTTCTGTTGAAGAAAGCTCATTTAATCTCCACAAGAGTTCACCCAAAGGCATGTGGGAGACTCTAAGGTCAACTGGAAGAACTTTCTTTGGTGTGATGAGACCAAAATGGGGCTTTTTGGCCATCAGATTAGACGCTATGTTTGGCAGACACTGAACACTGTTATTCACCACAAACACGCCATCCATTCTCAACAGCGGGCCCTGGAAGGTTTGTATAGGTAGATGGTAAAATGAATGCAGCAAAATATAGAGAAATCCTAGAGGACAATCTAAATTCCGTCTGCTAGAGAACTATGACCTTGGAGATGATTTATTTTCCAGCAGGACAATGACCTGAAGCATACAGCGAAAGCTACACTTATTTTACAGCATAGTTTGAATCAATTGACATTACTTTGTAGAATGTTGTAGAAGAATTTATTGTGATAAATTATTCTCAAAAAGTAAAATTATATTGACCATGAGTCCATTTATAATAGCAACGGTGCTATTATAACGGTGTCATGTCATGTCATGGTTATGACAGTATAGACACAGCAATACAAATGTGAAAATTATAGAAAAAATACCAAACTTCTAGCAGCTTTTTTGATCTTGTTGCAGTTAGCAAACATGGAGGGTGGAAAAGGTGGTCCTCGAGAATATAGTTGATCACATAGGTGCCTGATTTTATTGATTTTTCATAAATATCTGACAGTGTTGACAAAAACTGTTTGAAAATTCACTGATTTTAGTTTAAAAGATGTTTTACATTCTACTCTTTCATCTGGAATACGTATGATATATTTGACATGATTTTTTGCACAGTTTTTGTCAAATTGAAATGTTGTTCTCTTGTTTGGTGAGTACTGGGCTGACATATAATCATATAAATTATAAAACTATAAACAAACTTATGTGAAAATGTAATCAATGTGCAAAAGACCCACAGATGATCAACCATGAATATTTTAAACAAGAAAATGTCATTCATTTTCAACGGAATTCACACCTCTTTGTGGGGCAAGTTTTTGCCAAAGTCCAAAGAATCACCAACCTTAGGCAAAGAGATCTGCCCCTCGTATGAATACACCTCCTGACCTCATCTAAACCTGACAATCCCCACACCTCAGACAGAGAGGATCTCCCCTCCTCTCACATCCTGATGTGTTCTGATCCATGCATTGATTGCTGAATCTAAAACGGTTTAATTCCAACAGGAATGATTAAGTGAAGAGTGGAGCGATTCAAAACTTTTGCATTAAATCTTGATGCTGTGGTCAGTCAGGTTCTGGATCTTCTGTATATTTCCAACTCTTTCCCTTTTTTACCGCTCACATTGTCAATAAACCACATATTATGATTTTTTCTGCATTTTTGTCATTTGGTTCTGCTGGTCAGCAGTTGTCCTTTGTTGTTAGGGTTCAGAATTGGCCTGGAGGAAGGTTTCTAGCTTAAAAAGAAGTCATTTTTTATTTTAGTGAATCTGTCTGCATCAAAGAAAAAATCAAATGAGGCCAATCTTTCACACTACACACTGGAGTCTGTGAAACTGGTCCTCGCTGCAGGGACTTGCACTCATGCAGCCACATGAGCATGAGCGAGGTCCAAAACTGATGCTGACGATAAGACCTGACTCACACGGCCTGTTGTGGTCGAGGTCGGGGCTACGTGCAGGCCAGTCATGTTCTTTCACACCGAATTTGTAAAAACCTTCTCTGTTTAGACCAACTGTTGCTCCAGAGCTGGAAGCACTCAACAATAAGGTATTGAGTGCTGTAGTGTTTCCTTGACTGAAACTAAAGGGGCGAGAACAAACCATGAAAAATAACCCCAGGTCAAAATTACATATGTGTGGGCGGCTGTGTCAACATATAATGTATTGCCAGTTGTTTTCTGTCACTCCACAGGAGTCCATGATTAACCAAGCACAAACATTAGCTTTACCTCAAACCTTTCTGACTTGTTTTGAAATTCAGATATAACATTAAACTAACAAGAGAAGAATGGTTTTCGTATTGGATCCTTCTTTTCACAGGGTCAGGTTTTATGATCAGATTGATCATCATGCGGGTGACCGCATGTGATTGGATCTCACTTTTCTGCTCTATATGCAAATGAACATGTACACCAGTGGAGCACAGAAAGATGAGGTCCATGCAACCAGATGCGGTTGGAGAGAACACTAAACACTGGTGTTACTGTCGCGACAAAAATTCAGAATGGAGAGCAGATCAGTGTTAAAGCTGAATAATTGAAGTCAGTTGATTCACAGGTTTTTGACTCGAGAGAGCAGCTGTGTGGTATGAAGGGAAGAGAGCGTGAAAGATAAAAAGCAACACATTTCATCTAAATATATGTGCATTGTTGCACCTTTATTTGCACTTTCATGCATAATATCAGTGTGAGTCAGGTCAAATGAATAATGGCGTGCCTTTTAATTTTGATTACAAAACAGACTTAACACTGTTCAGCTGTATCGCTGAATACGACAATGAAAAAACAACAGTAATTTACACTTTAAATGTTCATAACAGGATTCATGTGCAACATGTTATTTGCACGGACGTCAACCCTGTGCATCCACATCGACCAACAGACTAGAAACAGACCCAACGACCTCTAACCAATACCTGAGATTCGTATGATTATTAATGGAACTCAAAGATTTTACATAATGAACTGCAAACACACCCCAGCCCGCGTTACCTTTTGTATGTGCATAAACATTAGTTGCATCAGTTCTGATCCAAGTAACACAGTACATTGTGCCTTCTAGAAAAGTAAATGTCAGTTTCCTCTTTGTAGCAGCGTCTTACAGGCCTGACTGCAATCACATGACATCATTTGACCCACCAGAGTCAGAAGCAAAAGAGTATTTTAAGGAAGAAAATATTTTATCAAATAGCACATCTATAATTGTTGACAAAGAATGCCAGGAGCTGGTCATGAGGGTCCAAGGAGACAAGAAATATCAGAAAAATGCAGAAATAAAGTGTAAAAATAAAATGTCTGAATAATACAAAGCAAGCCACTGCTTTATGCTGTATGTACAAATTGTGGCCTTAACTGAGACATTGTAATGATAGGTTGTAGGGTTTGTATTATTTAATGAATTAAAGAGCTGCTAAATTTCTCATTGGCTCTTACAGTGATCCTCAATCATCCTGAATTGAAGAAGCGTTTTTTGCTAAACTTAATCAATTTAGTGGTTGTTTTCATATTGTAGCATTCAGTATGGGAACACATTTATAGACTCTGTATGTCAGGTTAAGGTTGTCAGGTATCGGACTTTACACTCATGAAATATGTCTTCTCTTTTACTCGAAACACCCTCGAACTGATTGACCCTCGGCTTTATACGGAGGGCTCAGTTTGCCAAATTTGGAGAAGAATGGATTGACAGTGGCAGACAGGTCTTTCCTCGGTTCTGACATTGAGACAATTTATCATGACATAGAATATTTGCAAGTGAAAATCACAGACCAAAGCGCATTGACAACCTATGGTGAATTGGTATATATATGGTGAAATTGGTATAAATCTGTAACATGTTCGAGTGTTCTCTTAAAGCATCACCATCTGACCACAGACTCATTGAATTTGGGAACATTTTTGGACTTTCTTTTGAATAACTGTGTCTCCTTGTGGATACATTTAGATTAGAAGGATAGGTGGCACTAAAGGATGGCTAGAGAATCCACAATCTGTCCGACTTACACAAGGTGCAGTCATAATAGAGGTCAGTCAGGTGTTAAAGACAGTAGGGCATGTCCAAACACTTGCAGGAAAACAAGAGGCTCTATGTGTCATGGTTACAAAAGGCTCGGCGAGACAGTGACAAACAAGGCTCAGCAGGAAAGGCGTCGTCGCCTCACGAGGGAAAGCCTGCCACATACAGTTAGGAGAGAAGTGTCATAATGAAGGTTTCATTGGCAACAACTGAAGAATCCTAGAAATAGAGTAACCAATTAATTTCCTGAAACTTGCACAGGCTTTGCAAACAAGCTAAATGGCTAAAATATATGATATAATATATTCAGGGTAAGATCTGCACTTTACTTCCATGTATTATGTTATTATGACTGATTGCTTTGGCATTGTCAAATAAAATATTTGAGGTAGGTTCAAATCTTTTCTGGTGATAGATTTCACTATTAAAACTGACATATACCACTATTCTACCCCTATATTTAACTGTGGTGGGGCAATTTCATTTAATAGTGCACACCATCTGTGTTCAGGACAAATCATTCCATGATATTATTAAGATTCAAATGTTGAAGCCATGAAGACGTGGGCACAAAAACATATGACTTTTCTCTTCTTTGCCATATTTGTATTCGTTTCAAAGTAGTTTGAGCACTGTGGATTCATTTTTGTGGCATGTATTTTCACACCACTATGTCAATATATACCAGGAAATAGTAAATCTTATTACAGTACATTATTTTAGATAAAATAACCATATGGAAACTGTGTTAAGTTAATGAAATAAACTTAATCATCATTGATGAAAATCCACAATGAGACATACACATAACAAGGGAAGTCTCCTAGTAGAAACATTCTTAACGGTTGAAAATTATTGCATTGGTTGTGCCATTAGCAAAGAAAAAATCTTAAGCCCACTAGCTATAGAGAACAGCAACGTAAACCAACGTAAGCATTGTCCTGGTTCCCTCAACAAAAAGCCTATGGGATTTTTTATATTTTATTTTGGTTCATTGCAAAAAAGAATCCCTGTGGTAAACAAAACTTTATGATACTTACATGTTTGTTCAGCAGGTTATTCTTCACAAATGAACACTGCTTTGTGCTTGAGCTTAATTTCAATCACATGGAGTAAAAAACGTTTTTAACGGCTTTAAACGAAACGCATCGCCGGTCATATGACTTCAACGTCATCCACCACTGTTTCTTACAACACTGCTATACACACTTTACTATAAACTGATCCATCTGCAAGTTTTAAAATAGAGTTAAAAATAGTTTGCAGCTAAGGTCCACCTGTAAAGACGGACTACTGAGTAGAGGAGTCTCTCCGTTTTCTGCTGGTGTTCAATGTCTCCGACAACTTCTGTCGTCTCATTCAGCCGCTGGTTAGCTACCCCTCTTTCGTAAGCACTTTAAATTTCACAACTGGGGTATTTACTGCCGTATTTTATGTTGTAGAGCAAAACTTAAGCTTGGGGTAAACACAGAACAAAGCTCGGGCACTGAACCAAAAGCCCATTCAAAAAAAACCCTGACTTTGAGACGAGGGAACCAGAAGTGCAAAAGTATGGAGCCCCCGAAGTGACATGAGAAAAAAAAAAAAAGCATTGCGAGATCTTGACTTTGAACGAGATCTTGATTTTTTTTTCCCACTGAAATTAGGTTGTAGTTCTTCATGTTACCAGCAGGAGGTAATCCAACTATATTAAAAATTCTCAGGTGAAACGAATGTGATCTCGAACAGAGGGTGGCGGTAATGCACTGGTAAGATGGATGCCAACTGCCGTAAAACAAAAAGAAGAAGAAGAGACTTCTGGGTCAGGACCTTCGCACAGCCAGAGCCCATTATTTTTTGCATTTGTTCGCCTCATGCTGGTAAAATCATGAACTGCAACCTAATTTCAGTGGCTATAAGCTCTCCGAGAGGCTCTAGTGGTTCTCATATGCATTGTCGGATTTGCAAGAGCTCGCAAAATTAAGTCGAGATCTCGAGAAGTTTCAAAGCCAAGCTCCGTACAAAAATGCTCATTTCCAGGGTTAGGTCTAATTTCTGTGGCATTCTGTAGAATGACTTAAATACTACAATATGCAACTTCCACTGGCAATTTATATCATGTTAACTAGAGATTAGTGACGACTAATCTTATCTGTTTATGTTCAGCCACCAAAATGATCTGTATCCATATCCGTATTCAGAGTGGGTGAGGCACGAACTGATGAGAGTTGGTCGGCTGTTGCTATATTTTTGCGGAACGGCCTCAGAGCTGAGCTTCAGATCAATGTTTTCTATCTTATAGGTTTTTTTTAATGAATAACTTCAGTCAGCTACCCAGTGAGCATTTTCCTTCATCACGAGTGTGGATGATTGACACATGCTCTCGCTCCTCGCTCTTGTGGAGAGCACAATATCTGTACACTGTACGTGCTGGATACTCATTTCAACCGAGGGCTCGCTCAAACTTAATGTTATTCATAACCATGATCTTGCAAATCAGTGTGTAGTTGGTGTCTAGAACAGTTATACAACTAAATCTGATCCGAGCAGTATTGGGTGAAGAAAACTCATAGAACTCAGCGTGGACTCATACCCTCAGGTCTTCACTCGACATTAATTTTACGTGCTGAAGTATCTCGGGCATTTTGATCACACCAGAACATTTCATCGGACACAATTAACACAAATGAACCTGAGCTGCTTGGTTCTAACTGCTGACTCTGATTCGGCACGACGCTGAACTCATTTATCGAGCACTGTGCCATCACTCCTCTTTGCCTCCACAGTAGGCATGTGAGCAGTGACCTTTGATTTACCCTGATGCTGCAGGCACCATCCTTCCTCGGTCAGGATTTTTCCCACTCCACCCACTTCATTCCAGCTAATCCTGCCGTTGAACCCTCTGAGCGCTCATGAGCCTCCCTGTATGTCAACAGAGAATCAGTCCCCTTCATTAACTTCCCCCCCACCCTCCTACTGGATGACATTTTGAAAAAAAGCCCCACATTAGCGCTCATTTATGATTCATGGAGTGAAGGTCCGCAAGAAAAGACGTGCACAATTTTCATTGAGCGAAGCCAATTTCTTTTTGAATATTGCTTATCTTCATTCCAGTAATGTGCATACATGGACAATAAACATGAACTTCAATAACATTTTCATGAATGAGAACCCCCTGGTGTGTACAACAGAGAAAACGCTTAACCGAGCAGATGTTCGCTTTAAACAAATTCTTAGGATGCTTGTTTTTGTGAAACGTGCTTATTTGCTTTCTTGACAAGAGAATGAGAAGACTCGGAGACTCAAGTTAGTGCTTTATCGTGCAACATACACATGACAGAAGGAGACAGAGAACGGCATCAAATACACCACATTTTGCTAGCTTGGTAAGCTAGCTTGTACATTTATCCTTGTAAAACTAGTAAGATCCCCGTCCAGCGAAGGTAGCGCTGCCATGTTTCTTTATTCTTTTACCACTTCCATGTCTGTGACAAATTGAGAATTGATGTCAAATCCATTTTATGGATTTATAATACTTCTGAATATTCCACTTTCTGCATTAGATCGTGGTCAGACACACGCAAAACAACAACACACCCTCCCAGCGCTTTACACAGCCAGCAGCAGTGGACACGCTAGAGGATTAGCTCACTAGCGGTAGCTCAGTTAGCCCCCTCAGTCATATGACTCTCAGTTTGTTGCAGTGCATTGAGTTACCATTCTCCATATTTATCTCCATTAAGCATGGAGCCGGAGGCAGAAAGGGGTCGGCTTAGCCTAAAAAACTGGTGGTGGGGGAAGTGGCCACCAGTATCTGACCTGAGTTTCCAAAATGTAACCCCCAGACCCCCTGGAGCTCATCAATTAACATGTTATTGCTTGTTTATTATAATAATAATAATATTATTATTATTATCTGTTGGCTAACAGGAATTCATGGCAAGAAAGCGAATAAGCATGTTTCCCAAAATGTAAAACTATCGATGCAAGGAAAGGAGATGACTGGTTGCTCTACATAATCCAATGTTGATCAAAATGTGTTAGGTGCTCTTGGGAAATGGGGAAAAGAACAGGGTAAATCAACCAAAAAGACAATCCAGGCTCTGAAAAAAACGTAAGAAAATGCAACAAACAAGGAAGGAAATACTAACAAGCCTTCAGTGGCTAAATCTTCAAAAATAGACAACACGCTCTGACTGCAGGTCAGGGAGAAGCCCTGACATTTGGAGTGCCTGCATTGCCTTTTTGTATGAAGTACTCCATTTCTTCGATGCATCATGAAAACAACACTGCTATCTCTGGCTGTGTCAAAAACCAGACAACAAACAAACAATAAATAGAATCAAAATGGTCCCTGAATTAATCATAATTGTTCCTGTGCCGGTGGCCACGACTGGTAGCTCTGGTAGTTAGTGAAAGAGTGACATCAACTTCTCTCTTAGAATGAACATGTGAATCCACTATATGTATATATGTGTGTGTATCACAAAACTGTTAGAAATGCATATTGAGTAGTATTTGCAAGTTAAAGTGCAATCGCCCTGTGTGTGTGTGTGTGTGTGTGTGTGTGTGTGTGTGTGTGTGTGTGTGTTGTCTTTTGATGGGTCAAACTTCAACCTCATCAGTTTCCACTAAACGCTGTAAAAAAAAAAAATGTCAACACCCCGTGAATGCAACGTTTAAGACTCACTGATTATAGTCACGTGAAGTCTCCTTGAGTGCAGTTGAGCAGCTGATGAGAACACAAGCTGGAGTGATTCAGTGCATTCTGGAACATATCTATACAAGCCACGGGTGCAGGAGTACAAAAGACAACAGCCTGTACAAACAGTAAAAATACAACTTTGAGCTCGACCATCACACCGACACCTGATTCGAAACGGCTCGCGTCGGGATGTTTTCTGTTTTAGAAACATTGCTGAAAATAAATCTGAACATTTGTGTAGCAATTTAACACTAAAGCTCAGGATGTCGCGTGACTTTGGTTGGAACGCTCCCACTGTTTCAAACCTGAGTGGAGCTGTATCATGAGAACGTCACTGATGGCAGTCGGCTGGTGTCAGGTCCATGTGTGCTGTCTCTTTCGTAGCAGTGACAGAAAGTGTGTCTGTGATACTGAAAAACAACAAAGTCGAGACGCTCACGCACGTCACTCGTATGCTATCACCACTGTAAAGACAACGCGACTCCACACATCGAGGAAAAAAACCTTGCTGGGAAAGATGTGTTTCCGAGGAAGAGGAGGTGGGAGCACATGGAGATCCGGCGCGGGTGCGAAAACAAGCAGCGAGACTCTGGAACCACCAGCGGCGGAGGTGAGCAAATGATGATGTCAGAGCAGGTGACAGGCAGCGTGTGATTGGATAGGTGTAGGGCACAGAGGGCAAAGGGAACAAGGCAAACCGTCCGAGTAGAAGAGGTAAGAGGTTCACACAGTCTAAAGTGTCTTTTCTCACATCTCGATATGAGCTTCTTTGGCTGGTGGAGTGTCCCTTAACGAGCCAGAGATGGTGTAGAACCTGCGAGGGAGGACAAAAAGACATCAGTAAGAAAATGTCTGTGAAAGCTTGCAAATGTACATTCAGTCATACTAAAAGTGAAGCAATTTTAACTCATCTCACCCAAACAATCCGCACATGATGATGCACACACATTGGCATGACATTATTCACATTCATTGTTCAAGTTTGCCCATGGTGTCCATGGCGTACACCTCGGATATATTTAATGTCAGCAAGGAAATAGAGAGCTCTCGTACAGCTGGGCTTCAAGCAGGGCAATTGAGAAGGAGACTGAAAAATCAACCTTCTTACATGTTGAACTTCTGAGTAGAAGCACCAATACATTCATGGAAAAACTCTGTTACAAGTAAAGGTCCTGCATAAAAAATACTTCAAGCTAAAACACTTAAAGGGATAGTTTGGGTTTTTTGAAGTGGGGTCATATAAAGTACATATCTATCGTCAGACCGCCCTTTCTTTTGGTACTACATTTTCTCAACCGTAGAACCTCCGTATCCCTACGCATTAGCACAACTGGGTCTTGCACTGTATTTTCGCCGCTCACTGATCACCTGTTTTGGGTCTCTGTATCCCTACGCATTAGCGAGAAAATGTAGTGCCAAAAGAACGGGCGGTCTGACGGCGATGTAAAGCGGTGTGAATTTTCTCTATACAACGTATACTTGAACTGATATAAATTTTTTTAGGTGGGCCTTGTTATACGTGGTTAAACTTTGCTTTGCATCTGGTCTCCGTTCACTGCAGCACAAAGCTGAGCATCACATCCTGACAGCAATCAAAAAAATCAAGTGCTCTAACAAAAAAACAAAGAACAAAAAAAATCAGGCTCCTTCAGGGCTCTGATAAGGCCATCCAATTATTTCTATAAACCCGAAACAAATGATCAGACAGCCCTCTTGCCTGTCTACCTCCGTCCACCTTCTGCCTCCGTATCATGTCTGCTCATGATAGACCGGAGTCTCCCACCAGAATAGGCAGATAAACTGCTAAAGCTTTGAAACTAAAGCACAACAATGCCAGAAAAAATGCAGCTAAAATTTCCCGGTACTAACATGCTAGTTTGACAGCGGTGAGTACTAACAATAGATGTGTTCTTTGTCTACATTCATTATAACGTTAGGTGTGTAGTTATACATGATTACGCGGTGAGCAAATTCATCGACGTGCTGCTCGCACACGACACAGGCACTGGGAAACCTACATTCGTCAGTGCTATTTCGCTTGTGCTTCTGTGATTGCGCCTTTTCGCAAAGTAGTTGATTTACGGATGTATGAGAGCTTGTTGAATGTAGCGGACTAGCCAGTCACACACATCTCTCAGCTGGCTAGCGAGAGCTAAGGGCAGTTGGTGTAGTCGGGAAGTGTGGTTGCCGGTTTCTCCAATCTGACCAACCCGGCCTTAGTTAAAGTGAAGAAGTACTATCACCTACATTTATGTATCAAAAGTAAAAGTACTAATTTAGCAGAAAATCAGCTTCTGTGATTGTTAATAGGCTTCTTTTATCAAGAACACATATGTTCTTAAATAAGTGATTATAAATTAAAGCAGAAAAAAATGAAACTGTAATTAAATTTAGAAAAAAAAAGAGAAAATAAGCAAACAAATAAACTAACGATTGAAAAAATGATGTGCCAGTTTTTGACATAACCGTCCTCCTCTCCCTCCTCGTCTTATATACAGTTTAACACATGCTTAAATACAGCAGGTTAGGGTTAGGGTTAGGTATTTGTAACCAGCACTGTTTCATTTTAGGTTTTGTATCAGTTGTATCTACTGTGAATCAGAGTTAGCTTACCTTAAACGGCATGATTAGTGATAAGTGGCATGATTTATTGTCTTATTAGTCTCTGGTAAAAGGCATGTCTTTCTGTCCTTTACAAAAACACCTATACTTTGTGATGGATGTATCTTCAATCCATAGCACAGCTTATACACAGTTGAATATGCAAAGTAACTTCAATAACTATAAATATGCATTGTGCATCCTCTTCAGCGCCACAGACAGCTGACATTAGGAAGCGCTCGAGTGCATGCTCGCTCTTAAGTGCTTCTTTGGGAAACGCGTGTTGAAATTATGTGGAAATTGTTTTAGTTTTAGAAAACAAACTGACATTTAGTTGTAATGCAAGAGCATGTTCCTCAAACCATCTAAACAACATGCTGACGTGATGTGATGGATATTCCTTCTCTGCCACTGCACATCGTAATGTCCTGAGGCCGACGAGTTCCAATATAACCACTTATAGAAACTGCTCAGACGACAGAGGAACAAATCCCCCTGGCTTTGTGTTTTTCCTTTTCAAAGACAGTGAGTCTACTTCCATAAGGAGCTGTTTTCTTCTACAACATATTGTAGTTTAATATTAAAATAAAGGAAAAACCTCAGGATGTAAGGCTCAGTGTATTAAATTCATCACCCACAGTTCATGTTTTGTTTTTTTTGTCAAACTTAATTATCGTAAAAAAAAAGATTGATTTCTTTAACTCAAAAGCCGCACTGCTCATATTTACTTTATATGTCAACCAAATTTGTTTATTCAATTTAGCTCAAATGACTTAAGTTGTTGGTATTTACCAGCAGTTGTAAAGTAAATCCAAACAGTTTTACAACATGTTCTCAGTCCCAACTTGTCAACCACAGCAGCTTGTTCAGTGGCCTTAAGATTATCTATGATGCTCTACCAGCCCCTCTGTCATCAGTTTTGCATGTGAAACTAAAAAGTCTTTCAAAATAAAGCGTGGGGACAAATTCTTCTTATTGTAAAACATAATATGACTTTTGGTATGTTATCATTGCTCGGGCTTTTAAACATCATGGAGGTGCTGCTCTCATCCACAAATCTGTTTTTCAGTTTAACCTCAAACCACATTATTAAATTTAGTTCATTTGAGGCTCTGGTTTTAAAAACGTCTTCATCAGGTAGTAACAGCCTTGTCCAGGGATCAGGCTTTCACCTGGTGGTAATTTATAGACCTCCAGGGCCTTACTCCCAAATCCCAGAAGAATTTGGTGAATTCACTGCAGATCTTGTTACTCCTTCAGATAACATCCTAATTATCGGGGATTTCAATAGACACTCTCCCATGGGTTAGATGTGTCAGCCCTGAATGTCACTTCTGTCTCTTCTGCAGTGTCAGACCACTTTCCTATTACATTTGAAGCGTTATTGGCCTGTCCTTGTACTGGTGACACAAATGACACTCAAAAAATTGCCAGGGGTCTCAGCTCCTTTTGCGACACTGACAAAACCTGTGGAAAAGTTCACTAATGAAGATAACTCAGTACTTATTTCTCTCCTTGATTCTGTCGCACTTGTCTCTACTAAGACAAGACGATTAAATAAATCCCCTCACAGGTTTACCGATGAAACTCAAGCAGGCCTGCATGGAACTGGAATGTGAATGGCGAAAATCTAAATTCTAAGTTTTCCATCTTGCATGGCGCGATAGTGTACTTAATTATAAGCATGCTCTTAATGCTGCTAAGACAGCACTAATATGCAGTATTAAACACAATCCTAGATTTCTCTTTGACACTGTGGCTAAACCTGCTCAAAAATCACAGCCTGTGAGCTGTGCACCCTTTACTGCAAATTATTTCTTAAATTTCTTTTGCAATAAAATTGATGAGATTAGAGTCAAAATTATGTCTTCATCTCTGGCTTCCTTAGCAAAGTTGATTGTAAAGCATCCTTTTGCTGATTCACAGTTAGTCTCAGCTCTTAACATTTTTGACCTCTCAACCTCAAAACCAACTACCTGCCTCCTGGACCCCCTACCGGCAAAACTGTGTAAGGCTCTACAGCCAGCACTGGGATGTACAATGTTAAATATTCTGAATATATCACTCATGACCAGTGTTGTCCGTGCTAGTTTTAATTCTGCTGCAGTTAAGCCACTACTTAAGAAACCACATCTTGACCTGGGATCTCTAAATTATTATGGAACAGTATCCGACCTTCCCTTCTTCTCTAAGCTCTTTGAAAGAATTGTGTCCCAGCAGCTTTCAGGCTACCTACTTGATTAATAATCTTCTGGGACCTGTTCAATCAGCTTTCAGAGTATGTCATTCCACCAAAACTGCACTTACTAAAGTGGTAAATTACATTCTACTTACAATGGACTCCAACTCTACCTCAGTGCTTCTGTTATTGGACCACAGCGCTGCATTTAATACCGTAGATTATGGTATACTGTCAGACCGACTCAAAAGTCAATTTGGCATCTCTTGCCTGGCTGTCGCTTGGCTAAAGTCTTACCTATCAGAAAGAACACAACATGTTTCTAAGTAATGCTACATCAGTATTTACTGATGTGAAGTATGGAGTTCCCCAGGGCTCTGTTCTTGGCCCTTTGCTCGTCTCTTTATAAATTTCACCTCTTGGTCAAATTATTCAGAGTTATGGAATACATTTCAACCAATATGCGGACGATACTCCGCTGTATGTGTCCATAAAAGCAAAATTAGAAACCTGCTTGTATGCAGGAAAGAAATAGAGGTCAGAAAACTTCCTGAGAAGTTTTTAATCGCCTCGAATCAAAGGTCTGAGGACAGAGAATGTCGTTCACTCTAAATATTGTAAAGCCAACTGAGGCAATGTAATTGTGATTTTGTTTGGCTATATAAATGACCCACCCAACGACCCCAGCATATTTTAGGCCCTATTTTATTTACTCTTTATATTAATGATTTTAGTATTGGAATTGCAATTAGTACAATTCATCAGTATGCCGATGACACTATCATCTATTCAGTCGCCCCCTTTGCTGATCTAGCTCTTAAAAACCTACAGTCTGATTTTCACATTATAGAGCAAGTTCTGGCTGACCTGAAATTACTACTTAATCCCAAAAAGACAAAATGCATGTTATTCACAAGATTAGACAGTAGTATCTCTACATTGAATGGGACTCCTATTGAAAGGGTTTCCAATTACAAATATCTGGGCATCTGGATAGATGATAAGTTGTCTTTTAGAATTCATATCTACGAACTAATTAAAAAACGAGTAAAAGAGTAAATTATCATTCTTTTATTGTAACAGAGCTTGTTTTACTTAAAATTGTAGAAAACAACTTGTTCAGGCCACTTTTTTACCTGCTCTAGATTATGCAGATGCCTTCTACATGCATGCTGCTCTCTCAACTTTGAAGCCCCTTGATGCAGTGTATCATTCTGCACCTCGCTTTATTATAGGTGATGAGTTTAGATTTCATCACTGTGTTCTTTATGACTAAGTTGGATGGCCATCTTTATCTGTAAGGAGGGGACAGCACTGCATGATTTTTATCTCCAAGGCCCTGCTGCATGTTTCACCTGACTATCTCACCAGTTTTATCTCATTTAGAACTTGGGAGTTCACAAGAGTCCTTGATTTTAAACAATACCACTGTAAGGACCGAATTGGGAAAGACTGCTTTTCAGGTCTATGCTAAGTGGAATGACTTACAGCGTGCTCTTGAACTAAATTGTCTTATTTCTTTAGACAGGTTCAAATGACTATTGTTCAATGTTCTGCAGTCTGAATGTAATTGTGGATTATGATCATATTGTGTACGTTTATTCATGTGTTTTGTAATCAGGGCGTCTTGGAAAAGAGAGCTTGCTCTCAATCGACCTTGCCTGAATAAATAAAGGATTCAGTTAATCAATCAATGCCAATATCTGTGACCTCCTGGCATTGTTGGCAAAGCCTTGACACTGAAAAATGCCATTTTCACTGAAAATACCATTTCAGAGTTTAGACACACAATTCAGACACGCTATACAATTCAGAAAAACTTAAGTGAAAATGACCTTGCGATTATAAGTCAAAGGCTGAAATCAAATACTGCCTGCGTCCACTCCTCTGAGCCCACTGCTACATTCAGAGGCTGGACAACAGAAGGCAAGAAAGAAGGGAGTGATGTTCATCCTCACAGACACGCCATTCAAGCAGCCAATAGAAAAAGAAGAAAAGAATAGAAAAGGCTGAAGGCCATAGGAACGATCTTGGGTTCAAAGGAAACGAAAATATGAAACGAATCAATCCTGAGAGGATTTCCTTGTGTACAATGAAGATTTAGCCTCTGTCCCTGCAAAGAAATGGATGAGGTGTGTCTTCTTGGGTTATGGACATTGACTGTGCACTTTGGGGCACGAATATTATATCTGTCATGACTGTGACGAACTGTAAAACTGCTCCGACAGAAAGGA
The DNA here is from genome assembly GCA_039737535.1 of Lagodon rhomboides. NCBI lineage: Eukaryota > Metazoa > Chordata > Actinopteri > Spariformes > Sparidae > Lagodon > Lagodon rhomboides. The sequence continues at coordinate 5,607,736 of CM077798.1, read as the reverse complement.
CATAGTGTCATAGAGGCAAAGCTTTTAAACTGGTGTGGAGTGGCTAAGTGGGAGTGAATGACTCAATGGGTGCGAGTGAGTGAGTGAGTGAGTGAGTGAGTGAGTGAGTGAGTGAGAGGCATTTTCAATTATAGAGGTGCTGTTCATCGAAGGGGCAAAGGGAAGCTTCCAGTATGGTGAGGTAGGTTAGGGTGGGGGGCAGGGTAATTAATCAATTAATTAACTGATTTCTGTCAAGCTGCTGAAAATTCTCCAGGAACTGGAGCACTAGAGGCGTCTAAGTTTGACGCTGTAGTTACCCGCCTAGCGTGTAGGCAACTGAGGCTGCTGTATCAGATGTGAACATCCTCATATTGATTTATACCCACCTATCTTTACAAATTGTTGTCTGTACATCTATACCTTTTCAACCAATTCAGCACAACCCTATGATACCATTCATTTCTCTTTCAACGAGCCATTTATCATGATCAAAGGTAAAGATCTATGAACACTGCTGCATTCATTCTATTAACTCAATTTGTGACACAGATGTTGATCTGTTTGGTCCAAATCCATACTAACAGTAAGTCAACAATTACATTTTTCCAGCCTTAGAAAACTGGGCGAGTAAAGACACAGGCCTGTACTGAGTAAAGTTACAATCCAAACTTCATTTAATTGGAAATGTATTCTTCAGGGAGGATGTTCACAAATATAAGTTAGTGGCTTTACAATAAGATCAACGATGTTCTTTACTATCATCATTTCAATTTCACTCCAGCCAGTTCCCCTTTTTTTTATCACATGTTCAAATGATATTGATCTTTTTTTTTTTTTGCTACTGCACGAAGAAAAATCTTGGACTTCTATCCCCATAATAAACATCAACAACCTCCCCCTCTGTTGGTTGCTCCTTGCGATTTTGATCTAAAATTATCAACCCCTTTAACCACATCCTTCACATTATTTATGGCCAGAGGAAACGAAAGTTGGAGAAGAGATCTCAGTAGTGTCTCATTCATTTCTCCTAGACAACTATGAGATCTATGTGAGACCAAAGTGAGGCTGTGGCTCGTTTCTCCTGTTTCTCAATTGTTTCTCTTGAGAAACAGGTGCACACAATCTCAACTTGGGCTCCCTGTAAGTTTCAAAGGAGATCTCATCAAGCTCTAAGTGAAGTCTCAGATTGTCTCAATTCTTGTGTCTCTTTTTGATCTCAGGCATCAGACATCAGAGAGCTCTCTTTATGAAATCAATCTTCTCTCATCCCAGTCTCCTCAATTCATGTATCTCCAAAGGAGGTCTCAAATAAAGCTCCGTCATGTCTCAAGTCAGGCTCCTGTGACTAGCTGTCATGTCTCACCTATTGCTCCTACGTAATTTTAGGAGAAACAAACGAGAAATGTTTGAGGCCAAAAAAGACTACAACGAGACTGAAATGACAACTCTCATTGAGCTTTGAGCTCATGGAGCCGTAAAGGAGCAAGCTTTGAGCAGTAAATTGTTCCTCTGGGTGGCCTTTTCATTTTCAGTCGAGTACAGAGGGTAACTTGAGTTTCCAATAATGCACTCTTTATTTCCCCTTTGTTGTTTTTGTTATCCTCTAAAATGGTATTATAATATTCCTTTTCACATTTCTGCATTTCTTTGTTTTCATGCTTTCATATACATTTTCCACACTCTATACTTAATGTGGTCATTATTTAAAAAGACACTTTAGCCCGAGGACTGTCTTGACATTTCAGATTTTTTTTTTCCTTTTAAATGTTTAACGCGCTTTGTTGGTATCATCTTCTCCGTAAATTATTCCATTAGGATTATTTCCAGCAACATCACACGTCTTTGCCGACACTGTGACTCAGTTAGTTAATTGCTTTTATTCACTGCAGTCTGTCATTTCTACAATGCATTGCGTTCTACTAATTATTACATGCATTGCCTCAGGCTAATTGCTCATATTCCTCTTATAGGCGTTAGTGGGTTTATATCCATTGTATTCTGGTAAGTCGTGTCATATTCTATATTCTAGTAATGTCATGTAGTCTTCTTGTAATTTGCACTTGCTTCATATTCATTGCATTCTGCTCATCACTGAATATGTATTCTTCTGCCAATTGTGTTACGATTGGACTTTGTGGCGGCCTGTTCGTGGTCTCAGAGATGCTTGATGAGGCTGGGCGTGGCTTTGCTGCCGGTCGGATCTGTGCCAGTCCACACACCTGCAGCACATTGAGTGTAATCAGAACCTGCTCTTACGCCCAGACCTTCCCTCCGCACAGTGCTGGATTATTGTTGCCAGCTCCAGTGTGTGTGTCTGTGAACCAGCTCCTCGACCACCCAGCCTCCCGCACCTCTGCCACCCCTCACAACCTCTACACCCTGAGCGCAGGACGCGTAAACCGCGATTCTCCACCTGCACCGCTCGAGCTCACCGCCTCATCCTACCAGCGAATCATTCTTGTGATCAATAAATTCACCTTTCAAGTCACTACCTGTTTGCCGTCACTTTTGGGTTCACCTGTACTACAACTAGCCCACTGCGCAAAGAGACATCTAAACGACGTCTTTTCAAGTCATTTTTGCACGTCTAATTCGGGTCACCTGAAGGTGCAGACGAAAAATCAATACATAGATAGATGGTAACGTTATATATAACACATACGATGTTACGAGTGTGCATTTTACCACTTTGTTTGGTTTTTTTCAAACTTAAATGAGGATTATGCTGGCTGCTGTTTTGTTGAAATTGTAGCCTAGTAACTACTATTTCTCAACTGAAATCAACATAACATGTTCGCAATAAAGATGGGGAAAAAAACAGTCAGGATTGGATTGTGATTTATTGTTAACCTGGCTGTAGTCTTGTGTCCAGAAGGTAGAAACCTGTTTCCTGTACCAGTTAATTTTACTGTAGCTTCATTTGACCCGAATTATACGTGCAAAAATGACTTGGAAAAGATGTCGTTTAGACGTCCCTTTGCGTCTAAATATAGCGTTTATTTGCGTTTATAGCCCTATAAGGACGTACTGTAGACGTCATGAATGGATGTTCAGTAGACGTCAAAAAAAGACGTTGTCTGGAGAAACAGTCTGCACCTTCAGGTGACCCGAATTAGACGTGCAAAAATGACTTGGAAAAGATGTCGTTTAGACGTCTCTTTGTGCAGTGTGATAATAATAATACATCATGTCAATTCCCTGCACCTGTCTTAGACGTCCAAAAAAGTGACATAGCCCGACGTTCAAATGTTCAACTGCATATTGACGTCCAAATTCGGTCATGATTAGACGTCCAAAAAGGGGACCTTGTTTGTACATCTTGTAGAGGTCCAAAATGGGTCTTGGACCAACTGACGCAATATAGACATGATCTGCACGTCCATCAGACGTCTAATGTTTAATGGGAGTTGTTCATATTCACTGTATTCTGGTGTGTGTTGTCACACCCGTGACCCCACTGAGCAAAACTAAAGACACCAGTTCTTTGTTGAACATTCAAAGTACAACCACTGAGGAGCCAAAATTAAAGTTTTTAGACGTACTTTTATCGTTCACTTTTGATATCCATGTGACACCCTTCCTGTCCAAAGGACAGCTTCTTGTGGTTCCAAATTAAATGGTCTTCTTTCTGGGACTCACTCCAGAGATCCACCCAATTTACCCCACTGTACTCCACATGGCAAACGTTACAGGGTGGAGGTGAATCTCCAGCCTTCACCTCATTATATGGGGCACCCCACAGCTTTTGTAATAATTGAATTCATGCCCTTCATGATTACCTTTATCCTATCCGTCTTCGTTTACTAGCTTTTTTGAATACCATTTAATTTTTTGGTCTTCAAACGTTAATCAGTAAGGCTATTCTTCCAAAGTTGGATGACAAAAACATGGTATTTAATAAAACTGATTGTGGTGAAGACGGTGTGCTTGCGTGTGAGTGACTGAAACCAAATTATCATGTTTGAATGATATTTGACACAGCACCTCAACTTTTAAAAAAATTGGGCTTCTAAAACAGTTTATAGTATAAGTGTGTTAGATAGACTGACTTTATTGGCCACCTCAGGGGAAATTTGCCTTCGGCTTCTCCCAAATTACAAGGAAAGTACACCAGTACTGTATAAGCAAATAGGTCTCATAAAAATTATCCTAGAGCTGAGTAACCCCCAGATTCCACAAGGACCGTCAAAGTAGCGTTACGGCTGCGATACGGCTGACAGAGTCGATCGTTGCTATTCTAAACAAATCTCGTGTTTCCACTGGCTGTGCGATGGCATGTTTCCAGTGTCTGCTCCATGGAGAATTCGCACGGAGTCTATTTTTGACGGGAGTGGACGGCACAGAGCAGATCGAGCCAGACAGGAAGTCACACAAGTGGAACGGCATGGTGCATAAGGTCAGTTTTCAAATAAAACACTGTGTGCTCAGCACAACAATGTTGGAAATAATAACAATAAACACACTTAAATAAGACAAATAACGAAACAGTTAAGCTACGTAGCCTAATCAACCACAGTATAAGCACAAAAATCATGGGGAAATGATAAAATAAACACAGTCTGAGCAGTCAATGACATCAATTTGGTCAAGTTATAATGAATATGTTGGATGGATCTGGTCAGCTGGTAGCCACACAAGTGGTGCATCAGCCAATGGTCTTGCATGAATGAAACAGATGGTGCCAACAGTGCTCTGCCTGAAGCGTTGCTATGCGTCAACACTTTCACAGGAATAAAGACTCTTAATATTAACTCCCTCGGTCTTACCTCGACTTTCTAAAGTGCTTGCGCTCCTTCAGGGCCTTAAAACAGGAGTATTTGGCACAGGAGTTTTTCAGGTCCAAGACCTGGTAGATGATGGGATTGTACATGGCTGCGGACTTGGCAAGCAACGTGGGAATGACAGACACGGGGATGGGCACCGAGTCGGGCTCGCCAAACGCTGACACCACTGACACCACTGCGTAAGGGATCCATGCTATCAAGAAGCCTGCACAGATCAGCATCGCCACCTGGGAGAGGATACAAAGAAATATTCATTTAGTCATGGATTTGTCCTTAACATGGTTCCTCCCTGAGCATGACTAACATGTCTTTTCTCCGCTCCCTTTCTCGAGCAGATGTACTTCTTCTACTCTCACCCACCTTTGTGAGTTTCATCTCGAGGTTGTGGCTGTTTCTGATGCGCGCATCGAAGTGGGAAATCTCCTTCGCAGACGACTTGACCTTGAAGATGATCATGACGTAGGAAAAGACGATGATGCCTGTGGGGAATATCAGACAGAAGAACAGGATGGCCATGACGAAGGTCTGGCCGGAGAGGGAGGCCTGCGCCAGCCACCAGTCCAATGTGCAGGAGGTGCCGAAGGGCTCCGGGGCGTAGCTCCCCCAGCCGACCAGAGGCATGGTGGCCCAGAAAGCTGCATACACCCACACAAAGGCCACGCACAGGAAGGCGTGGTGGCGCTTTAGCCATGTGCCTAGGAATGAAGTATGATAGACTAAGTGGTGAGAGAGACAATAGACTTTAAATCATACTTTCTTACATATATTTGCACAATTCAAAATTCACTCCACAGTCAGCGGCCTAATTTGTCTGTATAGGTGAAAAACTAATGACTGTATGGATTTTAAGGGATGTTGTTAAAGGAGCTCCTGACTTACCGTATCTAATATGGCAGATCTTGAGGTACCGGTCCAGACTGACCACGGTCATCGTGATGAGGCTCCCGCAGCCAAAAAAGAAGCCAGCCCAGCCATAGAAACGACAACCCTCCCAGCCGAACAACCAGCGGTGGGAGAAACTGGATACAATGAAAAAGGGCTTTCCTGTCACTGCGAGGACGGAGAGGAGGACAAAAAGACAACAGAATGGAAAGGAAAAGAGAAAGTGGGGTAGGAGAAGAAGAGAATGGGGTGAAATGTAAAATTAGTGTCAAATTCTTCAGTTTAGGTTTCTCAGAAAACTAAAATTTCAATAAAAGTCAGAAATCATTTAACATCAGTGACAGAAGACAGAAGAAAGGAGAATTAAACTGCAATTCATAACACTACTGATATCTATTATGAGTCTAAAATGTACTATTGAACTAGCAAACTAATAGCTTTGCAGAACATAGATGCTTATTTTCGACCTCACAGAACCTCAACAGCCATTTTTCCACCACAGATTTCACACACAATTGACATTTACTTTGACATTTACTTTGACATTTACTTTGCTATGGATAGGCATTTACCAGCTTTGCGTCACGACAATGTTGGTATGCAAATAACCAGGGTTCAACAACAAGCCATCAAAAATCCCCCAAATGAAGAAAAACGTGCCAATCCGGAGAATTTCACGCTATATTGTCTTTTATATTGTGTGATTTTAAGGTTCTTTTACTCATTCTTAAATGTCTTAACGATCTTTGGCCTTCTTATTTATCTGACTTACTTTTACCATATCAACCCTCATGGACCCTGAGGTAATCCGGCACTGGCCTTTTAACTATACCACATGTTAGATCTAAAACACACGGGGAGGCAGCTTTTAGTTATTATGGCCCCCGATTGTGGAACAGCCTGCCGGAGAGCCTCAGGGCCGCAGAGACTGTTGACGTTTTTAAAAAGAGGCCCAAGACCCACCTTTTCAATCGGGCTTTTAATTGATTTCATTGATTTCCTTTATTCCTATTCCCGACTTTCAATCACATTTAATCTTCAATCTATACTATTTTAGTTATGGGTTTTAACTAAATCTTTTAGGTATATGTTTTAAGTACATGTGTTACCTACATGTTTTAAATAGATGTTTCAATCGTCAGAGTGCAGTGAGCTTGTGTGTGTGTATGCATGTGTGTGTGTGTGCGTGTGTGTGTTTGAGGGTTTGTCTCTGTGTATTTATGGGGGTGGGAGGGTTGGGTTTTTATCTGGTTGTTTGTAGCCTCTGTGAGGCACTTTGTGTTACTTTTATGCATGAAAAGTGCCATATAAATAAAATTTGATTTGATGATTTGATTTGATTTGAAAAAAAATCTTTGATCAAACTGTAAAACACATGATCAAATATGAATCCATATTATCAAATATGAATTGTCTGTTTCGCTCCGAAAATGTTGTTATATATTATATATAATATATATATATATATAATATATATATATAATATATATATTATATGTTGTTTTATATATATATATATATATATATATATATATATATATATATATATATATATATATATATATATATATATATATATATATATATATATATAACAGACATGAGTGCTGCGAGCTTCAGCCACGTATAAAAGCTAAACTCGGTGTGCTCGCCTTGTGACTAAATAAAATGCAGGCAGCAAAGTCCCAGTCAGTGTCCTTTACAGCTGATGACAAAAGCCCCTTTCTCCTTTCTGATTCAAAAGATTAAAGGCAGGAATCCATATGACAGTTCGCGTGACAGCTTGTGACAAGTGCCTCATTACTGGAAAGCATAAAAGGAAATAGACAAACAAGAGAAAAGGGACCAATTATGCTGATAGCAACACAAAGCAGGACTAGTGATTCTTACAGAGAAGTTTGATGGAAAGGTAACACTCTGTCTCATGAATGTGTGAATGCTATGGTAGCTTACCCCTTCACTGTTCACGCACAACAAGGGTTGTTGAGGTGGACAAAAGGCTCAAGTACACTCCTTCTTTTAGAAAACCACAGTGACTCTCTGATTAATGTGTGTGTTTCAGATGTTGGCCCCTTTTCCTCAAGAGCAGGACAGGCCAAGAGCCACATGGCACGCCAAGCCCAGGCAACATAATGGGGATAAAAATCAAAATCTCCCGAGGCCAGATTGCATGAGACAGGATGGGCCAAACATTTTCTTGGAAACACTGAAAAACCCAGTGGGTCATGCACAGACGCTTGCAAACACTTGCTCACATGGTCATTGGCTTAATAGCATTTACACATCCACTCTGAGTCACAGCAGAAAACGGCAACGAAACTTTTTGGCAAACCTCGTGTTTACCCTTTGCCTTGTTTTTCTTGGTAATGGCGACTGTGACTGTTATTTGTGGAAGGGATCAATAAATGGAGAGTATTTACAGAGATGTCTTCTGACTTCAGACCCTGTCATAGTTGGCCTCTTGCCAGTCTCCACCAATTTAACACATTAAAGTGCGTTTACAGGTCATGGGTGCACTTCTGTACCGTATATGTGAAAACGTAGTATAAAACTTTTTGTGGCTCTAGAGGAAGCTACAAGTAATCTGATAAATTACCTCCAGTGATGCCAGTCAGTGGCTAAGTTGCAATGTGGGTAATATAGTCGACAGGTTTTGAAAAGGAAGACGAATACATGTAATAAAAAAGATGATATCTCTGGTTCTGAAGTACTGATTTTGATCATTTGGTTCTGAACTGTCCATAATGAGTCCACCAGTGTTATTGGAGGGTAATGTTAGACCAGTGGACTGCTTTTTAACACCTAGTGCCTACATTACCCCCAATGCACCTTAGCTCCTAAGTAACATCATATGTGATTATATCTATAGAGTGCCACAGGAATACGTCCTAAAACCCAGAGAACAAGTTAGCATTTTCTGGGCAATGCTAACACGTGGGTTAGCCTGCAAAAACACATCACATTTCACAGTAATCGGGCCTGGTGGAGGTCATAATGACTTGCTCCAGACTGGAGTGTTAGATGGACAGGCCGACCAAATCAATCAGCTGATGACCTCATCATCTTTAGGTCCAACAGGGCAAAACTCGTTGCAATAATGGATTATATTCATAATGTTAATGTGTGGCCTCTCCTGATCTGTAGAGTGTCTGTTCCGGATTGTTCTGTGCACTTCCGGACACGATAAGGTTCTTCTTGGCTATAGCTATCATTGTCACTTAGCAGTGTTTTTGTCTTGACATAGTAAATAACTGCATTTGTGCGATATAAGACAGTTTTGGACACCGTAAGGGATTAGTTTCTTCAAACACATTGTCTGTTACATGATTCTGAGGAGGCGCACACCATGTCCTTGTAAGCCAAACAAAAAGGCTTAATGAAAGAGTAGGTGAACCCGTGGGAGGATTAGTAAGGATTACAGTGCTGAGGATGACATCAAGTATTATGCAAGGTGAAAAATAAGTAATTACACAATTTCAGTTGCATAACATCAACGTACTTAAGCTAATTTTTAAACTTGGTAGCACTTTCCGTGATGACAGCATCTTTAGTGCGTTATGGGGGCAGACATAATGAATCATAATGCATTTACAATGCTTCATGACTACACTCATGAACATAAATAATGCTTTCTGATGAACTTCATATATATATATATATATTAACTTCAGGTGACTTATGGATGATCTTGACTAGTTGCATGGGTTGACAGATGGGGTTTATAATACATCATGATGCCTATACCCACCTCAAATTTTAATTGTAGTAATATATATATATATATATATATATATGGAGAGAGAGAGAGAGGACTTCACTTAACACAACCATGAAATGTTACGACCATGAAATGTTTTGATGAAATTATGATGAGTTTACATCATCACCCTATCCTCATTTCCCATAAGGATTTATGGCTGCTGGAGTTAACGACTAGCAGAACACACCTTACATCACAGCCCACCTGTATTGTAAGTGCACTACCAACATGCCTGTCCATTCATTCACTTCTGCCTCTTCATTTCACTCAGGTCAGTACTCTGTGATCAACTTATATTTACGTAACCTGAACCTTTGTCAGGTCGTCTGTCATGCATAACATATGTTCATGAGAAAAGACATTCCCTTCCATGGGGCAAATGCTTTTTTCATAATCAGTCATTTTCAATAACTTCTTTATGCTAAACATTGTAGAATTTCAGGCATGACTAAGTGTGAGTTACATCCATACATGCAAGCTTACATATCATAAAAAATGTTGGACTATACATTCCACTCTGTTTTAAGTCAGTGCCCCCAGCCCCAACTGTATCCATCGTCACTATCCATGTCAATCTTTCAACTCATAAATATACAGTACATCTTTTGTCTGAAGTATAGAGTATACTGTATAAATGCTGTTCTAGGATGAAGGGCTCCTCATCCAACACATCATTCATACTGTATTGCCCATTCATAATTCAACTTCAAGCTAGCTGCTTGCAAGTCTATGGTGTAAACAACATGGCGCAAAGGATGGCAATGTCAGACTGTTATCTGGGACTTGACAGCTACTGAAATTAGATTGCCCTGAAATCTTTTTGAGACAGGTTCCCCTGGTGATAGATTCTACTGTTGTATATTCTATTGGTTATCTCCATGAACTGGACGTGTTTAATTTGTAGGGAAATTTGTCAAAGCTATTGTATGGATTAACATGAGACATTCATGTTCCCATCATGAAATCTTTTAATAGCTAGGGTGATCGCCTGAGTGCCATCAGATAATCAAAATTTCCATTTTGTCCTGTCATTTGCTTTATGAACCGACGCCTCCAAAACTAAGGTCCACTGCACTGTTTGATGTAAATGTTAGCATGCTAGCATGCTAAACTCAGATGAAAAGACAAAAGAATGTACAGAAATAAATAACTGTGGAAATAAATTGTGGTAAATGCAAAAGGGAAAACCATACAGAAATAACACAAAATAAATTATTACATTTCAAAATAATAATAATTTAAATTGAAAATGAAATGAAAAGGTGTCTCAATGAAGGAATAAATATAAAGATACCCTTGACTACTCCTTAACTGAAGACCCTTCATTCAACTAATCTTACAAAGCAGTAGGTTTTGGGCTGTGTCGGCATCTCCAAGGAAACCTGCTATTTTGGTCCATGCAGGTGCAGCACTGCAAATTGCAAATGGCCTGGGTAAAGCTGAATGTCAGAGGGTGACCATTAAATCAATCTCAGTTGGTCATATCACTGGTATTATAGCGCTGAAACAGCTGAGCCCAATTACAGTTAACAACGACCACTATACTGTTGTTCACATGAAGAATCAGCCTCTCTAGGAAATCATCAATGAGTGTAATCAGCACTGTTTAGACAGGTTGGGTTTGGAGAGTTACCCCTCATTTAATCCAAGACAGAGAGAGACAGACAGACAGACAGACAGACAGACAGACAGACAGACAGAGAGAGAGACAGACAGAGAGACAGACAGACAGAGAAAGAGACAGAGAAGCTTTTAAAACAACGTTTATTTACATCATGTAATAAGTAAAAATCCATCCTCACCTACTTCAACTGGTAAACTGACAATGAACAGCAACAATACATTCTGAAATAAGCAGTAAAGAATTTAAGACAATTAACATCATTACTATAATTCCATCATTCATTTTACACACACACATGCTATAATAGGGTAAAAAAAGACACCTGTCTCTCACAGAGCCCTGAAAGAGTCCAGATTGCTGAACAGGGTATAGAACGTGTGCTCTTATTTTCAGCAGGCCGCCACCAAACCCTTCGGACTCTGCACTACATCAGTCCAGCCCTGACCCAACATCTGACTCTTCCTTGTCTTCTAGATCGCTAGCTTAGCAGTTCCAAACAGGGAATGAATTAGAACCAAGCCGATCTTTTTCTTACCACGCATCTCACTCTAAAGAAGCCCGTTAACCGAGGACAAGTAACCACTAAATGCTCTAGTGTTTCCCTCTGTGCACAGAACCGACATCCCTCCCCGGTGCTTGGGTCCAGGTGAGCTCAGTGTCTGTTCGTTGCTATTGCTCCATGTATAAGCCACCCTTTTCTTAAGAGGAGGCTTATACAGGACCCTCCACCTGCCTCAAGTGGTACAGCCTGAAGCAAAAACCTCATTCCACCTCAACTCCTTGACTTCAGCCAGATGGCGAAGGTTTCAACACTCTCACACAACTGTGATAGAGCTGCGTCTTCCCACAAAAATTGCCCGGAAGTGGTGTTTTCAGAGAAAGATGCCTCCTCTCACCACTCCCCAACAGCAGGACTGACAATCAGGGAGGGAAGAACATACTTTTCACCTTTCCATTGATCAACCAGAGCACGATTCACAGCAAACACTCTTAGTGGCACCGACAGGGACTGGCAGCTTTCATCCACAATCCTCCTCAGCACTCCAGAGGATCTGATGTCAGTGATACCACCAAGTGTTTCCATGGATGCTTTTGTGAGATGGCCCAGTTGAATTAATCCAGCCTTTGTGCATCTCCATCTCTAGCACCCATTTATCTTTAATGATGCCACACTTAAACCCTGCATATAAAAAGAGGACAGACAGACCAGTGAAGAGCCAGACGGAAAAAGAAAGTAGAAAAGAGACACCCAGTGTTGTATGATCATGGTACTTTTATCTTGAAAGTTTCATTTTCTTAACCCCTTAAGCATTAACCCTTCAAATGTTCCTCAGACCAGTGACATGTTTCATGAGACAATAACGTTTCTTGCCATCCAGTAAATCTAACCCAACAACCCTCTGAAGAGTAGTCACTGATTTAATAATTTTTTCCAGCATCAGGAAAACAATCCTTGACATTAACTGATGAACCAAATGTATCATCCAAAAACTATTAATAAACCAATTCTACATTCTGAGAGACACTTTCAGCTACAGAAACACTATCAGAGTCATACTCACAACCCACATCAGCCTCATTATCATCACGACACCCAGCAGACTCCACCACCTGCTCCTCTGCCCCACTGTCCACCTCCTTTCCAGCAGAACCCTGCACATCTTCACCCTGCCCCATACTGATCACGGGTTCAGCCTCCACCTCCCCCGCTGAATTTTCTTTAGACACAGAGCCACCAGCACCACGGTTCTGCAAACACCAGCGGCCCTGGATGCAGAGCCGCCACCGTCAGCAGTCTCGTCCACAGAGCCACGAACACCATCAGCCGGCCCGATCACAGAGCCACCAGTAGCGGCGATCCCCGTTCCTTCCATAAATACAACCACCACTTTGTTCATACGTGAAGCAAATGAGATGCTTCCGTGCCCCACCTGTCCTCCTACTGCCGACAGCACGTGCTCCACCGTGGTGTTGGGCTGCGGTACCACCCTTACTCCATCAGAGACAGGGACAGCATCTTACAGGATGCCATTCCCACCAAGAAACACGGTTCACCATCAGCCAAAACAACTACAACCCAATCATACAATAAACACAGTATGAATAACAGGAGAAAAGTTATAGAAACCATCCAAACTCACCACACTCTCCACCACCAAACCCCCAGCATGCACTCAGAGAGAGAGAGAGAGAGACTTTTCCAGATCTTTCATCATTCTGTAATAATTACAATATATTTTCAAACGGGCTGTCAACATTTTTACAAATCACGACAACAGCATCATCATCCACAGCTTTCTCTATTCTGTTTCTTCTGCGCAGATACACGGCCACCTTTGCCCTCCCCACATGGAAATTAAAAAGCTGGAATTTCTCTTTATTTTTCCAAGAGTACCTGCAGCCCAGAATAAACATATGTTTAGAAAAAAACTTCCCCAAATAGTCCGAAAACGTGTTCCAACATTGTGAACAGAGGCCTAACGCTCCATGAAACAATGAAAAATAGTCTCACGATGAGTGCAAAATGGACAGACATGACTTACATCAGAGTTAATGACAGAGACAAACACATTCACAGCCACGATACCATGTAAAACCGTGTGAGCTCTCCATGGAGTGTCAGCTTTACCACTCAGTTTGTCCCTCTGCAAAACTTTGACAAACATTTTATACATTCATTTTCTATTTGCATCTTGAAAAGAAAACTCAGAAGTACTCCCACTTTTTACTGCACTTTTTAAGTCCTTGGAATCTGGGAAAATGCTCACCGAAGGGAAAACATTGTTCTCATTAAGTTTAATAGGGGCGTCACAATACTGATATAATTAAGTCCGCTCACTAACTGTGACAGCTTCTCTCCATTTACTGAGCAACAGATAGATAGCCCGAGATGATTTCACCTGTAAGCGGCAGGCAAGAGGAGCTGCATTGAACTGAACTAAACTGAACTGCCTGCGCAGAGCCAACCCAACTTGAACTTCAGTGCACTGAAACGGGCCCCACAGATAACTGGTTCTTGGAGCAGGCAGTACACTGAGCTGTGGCGCCCCAGCCTCTTCTTCTTTAACAAGCTCCACACCTTAAACAGTCCACGATAGAAATCAAGTAAATTCCTTGATGTTAGGCTGCATTAAGTCCAACAGCAACAAAGATCTGTTCAGTCCAAGTCCACCTAACTGACTCAAAATGGTGCAAGCCAGCGGCCTCCTAACTTAATCAGCAGGAACACACAGAAACCTTTGTAAAAACTGGAAATGGAAGGTAGCCCCCTTGCTGCTCAGGTGGATCAGGCCCCGTGCTCCGTCATTCCTCGGCAGATACAACACACTCTGAGGCGTCCTGTGCAGTCTGTCCCAGAAGGAGTCAACATGAAGAGCCTGGATCTTTGACAGCAGATCAGGTGGGGGGTCAACACATGACAGGCGATGCCATACAGTGGATGATCCTCAATTGTTGATAGCGAGGACTCGACCTCTGTAGGACAATTTGGTTTTAATCCACTTCCACCTTGCTAGATGACCTTGATCTTTTCGAGAACATTCTCCCAGTTATTAAGAAACAAACGATTGATCAAAACTGATTGATGAAAACACTCCTAAGCATTTCAGCCCCCCCGATCTCCCAAATCAAACCCCCTGGCAAACTGAGCTTCCTCTCCAGTCCACCAACACTGAGAGCTTCGCTTTTGCCCCAGTTGACTTTGGCTGAAGATATTGAGCCAAAATGGACGACATCTTTTACCAAGGATGACCACATCATCTGACAATTTAAAAGGTGCATTACAACCTGGAATAGTCAACCACTGAAGGTCAGCACCAAGTTTGTGCGACAAGGCTCGATTGCTAAAGATCTGGTCTGACTCCCCTTTGAACCTGAAAAGGAGTGCTCAAACCACCATTCATTTTCAGGACGCTCTGAATGTCACAATACAAAACTCTAACTTTATCAATCAAAGCAGGACCATTATCAAAGGCACACAGTAGGAGCCATAAATATTTATGCTCGACACGATCAAAAGCTTTCTCCTGATCAGTTGATATGATGCCAGCTTTGAGGCCAAACAGCTTACAGATCTGTCCAAAGTCATGAATCAAAATAATCGTAGTCGCCGATAACTTGGAGAGCTTATTATCAGAGCAGAGCAGTGACACAGGCCTCCAGTGTTTGATGAACTGCAGGTCACCTTTCTTAGGCAGGAAAGGACCGCCCTCCTGCAACTCAGCGGCAGACTCCCTCCGGTGAGACTGTCACTCAGTACTGCCGGCTGCCCCCTTTTTAACTTTCAGTGTCTCAGTATGTCGTTAGTCTCCTGTGGCCTCAGCTAAGTCTCAGAGTTCCTCCACTTCAGTCTTCAGAGCTTTTACTGAATTAATTGAGGTTTCTATGACATTCTAAATATACTGTTGACAGAATTGCTTAATTTGGACCTTTCCAAAATCCCACCACTGTTCAAAATCAGATTTCGTACTTTGGTGGTTTTTCCAAAACAAAACACAAATGTTTCTTTGAAGTTTTTATCCTCCAGTAAAGCTGTTAAATGCCAATAGCCACTGTCACTGGGTATTACACATTTTTAGTATTTTTTCTTTCAGAGAAGCCAACAGGGCTGATAAAACATCTTTTAAGTGAGTTATCTTCAGTGTGTGTCCAGGTGTATTGTCTATGAAAGCCTCTCCACACCTCACACAACTCCTGAGCCTCCATGAGATGAAGCCGGCGAGGGCGAGAGGCAGCGCGAGGCTCTGCATGGTTCCTGTCTCACCTGCTGTCCTCAGTATAGTTCAGATCTCCACCTATAAATACATATTCTTCATTATTACACTTTTCAATTTCTTCATTCAAAACATCTAGAGACACTACTCTGTCTGCTCCCACAACCGGTGCATGGATATTAATAAACACCGTCTGCATTTTCACACACTGCTCTTACTTTTAACAGACAGCATTTAATAATTTCTTCAGATTTCTACAGGCTGAGGAATAACGATTCTGGAAAAAAGAATTCCACCCCAACAACGATATCAGAAGTAGTGTACCAAAAAAACATCTGGCTTTTTGAGAGAGCACGGCTTGAACAGAAAAGCCATTTTCCCATCATCCCTTGCTCCATTTAAATTCAAGCTGCCAATTCTTATGACTCCCATAGCATAGAAAAAAAGTTGTAGAACAAAAACAAGTGAACAAAGCAGGGAAAAAGAAGGACTATCTATTAGAGTTGTTCATCATCATCATCCGACTGCTTTTTGACGTTTTGAACCAGTTTCTTCAGATGGCAAGTCGGTACGTTCTTTCACTGACACACTCAGCGAAAGCTTTCTCCCCCAGAACTCCAGGACTTCTATAAAAAGCCTTCACTGGATCAAAGAAGAGCTGTAAATCAGGGAACACCTCTTCGACTTTCTGACTCCCTTAGTGTTCTGCAGGAACTTCTTCATACTCATTAAAGTGTAACACCTACTCTTGCGAGCCCACATCTGGGAGGAAGCTACAGACTCCACATCTCTCTCCTCATCACCTCACCTGACTGCAGACACTCACTCTGAAGAGACACTTTCTTCACGTTACCAGAAGGCTGCTCACTTTCCTCTTCGTATTGTCTTTAAAGGAGTCTTCATCGATCAACATCTCGCCTTCCTCCTCCAGAGAACACTCTGCCTCCTTTGTTTCGGTCTGTGTGTCGACTGTGTTAGTGCTGTCAGTGTGTGATTGATCAATAACCTCTACAACAGCACCCGAAACCAGTATAGTCCGGACCAGTCGCATCTGAACCAACAGAACCCAGATCAGCAGCACCATGACCATCAAAAACTGGACCGACAGCACCTGAACCACCAGCCCTTGAACCATCAGAACCTGAACCACCAGCCCTTGAACCATCAGAACCTGAACCAGCAGCTCCTTGATGCTCAGTTTCAGTCCGTTGGGTGTGTGTTTTTCTGTTGTGAACTCTGTGTGCGTTCTTGTTCTGGACCTGGTGCTGCGGTCTCGCTATTATTTTTCCCAGCATTTTGTTTCCATGGACAGGTAGGGATGAGGCGACCCTCGACTCCACAGCCAAAACATTTCATTCTCTGTGAAGATGCATAAACAATGTGATCTAAATCATCCACTCTGAATGTGTAAATCAAGTTGAACTCCTCAGAATAATAAAGACCTGCCTTCTGAAGAAACAACATGTTTCAGGTGCAGAGATTTACAGCCCAGAGGAATCAGTTTTATTGGAGACACTAATTGTCCGTGTCTCGCCACGTCTCTCTGCATGTCATCACTTATGAATGGAGGGATGTGGACAAGATGATCTTTTTGGCTGGATTATCCAGCAGCACCACCTGAACAAAGGTGTCCTGGGTCGCCACACCTCGTTCAACAACCATGCTCACTCTGTCAACGCTGTCCAGAAAAATGACGACTCCATTGTCCAACTTAGATTGTGGACTTTACACCGCCATAACCGACCAGTTCTCCGATTGCTGAACTGCAATCCTCTACGGAGCAATTAACAGTCTGACAGAGTTTAACTCAGCAAAACCACATTGGTTGACTGCAGCAACTCTACACACAATGTCGTACCTGATATGCCAAAGTCGAAAACGGCTAGGTTAACAGTCATGAGCTCGGGAGGCTTCAACTTGGTCTTGCGTTTGATGGTCATAAAAATGACGTAGCCGTTCCCTGTGGCAGACATGATTCCTGTAAGACAGAGAGCAAGTTCGAGATCATTAACACACAAGTCACAATGGTTTACATACATGTGATGTCCCTGAGGTGATGTGTATGGAACAGATGTGTTTCTTTTTTCCTGATGCGTCCCACATAATAGCATGGAACTGTGTGTAGCTGGCGAAGCAAAAAGAATAAACTGACTCTTGCCTGGCCTGTTTTTCAACTGGCATCAACATGTGTCTCGGTGTATCCGCTCGCAACTGCACAATTCTACGTACAGGTGTGAATGGACCCAAGATCACCGATCACTCAGACCACATTCGGAGGTGGTCCTGGCTGTGTTACGGCTCTCCAACGAGTCAATGTTGGCAGCAGATGTTTGTGAACGCACATTTCTTTTTCAACTGATCTCACCACAGATGAAGCCACAATATCACCAGTCTAGGATATATATATATCACCACTTCTAGGACACACAAATTTGTACACATTTTTGTCTGCCAGGAAAGTAGTTGTAGTTGTAGTAGATATATATTGTAAAAAAAGTACACACAAAAAGTAAATGGTAGCTAATATAGGCTACTTCTTTGTCGCTGTAAACAAAGTCCCTAGGCTCACTCAAATATACTCTACAAAATAAAAAGTTATACATAAAGTTCTTTCTATCTCGTCCCAGTGATGTACAGTATGTGTTTATTTGCACATGAAGCAGACAAGTGAGATCTGCTCGCTTGAGACATGGGGAGATGTACTGAAATTCCAGGTATGAACTCTGCCATGCTTTAAAATCCAAAAGCACACACACACACGACGAGGCGTGTTTCATGGAGTGGCGCGGACTTTGCCAGTGTTGACGAGAGGAGGTCGACACTGTTCTCGCGCAACACAAGATTTGATCCAGAAAGATGGAAGACATTAGAAGCTATTTCACCAAACAAAGTCTAAGTCACCTGAGGTAAATAGTCCCCCCTCATAGGCTACCGCTAATGAATGCAAAACATTGTGTCCAACCGTTTTCTCACTCTTAATGGCGATTGATTTGTTACTTTGTCAGCTGACAGAAGAAGCCGTCCCCTTTATCAGACAGCGGTGGAGTGGCAGGGTCACAGCAGCAGGTGAACTTGAATAAGGACATGGTGGTTCATTTCATTTGAAGTGTCAGCTGGTTGTAATATTAAAAGTAGGCCTAGTCAACACTACTGATCTTCTTATCTTAGGAGCAGGCAGACAATGTGTTTTTGTATATTGGGATTGTCAGTAGTAGTTCAGATGGGGTGACTGGTTATGTCCCCACCAACATCAAAATCAAACCTTCACCCTTGGGCACAGACATGGTGTATAACACTTTCAATCCCAGTGTAGATAAGGCTTACCTTGAGGCAAGGTTTCTGATAAGAAAAGCCCAGTAAACACAAAATGAGACTCAAATCTTAAAGTACAGCTCCCCTGCAGACACGGGCGCATTTTATCAAGATGCCAAAGAGAATCAAGTCCCTGCTTATGTATAACCTGTAGATACAACATATTCATATTTCCCTTCAGGCACATCAGACAAGGTTATTATGTCAATATTATTAATATATTATTATATTATTAAACAAGCTGATTATATGGTTTCATGCAGAAACCAATACACATACTTTACAGATGGGGGCTGTGAAGTCTTGCTTAAATGTCAAGGCTTTAATTAAAATGGATTGAGAAATGTCTGTGGAGACAAAGGAGACCAACCTAACAACAGAGGAGATCAACGTTATCAAAGACTTGTCTGAAAACAAAAAAATGAAGTGAAGATAAATGAAGAGTCGCAGATGTAGAATATACAGAGAAACAAAGGAAGCAAACCGTCACGGTCACCCAACTGGCAGTACAACATTAAAGACTCAAATGAATTGACTAAGCCCTATTGGACAATGTGCAAAGCAGCATTGCAGCATTCTCCTAAACAACTGCAGTCGCTGGGTACTTAATCTTAAACGTACCGAAACAATTATAAAAACAAACCTGAAATGGCTCCATACAGTCTGTTCGATGTAATCTAATTTTAGAGACACCAAATTGATTTTTTAGGATGCTATTTACACACTTTTTAAAGTTGAAATCTTCACTGTAGCTGCTACACTAAAAGTGTTAGCACCAACCTGTCTCTCAATAAGATATTTTGTAATCGATTTGTGACCTCTGGGCTTTCAGAAAATTAGATAACGTTGGACAAGCTGTATAGAGCCATTTTATGTCTACTGCTGCTGTTTAGGAGAATGTTCCAATGCTGCTTTGCTGTCAGAAATAATTACCTACAAAACTTCACCTGACTTTGCATCAGCTGTTTTTTGTTTTTTTTTTAGTTCTGGGTGAACTGTTCCTTTAAGACATTATCCAAAAGATAGAGCTTGCATAACCTAGGCCAACTAACAGACAGTAATTAATCAAATTAAGCACGAATACAGCTTTTGGTCTGGCTGGATTTAAGCCACCCATCTGGCTGGAGTTAACCAGATGGGTGGTTTAAAGATGGTAGGAACTGTTCCTCCCAGTCTTGAACTATCAATAATCTACTGTCTAGCATGGGTGGCCCTTCGGCTGTGTGAAAAGTGAAGCCAGAGGCCAACATCTCTTGAATAATTTCTGATTATTTCTGATTCAGACCTGTCATTAGGGCTACAGTGTGAAAATCATGTTTTATTCAACTAAGACACACTGCTCAGAATGGGTCGTTTCTTTGATTTACACGAACATGGGGAGGGTCAGTGATTCTTTTATCTCTGCCAGCCTTCATTACTGTAACACATTGTAACACATTGTGCGCTGGTCCTATACGAGAGGTATGAACTGAACACAGCCAGTGCTGAACACTGTTGCCAGCTGTCCAATGGGCCTAATAGACGCGACCACGCTACCATAATCCATGAGGCCCCGCCTGTCAATCTGTGAAGTGATTCTCAGATTTTCCTGATACATAAAGCTTTAAAGCTCATTTCTTTGATCTGTTACCTTCTTGATGATCATGTCCGCTGCTTGAAATCCTCCGGCTAGGGGTTGAATCTCAGGGTCGATGGATCTCAGACACACTGAGTCAGGTCTAAACACTAATTCGTATATGAAATTATTTGTTTGGTACTGTTTCAAAAGTGCAATATGTAAGAAATGGCCACTTGGAATTCCTACTCCACTCATCACAAGAGTAACTGTCAACCGTATTCTGTTTTTACATCCATGACTGTAGCTACTGTTAGCTTGCTAGCTTGTTAGCTCAGCCCCAAAACAGGAGCTTTGTATTGCTGGGAGAATCGTTTTCAGACTCTGGGCTAGCTGGTTAGCTAACCTCTGTAGCTCTTCTTCACGATACATTGACGTCTTAGACATAATGTTAAACTGTCACATTCTGTTGAAAATGTTTGTTATTTTTTTAATGTCATGTACTAAAATTCTTACAGATTGCATCTGTAAAAGATCATTTAATTAAACCATTTCAGTTCATCACGTCTAGCGTTCAGTCAGACAACTTTGGCGTCTAGGTTCCGACATTCATCACTTACCGCAGACGTGTTAACATATAGATGTTGGGGACTGACGAGCAAAACATCTTGAACACCCCCCCCAATTAGGAGCTTACAGGTGGGTGCTGGGTTGGTGGTGGGCCTGAAGAATAAGCAGTAATACTGAATACTTGAGTAAACTTCCAAATTGACAGGGTGCGTTTGGTAGATGGTTGTGGAGAGCGTGGCATGTCATGTGTATAGCAGTGCAGCTCGAGTTGTGTACCTGACCTGAACTAGCCAGTTCTACAGAACTCTAACACTGAAAAGGGATATATAGTTATTTTCATCACATATCCCACTACTAACAGAGACAGCGTCCTCATTAGACGGAAGCAACAACATGAATTTAATGAGTAAATTGGTGCTTTCATCTGCTTCCAAGATCTCAGCAACAAAAGATATTGATTTGAAGGCCTGAACGCTCGCAATCTGTAACCATGGATATCTTCCCACCATTGTTTCTTTGCTGTCAGCATGTGTGTTATTATTGTCATCAGATGAAACGCAACACGAATGGAGTACGGCTTTTTTCTTTGTCTGGGGCTAAATTCAATCATCGGTTTGCGCTCCAGCTCTCTGTGTTAAAGTCGGCAGCGTTACTTTCTATCGATTTGTTTGTGTCTTTTATATATCGACATGTTAATGACAGAAAAGCAAAATAACCCGAAACCAATCCCTGCTGATCTGTGAAAACTGCAGCTGGAATGAAACTAAATGACTGATGGCCACAGTGTCGTCACTGCCCCACACACATCTGATGTTTCTGTCTGCAGGTACATGTCATGTCTTCAGTGGAGCGGAGGCTTCGGTGGATGCTTAACTCACATCACAAACTCATGTTTGTCATGGCTCATTCTCCAAGTCCACCACTAAGTTCATACTGCACAAAATAAAACCTTTCCACCTAAACCAGGAATAAAATGTTTTGACCATATTTTATTTATTATCGGATTGAAACAATTATTGTATATTCATTTATTTATTTATTTTTCACCTTTTAAGTCGATGTGCGTACTTACTGTAAAGGACACTCATCCACTCGACGGATATTTGCACATAGATACAAATAACTGTAATATGATATTATTCTTTTTTTCATTCCACTGTGATATTAACATAAATAAAGTGCAATTAATAGTTCCGAATAGTAGTGAATACTTTCACAGGGACACAGCATAGGTCTCAAAAAAAGCCACAAAGCCTGGTGTTTTTGCCACTTGACCTGGCACAGAGCTACATATATGTGGCTTGTAACCTAATATGCAGTCATGCGCATAACAAGACGTAAGTGTTAATGCAGTGTAGGCCGTCTGACTGTCTAATTACTTTTTTTGTGCACATTTTAAGGTAAAATTATAAATGACACCTTTATCATTCTTAATAACAGATAAAGTCCAGTGACATCATCAACCTGAACAACCTGAGCATTGGTTTCTTGCTGAAAACAGCTGCGCAGCTGTGCATTTCGATTTTTTCAGCTTTTTACTTCCAGCCACGGCAGCCCGACTGCATCTTATTCCTATCAAACCGCTGGGTGCAACTGTGACTTCTGTGACAATAGCTGATTTCCATAGTTTGCCTTTTGAATGCAGCAGCTGCTGTTCTGTCACTGAGAGAATGCTGTGAATGCAACATAACAAGAAACAGCTTCAGGCGAGAGCATCCACATCAGGCAGTCGACGCCCACTGGCAGCAACACATTAATGCCACCATCCCTAAATGTCTGCCAACATTATATACAGAGTAGGATGTTTAAAAATAGATTTAAAAAAAAAAAAAAAAGATACTTTCACACTAGAGACTTAATTAAGCCCTAATGAGGGAGAAAAGGGAGAGTGGTGGGGGAGTCAGGTATGACAGTATGGTTATGAACCACCACACTATCCCCATTCTGCCTCCACAGTGTCAGCAGGAGCACAGGGGCCGCCGTCTAATGACCTGACACTCTCCATAACAACTACATTGTTTTTCATGGCTTACTGTGTGTTGATTTAGCCTCGGCAGAGATTGCAGGGATAGAGACTGCAGGCAGCGTGGGGAGACGAAGCCGTGTTCTGCTAACATCCATCCAAAGTGTCTTTCAGTACACGGTGTATAATGTGGACGGACACGATGAACCCTGACAGGGTTCGTCTCGTTCTTGTACTGTAAAGATTGACGAACAATATGCTACTGTGTACACAGCACATACACAACATACAACGGTATGTCATAACAGCCTGAGCAAGACTTTCCGTCTTATATGAGCAAATAATAAATAACATGGCCAACAATGTGAAATGTTCAAATTCAAACACCCACAGAGAACAGTCATCGCTGTAGTTTATGGGGCTACGCACTCAATAACTCACAAAGTTAAAGGAGCACTCTGTAGTTTTGTTGAAGAAATGTTAATGAGAAGAGAAAGATCTTGATTGGCTGATTTTTTTCTGCCTAAACAAACTAAATAAGCGGTCTTTGTTTTCATGACTGAATAAACAAACAAACCAGCTTGTTTATTCACTTATGTAAAAAAAAAAGTTTCATCGTTACCTCATTAATATTGTAAATATTCAAATTCTGAGTGTGAATTTCTTCTCTAAAACTAACTGTTGCCCCTTTACGCAACTTTTTGTTTAGGGACTTTTTCAATGGGCGACAAAGAAGTTGCCAAACACTTAAACGTCTCATGAACTCTGGTACTAACTGTAGTCATATTTTAATAGCTTATGTTTTTGTATAGTGATTATACATTGTCTTGTCACTATACTTAACAGAGGTTGTTGCTTCCTCCTGGCCTGGGACTACAGATGTAAATCAGCTTATAGCTAACTCTGGTGCAGCCAAGAAGAAGTGCACTGTCTCTGTCCAATAACATATTAATGAAACAGCAATGAACACACATTGCTGTCCAAGAGCACAGAGGTAAGGCAGTGTGAGGCAAATTCTGCATGAATTTGTCAGGTTAGAATCTCAATTCTAAATGAATGCTAATTGCCCCAATTCATTCTGTTGTATGCCTAATAGCCAATTGTTTGGTAACAGGTAAGAGACAACTTTGTAAGGCAACAAATTGTATTTTGGTATTTTTGATAACATTTCATGATATTTAATTTTTTTCTTTCCTGACCATGCTGATAAGCTACATGGTCTGCCATTATTATTTTGAAAAATAACTTAAAAGGTTAAAAATTTAAATATTTTCAGCTGATTGTGAAACAGAACAATGACATACACCAAAAGTGGAATCTGAGGCCCTTTTCACACAGAGACACCGCATTAACGCCACAACGAAGGCTCGCCTGTACGCCGCCTTTGTTCACATCACATCAAACAGTCTGAACCAAAAGAGGCATGATAACGTTGACATCCATGTGTTTTTTTTTAATCTAAACATGTGTCCGCCCACTGGTTATAATCATATGGATGCAGTTATAATGTTTTGTGATTGAAATCCTGACCCGCCATGCATTGTGAAAAGTTATGTTTCTAATTACATAATCACCATCAGTAACCAGCGGACCCTGTCTGACTGTCACTCACGGGGAGGGAGGCTGGTATCTGGGGGAAAGTTCACTGAAGTCTCGGCTGACAGTTGCAGTGATTTTTTTTTTTTCAATTCAAGTTGCCAGAGACGGTTACTATAACGACACAATAGTGGAAGGAGACAAAGACATGGTGAGTTTGCTCTGAATCAGGTCACATAATTACCGCCTTTCAACTGCCGGAGACGCCTGCCCTGACAGGCAGGATGACAGAGGCTTCTCCACGTATGGATGCGATATTATTTTTCCTCATATAAGTTGCCAAAGATTCTACCAGTTAGCACACTGTTGTTTGGTTCTGTAACACTGCTTTGTGTTTTGAAGCTTTTCTTTTTATTTGATGAGTGAAGGATCTGTTTAGCTGTCAGACTGTGAACACCATCAGACCGACACACCCCTGTACACAACAAGACCTCACGTCTGAGTGACAGCTTTACTATCCATCCTAATGTTCATGTTACTGCTTATCCATGCTAATGCTATGAGGCTGGAACAGCTGTCTAGCTGTGATGGTAATGTAATATGACTAGTAACCACTCTGCATTCTCTGTTTGAGAGAGAATGTTGACCGTTAAACTGGAAGAAAAAGTGACTAGAGGGGGACGCTGACAACTTTAAAAGGCAACGTTGTAAAGTTCTTCTGATTCAAGTCAGTAAAAAATGAAGAACTGCTGCTTCACAGTTGTAATCTATGTTCAAACGTTCACAGAAAGTGCAAAGTATAGGGTTAAAAGTAAAACCACTATCCCTGATTTAAAAAAAAAAAAAAAAGGGGAAATGTTTTGAGAGTCAACTTTAAGATGTGTTCAGTTTCCCACTCTGCAGAATTTGAGAATCCACAGAGAGAAGGCAGGAAATTGAAGGCACTATTTGAGGCTTTAAAGTAGCTATAATTGATAGTTTGTGATAACAATGGATCTAATGACGTGAAAATAATGTGATAATGTATATGGGTTTAGCTGTTAGGCTACAACTCTACTGTTCTGGTTCACTTCCTTTTTCTCCTCTCGAAAAAGCTCCTAAACATGTTGTGTACTATCTGCTCAGCACCAACATGATGAAGATTTTAGTTGCAAAAGAGCAAAATATGTCCTCAGAGGCTGGTAGAGACCAAAATCAGTGAATGTTGGACTCATACTTTCCAGGTGCTCAGACACATGATAATGTTGCGCTCAAAGCAGTGCAATTTGTTAACTTCGCAATAACAGCTTACATTCTGTAAGGAATGCCAATGTTGGGTGCACAACCTGTTTCCACTGCCCCTGTGGCTAAAAAACATAGTAATGCCGTTTTTCCATCAACAGTCCCAGCTCGCCTCGCCTCGACTTAGCTCGCCATTTTTGCGTTCCCATTACCGAAATCTGGTACCTGGTACCTGCTAAAGTGGTACTTTTTTAGTATCGCCTCCGTGTATGTTCCAACCGAGCTGAGCTGATGAAGCTCCTGAGTGTTGTCGCTGAAGACCGCATCCAGAAAGAGCTTGATGGTGCGACAAGAAATGAAAAGGTGAATGTGTTTTGCGTAGCCCACAGCTAGCCCTGTTTATGTGTCACGTGGATAATACGTCACTGATGACGACCTGCCCACAGTGATGACGACCCGCCGACGTTGAACAGATACTAATTCTAGATGGAAACGCAACGCGTCTGAAAACCAAACCAAGTAGAGCCACACTAAGCCGAGGCGAGGCGAGCTGGTACTGTCGGTGGAAAAACGGCATAATTGTAGCTTGTGTCCTTTTCTGTGAAAAAGTTGTGACTTCCACAAACCTCTGATATCAGATTTACGGTTAATATCTGTCTCTTTAACGGCTGCAGGGCCTCAGTGACTGTACAATTGGATGCATTTGACTGATGTTCAAATCTAGTTTCAGAGGTAACCTGCTCATGATCTGAAAAATGCAAACATACAGCGGTTCAGGTTATTTGCTCTCCAAATTTTAAGACTTTTACTTGTATGGGTGACTTTTACCAAAGTGACATTTCAACACGATATATTTACTTTTACTCAAGTATGACTTTTGGGTACTTTTCCCAACACTGCTGGAGTACATGTGAAGATACTATTACTACTAAGATACTACTATAGATTGTCTGCAGGTGTGCTGAGTCAGGGAGGAGCCACCTGCTGCACCACGACATCATGATCCATGCAGACTGAGCCGTCTGGGACTTTATTGATCGTCGAGGGAAAATTGCTTGCTTTACAGCTGCTCCCATTGAAAAGTCTAAGAAAATATGCAGAATAGAATAGAATAGAATAAGAAGAATAGAATAAAAATATAAGAATGTCCATTCTACTAGAATATATATATATATATATATATATATATATATATATATATATATATATATATATACACAGTGTAATAAATAATGCTAGAGTTGAAATATGGGTTATTGCACATTATTTGGTTTGTCAACTCAATGCAAAATACAAAAGAGAGAAACAAAGCGTCCAGAGTCCTCCTGTTGACTCAGAGCGTCTGTCACTCAGAGCGAGGAGTCGAACAGTTTGATGGCCACGGGCAGGAATGATTTCCTGTGGCGCTCTGCGGTGCATCTTGCTGGGATCAGTCTGTGGCTGACCACCACGTCATGGAGTGGATGGGAGCCATTGTCTAAGATAACATGCAACTTGGACAGCATCCTCCTCTCTGACACCACCGTCAGAGAGTCCAGCTCCACCCCCACAACGACACTGGCCTTGCGGATCTGTCTGTTCAGTCTGTTGGCGTCCGCTACCCTCTGCTGCCCCAGCATGCAACAGCATAGAGGGTAGCACCGCCACCGGCCACCGGCTCTGTCATACGTACTGTGACATGTTCACTGTCATCACGTCAAGTCTGCGTGAGTGTGAGACTTCAAGGATAATATAAGCTGGTAGACAGGCCTAAAGAGCATGATAATAACATGCACTTTGGTAACCTCTACGGACTTAACCTCTACATATTCATGTATCATGATGTGGTTGAATATTATGTCACATTTCAAGGGATGTTATACAAATGTAATTATTATTTTAGACATTTATAATAACTTCTACAACATCCCTATAGCAGTGACTTGTAGGTGATCAAACCAGTGAAGTCCAGTGAAGTCTGCCCCTCCCAACCAGATTCTTTGAAGGTCTGCAGGAACTCCACCTGAGGGCCCTTGTGTACTGGATGAATTGTGGGTTTGGACAGCCCAAGGCAATCGCAGACTTCCCGACAAGTGTGCAAGAGTGTTGAAGTCTGAACATTTGGATGCAGATATACATGTTTGTTTGTTCTCCACATGCATGCATGTATGACTGTTAGATGTTTTCAAATAAATAAATTCATTCATTATAAATTGACTGTCTTAATATTGGTATTATTACTGTTAACTTTTTAAAATGAAAAGGCTGCAGATTGTGTACCTTTATTTCCAGTTGTTTCATGTTGTATTTCAGCAGATTATGGGCCCGAATTAATTGCTTAACACAAAATATACTGGAGCAAAAGACTGAAAATATTGCCCCCATTTAGTCATTCAATGGCTAATCCATTTTCAATTGAGAACCACTTGGAGACTGCTAAAGATTCACAGCCATACCAGCTACACAGAAATAAACACAGGTCCACCCTCTTATCTGACAGTCCATACAGCATCACAGTCACTACAACAATCTGACCTCTGAGCAGCTCACAAACAGACTGAAGAAAACCTCCCTTCTCTTTTTGTTACTTTGCTCAAAACAAACAAGAGAAAAAAAGTCTTGGCCCGGGGTTACCAACGTTTACACTTCTGGTCATAAACCTGCTGGCTTGTCAGCTGCTCTCCATTCACCCTGGTTGAGCTGTACAAAAATCTCCTTCACTTCTGAATAAAACTCATTCATACCAATTGTTTATTGGTGCACTTGAAGCAAAATGGCATATTAAATTTATAAATGACACAATGAGTGCACTGTGCCTCTCCTCATGTCCATGCACTCATATGATGCACTGGGCCAGGAAAATTACATAGAAATAGAGGCTCTCAGTTGAGGCTGGGCTGTTGGAGCATTCCCACACAAAGCAATGTGCAAAAATGGATCTCAAAAAAACGAAGAATTTAAATTGACAGAAAATGATCCCTGAAAGCAATCTCCCAGGATCTCCCTGTTTGTCTCCACATACCTTGCGGCTCCATTATTCGATATTGTGTTTTGGTATGAGAGGTTGACACACAATTTTGGCAATACTAATAATATTAATAAGAGCTTGGATTTATATAGCGCCTTTCATGAGACCCAAGAACGCTTTACAGAGTAGGATCAATGCTACACAAACAGACAAACACACAAATAGAAACAAGTTACGAGGATTAGTGTCTAGAGCTGAGAGAGGTTGCAGGCTGTCGTGAACAGGTGGTGTTTGAGGAGTTTCCAGAGATGAAGCGTTACGGATGTCAGCAGAGAGAGAGTTCCAGAGGGTCGGGGCTGCGACCCTGAAGGCTCCACCTCCAAAGGTACGGAGTCTGGTATGGTGAATGACCAATGTCTGAGGACCAGAGGTTCTGGGATGGGGTGTATGAATGAAGGAGGTCGGAGGGGTTTTTGAGGGGCATGAAGGGATTTGTAGGCGAGGAGGAGGGTTTTGTAGTGGATACAGAACTTAACTGGGAGCCAGTGATGGTGGAGGATTGTTGGAGTGATGTGCTGCCAGGGCTTGGCATGGGTGAGGACCCTGGCAGCTGAGTTTTGGACGTACTGGAGGGCTTTGCTGAGTACCCCAGACAGGACTCCATTGCAGTAGTCCAAATGGGAGGTTATAAAAGCATGGTTGAGGATACCAGGTACCAGGGGCTGCTGATAGATTGAGTTGACCTTGGCCTGGAAGAAATCCAGGAACTTAGAGCAGTGGTCAGGGTCACCTGGAGGTTGGTGAGGGTCAATGGGGCGGAGTAGGCAGTTAATGGTTGAGATTAACATTCTGGGGTGGTTTTGCGGGTTGCGGGACATGGTAGTACTGTGTCTTGGTTTTAGAGAGAACCTCCTTGTAGGAGCTCAGGTGATCTTTGTAGGCCTCCAGGTGGACAGTGAGTCCAGGTCTTTTGAAGAGTCTCTCCAGTTGACGACCAGAGGCCTGGAGAGGGATGTTTAGTGGTGTAGCATGGGGCTGGACGGGTGAAGGAGACAAAGCGGTTTGAGGCTGAGAGAAAGAGCAGCGTTGTAGTGGGCTACCAGGGCATCCACTGTGGTCATCAAGGGTTTAGAGGCCAGGCGGGTGGTTAACATACTCGTTAAAGCTGATGTGCTCACTGATTTGATGCTCTGGAATGTAATAGTACATTTAGTACGCTGCAGGGAGGAGGGCAGGAACAGTGGTTGTGAGCTCATCCTCTGCAGACATCAATCACTTTCATCTGGAGATGTGTTCAGCTGTGCGTCACATACATTTATCATTAGGGGGGATGAGAGCTTGCTTTTACTTTTTCTGGGCCCATAATAATCAAGTGTCTCAGTTGGTAAAGAGCCCTAACGTGCAGATTTCGCAGGATGTACCAGTTCTGTCCCTGTTTACTAGGATTAAAAGTATTTCATCGGTTTTCATCAGTGTCGTAACCTGTTATGAGCGCCAAGAGGGTTAGGGTTAGCTAACCCTAACCCTAGCTAACCCTAACCCTATTTCCTAAAGAGCAGGAGATTTTTTCGTGATTGTGTTTGTGCAGGGTGCAGAGGAGAGTGCATGCTGTCGACCAGGGTCCTCATAACACTGTCACACTGTTGTGCAAAAAGAAAAACGCAACTGCACAAAACTGATTGCTTTGTCATTTCCGCAGTAGTGAATCGACTTTGCTTTGACAGAGCCCCAAAAAAGGTCATGTGCATGGAGAGGGAAGTCACCATTCAGGTCTAAATCCAAATGTACCACAAACTGGAATTCAAACTTAAATACAAAATAGAGAAAAGGGGTCGACCGATATGGCTTTCTCAGGGTCGATTCCAATACCAAAGATGGTAGCACTTTACATTACTGCACGGTAATAGTGTGGTAATAGTGTGGTTATAATGAAGTCATAGTTAGATAACACCATGTAATTACCAAAGTAATAACCAGATGATAGCTTGGTATTCACATTGGGTATATCTGGGTACTATTGGACTGAAACCCCCTTCAGAATCACATGAAAATTCTCAGAAGTCAAAATTGGTAATTACCATATTATAATGCTGAAATTCATCCTCCCTTATGTTTCAAATAGTCCCTTTTGTTTCAAGGTAATACTGCACAAATGATATGTTTAATACTGTGACTTGTTACCTTGAAACACTGGTGGTAGTTTCTGTCATGTGTAATAATCATGATCACGCCCCGATGGCCAGGGCCGATAATTGTGCCACGATGACTCACACACAGTGTGTGATCGCTTTTCATTCCCTCCTATTGTGTGATTTTCCCTCCTGTTTTCTTGCGGTCCTCGCCAGTCTGCATTCCCTCCTCACCTGCTCTGCAACTCCTTATTCAGCCTTTCCCTCCTTTCCAGTGCCTTCAGCTTTCCCCGTCCCTGTTTCTGCTGTTTTTCCATGTGTCTCCCTCACCCGTGTTGCTCCACCTCAGTCCTCCTGCACCTCATCCCCTCGTTAGTTGTTTGTGTGTATATTGTTAGACCTGTGTTACCACCCTGTGTTTCTCACCTTGTTATTTTCAGTGTCTTCTAGTGTCTGCCCGTGGCATGTTTTCTGTTTATTGTTCCTGGCTTCTCTGTATGTTTCTGCTTTCTGGTTTGATTACTGGTTTGTATGTGTGTATATATGCGTTTTTTTTGCACTTTAGTTAATAAAGCTCACCTTTTGTTTCTTAATCCTGCCTGTCTCTCATGTGTGTGTTTGGGTCCTTTAACAACATTGAACAGGGTTCCTCCCTGGGTTGTCCAGGTTCAATTTAAGGCTTTTGATAGACCTTTTTAAATACCACTTGTGCTGAAATTTATAGCCAACTTCATGGCCATACTGGCAAAAATATGAACAATATAATGGGGAAAAAGATGGGGATTTTAAGCCATGGCAGATAAATATTACCTATTACTTGTAGTACTTGTATTTATTAGGATATTTTATTTCAATACTCACATATAAATTAAATATACAGTAACTTTAAGTATTTTGTGTGAGGTTTTTGGTCATAAAAGCTTCTGTATGAACTGAAACAAACTCGAGCTTATTAGAAGAATTGATACTGTTTTACTTTGTTTGTATGTGGCGGACCCTGCCACCTTTCTAGCTTCAAACAGTGTTCTGAGACCTTATTTTCCTCTGAGAACAGTTTCTTTATTCATTTATGACAAAATACATTTTTGTACATTTTGTATTGTATTTTTGGCTCGATAGAAGTGTTAAACAGAGGTCAGTCGAGAAACTCATGCCCCCCGAGTAAATTCAATTATAACCTCCTCTATCAGTGCTCGCAGGTTGAATACTGAAGCAGCTCACCTTTATTTTACCTCGAAGTTAATGTTTTCCCTCTGTTTCGTTGCTCTGTATGAACCCCATTTCCCATAAATCCCTTTAACTCCCTTTAAAAACACAATGTGTACTTCCCCTCGCCTGTTGGCTTTAATAGAATTTGGTCATGATTTATTGGTACAAAAGTGGGCTGCAGTGACGTTGAATACTATAGGCCTGCCAGTCAGTTCTGAACTTGCACTGTAACCAAACATGATCCCAACAATGACCCCTTTCTCCTCCTGCCGGCCGGACTGCAGCAGGATCTCATTACCAGGAAAGGTCAGTCATTTGATCTGCCGTTGGAATTGCACTCAGTCATCTTCACTTGTGATTTAGGGTCATACATACGCTTGCATACAACGCTTGTCTAACTGTGGAACATGTCTCTGTGTCTCCGTCCAAAATAAAACAGAGAAACTAAATTGAACCCACTCTCTTATACAGCTGAGACGCTTCGTTGAACTTTGCATTCAGCAGCACTGGTATGCTCTCTGTCACGTGTATCTTTATGTATCTTTGTCATTTCACTTAATTAAAACTAATTTAAGTGTCTGCCTCTGAAGCAGGAGTGAGAGAGAGGCGGCAGGGAAAAACAGCGTTTAGAGCTCAAATACTTTCAAATCTAACACAGCGAATTTAGGGTTTATTTCGACCAAACCAGAGTTGGTGATTCTTGTAAGAGTCGAAAAACTTAATATTCAATTACCAAGGCCCCCCAGGGCTGTGTGCTCAGCCCCCTCCTGTTCACACTGCACTCCCAGACATCAGGAAAACTCTACTGCGAAGCATGCGGGCGACACCACCAACACTGGACTTCAGGAGGAACTCACCAATCTTGCAGAGTGGTGCACAAAGAACAAGCTACTGCTCAACGTCAGCAAAACCAAGGAGCTGATTGCTGGTTTTCAGAAAGAAGCAGAGGTGGATCAGGTGAACTGTTAGAGGAACCTTGGAATTACCATCACTGAGAACCTGTCATGATCACTGCACAGTAAGAAAAAAAAGGCTCTACTTCTACAGAAACTTATGAAGGCTAACTTCTAACGTCATCTTCTAACCGCCAACTCCAGCACTTGATTCCCTTTGTTGCCTCTGTTGCTCTTTATTCATGTACCGCCTCAGTCTGAAAATGATGTGCTGCAAGACACATTATTTCCTACTCAAGCCCATAACACGCACATGGGGGGTTCAAGGTGCTGGAATTTCCTTTTTGTCTAGTAACCCCTGTGTCCTTCCTTCGCAGCCAGCCAAAGTAAACTGGAACCTTATAGACAGCTTCCTGTGTGTCCTGCACACCAACATGTGCAAAGTCCAATCAGCCAGCATGAGAAATTACACCCCAAAGTGAACTGCTTCTCAATGGGAGGATCAAATTGTACATCTTTTCAACTTAAGCATTCATTGCTTGCCAGGCAATTTCTTTTCAGTGGGATGTTTTTGCAAAGACACACTGGCATTAAACCTGATTGAAGTGACACATTTTCAATTCAAATGAAGAAGAGTTGAATACAAAGAACTCTTCGCAATCATAGACTCACCTACGATACAGATGTAAAAAGCGGCGACGATGTCCGCCTCCCTGGAGAGTCTTGAGGCGAAGGGGTCACCACGGAGGAGATAATGGGGGACGTATGAGGGGTGCGGCCACGTGTCGTTCTCCATCACTGCCTTGAGTGGGGAATGTCCTGCGAAATGAAGGAAAAGGCCGAAACAATGAAGCTCCTTCCTCAGATTGAAAATCGTTCACACACACGCACACGCATTAGATAAACAGGACGCATAGCTGCGCAGATGTACCTATACCTGCAGTGTGTGAAATGTAAACAGGTACATGCACGGAATAATTCATGAGCCCATTATCTACAAACTCTATAATGCTCTCAACCACGACCATGACTCTTTTGACAGCAATCAAAAACAGATGCCACGAGTGCCGAGAGAGAGAGAGACTGTCTGACGTCGGTCTGCCTTGAGGAGAAACCGAGTACACATTCCTGACGGAGAAGATCATGAATGTGAGAACTTATTCACAGGTTGCGGTTTGTCTCAGTTGTTCAAGTTAAATAGATGCGTCATCTTGTGAAGGTCACGTAAGTAATCATGCGATATAACAAGCAGTTAAAAGAGTACACAAAGGGCTCTACTTCCTATGAAAAACTTAGGAAGGCTCAATACAACATTGTGGTCAACCTTTACAGAAGAGCAATAGCGGCTGAGTAAAACCACCAGAACATCACTGGTGCCGTCTCCAGAGCATCAGTGATATCAGTGAAGTGAGATGTCTGCTACAGAGCCCAAAGGATACCAAAGGACAACACCCACCCAGCCACAGTCTGTTCACCCTGCTGCCATCTGACAACAGATGTACCACCACACTACAGAGAGGCTTCATTCCCCACGCCATCATCATCAACGCTCCATTTTCCCAAAATAGATGAAGCAGGACTCAAACTTTTTTTAAACTCTTGTGAATTAAAAAAAAAATGACAATACATTTCCCTTGGACCTTATATACTCTTGCTCATGATGTTTGCCACAATCAAGTAGCTCTCGTGCTACAAGGACTGAAACACTGCATCCAACATGTCCAAACTGTGTGCATTAAGATCCGAAGTTGCAATCAACGCAACACCTCCTTCCTCTGAACACTGATTCAGATGTCGATTACCATTGCAACTGTGGGAGCTTCAAAGCATTTGGGTCAGCCCCAATTAGTACAGGTTTTAATTATAGTAGTTGTGGTTCCGAGATCGACCAAATACTTCACAATCACACTCTACTCCTCAGCCTATTAGAATCTCACACTGTAAGGGCACTTTTTATAGAGACACTGGAAGACCGTCTAACAGCATCTATCTTGAGAGAGTTAAAGGTTTATTGATCAAGTGTATCAAGCTGAATCAAGTATCGGGCTGTAAAATCCTGTGCCTCAGGACTAAACTGAGAGATCACACGACCAACGCACATTTTTCACAGCTGAACTGTGTGCAGCACATGTCAGCTCCAGTCTTATCTCAGATGACATTTAAACCACGGATTGACACCAACTGATTCAACAGCTGAGACAAACCTTCTGTTGACCTTTGCCCTTTATAATCAGCATGGTTGATGGTTTCCGTGGTTTCGTATGTGTTCTGGCTCGAATGCCCTCTCTGCTCTGTTCCCCGTGCAAGAACAAAGAAGGCACGTATTGTGCATTTGCTTTCCTGATTTCAAACCTCTTCTCTTCTGCCTCTGCACTTAACATGAATGACCACATGATCCCCGGTAAAATCACTCTTTGTGTGTGCGCACGATGCATCTCATCGTGTTGAATAACGCTTTGCGAGCTTGTCCAGTGAGTGAAAAAACATTGAACTGAACGCATGTTTTTTTCCCTCATGCTG
This sequence comes from Lagodon rhomboides, assembly GCA_039737535.1. Taxonomy (NCBI): domain Eukaryota; kingdom Metazoa; phylum Chordata; class Actinopteri; order Spariformes; family Sparidae; genus Lagodon; species Lagodon rhomboides. The sequence goes on along the minus strand of CM077798.1, from coordinate 5,572,137 downwards.
CTCACGGTGAGAAGTCAAAGCAACACTGTTTCCTATACACAAACACACAACAGGAGATTATTTGACCATGGTATACAACAAGGTAACATGTATGTCTTTGCCACTGGGGGACATGGCTGCCTATTGGGGGTGTCACGATTCTCCAAATCCACGATTCGATATGGCCATCAATGTAAAAAAATGTTTTAGCCCTCTGCCATTGTTAAACTATCAAGTATTAATTTATCAACATTAACAGATCATTGGTATTGTGCTATTTACATTTCATCTTTAAGTTACAAGGTGCTGACTAGAAGCTCGAGGACCAGGGAGGTGTTATATTTTTCCTTTACATCTTTTTGGTTTTGCATTTCCACAAAGACTGGGCTAGCTGCTCAAAGGTGTGTCTTAAACCAGCGATGACCTTGTCTCGATCACCGCAGTACTAGTTAACAAATGGCTCCGCTAATTCAGTTCCAGATCGTTTGATTTCTTATAACTTCGTCACAATAAAAGCCCTACATTAATTGGTCATTTTAAAGCTTGTATTATGAAGGAGCATTACAGAAACATTAACTAAACATGACTCCTGAAACATCTTAAGGAGAACGTGATGAAACGGTAAAACACAGCAGATGTCTGGAAGTGTAAACAGGACGAGAGAAATTAAAGAGGTTCAGTTAGAAAGCTACAATAGCACTGAGAGCTGAACACACTGACTTTTAAAAAACGTCTGTCTCTCAGGTTTCCAGCACAGACATGAGTTCAGTATTGATTTGCAACACACAGTTATTTGATGGGAGACAGGTGCTTGCTGCAGGTGATGCAAGGACATCACCGCAGCCTCTTGGAGGCGGGGGGCCACGGCTTGGACCTACTCCGGAGAAGGTCCATTGCGGGCGCAGCTCGGCTCAGCTCGGCACGGCCAAAAGTGCTGGTGGAAAAACCTCAGTAGTGCTTAAATCCCTAGCATGGAGCTTTGGACTGGGATAGGCCAGGGCTAGCTGGTTAGCATGCTAACTTCAGTTGATATCAGAATGTAAAAATGCTATTTCATCAAATTCTGTTTATAATTGTAGCTAATTTATGAACGTTTTCCATTTATTCATATGTATTGCCCCTTTAAAAAGACAAGCCACATGGTATAAGTGGTACAAGTGTAATATATGAACAGACAAAAAACAATGCTGTATCATGAAGTATTGTATAACAAGAGATGTAGCCCCTTAAGCTACACATACCAAAAGAAAAACAACTATCCAAACTAATGAATTAATAATATAGTCCCATAAATAAAGGTTCCATGGTGGAGTGTTGAGGATTAAATCAGGAGTCTCACAGCTTCAGGAGAGGAAGCTGCTCAGTAGCCTGCTGGTGTGGCAGCAGATATGTTTAATAAGACAATTTTTAAAAAGAAAATTAAACTGAAAGCCCATTTTGTGAATTTTGTTCTAGAACGAACATCATGACGTCCTTCCTGCTCACTGACCATTCAGCAGTTCTTGCTGCCACGTTGTTACTGTCTGTAGAACAATGCATATAAAAATGTATGCTAATAACACATGCAACTAACCAGCTGTGAGAAACCTAAATTGAACCAGAACATAGACACTGCATCGTCACAACATGAACTGAAAACTGAACGGAAATCTACATTTTGAATTCTAGGTGCTGTATCGTAGTCAACTGGACGTGTTTCAGTTTCTTGAAGACGTTTCACCTCTCATCTAAGAGGCTTCTTCAGTTCTGACTGACTGAAGGGGAGCTGCAGGCTTTTAAACTCTGTGTGGGAGTGTTCTTACAGAGTGGTTAAGGTCGTGTGAGGTGAACAATAACAACACAGCACTTAGAATTACCATGACCTGGATGACTGAGAACCTTCATCAACATACATCTTGAATTGTTAATCTTTGCCGGTCTGTTGTTTGATTCTGGACAGGCGGTGGGCAGTCATTCTATCAGAGCATTTTTGCAGAAAACAGCTGCTGCAACTGGAGATGAGGTTAATGGGAGAGTAAACCAAAACACTGATCCAGGACAGACTCAAAAACGTTGTGTAGCTGAGTCATATGACCAATTACAGATAAGGATAGAAAAGACTAATCAGCATTAAAAACAACCTGTGGCAATCGTTTTCCAATTGCAAACAGTTGATTATTTTTTGATTCAACGTGTCCTCCTTCCTTCCCAGCCGTTCACAGTTGTTTCCTCCATGACGGCACAGATTAAAAATAAACACCCACAGGCTCGAAATGTACTTCAGTGATCAATCACAATGAACAACATGTCTTCTCTTATTTCTGTCAAACGTCTGCTATTGCTGTAGCAAGGACAGCCCTCACTCTGTGTGACTGCCTGCAGAAAAGTACCCACGGTTGTTTACAACCAGGCACTGCAGAGGGCATGTACGGAGGTCCCGGAAGTGTCATGGGAGTAAATAAATACAACTGCCTCCACTCTCTCTGGCATCAGACAAAACATATGTAGCAGTTGTATCGTAAAGTGCGCTGCCTCTATACACAAGTCAAAATCTGAAACACGTACACACCTCGCCACACACACGCTTTCTGGAAAAAAAGCTGCAGGTGAAATGATTAGGTGGGCATGAAATACAAGGTGAGAGATCTAGCCTCAAACCAAATCATACTTTTCTACATTGGTCACCATTTTCACTGATCGTGTTATTCTTTTCAGTGTCAACGGCGTGCAGCAGCGTGTCACTGTGAGGACCCCTTCATAGACATACTAATGATATCGTCCTTTGTATTTTTACTGAAGCCGCTGCTGAGGCCCTGACACTGTTCTCTGATCTGATGCTGATCTGTGAAGCGCCTTGTGAAGTCTGTTTCGATGTGCAACCGATAGATTAAACACTGAACATCCTTCTGACATTTATAATGATGGGTTATTACGGTCGTTACGGTTTACAGGTACATGTGTGGGCGTTGTAAATAGCTCGGCCGTGCCTAATGAATCGCTCGTACTTTTTCTTCTCTGTTTTCACTGACGGGTCTTATGAATGGTGGAGAAGGCACAAGTACTGATATGCAAACGGAGATCTAAAGGTGTTTCTATGAAAAAATAGTGGATAGAGTGGAAGCGGAGGCTGTGTTTGTGCGCCCATTACTACTTTAAAAGAGATTTACAAAACAGATTCAGGTGTACGTACCTTTTAATGCATCTGGTCCCTGCTTAACATGTCTGCATAGCTGTCACATAGGCTTACTGGTTTGATTATGATCTCATTTATAAGAATGTGTATTAACGTTTGCTATGTGGAATTTTGGGATGGGCCATTACAGTGTTCACAACATCAGAGTGTGGGATTAGCAAGGACAGACGGAAGGAAAGGAGGAAAAGAAGGAGGACAATATAAACTGGATTGAACCATACTGCACACTACAGCTGCACTGTTGATTCATCCAACTTCTGAATCTGTCATCAGTAGTAGACATCTGTCTGATTGTTCATCCTAGGTGTGATTTTATACACTGATTATTAGGAAGCATACAGAGGACACAGACAGTCAGGGACATCCAGTTCAGAGAGGTCCAACTCAGACAGATCCAGTTCAGAGAGACCCTGCTCATGGAGATCCAGACAACAGGAGAGTTGTTCCTCAGATCCAGGATGAGACAACAGGTGTGTTTTTTATACACTGATGAAGATATGCATAATCGTAAAGGTCAGAGCCGGCCCGAGGCATAAGCGAACTAAGCGGCCGCCAAGTAAAAAAAAAATATATATATTTTTTTTTAACATATTAAATACATTAAACAAGTGACATGAATGAATGAATAATTCAAGGCAGGATGATTCTGATTTCATGATCAATATACCTGCCTACAACTGCTGTGTCTGCCAGCATTTGAGTCATGCGCATAAACTAGACACCTCGCGTGCATAGACAAAGCAAGGATGGATTACTGAATGAGCCTGAATGACCCAAGAGGTGAAGGGGCCCTGAAGCCCAAGTCGTTGCGTGAAGTCACTACCTCAATAAGTCAAAAAGCAAAAGGCTATGAATCTGAACGAATCTCCAGCTGGCCATCCCAAAAAGGCACCAGAATACAGGAAATCACATCCACCAAATTCATATTTTTCTGGGGAGGACCCCCTTCCCCCATTTGCACCCACTTTCATACAAATAAGGTAGGGGGGGTCCTTATGCATCTGTGCCCAGGGGGACAGTAGTTCATAATCCGTCACTGTATTAGTACAATTTATAATGTAATATTATAGTGTGACATTTGTGTCAATAATTGTCAAGCACAGGTGACTCCGCGGTGGTGGGAGGGGGGGCCCAAATCAAATTCTGCTTAGGGCCCCCAAAAGGCTTGGGCCGGCACTGGTAAAGGTCTTCCCTGGTCTTATGAAATATATTTTCCATTGAAGGGAAGAAATGCCATTTTTTTTATAGAATTGTCTCATTCTAATTTATACTAGAAAAATGAATGTCTACATGAAACAAAGAACTGTATCATAAAGTATCGTATTGTACCCAAACCGGATCAAATCGGATTGTACCGAATGGTTCCATGATAAAAAAGAATCCTCCCTGAGTCGTATTGTAGCCCATGTGTCTAGATACATATTGAATCGCGCTGTAAGGAAGAGATGCACTCGCCTACATCCCATACACTTCAAAAATGGCTTTTCCTCAGAAAAAGCCAGTTCTTCAAGGCTTTGACATATTTTCTACTGCCATGAAAAAAGATTGTAAGGAGGGTCATTACTGTATTGATTGTCAGGCTTCAACCCTGCCCTCACTCTGTGTTGTGCATCACAACATACAACTTGCGGAATGCCTCGCCTGGACAAAACTGATTGCTGAGCACAGATTGGTATTCCGCTGCACGTTTAAGGAGTGCGTGAGGCAGCAGAGTTTGAAGGATGGTGCTCTCTTGGTTTGTACAAAATAACAACACAAAAGTGTAAAGACTAGATAAAACTGCATTGAATCGCTCTCAAGTTAGCTTCTACTGTTAGCGTGTCCGGAGGCATTAGGGGCTGTGTCGGGGGGTATGTCAGACGCTTTGCACTGTGCATCAGCCAGCTACAAATCAATGTGGCCAAGACCGAATAACTATTAATCTGCACAAAACAAGATCTCATCTGTTGAGTGTTTGAACTTTTTACCATCCTGCCTGTAGATTTAGGCATAAATATTATATCTTAGATTGTGTCAATGGTGAGCAAAAAAGTTCACAAACCCCACAAGCCCTCGACTCAACTTCTTACAGAGAGGGTGAGGCAGAAGGTAAAGAGAATGCTGACAGATAGCCCCCATCCTCTCCTCAGCCACCTCGAGGGTCTGACATCAAACACATCAGTCTTTTTTAAAAGGGCACGATGTAGTTTTGGAGAAGGAATTCACACTCAGAATTTCAATATTTACAATATTAAAAATAATGAAATTGTGTTGTTCATTCTGCCATGAAAACAACATCTTTCTCTTCTCATTAAGTTTAAGCCCAAAGCACAGAGTTTGCGTGGCTTCAGTCGACAGAGGGGCACACACACCTTAATTTGCCTTAATTTGCTCTTCAATTTCAGATCAATGACAAATTCAATTTTCATAAAAAATGCAATCACCCAAGCCAATCATGCTTGGTGTAGGGTCTAATGATGAACGTGAATTGCGAGCACAACTGTTGTTCTGTCACACTGTCTTTTTATACCACCTCTACACCAAAATCAGATCGATCTGAAAGAGCCCATTATTGATTTGAACAAGTCGGGAAAGTCACTTGGAGCCATTTCAAAGCAGTTACAGGTCCCAAGATCATCTGTACAAACAGCTGTTTGTAAGTACAAAGTGCATGGCACAGTTGTGTCACTGCCACGATCAGGAAGAAAACACAAACTATCACCTGCTGCTGAGAGAAAACTGGTCAGGATGGTCAAGAGTCAACCAAAAAACACCAAAAAGCAATTAGAAGCTTCTGGAAGACAGGTGACAGTGTCCTCAGTCAGGTGTGTTTTATATCAACATGAGCTGAGAGGCTGTCGTGCAAGAGAGAAGCCCTTGCTCCAGAGGACGGCACCTTAAAGCTCGACTGAAGTTTGCTGCTGATCACATGGACAAAGAGGAAACCTCCTGGAGGAAAACTGTGGTCAGATGAAACAAAAATTGAGTGGAGAGAAGGTGAGGCCTTTAACCCCAAGAACACCTCACCTACTGTCAAGCATGGTGCTGGTAGTATTATGCTGTGGGGATGTTTTGTTGCCAGTGGATCTGCTGCTCTAAAGAAAGTAAATGGAATAATGACGAAGGAGGATTATCTCTAGATTCTTCAGGAAAACCTAAAATCATCAGCCAGAAGATTGTCTCTTGGGTGCAGTTGCGTGTTCCAACAGGTCAATGATCCCAAACACACATCAAAAGAGGTAAAGGAATGGTGAAATCAGGCTAGAACTGAGGTTTTGGAATTACCTTCCCAAAGTCCTGACTTGAACCCCATCAGGAACATGTGGACTGTGCTGAAAAAACAAGCCTGTGCCAGGAAGCCAACAAATTTAGTCGAACTTCAGAGATTCTGTCAAGAAGAGTGGTTAAAAAATTCAGCCAGAAGACTACCAGAAGCTTGTAGATGGCTATCCAACTGAGGTGAACATGTCTGAGAGACATTTACCCAAATATTAGAATTACTGTATGTATATTTTTGATCCAGCAGATTTGGTCACATTTTCAGAAGACCTGTAATGAATTCCTCATTGAAGCAAACTTCAAAACAACTTTAAGATGCACCTTTAATTTGAAATTCTGTGCCACCTTGTCAGTCCAAGCACACCTCCTTACTTGACAGTCAGCTCTAGTGCCAGGCAGGTAATGACAAGCAAATAACAAGTCAATGAGGACATTTACTCCCCTCTCAGGAATACATTATTATTAGATTTTGGAGAGAAGACAAGTCAACAGTGAAACAGGACATCTCCCTCAGCAGTCCACTAACATGTTGGTCTCGCCACATTATAATCAGCTGATCTGTTTCAACAATATTAGCTTGAAACGATTTTGCCCGCAGGCTGGAATTCAACCATGGTGTTCTGTGGGGAGAAGCAGTGACCTGAAGCTGCTAGGCTAATTTATGCTATGATATCTTTTGCTATGTTGTCTGAAATACCATAGGCTAAAACTAATAATGGACACTAACAAAAAAACCATTATTGTCTCACTGACAGTTAATATTGATCCAAATCTTTACATGTACGATACATGTTAATAAGCCACTGATTATTTAAAATGGGCCAATGATGTTGAATCGAATTGAAATAGTATCATGGCAGACTTTGCGATATCTAGAAATATCGCATCATCATTCAAAAGAATCAATATTTCCCATCGTGATGAAACTTGTGATTCACAGCCCTCATGAACAGAACAGGCTTCCAGTCGTGCTGTTCTTGCAGTTTGATTTTGTATGAGTAGACGATTACAAAAAACTGTCACACTGATGGACTAATGGAGACCTCCGTTCATGCATAATAGCTCCATCAGCTTGGTTTTTAAAAAAAAGGTTAAATACATGCTCTGTTAAATGACACATTATGACTCGCATATATAATAATATTCCACAAAATAATTAACTTTCAGCCTCTGGTACAATAGTTCAACATTTCCCATTTGGCAGCCAGGACACCACGCGAGGCCCGTGTCAATGCCTCCACAGGTCAGAGCAAAGTCCAGTCTTTGGGCTCGAAGTTGACTTTTCAACACGTTTCAAAAAATTGTGACTGGGGCAACAACAGACAGGGAAAGTTGTGGAATGCACCAAAAACACCTGTTTGGAACATTCCGCAGGTAAACAGGTGCGCCGGTGACAGGTGATTGTATGATTGGGTATGAAAGTGGCATCCTCGAAAGGCTCAGTCGTTCACAATCAAGGATTGAGCGAGGTTCAAACACATGATTATGTAAAGGATATCCCTACGTGGGCGGAGGAACACTTTGTAAAACTGTTGGTGGTAAATGCAGTTTATCTGAAAATGATTACCAGCTGCGACAGCAACGGCTGGGGAGGTTTTCACTTGTCGGGGTGGGGGGCGGTCTGCGGTCTGCAACATGTGTGTTAGAGGCTCTTTACACCTGGTATTATCACCTTATTTATGAGGCTACCTTTGTGATCAGATGACAAGTGGACAGCTCTAAGTACGTCTGTTCACACGGGCAATAAAATGTGTCTCGACAGACCACTTGGATCTCATTTCCCCGCTGATAAGCAAATGCTACACGCACATCATGTCAAGACTGGTGGGACAGAATTGTAATTGGTAAATTTACTGACCAATGCTTGCCAGATAACACACATTTAATCACATTGTTTTTAATGTGGGAAACTGCGACCGCTGCTACACATAAACGCACACATCATGGGTGGGCCCGGCCAGTAATGATGCCAGGAGCTGTCTGTGACACTGTCCAGGGTCCTGTGCATTTGACTCCTCAGCATAACTAACTAACTTCACACAGTTAGGCTGTTTATCTTGCTAACACTGTCGGTAACTTTAGCTGTCTAGTAAACACTGTGAGACTACTCACCTGTCACACTGCATCCTTCATGTCTGACAGGATTTACCGTTGCAAATATAGTATCAAATGATACGTTAGGCGGGAAATTCAAATCAGGCTGCGGGAGTATACTTTACGGCCCAGTGTGTGTCTCCATGTGTGTGCATGTGAGAGACATGTGAGAGACATGGTCCAGTCCCTTTGGGTGTGCCTCATGGAAACTAATTTCAGTCATGGTGGGAAACAAGTAATGTTTTGATCCCGTTTGAGTTTTGCTATGAACTACATGAATGATGATTGTCAATTGAAAAGTCAAGCAAAGTCCCAGTCTGACGTTAAGATATTGCAGTATCATTCAAATCAAATCAAATCAAATCAATTTTATTTATATAGCCCAAAATCACAATCACATTGCCTCATTGAGTTTAGTGTAAAACTGCTCGGTGAACGACATCGTGTTGCTACATACATGTCACCAACACCAACATGGCCGCCATCTCTGCACGGAACGAGTCACAACAAGTCGGGTCAAATTGACGGCTGCCGTTATGCCAAAGGAGAGCTGAGCTAGCTGATATACAGGACTGTCTCTAACAGGTTTCAACTATGTGTTTTAGCAAGTGTTAAACGAGACGACGTCATTTACATGACTGCTGGCTGTGTGGTTTCTAATTATTTACTTTCACAAAATGTTATATTACTTATTAGTTTTATGACAAAATTGACCATCTCAAGGTAAACGATCGTCTTTTAAATTGACAAATATCATATGTGCATAGGGTTGTAAAATTCCGGGAATTTTCAAAGATGTAAACTTTCCATGGGAATTAATGGGAATTTACGGGAATAAACAGGAATTTATGGGAATAAACTGGGAATTTTCAAAATTGAAGGTTGGCTCTTCATAGGGAACTTAAATATAGTTGGGGAAAGTATATTTTAGCATAATCTTGACTAAAACAAACAGATGCCATCCAAGTACACTTGAATATCCATGCCATTCCTCAATCACATGCACATAGCACACTGCTTACTGAATGGCTTTTGAGACCACGCCCCCTACAGGCACTGTGCATGCCTCCATCACATGTACAGATGATTTCTAGAAGACTGGACCACATTGAAGGCACACATTTGAGCCTGTGGACTACACAAAATTAAGTAAGTTTTGATGATATCATGGGGAAATATATTTATTAAATGTTTAACCTTCTGAGGTCGACAGACGCGCCAGCGCATCCAAATCACGTGACTGCTTTAAGACGACGGAGCAGCGAGATGCAGCCTCACTGATTCTCCATTTCAACATGTGGCAGCGAAAGTGCGGACTTCAAACTAAATTGTGTTGATAGGCTGAGGAAAACCGGACTTGTGATAAATAATGTGCGCGACGCTTTTTCACGAATATTGCCGTCACGTTTGGTACATGTTTGGTGCCGTAAAAACGGACTTTTCTCAGTAACGTGTCCGCAAACAGGAAGTGCTTGCAAGCAAGAAAACACCTGATATCCCCTTTCCTGTTGGTGGAAAAAGCCACCACATCAACCAATCACAAAATTATATGGCAAATCACATGATTTGGTTGCTGGGGAACAGGGGGAAGTTGTGGGGAATATTTCCAAAATTCCCCAGCTTAACTTCCCATGGAAATTTACCGGAAATTTACCGGAATTGTTCCGCCCCTTTGCAACCCTATATGTGCAATACATAGAACAGCTCAAACAGGATCAACAAAATGAATTGTCTCTCCCCATTAACAACTGTACAATTGTTTTTAAATAAGGTCTGTGGCACTGTGGCAGGTATTTCTGTCTGTCTGTGGACAGATTTATGTCGCTGCGATAGCTTCAAATTAGGGCCTATTTCAAAGATGGGTGTGCTCCAAACGATTAGTACTGAATGCTGATGTAAAAATGTACTCATGATTACTGAGTACATGAATATGTAGACACACATTGTGGCTTCAGTGATTCAAAAATCCAATTCAGAAATCCCATGGGCTTATTGTCGAGGGAATCCAGCTACAGGATAGCCTACGTATGTCATCTCTACACCGCTCTACAGGGTCGTCCTTTTAAAACACGTTAGCCAGAGACGACTCTTCCGCCAACTCATGAAACTAACAGTGGCTTTATGAGCCAGCAAGCTTGGCTGCAGCAGACAGCATGAAATCAAGGACCCACAAAAGAATTTCAATCTGCCACACTTTGATTGACAACTGAGAGTGGAGAGACTGACAGGCAGAGCAATAGCAACACGGGCGCTTAGCAAGTCAATCAAACAGTTTGGTCAATAAATATTGATGAAATAAACTGAAAGAAAATGATGAAAGATTATTTTCCCACGAGGTTGGAGTCAGGTAATCTGGTGAAACACCCAGCACTGATTGTGAAGGTTATAAAAACAGATAAGTCAGTGTAGCCCGCAAGGCTTGAAAGGCGTAGCGTTGCACAAGGCTTCGATTTTCTTCAGTAGGAGTGACGTAGTGACGGAAACGGGGGGGAAGTGTGTTAACGCTCTCTAAAAGAATTCAGGAAAAGGTCACACCACTCTGAGGGAAGGACCTGACAACCTGAAGACAGTCGAATTAAAAAGAAAAATCTAGGCTTCGTCTCCATTGTGCTTTTGTGTGGCGCAGGACGACTTGGAGACGGAGGCTCCCCACAGCGGCTTCAATCAGTCTGTTTGTTTGGAGGGCTGATCGATACCACGACAAGATGTGATGCAGGATGAGGCACTCGGTGTCTGGAAATGAGGGGTTTACCAGGCTCAGGGGGCAACATCTACACACACACACACACACACACACACACACACACACACACACACATCACTGCCTGCAGCAGTGCATTAAACATCTAAAGGGGAATGATTTCTCTGGTTTCCACAGGCAGATGTGACCTGGAATACAAAATGCTCTGTACATCAAAGAGTGTACAATATTTATATTATATATTTAATATGTTTGGAGTCCGGGGTCTTCCTGACGAGAGCTGAACAGAACAAAGCGGCACTACACACAGAAAATTAACCAGCAGCGTGGCCATAATGAAAGAAAAGTGACCTGAAGACTTAGAACAACCAAAGGAACCTGGATAATGAGAACTACAGATGCACTGGTTTCCCGGCTGAACCTCAGTGTTGGCCAACATTCAGGGTGTTGAATCATGCATCATTGAGTCATGAGAGTGTCCCTGCTTTTTATCACACGCATCTTGTGTGGGCGTCCAGGGGCTCCGTAGTGAACGTTCTGCAGCTTTGATTTGTCAAGAAAAACCCCACGTAGTTTCTTCCCCCGGGCCAACAGGCGATGGTCGTAGCCAAGCCACTGTTGTTGTTCATGTTCATTGGAATTCTCAGGAAAAAATTTGTTTCAATATCCTCTGTTGTGATTTCATAAAAATGAAACTCACTGAGGTTCTGCCGGAGTTCACATTTTGACTGGAGTTTTAAAAAAACATCCTGGTCAATGTAGGCGAATGTAAAACTGAGACCTTAAATGAGTCGGATGGAAACTTGCGGCGCTCCTGAATCGAAGGATGTATGCCGCTCGATGCTGACTGCTAGAACAGGGCAGGAAAAACCAAATAAAAACAGGAGAGTGAGGCCCTCCAGAAGTTCTGCTAGTTCTTCGAAGGGTAAATTGATTAATTTGTATGATTGAATTTATGTAATGAGGGGCTGAATGACTTACTTAACAGTTAAGTTATTGTTTTATCAGGAAGATTTCTATGTTTCCCAAGCAAAAAAAAACACCAGTATTGGCATCAGCACTCAGTCATGTTGTTATTTTGATCATATGTATCGGACCAGAAATTCTACAATCAGTGCATCACTGCATTTGGGTCCTCATCCAGCTTCCCCCATAAACATAACAGTGTAACATCTCCTTCACGTTGGAGAGAGAAACTTTTCCCAGGTCACAGTTCTGCAAAAAACGTCATAAAAATGTATACGATCATTTCCTGTACTTACATGCAGTGTGGTCAAACTGTGATGTTGGAGTGAATGTTCAGTATCTACTGGAAAGTGAGAAAAACAATTCAAGCAACTAAAGACAGCGATAAGCTCTGACGATGAAAAGCAGAGAGGTGATGCTAGATTGCATGTTTTTTGCGGGCGAGATTAATATCAACAAAAGAGGCTTTCAACACCTCAACTGGAAGCTCACAGTGTGAGAACAACGGAGGAAATTGAGAATGCGCAGCCCCTTTTTCAGCTGCAGGAGTCCAGATAACTGGTTTTTGCGTGATGAAAGCCGGGAAGTAGTCCTGTCGGACATTAATCTCAGGGCTCGTGTCGACCCTCTCTCCGCGTCTCGCTGCTATCTGACTTGAAAATAATTTAATTGTTTGGTCCTCCCACCCTCGTCTCCGTATTCAAAGCTTATTCCTCTGGGCTCCGTTGTTAAAAGTCTGAATGCGTGCTAATCCACAGCTGAAAATAGCGCCCGACAAATGCACTATTTCTGAGTGGCGTTTGTTCCAGTGACCAGCAGTTTAAGGACATTACCAAGCCTTTTTTAAAGTCAAACTATATATCTATCAGGTGATTTTTGAAAATGGTACGTCTTTATCTTTGTCTTTAGAGTCATGATTTTACACAGCTATATCTGACTTCCTACTTTGTACCAGATCCATAAACCTTTTAAACTAATTCATCGTCAGCCAACAATACAGTATTTGTCTTTATGGTGACATGATGCATTTAAGAACAACATTGGTATCGGCCTAGAATTTGACAATCGGTACATCCCTAATGAGAACATCTTAAAGGACACATATTGTTTTTTGGTTTATTTGTCCTTTGTGCCAGACACTGCTCCTGAAGAGCCCGTGACTTCTTGACATCACTCCGTCATCATGTCACACATTGGCATAATTTATGGCTATATTCACGGTAGAAGTGACGCTAACTGGAAGCCGAAAACACAACAGAGCTGACGGAGTAGCGTACAATCAGAGCAGTCTGGGTATTCAGGAGGAGGGGGGCCTGGAACAGAGCGTCTCAGACAGTGGGAGAACACAATGCTGCTGCACCTGACAGTATGAGAAAACTGATGCATTCTGGAGCATTAAAGCATGTAAACCTATTGTAGGACCGATCCACAATAAAGTGATGTAATATTGTATCTTTAGCCAACTGTGTTCGTCTGTGTGGTGACATGTGATGAAGCATGAACTGCTGTTTCAGACTGTCACTGTTCAGACACATTTATCACTGTCACATTTAACCTCAATGAGATAGAATGGACTAAAGGGGAAGAAAATGATGGTCGCTTTACATGAGATTAGATTTCAGTTTTTTTAATGTTGCATATGACCATTAATAACTTTTCAGGTACTTTCAGAGCGAGAGCTCTGAGGGACGCTCTGCAGCCGGCACGCCAACAACTTCCTTCAAAAAATGGGACATCTGTGGCATTCTGTTGTATCTGTGTTGTACGATAAAGTGGGGTTGTTCTGATACTGATCCCAGTATTACTGCCAAAGATGCTGGATTGGGTGTGTATCTGTGTACCAATCCAATATCAGGTAATTTATTCACCACAAAACAGGACCCTGCCACCTTCCAGCAATCTCCTGCTTTTTCACTGCACAAGTAGTCCATATCTGTGATCTATTTTTGATGGAAGCGGACCGCAGCCACTTCAATCTGCACAGAGCAGATTGAGCCAGACAGGAGGTCAGACAGCAGAACGGCATCGCCGATCCAGTCGACGAATGTAACAGCCGGCGCTACAGCACAACACAGTTGGACATATGAACAAGAAAGACACTTAAGATGCAAATAACAAAACTATTTCGCTATGTAGCCTACTCAACCACAGCAGAAGCACAAAAATCAAGGAGAAATGATGAAATAATGAGTCTGAGCGAGTCAACAACATCAGGCAGGAGTGATACTCAGGCTCCCGGTGGGAAATGAAGCCGCAGAACAAAACAGCAGCCAGGTAATAGAGTCATGCACGGCGGAATAAAGGTTTTAGAAGTACATAGCTGTTAAAAAACAATAATTGACATGTTGTTCTGAATGCACTTGTATCGGATCGGTACTCTCGGTATCAGCTGATTCACAAGTTCGGATATCCAGTTTGGTACCTGGATGTGAAAACTGAATCAGAACATCTGCAGACCATAAAACTGCACTTTTTAAAGTGGCCTGCGCACTCATCACTCGTCTTTTCTAGAGATCATTTTCCAGGACTTTTTCAGAGACGATGGGGCTGGTATCACAGACAGGGAGCGCGCCCGTAGACTAATCCATTCTTTAACTAAATGATTTATAACCCCAATGCCTGTTTCTCTTGTGAATTGCAGTGTACGGTCCACGGCTGCCTGAACATCAATAACTGAAGAGCATGAACACAGATGTATTTCAGTCAGCATCTTGATCTGCTCCACCTGTCAGGTGGATGGTACAGGAGAGGTGCTCGAAACGGCCTTTTGTGTTTTTTACTTCAACTTTTAGGTTGCCATCATCCCATCCATAATCAATTTGGGAAAAAAAAGCTTATATAAATGACACCACACCGTTTCATTCCAAACATTTCATTTTTATCATGATTACTATTATTATTATTGTTATTCGGTATTCCATTACATTTTATATTTGTAAGCCTGCTATCTCTAATTCTCTGATTTTGTTCCGTCCTAAAATGCTTAAATGGTGCTTCGACTGCATTAGACCCTTTGTAACTGAGGTTTGGAAGTAGAAGAGGAAGACGCGGGGAGATCAAAGTTTAAAGGACCTATGCACACAGAGAGGTGTCCGAGCGAGGGGGCTGCCCCGTATCTGGCGCACCGAGCGGTTTGGGGTTCGGTGCCTTGCGCAAGGGCATCTCTGCAGCACCCAGGAGGTGAGCTGGCACCTCTCGAGCTGCTCGTCCACGCTCCGTACCGACCGGCCTGAGCAGCTCCTGAGCCTCCCACCAAGCCCCCATTGACTGATCTACTGCCACCTCTTCAGTTTTTATCATCATAAGAAGAGAAAATGTGGCCTGAGTTTCTGTATTAATGCGCTAACCCCGGTGAAAGTGATGTATGTAGTAAGTAAGTATGATAGATGACTGATACTGAGATAAGGCTCTACTTAGATCTCCAGGAGTTTAAAGGAGCACACCGTAGTGTTGGTGAAGAAACGTTAATGAGAAGAGAATGGAAAAAAAGTAGGTTGAAGTTTAAATAGTAGTAGTTTAAATTTCTGAGTTTGTATTATTACCTCATTAATATTAAGTCTGTGAATATTCTCATTCATCCAGGTCATAGTTATCTCAAGGAAATTGAATCGAACGCACCGAGGCTGGGACTAGTCGGACTCGTCCAAGCCTAGTCAAGCGAGCAGGAACTGATGAAGCCTCTTGGATGAGAGGTGAAACGTCTTCAAGACAAAAACCAAGTCCAGTTGCGTTCGATTCAATTTCCTCATTAATATTGTAAATATCAAAATTCTCAGCTTCTCCAAAACTACACAGTGTCCCTTTAAGCTGACATACAGTCACTAAAAAAAGCCATCAGTTGTTAAATCTTTACCGTTTCATTCACTAAGATGTTCAGTTTGCGGTGCGACCCCAGCTGTGTTTCACAGCTCAACAAACACACTTTGCATCAATGGATTATTATGCTCTATACCTGTGATCGCTGTTTTGTTTTTGTTTTTTACACAGGATGACCCCATCTAAAATGTAAAACGTATCTGATTGGACGGTTTTATACTTGTTCAGGACAGGTATAAGAGGAGTTTGTCCTCACATGAATGAACAGTAGTCTGTGTTTTTTTAATAAATAGGCCATAGTCTAACATAAAGCTATCACACCTCGCTCTGTGTGACAACAATGCTGTTGGTTATTTCTGTATTTCCACACCTTCACCACATGTGCGTCCCAGTGTGTAGCACATATTCAAAAAGACAAGGTCAAAAATATTAAAAAACAAAAATAAAATCATGTGAAGGGATTTTTTTATGGAAGTCAACACAAGGATCAGTAAAATGACAAGGTTTCATCTAAATATGATTGAATCCATTTGATAAAGTCTGTGTGGGAAAAGAGGCTGCAGTATGTAACAGTGTCTCTGTCTGTCTGCGTGCCTGTTGATACGCTGCTTTAAACCTTCAAGCATCAACTTTTACATCACATCAGATCTTCACCCATCTGGACTTTACAGACTGGACGCTGAGAGACAGTTTAAGGGGGGGGAAAAAAATCTCTTATCCATCTATCTGCACTTCTCTTTAGTTGTGCTCAGTTGCATAATATCACGGGTGTTTTCAACTAAAGACAAGCGCGAGAATATCATGTCACTGTAGAGCACAGCAGGACCACACTGTTGAGGACATGAGCTCATGAGAGAAATGTAAGACACGAGGGGGAAAAAATAAAAAATAAAAAAGCATAAAAGTGGAGGTTTGGTTCATCACTCACCTCCTGATCATCGGTCATCAGTCATCCGGCGGAGTTTAATTCCCACTAATAAACTGTGGCGCTCTGTGCCAGCAGCAGCAGCAGCAGCAGCAGATGTGAGTGATGGACACACACACGCACGCACACACACACCACACACACACAGCTGTAAAATATCCCTGCGGTCCAAATGCAACTTTCTCCTCAGAGCCTCCACCTGTGAGCGGCAGCATCAAGTCCGGCAGCCCGGTTCAGTCCCGATCGTTTTGTTATGTGCAGTCTGTAGACACCGAGCGGCGAGAAGAAGCGCCACTTCCGCTCAAATCTTTCAAAATAAAATTTAAAAAAACCTTGTCGCTTTTCACCGTAACGCTTAATTGGACTCAGCTGCGCCTCATAGTAACCGACTTCTCAGCCTGATTGGATTAAATGAAAGCCTTTTAAATCCGATGAATGTGGGTGTAGGTCTCTGGATGTCTCTGTGTGTAGGTCTGATTTATTGATCAGAGATGTGGGGGGGTGTTCTGACCTGTTGTGGGACAGAGAGCACATATTTACCTGCTAATTAATCTATTTGCCCTCTATGGCACGCATGCTGACCTTGCTTTGTTTTCAGTGCTAATCACTCACAAACAGCTGATTAAAATGTAGATGAGGTAGACATTTCCATCAGTCTATTTCAAGCCTTTTTTTTTTTAGCTCTTAGTAATGACAAATATTACAGATTAATCAAGTAATAAAAATAGCTATGTTTACTTTGATACACTCTTGAAATTAATATCTAATCTATATACTATATGTAGATTACACATTTTAAAATATATTGGTCTCTCAGAGGTTGTCTAGGCAAGAAACAAGCAATCAAATGCACCAGAATTAGATGTTTAAGAGATTTAAAAGAATAAATAAATAAATAAATAAATAAATAAATAAATAAATAAATAAATAAATAAAATTGATCAGCCACTATTTTGATCATCAGTAAATCGTTTAACTGTTCGGCGGGGCAAAATAAGCTATAAGAACATGTCACGTTGGGATCGGCTCCCACCATTCATCATTATACCTGCCAGGCAGCTGATGTTCAGAATGAGTTGCCGGGTCTCCTTATGATTTCCTGCTCCTTCTACTCTCTGTGCAGGAAGTATTTCGACGTTGGAGTACAACCTGGCCCCAGATCTGCTGTGTAGTAATTTGATCAACGACTAGTCAAGACGGGGTAATAAGGTTAGGTTAGGTTGATGGTAGTTTTCAATTGAGTTAGAACTAACCATTCCGCACAGCTTGAGCCTGGAGCCTTCAGGGGCCCCCGGGAGCAGCTGGGAGCTGTTTGTTTTTCTGCCCCGGTCAACAGGAGCCTTGATGGTCACAGGTTACCAGTGTTGGGAGAAGTACTCAGAAGTGTTAACTTAAGTCACTTAAGTGACAGCAGCATACCACACAAATATTACTTTAGCTTTTAAAAGTAGAGCGGTGAAGTTAGTTGCTTTCCACTGCTGTAGATGACCTCATGTCATCCCAGAAATACCGTGAGAACACTGTGCATGAGAGTTCATTACGCTGCTCTTCCAGAAAAATGCACAACTTTACTTTGGAGGGAAGCCGTCCCGTTTCCTGTTGGGTGTCTCTGTGCGTGTGGCTTAACGGCCGGCTGTGAGCGCAGGAGCCGCGGCTCTGCTGGAGCCTCGCAGCAGCTGACTGGATCGGATCGTTGCGGGCGACAGTTCAGCAGGTTGGACGACTTCATCACAGAATATTCCTAGAAATAAACAAGGAACCAGAATGTTTCCCTCCACTCTGACTCTGAGTCTCCCATTCATCTGGGCGATAAAGGTGTCCTCTGTTTAAATGTGGACCCGTGCACACACTGAGTAGAAGGGGCCACCCACACTTAAAAGATTATTAAGTAGCCTATTCGAACGAACAAAACCACCTTTTTTAAGCATTTTAATGTTGCCTCAGGTAAAGTTTGTGGCCCTAAGTGTGAAATGAACAGTAAAAGTCGGTTTATTTTAAACTCTCTTTCCAAGTGTTTGCTGAGAAATGACCACAGCATTTTTGTTGCAGCATGTCTACATTTAAAGGGGCACTATGTAGTTCTGGAGAAGAAATACAGAGGGGGCAAGAGGAAGTGGTTGAAATCTCCCCCTATGACATGGGACAACCCTTCAACCCGCACGCCTCATCAGCTGACATTGATGGTGTTTACGATACGACCGGACTTAACAAGATGGCGTCTTCCGCTGTGGCGGTTTCTCTTGCATTGCTGCAGCAGTCCCAGTGTTACCACAGTGCCATTTGCCTTTTTATCTGATGAAGATGGAAAAGCATGGACACTGACAGCTCATCCGCAACTTTACGTGCCGTTACATACTGAGACATCAGCAAACTGGCTGCAATTTTTTTGAAAACGTGTTTCAAAGCAAAGGACCATTATACATTGAAATGGCAAACCGTTCTCTCAACCCTTGGTTTGAAGTGTGCATCTGAAAAATCTCCATTTAGAGAGCCATGTAGCAGTGGGTAGGGCTCAATGGTAGGGCCAAGGGGGGAATTGTGACTGGGCATACTAATAATGCACGTCCAAAGTGTTAGTATTTCCACATCCCTCAAATGCTTGCTTTCACACCACCGTATATCCAAAGTCTTGAACAATTTACAATTCATCCCAGTTCAACTTAATTTAACCAACAATTTAATTTCCGAGGTCAGTATGTCAACTGAAACGAATAAACCCATGAAAATACACTACATCTACATATTTTACCACTCTGACTATGAAAGTCTTTGCGCTAGTGAGACTGGTGAACATTACTTTTTGTTATACCTTGCTGTTATAGTGACAATAAATTGAATGATCGTACTAATAAATAAGGACCTTAATGAAACTGCAGGGTTTGGACCTAGAATCATCTGCGTACCTTCCCGCCAGTGTTGTGCGTTCAGGCATTGCCTGTGGCAAGCGTTAAATGTTGAGCCTCGGCATACTTGTTGATTAGTTTCCTAACATTATGAATCCCTCAACCCCTCAACTGGTTTAAAGTAGACCACAGACCCCCATTTGGTAACATTTCGTCCCAAGGTCCCCCATCTGTTGAAAATTGTACTCTTAGATGTTTTATTATAGAAAATGTATGGAGAAGACACTTTTGTCAAGACCAAGATTGTTAGACTGTCTCAGCCAGCTTCCAGCCCGGCCTTCAGAGAAGTTCTGCCTCTGCCGACGGCCTCCAGAAGGCTACCGCCTTGGCCACTCTGTTTTGGACCTATGCCCCTGCCTCCTTGCCTCCCTGAGTTTGTCCTTTTTGTGCCTGTTTTTCCTGTTAACCTGTGTTTTATTTGTTAATCAGTCCTATCAATTTAAGCCTGTGGTTCTCATATACTCTTTGTCAGTTCATTTGTTGTTTCATTGCATTGGTGTGTGCAGTCCGTTAGAGTACCAGCCTCATGTTAAACCTGAGTGATGGAGCAATGCATTGACAACAGTAACTGGTCCAGCTGCAGTTTTGTCGATCTCCTAGGACTTCACGTTACCAGTCAAGTCATCAGATAAAATAGATTGTTCTTTACTGGCCACTAATATTAGCAGTGCTTCATAATCCAACATTAGCAACCTGTGCTCCTACCCTGCCCGTCTGCACTGGTACAAGGGGAGCAGCACTTTTCCATTACCTGTCTTTATCTGTCGTTTGCAGCTGCCCTCCTGCACTGCTGTCTGTCTCAGCCCATCAGAAGATGCCATTTGATGCTCCAATAATGACAGATGGTCCTGCTCACTTCTAGATTTTATCTGCTCCCCTACATTTCTTAACAGACTATCCTCTCTGACAGCAGACATCACTGATGTCTGTAGGCACACAAGCAATTGATCACTTGCCCCAGTCCCCAGGGTTTGTGAGGGACTTCAAGTAAATTATGTTTGTGTTGCTTGACATGCAGAAGTAAGATGACAGGCTGAAAATGCACCAGACCATCCATGTTAAAAAGTAGGTTATGCCATTCTGGGCTTGTGAAAGCAGTCACCACTGGCCCTGCTTGACTGCATACGCAGACTGTGTGGACCTGCAATTATGATAATAAAAGGAATTAATTTAAAGGGCAAGCAGGGACGTGGTTTAAGGCAGGCTGCTCGTGACTTCCCCCGCTGTCCTCTGAAGGTGACTGTGTGCTCACATGTAGCCTGTATAATCCGCTACAGCTGGTTTAGGCAGTGAACAATGCTGTCAGTCAAATCTGGTGCACTGAATCCAAATTTGCATTTAAACAGAAGATCGGTTGGCTTCCAAGTGGACGTTGTGTTGTGTGAAATAAACCAGAGTGATACATACACTATATAGCCAAAAGTATTCACTCACCTGCCTTGACTCGCATATGAAGCTTAAGTGACATCCCATTCTTAATCCATAGGGTTTGATATGACGTCGGTCCAGCCTTTGCAGCTATAACAGCTTCAACTCCTCTGGGAAGGCTGTCCACAAGGTTTAGGAGTGTGTTAATGGGAATTTTTGACCATTCTTCCAGAAACGCTTTTGTGAGGTCACACACTGATGTTGGACGGGAAGGCCTGGCTCTCAGTCTTTGCTCTAATTCATCCCAAAGGTGTTCTATCGGGTTGAGGTCAGGACTCTGTGCAGGCCAGTCAAGTTCATCCACACCAAACTCTCTCATCCATGTCTTCATGGACCTTGCTTTGTGCACTGGTGCACAGTCATGTTGGAACAGGAAGGGGCCATCCCCAAACTGTTCCCATAAAGTTGGGAGCATGGAATTGTCCAACACCTCTTGGTATGCTGAAGCATTCAGAGTTCCTTTCACTGGAACTAAGGGGCCAAGCCCAGCTCCTGAAAACAACCCCACCCCATAATCCCCCCTCCACCAAACCTTACACTTGGTACAATGCAAGTACCATTCTCCTGGCAACCGCCAAACCCAGACTCGTCCATCAGATTGCCCGATGGAGAAGCGCGATTCGTCACTCCAGAGAACCCGTCTCCGCTGCTCAAGAGTCCAGACCACTGCATTCGATGCTCTGCATTGCACTTGCTGATGTATGGCTTGGATGCAGCTACTCAGCCATGGACGCACTGTTCTTGAGCTAATCTGAAGGCCACATCAATGTTGAAGGTCTGTAGCGATTGACTCTGCAGAAAGTTGGCGACGTCTGTGCCTCAGTATCCACTGACCCTGCTCCGTCATTTGACGTGGCCTACCACCTCGTGGCTGAGTTGCTGTCATTCCCAACCACTTCCACTTTGTTATAATACCACTGACAGTTGACTGTGGAATATTTAAGAGCGAGGAGGAAATTTCACGACTGGACTTTGCACAGGTGGCATCCTATCACAGTACCACGCTGGAATTCACTGAGCTCCTGAGAGCGACCTATTCTTTCACAAATGTTTGTAGAAACAGTCTGCATGCCTAGGTGCTTGCTTTTATACACCTGTGGCCACGGAAGTGATTGGAACACCTGATTTCAATTATTTGGATGGGTGAGTGAATACTTTTGGCAATATAGTGTAGGTGTGTGACATCAGCATGATTCATCAGTGTTCTAATTCTGAGAACAACCTTTGTGCACCTGGCTGCCACCATCGCTGCTGCACCTTCAATCAGTTTTTTTTTTTTTTTTTGACGTTTTTGCTTTAGTTTACACAACAACGATACACCCTTGTTGCCTTTACATTCTGTAATTATATCTGTGTCTCATGTACATACACACATATACACATGCACCTCATCCCTGCTGTCCAAATTTTTACTCTGCATACTCTGTTTCTGTTTTTCTTGCTTTCTTTATTATCATTATTATTGTATACATTTGTATCTACTAATTATGATTTATTGTTTCTGTAGAGGAGTCTCGAAGCAAAATAATTTCCCAAGTGTACTTGGGTACAACCGGACTGACAATAAACATCTTGAATCTTGATTTCAAAAGCTAAACTTAAAGCTTAAAGCTGTTATCGGTAGTTGTATCATTAGATTATGGATTTAGTGACGTTGTGTAATCAAAAAGGGGACACTCATTTCTGTATTGCTGCCGGACACAGCACGCAGTTGTTCCCAGCAATCAGAGCTCTGATAGCCCACTCTACACTGTACACAATCAGTGACCAGCGTTTAAACAAACTGGAGCATTTAGAAAGAATCAGGTGGTTGTTGGGGAGCAGAAGGAGAGTCGTTATTTTACCTATATTTGACATTTAACAGGTGAATACAAACATATGCTAATGTCGCTGCATATCATATGCTAATGTTCCCATTATAGCTTGTTTGTGCCGCCACTTTGTCAGCAGCAGGCAAGACAAAAACAACAAAAAAACAGTAATCTACTGTACTTTTCCCACCTCAGCCATTAGCCAACAGCTGTCCTTTATGACCAGTATATTAATAATTTAGCTTGGACAATTTCAATTTAATAATGTACTTTACTTGGTAATTCTGAGGTTTTGATTTTGGTTTTGATTTAGTAAAGTGTGCCTATTTAATTTTCTACATGTAGTTTAACTGTGTTACTCAAATAGCATCTGTGGTATCTAGGCAAATAAACATAGCAGATTCACCTTCAGCAGATATACAATAAAAAGGGCTTAGATTGGGACTGAGGCTAAATAACACTACATCCAAACGTCCCCCGGTGCATATGGCACAGTGAAGTGTAACATGTCTTTCTGTCAGACATCCTGATAAACTGTTCTATTTTTTCCTCTGTGGGTTCCTGTAACGCTAATGCAGGATGATGGTTCAGCAGAACTGCCTACACAATTTAGTTCCTGTCAGTCCGAGTTTACACCTCGTTCATCTGTGTGAACATGAACAACGCAGCTTTTATACCCACTGGATGTGGATCACCTGACCTGTTCCGTGGTTTTGGGGTTTCAGATGGCAAAACAGGTGTCAGTGTGATTGTCTCTCATTACGTGATGTACTGGTAAACTCTCTGTTGGATATCCCGGAATAGACTCCAAACCCTGTGATCCTGTTAACATATGGATGGAAGGGTCGAATGTCCAGTGACTCACACCAAGGTGACGCAATCTCCATTTATGGAATTGTGCCTTTGTTTAAGGCTGCAAGTGCTCATGTGATAAATGTGCAGATTATTTAGTGCAATGCTGTAATGCTCTCAGAAAGATAAACCATTGAGTTCGAGGCTGAAAAAGTTGATGAAAAGAAAGGAAGCGGTTGTGTAAACCCCACAACTGACGCCCAGCCTGACGAAGAGGATGCTAGTCGACACGGAGCCTCCTCAAGTGTTTGTCATTCATCACACTGAATGCACAAACAAGTGGGATCTTGTCCTTTGTTCTAAAAAAGGATCGACTACTACATCACAGACAGCAAAAAAGACTTGTATCCTGTAATCTCAGCTCTTGCTGGTCTCGTCTCTTTCAGGCCGAAGAAAACAAACCTCGTCTTGCCATTCTGTGCAATAACATTCTTAATATGTAGGTTATTAAAAAAAATCCCCAAATGGTGGCCAAGAACATTATGACTTTTCTATCGCTAACATATTGTTTTCATTTGTTTATTTTTTAAGATGATATTCCCAGTTTCGCGAACAAAGCCATTTTTCTCTAGCGCTGCCATAAAAAAGAGTCACTCTTTATTAATGTTATATGAGCTTCCAGAGCTTACAGAAAAACACTCTCGTATTGTAATTGGATTTCTCTATCTCCCAAATAGCAATTTCCAGATCAGTTCCGCTGTCGTAAGCTATTATTACACTGTTGCCTGTCAAAAATAAGAAGTGAGATTCAAATAGTATATACATTCAGGCCAGACTGCTTAAATGGAGCAGTCAGGACTACAATTACAACAGTTACTTGTGACTTAAAGAGGAGGGACTTATAAAGTGAAGAAATATTTCAACAGTTTGGGAAATAAGAGTCAGCCTCCAAATCTCGCAGCAGCAGCAGCCTCGCTTGACACGTATGGAGAAGTAGCCACGTAGCCAGTGTTTCTGCTCTGACCTGTTAATATGTGGCTAGAACACGATAAAAACAGAATGTTTTCTTAGGTTTCTCCCCAAATCTGGTAATGATGTCTCAATCTCGACTTCAGAATAGGTGCTGCTTGACATCACCATCAGGGGTTTTGGTCGCACAGCAGCCAGTGAGGACCGACATTTGGCAAAGAATGGTTACTGAGGGTTTTTATGGTCGTACATCAGGCCACCTGCCAATACAAGTCAGGCTACAAACAGTGTCTTCAAAGTTTGCTCAGGGCAAAGGATGCAACTAAAAGAGGTCTGTCTCCTGTCTGTTCAAGCACCAAGCATCAGGTACTTCTGGGTTGTTGTTGACTGCTTGAAGAAGTGCCCTTTTCTCAAGGCTTTTTTCCCTGCAGATGAGCTAATTGACCCTTCCTAAGAACAACTAACTTTTACTCTGTGGTCCAATAACAGTTGAGTAAGGTTGGTAACCGAATTAAAACCGATCAACTTTACAGTTTCCTGAAAATTACATGTACTGTGTGCTAAGTTTTTATCTACGTTGGAAAGAAAAAATAACTTTTGGTTAAAAGATATTGCTGGGGGACCAAGAAAAGTGGCACTCAACACCCTGACCGTGTGGTTATTTTGTTGTCTGACATCACAAGTCATCAGCTGAACATCAATACCATCACCAAAGACACCTACATTTCAAAGGTAACATTACAAAGAAAAGTCACATATTGATGCATCGACACATCACATTGTATACAGTCACAACCAAGCTTAGCTAATGTTAGAAAAATGCTAACAGGCTAGCTAATGTATAACAGTCTGTAGTCAGGAATTAATATACAATATTTTAGTGGTAGTAAGGGGACACACTCCCTGGCAGTGCAGGAACTATGATGATTGATAATGTTATTATTAACATTAATTGGTATTCCAAAAATATCCAGAAAGGCGACAACCATAGAGTGATTCTACTGTAGCATACCTCATTGTCATGTCATCCTGTCTGTGCATTTAGTCCTATTTTCTCCCAGAGGGGCTATAAGATGGAACCAGCAGGCAGAAGTCTTATTTTTTCCCCGTGAATTCACAGGAGACCTGATGCATCATGTATGGAAGCATTGGCTCCATCCACAATCACAGTTAGTTTTGCACGCTTAGTCTCTCCAGCTGGGTTCTGCACCTTTAATAGAACCCTTCGAGGTTCGGTCGTGGGTTAAACTCATTTTTTAAAAAGCTCTGTAAATTGTGGGACAGGGTTGCTTGACTTAAAACCCCAGAGCGGAACCAGGATAAAATGCCAGATCAAGGTCTCATTCAAACTCCATCCATCCATGAGATGAATCCCAGAGAACACCGGTTGTTAGGTGAAGGTGTAAAGGGCTCTGGGACATATCCAGAGAGCATCCTCAGGCTAAATCTGAGCAGTAGGAAGTTTAAATGACAGACAGATTTCTATCATTGGAAATCAAACAAGAACCTGCGTTTTAATCCTCATCTTATGTGAGTGCAAATCATTGGAGAAGGTTGTGTCCCTGCAGATTTGTTACAGTCCAAAAATATGCAGTGTTTTGTATGCACAGTGGATTTTGTATCTCAGTCAAAAACCTTGTTAAAAATGGAAAAGACTAAATTACACACTTGGGACACTATGACGTAGGTGATACCGCTTGCGTGATTAGTGGGAATTGAGGTGTTAGTTCGAAATGAGGTGTTGATCCCATTCAATTTTTTAGAGGGCACCCATTACAACTGTTCTCAGACCGTCCTCGTTCCCAGGTCATCATATACCAACATGATGACACACCCTTTACGTCTCATATCGAGGCACAGGATACTCCATACAGTGGCTTCTCAGCTAACTCCAATGCAAATCCATCTGGAACACTTTTAGATGCTCAAAGCGAGTCAGGTGATGTGTAGTAAGTATGCGTAGGGTTGGGATTGGTGGACTTCCACTCAGGAGATTGCTATTTGTGCCCTGTGCATATTTAATTAAATTCATTTACATAATATTGATGACTTACCACACTTACGTAACATTACATAACATAACCCCAACCATGATCTTTTCCTTAAACCTAACCAAGTAGATTTGTTGCCTAAACCTGAGCAAGCTGTGACCATTTCAAATTGTTAACCACATGCTAGAACATGTCTTCTGATGCTGACGGGCATAGAAAAACTGTCATTAGTATTTGAGGACCTGGGAATGAGAATGACTTGGTTGTTCATTACAGTACATCGGGTTATTCTTTTCTGACCTTACTGTCAACAACTCAACTTAAAATACTTCTTTGAGTCCCTGCCTTGACTCTCAACCTCAAGCCCATTCATTTGTACAATTTGTACTCGTTGTAGCTTTAAATCTATTAAACTGGTCACACATATATACCATTCATTTTTATAAAAAAGGCTGTCACTGTATCTTTCAGCTAAAATGACTAAAACAGGAAGAAATAGTACATTTAGTTGGTGTCTGTGGGATTGAGTCAAAATAATCTACATTGTGTTATGTATGTGTTACGGAAGTATGACTGGCGTTAATTCATTAGACAGCTTAATCAGACACATTTTGTTAATTACTGCATTTAACTATAGGGACAGCAACAGTGTAGCTTACTTAACTAGCTAGTGGGAGATAGCATTTTTTAGGTAACCGATGAAAAAACATGCTGTAGCTGTACATACATAGTCCCTATTTGATAAATGACAAAATAGTTTGACTATGTAAGTAGCTTATTACAACACATATTGACATTTTTTGTCAGGCTGTGACCTCTAGTGGATCTACTAGTAAAACAGGAAGTCAGGCGAAGTTGTCCAAAGAGTGAGATACAAAGGGAGAAGGTCGAAGACAGATGCTTCGGTCAAACAAGCAAGGGACGGTCTTGTACCTGTAGCTAAATGAGTAATCATTAGTATTTGATTTGTCCTAGACCACAATGTTGTCAAAAACCTAACAGAGCAGTTTCATGCCTAAACCTAACCTGCATGTTGCTGGTGTGCTGCAGCGGACATGTTGTTTTGGGAGCGACTGACAATAGACCTGGTCCATTGGTGGTTCTCAGAATCCATGAAAATACAATTTGTCTGGTATTATTTCTTACTCAGTGCTTTTAGACAACAATGACACCAGCCCTGTTTATTTCACACTCATGATTAGCACAGCCCAGTAGGCTGTCTGCTGACCCATTCATGTGTTTTCATGACAGGAGCAGAGACGCTCTCTGTATTCTCCTGCTGGTTACAGTTAATTGGTTTAGAATTGTTCAGTGAATTCCAATTCTGGTGAGGACTGGAGGGTCAAACACATTATTGTCACACAAACAAACACACACACACACTACCATATGCACAAACACACTGTTCTTACACTCTCTGGTTTTGCCACATAGTTCCTCCTATACAGTCCGTATAATGTCTTCCTTTGTCCGAGATTCTCTCTCCCTACAACCACCACAGAGCTATGATGACTAACAGTCATATGACACATAAAAGAACACATTGTTTAAGAGTTATATCACCAAGCTACATCTGTCCAATCAACACCATGGCTTTAAGTGCAGCCTAAAATGGAAGCACAGGTGTATTGCACTTTACCACTTTGTCAAAATATGTGGTCTTTCTTTGAGAAGCTAAGCATAAATCCATATGGCCTGCTTGTAATTATGACTTTAGTTACTGCAAAGTGTGCATACACATTTCACACATGCTGTACATGTGTAATGCAATGTATTGGGCTAGCAGCTGCACTGTTAAAACATTAATAAATGCTTAATTTAGTGGCACCAAACACCACCTGGGTCAAAAGATATCAGTGAAACAACACTGTACTGCATACTGCTCTTGTATAAACCTGTGAAATGCAACAGTAGCTGATGTATTTTTGGCTACCAAGCTAGTGCTACAGGCTTGGCTAGCTATTTCTATTTCTGAGTTATCTTATGGCCTTTTACATGATCCTGTCAGTTCTGGGGCTCATAGAGACTACATTCAAAATGAAAAATAGCGATAGAAGATGGCAACAGGCTTGGATAGGATCAGTGCAGATGAAGACATTGGTGTAAGTCGAGTAACACAACTTACAATGCTTAAATCAGTGTGTTTCTTTGATTAATGTGAACAACCACAGCCTAACAATACAGCAGCCTGGTCAGTGGCCTAACACCTCCAACTTTGACGCTGTCATTAACCCTCTTGCATCACATCTTGAATCTCCCATCTAGTGTCTTAGTATAAAGAGCAAGAAAAGCCCTAGTTGGGGGTGATTGGATGGGTCATACGCTGGACTTCAGGTTCTTGTCCTGTTTGTGATTAAGAGCCGAGAGTGATTCACTTGCGTTGTTACATTATGTAACATTAGAAGTTCTGTTATGTTAAAAGGTATCTTAAATGTTACATTATATATCATGTTATACTACATATTTTGAAAATGTTTGGTGCTTTACATTGCCGTCAGCCAGCCGCATAATACAGTGCTTCAGAGGCACAGCTGTGTTTGTGCATAGGAATACGGATGTTGTATGGTTAAGGGTCTGTAGTCCCAAGGGAAAGGGCTGTCTGACGGAAATGTCAAGTTGTCAAATGTCAAATTTTCCAAATGGGTTTTTTCAGGCGTACCATCTTTAAGGTGGCTAAAATACGTCTTGCTGTTGTTGCCATTTAGCAGTACAGTGCTTGTTGCGTCTCCACACAGGGAGAGAGCTGATAGTCATCTACTGCAGGTAATACACAATCAAAACCCCCCCACTCTCACTGTAAGGCCTCTAAACGAGCTGCTGTACTTGACCATTGGGAGTTAGAACGGGTTGGAACATCACCAACTGCTCTTAGCGACCCTACCACAGCTTCTGTGTTGGGTGGCACTGATGTTGGTGGAACGTGCTACTAAATAACCCCCTCCGAATAATGTAACTTCTATCATGAGCCCAATGTCAGGCTAAATAAATGAATGAAACGAAACAAAATTCAGTCTGATTATCTCCACAAAGCTAATACTGAGATGCCTGAAAAAGATGATTCTGCTCAGAGCTCGGTGAGGTAGCTTTCAACAAAAGTTAAGAAACAGCCCAAAACGATATGGAATGATGTGCTATGTCATCGACAATTACTTATTAATGCTTGGAGAGCCTATAGTATAATGTCAGTGGTCTAGACAGCTGCTTCCACTCGGCTTTAACTTGAAAGGTCCTTAACAGGCATGAAATCCTCTAAAATTGCGATGGGAAGAGCAGTGATTTATGTTTATGCAATGTTGGGGACCACAGGTGGAGTAACATAAGTAATGACCACCCACATGAGCTACAAACAGCAACAAGTAAAATGGAGGGAGAGAGTCCAGGGTCGCTCAGTAGCTCATATTACCCCAAATATTAAATACCCACAATATGGTATTGATGGTAAGAGCAGGCAGCTGAAGTGTATCGGTGCAGCTTCTCTGCATTACTGAAGAGCCTCCTTTATGTCTCCAAAGTCCAACAAACATTAACAAGTCAATTGGCTAGACCAATCAATTATCCAATAAAAAAAAATAAAAATGAAACAGTCTTTATATCTTTAAACAAATAAACGCAAAATTGAGTATGGAGATTTAGAGATTTAGTGTGTAGAAAAGCCCAGAAAGACACGCTTATGTGAAATCTGTAGCTGTGTTGTTCAATGATCCATGAAGCAATCCATGCTACGTCAGCTGTCCAACCTACCGTGGAGTGTGTCCTGAGCAAAAAGTACAGAGTGAGTATCAATAATTATCAATACTAATATTTATTTTTATTGATTTTTTTTTTTTACAACCTCTCGCTATTGTGCACAGTGACCCTTGCATTCACCCCTAGCAGCGGCTCTGAGCCGATATTTAATCACGTGTCAGGTCAGACTCGACCCATTAACGAAAGAAACATTTGGGTGACTTACTTTTGTACTTTAAAACTCAGGATGTGTTAAAGTACTAAATTATCCATCAAAAGATCCCGACTATGACACACAAAACAATTAGCAGACGAAAAAAAGCCTGCATGAATGAAATGACTTGTTCCAAAAGCTTTTTCGGGTACTCCACAGACGTATCTTCATGCTATTTCTTATGGTTGTGCTTAGCTTGGCATAATGTTATTCTGACAAACCTACTGTATAAGTACCTCATACAGCTCCAAATCAAAAGACCCACACCATCACTTTAAGATCAGAGTGGTAGTATAGATAGAAAAAAGTTATAACTGGACACTCCTTATACAACACAAAGCGATCTGCATCTGTACGTTCAGTATTGGTCTTGTGGGTAATCCCTGTCTGGGTCACTGATTTAAATGTTTTGCAGGAAGGAAATTCCTGTGGTGAAGTCGAGTTAGAGGAGGGATGATGTGAGGCTTTATCCACCTGCTCAGTGCACCGTCTTTCAGAGGGGAAACATGCTTTTCAGCTCATGGTCATGGGACGAAGTGGAGGCTGCTGCGCTCACATGATAAACTGGGCACCATGTTGACCTTAAATAAATCAGCCCAAACCTCCAGATTAGACTGAAGCATGATGCATTATGGGACAGGTTTACCTTGCATCATAATAACCACAGGCTCATGTGTAGATTGGACATCAGGGTACATGACTGCCCCCAGTACAAGATATACGATAAAGAACACATTTACAGTACAGTAGTGCCTCTGAGCTGTTTTTGCACTCTCTACATGACTGGCAGTGTGCAGCCGGCTGCAGCCATCTACCGAGGGATTTACACCGAGTCTAAGAAAGCCGATACAGGTAACACTGCTACGACCTGAACAGTGATCTGATCGCGCCTCTGCTAATCCGCACAGCCACAGCTGTGATAGCGAAATCTTCATCATAAAGCTTGCTCCTCTCCCAGCTCAGTGCAGCAATTGTGATGGATGGTCTTCCGTCATAAATTTCAGACCCTCTTAATTTTGAAGTAAATGTACATACATACTGGCGTTGTATTTGTGCATAAGTATGATATGTAACTGTGACTCATAATTGAAAATGTCATTTCATCTCATTGGGTTTTTCTCATTCGATCGTATTTTCAGATACAATACTAACTTTTTTGCAGCATGATCAAACACTGAAGTCAGACAGAAGTTTGAATTCTTCTCACTTTCTGTCTTTGGAAATTCAACTTTGATCATATTTTTTAATTTAAAGAGAATAAAACTGTGTTGGACACATTTGCAAGCCCTTCGTCCCTCTGGGTGGGCGGTTCCCGTGCGAGCGGATGACTGACATCTAAAAGCCAGTATTGCCAGTTGCGCTGTCATCGTCAGCCCTACAAACTGCATGGCCTCCAAATGCTGATGTCTCGTTTACTTCCAGCATACAGCTTGATGTCAACCATTAAGAGGAGGTGGCTGATGATTGCTCCGCACTTGAAGGTGAATTGCACCAAAGCAAAGCGTCCTTACCCACTGAGCTTTGCGGTCGCTATATATCTACATATACAGTGTATGTGTGCATATAAATTGTCTCTCGGCCATTTTCACCTCAGCTAGGTGCCTTTGATAGCCATCCACAAGCTTCTGGTTGTCCTCTGGCTGAATCTTTAACCACTCTCTTGACAGAATTGCTGAAGTTCAACTAAACTGGTTGGCTTCCTGACACTGACTTGTTTCTTCAGCACAGTCCACATGTTCTTGATGGGGTTCAAAAAAACAATAATAAAGTACATATAATGATTAATAATACTGAAATGGAAAGAGTATATGAGAACACATTATTGAGAGTTGACATAGATCACAAACTCTGCTGGAAACCACATATTCAGAACCAAAATATCAAGTCCATCACAATAATGAACAAAACAAAAGACATTCTTAACCTCGTTCATACTGTGTGGAGGTTTGGGGGAAAACATATGAAACAATCACAAAACGGATTGTCTTGCTCCAAAAGAGAGCAATCAGAATCACAAACAGAGCTGATTATCGCAAACCAACAAACAAATTATTCATAAATTCACAGGCACTCAAATTGTGATGTACAAAGCATGTGGCAACATGTTAACAGACTGCATCCAGAGGTCTCCTTTTCTGATCTGCACTATGCTTTTGTGTGAAGAAAACAAAACGCCACAAAAACCAACATCATGAGAAGCGGCGGAGAACGCATTCTGTTGCATGGCTGGGCTGAATCCAAGTTAGAACCTCGCTGTTATTGTCCCAGCTGACTCTGTTTGTTTTTCCTGTGTTTACTGTAGCATGATCCCACTTTTTGTTTATACGTGGAATGGTGCTTCATGCCTCGTTGCATCAAAGACATGAGAGGCATCGGTCGGCTATACATAAGCACATAGCTCTAGACCAATGCATTCATTCTGAGATTTATCGCCTGACTGGATACATCAGAGGCCAACTTAGGAAATATAGTGTTTTTGTTCCTGATAGTGCAGCTGCCCAGTAGATTTAAGTCTCCCAGCAGGGATGTGCCGTAGTCTCCTCTCATAATTCCCCATCCCCCAGGGAGTCGCTCTTTGTGGACTTTTACTCGAGTACATTTCCCATGTCTGACTCATGTAGTCTTTTTCAACTGTACACGCAAAGAATCCTGTGATTCTAATGATGATGGCAGCAGATTAGTATTAGCGCAATATTAACACATGAATACTATTCAAACCACGCAACAGTTCAGTCTTGTCATTTTCACATTACACATCATCTAATTAGCTCCTAAACATGTATGATTCTAATGCTACAATAATTCTAAAGACATCACTTTCAACTCATGGCAGTAGGGCAGCGTAGTCGCTTGCCCTCAGCTTCAAACTGTGATGTTATACCTTCCCCACAGCCGTAGTTTTGCATGTGCAGGGCTCTGCAGTCAAGTTAGCAATGACACATATGCAACATCCACTTAGATTTTTAAAAGCTAATAGACAAACATTTCACATTTTATCCCATAGAGTGTCTATAAAATTATTCACCCTCAATCAATCTTGAAGGACCAATGAACCGAGGGGTACGCCTCTGTGAATCCCCCTGGAGGGGAGGCTCACTGGAGGAAAGCCACACCTTGTGCCCAGGCTGGTACTGGGGAGCCGGTGAGCACTGAGGATCCGCCAGGGTTTGGTTGCTCAGAGAAGAGCGAGTGAGAACGGGTTGCATGGTTCTCCAAATGTCCTTACAACGGGCTACATGCACTTGGATGGAGGGAACGGCAATCTCCACATCCTGGTAGGGGAAGACGGGGTCATCCCTATGTTCCCCATAAGACCTTTTTTCTAAAAAAGGTCTTATGTTTCCCGTTTTTCCCAAAAAGGGACCTATGTTCCCCTGTAGCAATACAAACCGGGGAGCATAGGTTAGGGTTAGGGTTATGTTAGGGGTTAGGGTTAGCCCGTAGGCCTACATAGGCCTATTTGCCATGGAATTTTTCAGTAATGGTGGAAAAAGTAACAGACCGGGGAACATACATGTTCCTCAGTCTCATACAAAGAGGGGAACATAGGACCCGGGGAACATAGACATGCTCCCGGGAAGACTTGTGGCTGCCACTGGAGGTGGTAACCTGAAGTGACGCTGGAGGAGGCATCCAGCACTTTGCAGAAAAAGCCTGCCAAACCTGGGATGTGAACTGGGGTCCCCGATCTGACATAATGTCACTTGGGAGGCTGTGGATTCAGAAGCGGTCTCAAAAGTGGAGGGCAGCTTTGGCAGGAGAACAGAGTGAACTGACTTGGAGAAACGGTCGATGATGGTGAGAATGAGGATGGGGCAGTCCAGTGACAAAATCCACCACTAGAGGTGACCAGGGGCGACTAGGCACAGGCAGAGGCCTTACTATGGGCACAAACCAGGCAGGCTGCAACAAAATCCTTGGAAAGGCTGAGCCACCAGAAATGTTGCCGGAGGAAAAGGAGAGTCCACTGAACTCCAGGATATAAGTGGCATAATAGGCTGAGGGTCTGCTGACACGGAGTCAGGGGGGTAGAGGCGGGAGGGAGGACTAGGGAACATCTAGCCTGTCAGTAGTTAAGTCGCTTAGCAGAGTGCCACTCCTGGAGAGCTAAAACCACAGCCAGCAATTCCCAACTTCGTATTCCTTTCAGGAAAGGTGTCATGAGAAGTAGGCATTTTGAGTGAGAGCATTAGGTTGGGAGAGCACCGCCCCTACTCCGGCGCCAACCTCCACCACAAACTGGAGAGTAGGATCGGGATGCTGGAGAACCGGAGCATTAGTGAACAGTTTCTGGAGAGTAAGGAAAGTGGATTCGACTCCGGGGGTTCATCTGGGTTAACTGGGGGAGGTAAGCTGGGTGAGGTGTGAATTGTTGAATTGTTGAATTGTAGAAATGGGGGTGGACCACTCCTCCACTGCTCGAGTTCTAGCAGGATCAGGTTAAAGTTGCAATAATAATAAACTGCATTTGCAAAAAGCAAGCATATTTGTCCGCTCCTGTGTTGAACAGTATTAAAAACTTACATTTAAATCAGAATCAGATCAGATCACAACTTTCAACATTTAACTTTTTGTTTTGGTTTTACTGTGTGTTTCAGTCCCATTCCTGTTAACTGCATTTCCAGAAGAAGCAGAAAAAGGTTTTCAGCAAAAAAATGCAAAGAAAAACAAATCTAACTTACACCATCTGCTCAGCACCAATATATACAGCAGATGGTGTAATATACAGTATATATCAGAATGTAAGTGAGTGTGTTAAGGGAGGACTGAGAAAAGACCTGGTAATATGTCAAGGACATAAAAAGAACAAGTGTATCCTTGGGCAGACTGTGTCCTGCTTGATGGGGATTTCTAGAAGAGGCATTCAGGCAAGGTTACAGATTATATGGTGAATGTTTAGCTTGTTGCAAGGTATATATTTTCTTTTGAGGTAGAGGAGACAATAGAGCTGATAGGAAAAGTAAATATTAGACATACACTTTTTGTTTTTCAGCATATTATGTAGTTTTTCTGCTTCAAAATTGAATTACTGAAACTAATTTTTTGCATTGTATTGGAGCATTACAAATATTATCTATCTTTGTCCTCCGTCTACACAATGCATATACTGCCTTGTTGAGCAGTATGCTTCTGTTCTTACTTATATTCCATTTAATTTGTTCGTTGAAACTAAACTTGACCACGTTTGTATTAATTCTTACTTATTTCATGCAGGCATTTCACCAAATGTGTCACACTTGAAATATATACTCAAACTTTCCATGTAAACTTTTGCTTTCTTTAATAAACCCTGACTGAATAAACACTGACTGAAGTGGATAAACTGACTGAACATTCCTCAGGGCCCAAGGACAAATGAATACTGTTGTGGCTTTTTTCTGTTTCCAACCCAATCAAATAGAACTCTAACATTTGTACAGCTGTTACAACACTTCAATTAAATATTTTTCTGCCAAGTTTCATCTCCTTATAAGTAATTCGGTGAGGCTGAGCTCAATCAGATCCTGTGTACTGTTTCATGTTGAAGTAAACAGTAACCCCTAAATTCCACCAGATCTGTGTTTATTCCATGTCCGACCCACCACAGCAGCAGAGCTGATTGTTGTGTTTATAACACAAGCACATAACTGCCGTCGAGCATGATTATGTAACTATCGTTGGAACTCTCCGGTCTCACAACTCTATACTATTGTATCTATGTATCTGTTGTTTTGTATTATTTATTTACAACATCTATCCTCTCCACCAAGACCATTGTTATTATTATTATTATTATTATAAGTAGTAGTAGTAGCACTAGTAGTTTATTAATAATTCATATATATTCTATATGGTGGTTTTGTTTTTGTTTTTTGTGGATTTGGAGTTTTGTTCTTTTTTTTCTGATCTCTTTTTAAGGCACACTCTACTCAAAAGTCAACATTCGGACATTCATGAACAACAATGGAGGAGAGGATAATAATCACTATTTGTGGACGTTTGTGGACGCCCAGAGCTGTACGATAACACATCTACTTGTACCAAGACAGGACAGATAAGGAGCTGATGTGAAGGGAGACAGTCAGGCTATCTGGTAAGTTTGGGAAATACGTCTCAGCACAGCATAGCTTTTATCGATCCAAACTCCATTCAGGGATCAAGCATTTTAAAAGTTGTTTGCTTGTCGTCTGGTCGACAGACCTGATGAAGCGTGAGCTCAGGTTTCTTAAAAGACGTCATCATGATGTTGTTATTTCGGCGTCCTTCTGATCCATTTATTGCGGTCAGATCACAGAGAAATCTCCTCGTTTTGGGTTCATACTGATGCGGTTCACGGTTATTTTTATTGGTGTTACTCGCAAGTTGACGCGATTAAAAATTTATAACCCTGCGATCAAACACGGCATAACAAATCTCTGTACCAATGCTGTAACAAAAGTAGCTGAAGTCCAGGCTGCCTTGCTCGTGCCCAGGACAAGATGATCTCTTAAGGCCCCTGCAGCCCCTCCCAGGGCCTGGGACAACTGACCTGCTGTAAAAGTCTTTCAAAGTTGGTCTCAGCTTGATGGGAGTCCCATTAGTTCTTCTGGTATTTGATCATAAATCATAGAATTGAACAAACTGATATGTTCTACCTTTTGTTGGTGGATCCGTAGGAAGAAGGAGACACACTGCCATGTGATGAAGTTATACAGATAAGCACTCCTTCACTGCTTGCCCTGCAAATGTTGCACAATAAAGTGAATATGAAGCAGCGATGTTATATAATGATGTAAGAACTAAGGTGTTTTGAAGCTTTTTCTCTTTCTCTCTCTCTCTTCTCCTCAGCACATTAGATTTAAGAGGTTATAGTTCAGACTTGTGGGTGCTGGTGTGCAGTTGTTTAACTTTGAACAGAGCCAAGCTAGCTGCCTCCCCCGATTCCAGTTGCTAAGCTAAGCTAAGCCTACTGTCTATGGTTTCATGAACAGATTTGAGAGTGATGTCGATCTTCTCATCATAATTCTGAACTATTTCTTTAAAGAATGGGGTATATAATACTAACGTCTATTCAACGTCGGAGGCGTCTCAATTAGACGTCTCTATGACGTCGAATGATGTCTAGTGCCAGCTGGGAAGGTTTTTGATGAACATTAATTTAAAATGAATCAAAATGACACATGTATGGCTGTTTTATAAAGTAGCTCATTAAACCACATACTCTGATGAAGTGCTACACCTCAAATCTTTCAGCAGACAGGACGTGGCCTCTCCATCACAGCTACTGCAAACTGGGGCTGGATTCTGGATTAAAGGCTGTCAGTCATTTCCAATATTGCCATAAGACGGTGACACGTGACATCGTCTCAGCAACATGAGAGATAATGTTTGAGCAAATGTCAAGCGAATGACACAGATGTCAGGACAGGCTGTCCCTCTTCACAACTGAATAAGAGCTTGTCTTGGACTTCGACTCTACAATAATGTGCCGAGAGCCCCTGGCGCCCTGGAGTGGCGAGTTGGCACTGTGATGTCGTAGTCCTTGTTTCATTCAGATGTAATGTGCGGATGTACACATCCACAACAAATCTTCAAGCCTTATGTCATTTCAGAAGGCATTAAATTTAAGATTTGAAGCTCATTTTAAAAGAAAATTGTATCATATTTTAGGAGATATGCTAATTGCTACTGTGATTAACAGCATTCTCATGTCTGTACATAAAAATATGAAGCTACATTCAGCCGTGTTAGCTCAGTTATGTTAGTTAAACATAAATACAAATTGATCCCAAAAATATCTCAAAACAACTTTATTCTTAAGACACATTTCTTCTAAGGCACCAGCTTTGCATCTAAAGAACCTTTATTGTGTTTTGTTTCCGTGTGCAGTTAATTCGTCTCTGTGATGGGATTAACCCATCTCACCTGTAACTCTGGTTAACGGCAAATTAACCAACAAAGACAGCAGGCTGTATTCTCAGAAATGCCGACAGCCAACACCACACTCCCCACCTTATAAATGCACCAGGGTGTCATAACTAGTGGGAGACAGGAGACTTCAGAAGACGGCTGAACGGTCGTCAGCCCGCTGGGTTTCTGGAAATATCAGTGGGGCTGAAAAGGCTGATCATTCAATCCTGAGAAGGGCGGCTCTCAGCGGGAGTCTGATGATCGGTTTGGCTGCTCTGTGGCCTGAAACACTGCTGAGGTCGCGTCAGGGTTGGGTGCCTTGATTCAAATCCCCGGGGTCCTGCTCTTTGTCCAGGACGCCTGAGATTTATCACTTAAGATACAAATTGTCAGTATTTGTGAGGGAATGTGAGAAGTGGACGCACAACACATGCAGTGACAGGGATGTAAAATGGTAGGTAACTTCTCAGGTGGGGCGATGTTAGACGAGTTGACACATACCTCTCTCGCCTTCGTGCGTGCACTCAATCGCTCCAGCGCGGAATGCTACTTTGCTAGTGTAACAGTTGTCTGCGTTGTGTTGTGTTTGCAAGAAGGGCCGAGACTCGTTCTGCTTCAGGACCGGACTTTTATTGCCTGCACAATGATACGGAACAACTGGTCAGCTCATGGTCAAGCACAGCACTTGTTCGGTACAGCTTCATGGAGGAAAATTAGCAAGTTAGCTAAGCGTTTGAGCTATGGTCGCTAATTAAACATTCAACAAAATAAACCCTCTGTAACACATTTAGTTACATGCAATGCTGTCGCCAGCTTGCTGAACATAATATCATGATAACTGCATTATTACATGACATTGTTTACAAAGTGTGAGTATAACGCTGTGCTTCGTGTAACAATCCTACCATGAGCTCAATCCTCGCGTACTGGCACTGTGTTTACGTCACAGCCCATATTTATGTGCTGAGGAGAGCCCTACCAACCAGTGAGTGTCCGTAATACTTGAATAAGGATAAATGTGATTGGCTGTCTCTGTGAAATCAGTGCAAAGTGGAATCAACAGCAAAACTCTGTTACACTAGCATGTAGCTTAGCCCAGAACATTCCTTCGGTCCCAAACGGGGGTGAAGTTAGAAGTGACCAAGCACTTCCACGTTTTCCCTATTTAAGTACGGTTACGTGAGTAGTTACACACAGTAATATCATCACTCCTACTCATAGGAGTGATGATATTACTGCGCCAACGACGAAGTGCTCCCAGGTGTTATTCCGCCATACATTATAGTGATCCTTTTTATCTGCTTAGAAAATTGGCATGTTTCATTTGGTGTAACCACACTTGGGTCGTGTAACTACTCACGTAACCGTACTTAAATAGGGAAAACGTGGAAGCGTTTGGTCGCTTCTAACTTCACCCCCGTTTGGGACCGAAGGAATGTACTGGGCCAAGCTACATGCTAGCAAAGTGCAGCGCTAGTGCACACACGAAGGCAAGAGAGGTGTGTGTCAACTCGTCTAACATCAGGGAAGAACATAGTTCAGTATGGAAAAACGGTGGCATTTTCCATTAATAATTAATAATTCAACTGTAGCACCTCAAACACCGTCCTCCATCTGTCTCCTCAGATGGTCGGACTGAATCTCAACACCAGCTGCAACAGATCTGGGTAAGACCAGAGAATGAGCTGCTCTGCGCTCCGGCTTTGATTACTGCTGTCTTAACTTTTTTTTTAATGTTCAAAATATAGCATAATGCTTGAACACATCTATTTATAGGTGGCTAAAATACGTCCTGCTGTCGGTGCCGTTCAGCAGAACAACGCTCTGCTTCCTTGTTGGTGCTCCCTGCTGCTTCTCCACACAGGAGGAGGGCTGACGGTACATATTGATGGATTCATAATTGATCTAATCATATGTTATATATAGAGAGAGATAATTGATTTATTTTGTCATCTATAAATGATATATGTTATAATAATTTAAGTAAGTAGTTATTCTCCAGCATATCTATTTATATAAATATATATATATACGTATGTGTGTGTGTTTGTGTGTGTGCATTCTTTCCAGCTAAACAATAACCCCCTGGTGAATTTTAAAGCCCTTCTGCGTTCCTGCACCTTGTGAAAATCATGTTTTTGTACATGTTTTTTATTCAACTCCATTATTCAGTCTGTTCCATAGTTTTGCAGCAAGAATCGATACAGAAAAACCTTTGAGCGTTGTTCGTACGGACAGACTTTTTTGATTTAGTTTCCCCTGAAATGATAACCTGCTCTCTATTAAAGAATTGTTTTTGATTATGTGCCGGTAGTAGATAGTTTTTTGCCCTGTAGAGTAATTGTGTGGTTTGAAATTCCACAAAATCTGTGAATATTAGTGTGTTTGACTTTGAAAAATAATGAGCTAGTGTGATCTCGATATCTAACATTATGAGCTAATCTTACGGCTCTTTTCTGTAGTATAAAGAAGGATCGAAGTGAACTTTTAACTGTGTTGCCCCAATCCTCCTCACAATAACTGGGGAATAACTAGAGAATATGGAGAGATTTGTGATCCAAAACATGACTTACTACTGAAAATGCTTCGTGACAGTTTGGATCGTACATGTTCTATGTGAGCTTTCCAGCTGATTCTGTTGTCTATTGTGACCCCAAGACATTTTTACCCTTTCAATGTTGACACCATCTGTTTGTATCTGTACTTGAGTTTTTGCTTTATAATTACCACATTAAATCATTTTAGTTTTATTCAAATGTTATGATGAATGATGAATTTATTTCTATCAAATCACTTTTTTTATTTTCCCATTTCTGTACTGGTCACCTCTAATCCTTTTTGTAGATTCTCATTCTTGGAAATGTACTGGGAGGGAATGACAGGTTGCAGATGTTTGTTAGTGGTTTTGAAATTCCATCAATAACCCTTTTCACTACTGTCATGTCTATTTCATTAAAGTCAGTAGACGTCTTATTTTTACATTTATTAACAGTATCTATAATTTCTTTCTCCTCCACAACAGTAACTGTAAGACACATAGTTCTGGGATTCCTTTAGATAGAATTATCATTCATTTCTTCAGTTGTCACCAGTGGATGAGGGATTTTTTTCCGCCAAATTTGGTCCAATACTCACAAAACATTTATTAAAGCTATTTATCACATCATCCATATTATAATTGTAATCATCATTATCAATAAAACACTGCGGATAGCTGCGTTCACATGTAAATACATTTTTTTTCCTATTTGCACGGATGAAAACAGAAAAAATATGAATAATTTCCCCTCAGGCTTCGATAGCATATTGATAGTAATAATTATAATATTTTCTTTTTTTGCTCTGGAGGACAGAGACTCGATCCCTGGAAGGGATAACAAGGATAACAAGAACATGTATGTAAATACCGATAAGCAGTTACACTGTACAACAACCATTTCGTCCAGTATACATATGATCCAACAACACATACCTGGCTAGTTTTAATACCTCTTGTAAGTTCTTCCATTTGTTTGGTAACTAAAAGCTAATTTACCAAGCTCAGAGGGACTTTAAGGGGCAGACATTGTTGGGAGCGAGTGCGATGACAAGTGGATTTAAGTTTTAAAAGAGAAGTGAGGTTATCTGCCTAGTAACGCCTAGTTAATAAAAAGGAGGCGATGGCGTTCTCTTTTAGTAGTAGAGTCGTAGGCCTCTGAACAGAGGTGGTGGCCTATGACGCTACCTATCACCCACCTACAATGCGACTACATTACCCACAATGCAACTGCCACTGAGTGACATCACTGGAGGTAATTTATCAGATTGCATGCAGCTTCCTCTGGAGCCACAAAAGGCTTTATAGTATTTTTCACATAAACAGCTGTACTCCACGGGATCTGAAAACACACTTTTGGTGGCGTTACCCTTTAACTGTTGACTTTTTTTATTTTCAGTTTTTTAAATATGTAAAGCTGCTGAATGCATACTGGATACATAACCTTTAGTTAGACAGTGTTTGAGGTAAAATGATATTTTAACATTGCTGGGATGTCCAAGAGGAAACAACTTCCACTGTGGAACTCTTTTTGAATGTTAAGGGGAAGTCCTGACTGGACGTCCAAACAAGTCACTTAACGTCTCAATGCTTGCTGGGCTTTCTTTTCTTTCTATTGTGACCTTATTTATATTAATACAATTCTGTACAGTAGGACTGAAGTTTATGTATGACAGATTGGAAACAGTCCCTTTTGCGAGTAGCTTCCTATCAGTTGTTTTAATAACTATATCTGTCACTATGATTAATGGAAAAAAAATCATTATTATTACAATTTAAGTAGAATTTTCAGCTGTATAGATTAAAAAAGATAAATCATTACAGTATCATTTATTTTCAGTCGATCAAATTCAATACGATTACCACATCATAAGGTATTACCAGTGCATATTGGTAATTTGTCATCTTGATAGAACTGTGCTGCTTCTGCTCCAGTGAGTCAAACTTGTGACATCACAGAAGTGTAACGTATAAACAAGCGTGGTTTGCACACCCAGCTCTCGAGGTGGCCTCGAGTGAAATTAATCGAATTGGATGTTTACGTGACATCGAGTTCAACTGTTATTAACTGTGGAGATAAACACTGAGCCCCGTCAGCCCTGTTACCGCACGCAAACAAGTACATTTCAGGAGTGAGTCAAGGAAATCTGATCAGGGTTCATTAGTGAAGTGGGGCGGGGCAGTTACACACACACACACACACACACACACACACGACCACAATCATGTCCGTCCACACGGTTTGATCTCAAACATGGCCTTAGGACAGGACTGTACTGTGCACTATATACTGTATGAAAGAGAAAGGCACATTAATAACATGGTGTGCCACTGTGTGTGTGTGTGTGTGTGTGTGTGTGTGTGTGTCTCAATGAATGTGAATGAGTGTAACACTTGAGCTACTAGCTTTTCTTTTATAACACACATTTAGACCTTCATCTTGTCACCTCCAGAAAGCAGGTGTGCTACTGTGTGGAAACAGGCGCTGCGTAACAAATCCCGTTGTCACACCTGTCACACCTGTCACACCTGTCCCTGCACTGTAAACACCCTCACACTAATTCATTCAACCGGTGGAGCATTCAGACGGCAGAATCTGAGCGCGTTTTCTCACGTTTAATTAAGTCGTCATCTGAAGAAATTGGCCGTTTTGTTTTCTCAAGATGAAAAGATAAATGAACCTGTGATCAAGAAAAAACAAGTGTTCGTTGTTGTTATTCTCATTTTGGCCACAAGAGGCCTAAGTGCTCAGAGGAAAAGAAGGAAAGAAAATCCTCACTTGCCACTTTAGTAATTCGATTATTATTAGTGGTTAGAGGTATTCACGTTTCTATTTAAGTAGTGTTCAGCTGAACAGACTGGAAAAAATGAATCATTTAGTTAATCATGTATTTTAAATTGATCGAAATAGGGTTTCCACATTATCAAAATATTGCCTGTGCATATCACTGGCCTCTTGACAGAGCTGTACTGTTCAAATTACAACATTGTTTCCCATTATAACAAAGATGAACTCAAATAAAATGACTCTTCACTCAGGAAACGAACCTTGCAACAGAAAATGTTTACAGGAACGACTCGCTGAATAATACTCACATGCACAATACAAACGCAATCATTTCAGTACACACAGAACATGAAGCCACTTTGTCTCGTTCCTGTAGTCGCCGACTTCAACATCTCTCTCAGTGTAAAACACGTGCTGGGAAATGTTTCGGAT
Organism: Lagodon rhomboides; assembly: GCA_039737535.1. Lineage (NCBI taxonomy): Eukaryota > Metazoa > Chordata > Actinopteri > Spariformes > Sparidae > Lagodon > Lagodon rhomboides. Next base: position 5,527,767 of record CM077798.1, on the reverse strand, counting down.
GTGTGCAACATGTGAGGCGGTTGTGTAGTTACAGTGACATAACTGTGAGCCCGCGCTCACCTTTTGCATTCATTATCATAATAGACCCTCTCCATAAGGTGTGAGCCTCATTGACTTTCATTAACAGGGTTGGCTGAGTCCGTTGCCCTTTTAGTGACAGTGTAATTATCTCCTCTGCTTTTTTGTCCTGTGGAATGTGGAGAACTTGTCAGTCCTGTTCTGACACACCGGAGCTGATCGGGGTAGATTGCAGTGAACCGAAGAGGATAAAGCAGGTTTCCATATGTATGAAAATCCACAGAGGGGGAGGATGTGTGTGCTGGTACGCATGTTTCACACCATGCGTACCGCGCACTCAGTCTTCTCAGTCTGATCAGAAAGGTTTGAATCTGGGTTACATTTTTTGTTGAGCTTTTTTCACTAAATTTTGTTAGAATGACATCTATAGTTAAAAAACCTTCACTATGATCACACAGCGATGCACGAGTTGTTCCCCTTGTTTCTACTGTCTTCTGTGAACATGTCTGTCAGTGTGCATTATGATCATTATAATAAGAACGATTCTCATGTGAATAAACAAATAAATACCTAATCTTTATCTACGTAAATAAAGATTATTTTCCTGTATTATTGGGGAGTAAGGATACCTTCTTCAGGTGTAACTGGCACAATTTAAGGGCTGTAGCTGTGTGTAATGGCTGGGCCACATGACATGATAGCTGCTTAGGGATTTTATAAATCTGAAGAAAAGACTTTGCATGCATGAATCCTGTTTTGTGTGTACACAGATTTTTACACCTGAATATGCACCGAGTTTTAAACATTTGGCCCCTGGAGTCGCATCTGATTCTGCTTTGATCCTCAGCCATTTACTGACGGGAGGAGAGCTCAGAGATTACTTTTAAACTTTTGGGATTGAAAAAGTTTATATATCTTCACTCCTGTTTATCAACCTGACTGCAGCAGTGATCAGCGGAGGTGAACTGCATCGTCGGTGTTAATGTAATGAACCAGAGCCTCTGGTGAGTGTTAAGTTCACTGAAAGTTAACCTGAACCTGACATACACACCCTCTTAATGTTCAGTTGCTCGCTAACGCTAGCTTACAGCCAATGTCCAGTGAAGTACCCTGGCTGTTCGTGGCAGACAAACACTGTGTAAGTAATGTGAATTAACACAAATGATCCTGCGGTTAACCTGACTTCGCTGGTGATGAATACATTATCAATCAATCACCACTGCTGATGAAAATCTATCTGATATGACTCAGGCACAAACATCCAAGGTAAGGTAATGTTATTAAGTTTTATTCATGTTTAGTTTAAGAATTCCGTGAAGAAGCAACAGGTGACCAAATGAAACGCGCCGTTACCTCAGGTGAACTGGTGGATTTCTCTGTGTTTGAATATTGTTGGAAACATTTGGGAATGGAAGTACACAACTCAACAAAACATGCAAAAAGGGTCTAGTTGTTATTAGACATCTTAATGCAGAATTCCTACATATGGTGTCTTTATGTCAAACAAATTAAAGACAACCAGGAAAATGTTTTGCAATGTACTGTTCTGTATCAGAGCATAATTATTCTTAGTTTGAGGATAACTGTGCTGCAAAAAAAGGGAAAAATGACCTGACTGTAATTTCCTCTCGTGTGCACCCTTGAAAAAGCAGAAATGGCTGCATAAGATCGCAGAGTGCAGATTTATGGAAAGCTTACATTATCCTGCAGCAGATGAAACAGGCATGCAACAGTATGAACCAAAGGTTTTTCACGGTGTTCTGTTATGCAGCTACATTTAAGGCAGCGTCTGAGACCGCTCTGTCCATTTCAATCTTCCACATGGTTGTGTGCATTTACTGTACCTGTGAGATAAACCCATAAGATAAAGTATTTCTCCTAAGTGCGAGTCCTTCATCTCAAGAGATCTACCGTTTGAGACTCAAACACAGACAGACAGGATGTACTGTTCAACTTGATTTAGGCGTACATGTGGTGCAGGTTAGGCTGTATGTTATCAAACCATCGAGGACAAAAGGTCAATCGAGCAAAAATCCCAACCCTGATTTCCCCGACAGATAAGTGCTTTCAGGTGCGTGTGTCAGCCGCCCAAAGCCATGTGAAACAACACTGGCCTTCCTCAAACCACCACCTCCACCCTCCCCCTCCACCCTCCACCAGTCTGCACTGGCGCTGACCTACTGACCTCGTATGACACCATGTTGTCTTCTTCACTCGCTCACGCATAAACTTAAGTCCTGTGCTGTTATGGAGCAAACTGCTACAACTAAGATAGACATTCAATATTATACGCATGTTAACAATTTAGTGGCTATGTCTTATTAACGGTGCGATATGTAAGAGTGGCCGCCTGTTGAATTCATACTCCAGACCATTAGGGGGCAGCGTATCACCAGAGCGACTGCTAACTGCTGCCAACTGTAGCTGACACTAGGTAGTTAGCTGAATTAACCGTGCAGCGGGGGAGTGTTGTTGTTAACACCGTTAGCACTGGAGCTAGCACAGGAGCTAGCACAGGAGCTAGCACAGGAGCTTTGGACTGTGACAGCCAGCTGCTAACGTCACCTCCTGGATAACAGGTTGGACTTTCGGTCCCATATATAAAGGGACATATTTCTAACTATTCAGTTTCAGACTAAAGGAGCGTGGAAAATGCTGTCTGTAGCTATTCAGTGTTACACAGCGGTGGACTAAGCTACATGTTAGCAGCTAACGCTACTTGGCACGTTAGGTCACTCCGAGTCCTTGGTGATCTCATATGATTTCAAATCATGCTCTAAACATGACCTGTAATGTTTTCTTACCTGGTCACTAGGAAATGAGCCATGTCAGCATCTGTTTTCAGTCCCAGTTCAAGTTGAAGCTGCCTCCATGAGTCGAACGCGTATCCGCTGTTTATTCGGGTGCCGGTCCGGCTTTGGTCGTAATTTCGTTTCGACTCACGACATGCTGCTGATAAAACCTTCGTTTTCTTCTTAGCATGACTTTTTAGTGGACTTTGTGATGGTGGTGGGTCGTTTTCTGGCCATAGCAGAATCCATTACTACCCAAACACTAGTTTGGGTCCACCCCACGTGGCTTCTTCCTGTATCCAAGCCGTCATCTGACATCACGTCCGCGGGACTGCGCGGGAAATTCGGGCCCAAATTGCAGTACATTATGCAGCACACAACCTGTTCAAGGCAACGGAGAGATACGTGGGTGGGCTCATTCTTTTTGATTTTGAGCGCTTCATCACCCATTAGCATTAAAAAACTTAAAATGCATGTTTATTTTTTCGCAAATCCTGCCTTAAGTCCCTTTAAGATTAAATATACTTGTCGCCCACAGAACGGTAGACATGTTCATTTGACTGTAAAGTGCTCTGAATATACAGGGAACAGCTTATAACCATCAGAGTGAAAAACGAGAGGATGTTTACAATAAGGAAAGAAAGAAAACGTCTGAAATACACATTTAGATTCACATTTTAGCAGATATTTCTGCTCTGGACACGCATGCAAATCCTGCGCGTCGGACGGTTCAGGCCTCCACATCTCCCATCAGCTCCTGATAGAGGGACATCTCCTCAGTCATCATCCCTTACTTAATAAAATAGCCTCGTTTGCTAGTTTACAAAAAAAACATCAGATAACCTCTAACACAAAATAATAATGCATGAAATAAACTGGGGGAGTTTCATGGTGATATATTTTAGTCAAATTCAGCATGTTTGTCTAAAGTACATGGCATTAAAAACCATAAACATGTCTTTCATGGTCACGTTAGTAGCATTTACATACACCAAGCTTTTCAGGTTAATTCCCATCTAATTTTTAAGATTTTTACAAAGGAGTTTGTTCACATATCAACTCCCGGCTGATTTAATCCATCATTTTATTGGCAAAATAAAGCAACATTTTATTTTGTATGGCTGTTGACAGTATTTTCTCATTAACGTCAGAGTAAAAGGAGACATCCTCAAGTAGATTCCTTCAGTTAAAACCTTTATCACTAGAGGGCACAAGGTTATGTATTTGTCATTACACAACACAGGGATGTAAAGAAATGAAGGTTTGTAAACACTTCATGCTACACAAGTTACAGAACATATATACAGTTATTTATCTACAGATATACACAAACACGTAGTTCATCTTTTGAATCTGCGTCAGGGTGAATGTAAGCCCAGCAGCAGCAGGGTGGTGACGATAATGTGGCTGGCATCTTCATATCAAAAGTTCAACATCTCGGGGCGCCGTTTAGCTCAGCTGGTAGAGCAGCGTCCCATGTACAGAGGCTATGTCCTCGCTGCAGCAGACCCGGGTTCGACTCCCGGCCCGGGACCCTTTGCTGCATGTCACTCCCCCTCTCTCTCATCCTGTTTCCTGTCATATCTTCAGCTATCCTATCAATAAAGCCATATAAAGACCAAAAAAATACTTTAAAAAAAAAGTTCAACATCTGGGGAACACTGTCCATCACCTTTGACTGTGTGAGCACCGAGCATCAATGTTATAAACACAGACTCCACCTCTCCTCATCCAGCTGTAGTCCTGTGCTCTGTCGACTCCGAACATGGTTCCTCTCATTGAGTAAAACAGCTTGATCCAACATGTCGTGGTAGAGGTGTAGTTTGCGTAGGCAGGCGGGTCACTTTAAAGCCTGACAGCATAATATAGCCCCACACAAATTGATAATTCTATTAACAAACTTTAACTTTATGATTGCGAGTGTGTTTCAGTTGTACTCACCTCCGTGTGAAAGACGAATACCCTCAGCGGTCAGAAACAAATGTTATGCTCTTTTGTCTGGGTGTATGGCAAGCTTGGTACTACTGTCTTCTGATAGGCTACTCACGTCAGTTAAAACATTTTTGATCCCCTCCAACCAAAATGTCAGACTCAGACTTTTTAACATACTGTTATTCATTTAATTACAATTTTACAATTTGACAAAAATACATAATATTTCAGAAAACTCGTAATTATCTCAACACATTCTGACTCATCTGTAGCAGGTTGCAGAATGTGGACAAGGTGTGAGGAAGCCAACAGAGGCAACGTCACATGATGCTAATGAGATGATCAACGGAACAACACCTGAATGAATGGAGCGAAAGTGGAAGGAGGAGGAGAAAGAGGAAAATCAGATTTCCCATCCATTTGACTTCAAAAGAATTCTAAAAACTATTCTGCTGCTCGCCACAGAAATGCTCAATGATCTCCCTACAGAGCGGCTTCATGTCGGCGCTGCGGGAGGCCTTTGATCTCTGCGAAAGGCATCTCACCATCTGAACAAACTCCCACAAACATGTTCCAACGCACATGGATGGCCGACTTTAGCTTCTCCCAACCCTCTGTCGGCTTCCTTTAAAAAGGAAAAAATGGACACCGGCTGACCTGACCTCTGGGAGATGTCCTGGTGTCGGATTAATTGGCCTCTTGTTCGGCTGAAGGTCGCCCTCGTGTCGGAGAGAGGATGACCTTTAACAGCCTCTAACTGCACCGTGCTGCCTGAGAGAGCCGGCAGCAGCGGTGTAGCAGATCCCCTCCAGAGAGCGTCGCGATGGGCTGAGCATCTCCGAGTTCTGGTCTGTTCTGTTTCACATGTTTCAGACGGGTACGGTGTAAACTGAGGCTGCATCCGAGGGAAGACAGCTGTGCCACTTCGATGATGGATTCTTCCCTGTGAAATAACTCATGTTGCCTTTTGATTTCTTGCAGACTGGTGCCTTAACAAGGTGTTTATCACAGGAATCTTCTGTTATCCGTACTGAAAATGTCATGTCTTTACCAGTAATCTGCAGGAACACTTAAAAACCATATAGCAATGCATTTGTTCTTGGCCACGGGTACAACAACAGATTCCTTCCCGAAACTGTGGAAGGAATCTGTAGTTGTACCCGTGGCCAAGAACAAATCCCCAAAAGACCTCAATGAACTGAGGCCTGTGGCTCTGACCTCACTAGTGATGAACACTTTTGAGTGACTGGTTGAACAAATCTTGACTGATAAGGTTCAGGGCCTGCTCGACCCGATGCAATTTGCATATCGGGTTGATAGAGGGGTGGATGATGCCACTACCACTTTATTTAATTATCTGTACAAGCATCTTGAGGGTAAAAAACTCACACAAGGCTTTTATTTGTAGCTTTTAATACAATCCAACCACACATTTTAGCTAGTAAACTACTGTCCACTTTTAATCTTGATGCTGGCATGGTGAAATGGGTCCTGGACTTCTTCTGCCCCAGGCAGTCAGGGCGAATGGGGCTCTATCCCAGAAACGGTTGTCATCCACAGGCTCACCCCAGGGGTGTGTCCTGTCCCCATTATTGTATATTCTATATACAAATGACTGTAGGAGTAACTACGATGGTAGGCATCTCCTGAAGTTCGCAGATGATACCGTTTTAATCAGTCTGCTCCAGGATGGAGAGGTCGATCATGGGCCAGTTGTGAAAGACTTTGTAGAGTTTCTGAAGTTAAATGTTCACAAAACTAAAAGATATGGCCATCGACTTCAGGAAAACCTCCCACTCAACCTTCCCGACTATAATCGAGGGCTCACTTGTTGAGACGATTGAGTGCTACAAGCACCTGTGAACAGCGGTCGATAAGAACTTGAACCATGACCCTAATATATCTGCAATCTGCAAAAAGGGCTGATGGCTTTATTTTATAAATCTTTTATTGAGTCCATCTTAAACTTTTGTTTAATGTCTTGCTATGGGAAGCTCACAGTGCAAAACAAAAATGGTTTGTTCAGTATTGTTAAAGCAGCCAGCAAAATAATTGACAAGTTTTGCGGAGGGCACGGTCGATCCTGGCCAGCTCTGACCACCCAGTCTTGGAGGAAATCGTTCTTCTCCCTCTGGGTGGAGATACAGGTCCCCCAGGGTAAAAACCAATAGGTTTAGATTTTCCTTTGTTCCAAGTGCAATAAATGCCTTTAATTTGCACTAAACCTTGATTGCACTGCTCAGCAGCACTTTACTATAGCTACTTTTCAAAGGTTTGATCCTTTTACTTTTTTGGTTGGTTGTTTGCTGTAACTGTGATTAATGTCCCGAGTCCTCTTTAGGTTGTCTTTGTGTTTCTCTTTTTGCCCTCTACTGTAAATCAAATTTCCCCTCGAGGGACAATAAAGACTTGAACCTGAACTGATAAAGACCTGAACAAGACAGACCCCCGAATACCGCAGTTATTTCACAGTGGGTCATCCATAATAAAATCATCCTGTTCAGCTGATTGTTCAAACCTACACAATTTTATCTTAAACATGCAATATGAAAGAATTTGCCACCTGTCAAATTCATCCTTAAAACAAATAGGGGGCAGCAGATCACCAGAGTAACTGCTAACTGCTGCTGAAGCTGGCTGCCGTTTGCTAGTTAGCTGAATTAACCGTGCAGCGGGCTGTCCCGACCCGGAGTTTGGAGCACTGGGGAAGTGTCTTTGGCAGCTTTGGACTGGGATGGGCCAAGGCTAGCTGACTGGCAAGCTAACTTAAGTAGATACCAGTACAACATAATACATGACAAATCTGTATATTAGCTATTTCTTCACATTCTGTTGCTGATTTAGTTAAATTTTGAATGTTTTCAACTGAGATTCTTGCACCTTTAAAGAAGCACTTTGTTGTTTGGTAGAATACATTCAAACTGAGAAATGTAATATTTGCACATTAGTGATTAAAGAATAAAGAAGCTGTTCTCAGAAGAACATAAGGTCCCAGAACACTGTTCGAAGCTAGAAAGGTGGCAGGGTCTGCCACATCTAAACAGATGGAAAAAAAAGTAGAAATTGTGTTGTCCTTCAATGTCAGTTTGTTTATTCAGTCATGAAAACAAAGAGTTAGTTTGTTTAGGCAGAAAAAAAAAATCAGCCAATGAAGATCTCTTCTCTTTCACATTTCTTCACCAAAACTACAGAGTGCTCCTTTAATGAAATGTTATGTACAGTATATCTTTGTTGACTTTGTAAATAGGTGTACAGAAATAGCATTTAAAAAGTCGAGTTTTCAGAGGCTACAAAGTAAACTTTAGGCGAGATGTAAGTCAGAAATCTAACTGTATAAGTGGGCAGAGTCCTGCCTGCTGGTGGCCAAACCACTCCGATGTTTCACCGATGCAGAATATTGCAGCAAGACTCAGAGTCTTAGTTTGGATTAGAGAGAATGTCTTGAGGCAGCAATATAAATCTCCATTTTTATCCCCAATCTGAGCCGGCTTCGATGCATAGAAGCAAAAAGGCTCTGATCCGAGCTCCTAACCCGATCTGTACTGTAGCTGAGCCCGGACGCCCTACGGAGGAAACTCATTTCAAACCACATTCTTTTGGTCACTGGCCAGAGCTCAAAACCATATAGGTCAGGGGGTTGGAACGGAGATTGACCAGTAAATCTCAAGTTTGCCTTCCGGCTCAGTTCCCTCTTCACCCCAACGGTCCGCTACTCCGCCCCACAGACAGGAGTCAGATACGATAACAGGCGGAGCACATCACCCGTCTAATTTCACTGTGAGCTGCAATTTCTCAGAAACTCCGTCTCTCATCCGAGCTGTCGATACTTTGCACTCAATACTTACGAGAACGCTGCAGATTTTCAAGCATGAAGAAGCCTCAAGGTCGCGGCGCGGCTGTGAAAACCGCGGCGATGCCGGGGTTCAAAGGCGAGGAAGACACAGAGGAGAGTCCGTGACAGTAAATAAAGATGATATTTATTCATTTTTTGAGAAGAATCTCAGCTCATGCAAGGATACAGCTCTTGTAAACAAAATCACTTGAAAATATGTTATAAATGTGCACAGATTTCTTTTCTTGGTGTCAAACTCTGGAATGTACAATATGTGGAAGTTAAGCTGCGTTACGGACATAACACAAAGAGCCGTCACCCGAAGCCCACAGTCCCTCCTTTGCCACGTTGTGATTATTTCAGCGCTCGGCCACATCGTTAAAGAGCTGCTGTGTGTGCTTCAAAGGAATTTGTGTCAGGCATTGACATAATGCAACAACGCCATGCTCGTTCAGGTCAGATATACAGTATCAGCTCGGTCAGAGAACTCTGGAGTTCAGACTTCAACAATGTGGACGCTGTTACATTTGAATGCTTGCCAGCAGAAGCGTGTGCACACACACATCGAACACATGCAACGAAGCCTGAGGATGATTCAAAAAGCAAAGGAACACTCGTTTAAGACATCTGTGAGATATGTATAAAGACAAAAAAAAAAAAGACAGTTATAAAACATTTGAGTTGAAGCGAGGGGCTGAAAGTTTCCTCTAACCCGTGCGAAGGCCGGAGGGGGGGAGGGGGGCTTAGGCTCGGTGCTGTAGCCGTCTCAATTTCTCAGAAGCTGAGCAGAACCACAAACCGTCCATTAAGAGCGCGGGGCTACAGGTCAGAGCCGACAGAGGGTGACTCATCCCACAATGCATTAGTTCGACTTGCACTGTAGCCCCGAACGAGTCCAGTTTAACCGGATATTAAAGAAAAGTGAGGGCAGCTGAGAAAGCTTTTGAGAAATAAAAAAAAAAAACAGCAATGTACAGTAAGTAAGTGACCCAGTTTTCATCTGTCCCAGCGTCAGTTTAAAGCCCCTCTGTGTAGGATCTTAACGTACGGTCGTATCAAACAAGTCTAATTGTTGCTGAGGCTGCAATTCATGCTTTGAGCCAAGTGCTAAAATGGGACAACAAATATATGTTTTGTTTTGTTTGCACAAAGTAGGGCCGTGCGATAATGTGATACTGTCAGGCTACGTTGTGACACACGATATACATCTTGATATTTTGAATTCATCAGTGATGTGGGTGTAACGACCAAGTGGGTAAAGACGGGTATCAGAACAAGCATCAGTCAGTCTGGTGAGTTCAGGAAATGACATCACTTAACTGTGACGAGCCTTTAAAACCAGGAAAAGACAACGCTTGTGTCACAATGTCCAAAATCTGAGACGATACATCGTCTCATATCACAGTAATGGAACTATCCATATACTGCTCAGCTCTGTCAGAGTTAATGTGTAAAATGTGTGACTCACAGTGTGTGTTGGTCAGAAATGGAGGGGACAACGGGAATCCTTATCCAAAATGTTTTTGTAAAGTGTTGTTGTTGTATTATCAGATTGTTTTTAACTCTAATATATTAGTCAAAGTCTTAGAGATACAAATTTAAAACACACCGATGTCGGGCCGTCAGCGAGCAGCAGTTTTTTCGCCCTTATTTTTCACCATTGGCACTTGTCGTCCCTAGCTGACAGCTTTTTTCGCTGACTGAGCCAGCTGGTGAGAGAACTCACTCTGATTGGACAGTTTAACGTTGTTCATCCTTTCTTTCGCCTCTACGCCATTTGCAACTTTTTAATCAGAAGTGTCCTGGGCCACTGACTGCCGCTACCTGCTGGTACGGGGAGTTATTTCATCTCAAGCAGGCACAGAAAGCACAAGCTCGTTGTCTTTGTGGTGTGTTCAAGGTGACGCGAGGCCACAGGGTCAGACTTCTTCAGTGTTGGTTTGGTGTGTCAGGGATATTTAGCAGAAAGCTGGGCCGAGGCTGATGGGAATTTTATTCAGTGGAGTATTGGAAAGATCAAAGAGACCGTTTGAACACCAACGCGCTGCGACCGTCACGTTTTTCTACGTACGTAATCATTTGAAGGATTATATGAACGCATTAAAATTCTACACACAGGGGTCTGAACTCAGCGCTGCTCTGACACAGTTACCGTAAAGAGGACGCGAGTTCATTTCATTTCTTCTACTGAGGGTTTCCAGTTAGCTTCACGTGAACTTGGAATGTGGAAGGATATGTCGACCAGAAGACAGACATGTACAGTAAGGACAGGACGACGGATGGGTGCTGTGCAGGCTCATGCATTACACATTACAGAGCAGGAAAGGCTCCTCGCAGATCATGTGATTCACTTAAAATCAAAGAGGGGCGGGAGGAGGAGAATGGGCCGTGACGGGAATGAGAGGGAGGGCGGCCAGATTAAAAAGAAGAGATGATGAGAGGGACGATGCCAGAACGCAGCCTTTCTCTCCTTTCTCGAGGGTTGTGGATTGGGCCTGTATTACCTGCAGACTCTAACTCTAGCTGAACCTGTTGGAACATTCCCAGAGGGTGAAACAGTTTGACAAAAATAGAAGACACCAGCACAGAAGAGGCCCTCTATATAGTATTTGACTAGGCATGTCAGTAGACTTAAAAAATATAGATATACAATATCATGCTGCAAAATTTCCAGACACCATCATGGTATATGTGAGCTCCCATTACAAACACTTAATATCATTTTTGTTTTTAACAGGCACAGTAGTGTTACCCTGGATAGGAATGCTAGAAACCATATAAAAAGACGAAGAAAAACTCTCTATGAGGCGCCGCGGCGGCGGCGGAGTGGAGTGCTGCCGCGGGCGCCGTGCAGGAAAGGAAAATCATTCGCTGATCGGATCAAAAGAGGCTAACTGAAATCAAACATTTTTTTTTTAAAATTAACTATTTGTGCATCACATAAAATATGAGAAAGAAAAATCAGGCGAGGGGAAACGAGCTTCCCCTGCTTTGTACAAAGTCAGTAGTACTGAGAGCGAACCTCCTCCCGGAGGGGTTCAAGGAACGCTGGAGTGAAGGGGAGAGAGCGCGAGCGGCAGGGTTGTCCAGCGCAGTAGTTTAAAGTAAGGCCTCAGTTTGTTTGTTTTTTTTTGTGTGTGTTGGCAAAATAAAAAAAAAGAAATAAAGAGAAACATATACATCTGTAACTTAATTACATCTAGCTTGAAAAAAAAAATTATATGTGCAAAATGTAAATCTTACAAAGAAGGGGAGAGTTTGTTTTTGTAGATCACTGGGAAAGGATTGTGCTCGGGTGGGGGTGGGGGAGGGGGTTCGTCTGATTCCCCACCCTCTCTCCGTCCATTCTATCTGCCCGTCACCGCCCTCCTGCGCTCTGGTTGGTCGACAGGCCAGCGGCTGACCTTGAGGCTTGCTGTTGATTGGAGCGAGGGATTCACGTCGAGTGGACGCTCCGCTTTAGTTTCTCTATCTCCATCTGCAAGGACACGATTGCACACACACACACACACACACACACACACACACACACACACACACAATGGAGATTATGAGGCTGGAAAAGGAGACCCACTCTGGCAGAGTAACACAGAGTGTCGTCTCTGCCAGAGAAGTTTGAGCACAAGATTCAGCCAAACGTCCCCCCGCTGTGAGGCAGAGCGCCGAGGCGTCACGCTGTGGCAGAGATTAGGAGCGCTGGATTCACAGCGAGCGTCTCTGACAAAGTACAGCCCTCATTCCAAAAAAGTTGGGACGCTGACTTAAATGTAAATGAAAACAGATCATTTGTGACCTATATTCAGTTGAATACAGTGGAGAGACAAGATATCTAACGTTCAAACTTCATTGTTTTTGACATTTTGAGTTTGATACCTGCGAGACGTTTCAGACATGTTGGGACAGCGGCGTGTTTGTCACTGTTACATCGCTGTTTCTTTTTACAACCCTTAGTAAGCTCTTGGGATCTAAGGACACTAAAAGTTGATGTTTTTAAAGGGAAATTCTGTCATTGTTGCCTTATATCAGACTTAATTTGCTCAGCACCCTGGGTTCTGGACTGCAGGCGGGCCGATACTGTACCCACACTCTGAAGCCACGGACAGAATGTGTCCTGGCGCCGTCTTTCTGGATGATGACGTTTGCTGTTGTTGTTGTTGCTCACCCTCGAGGCCAACCACCAACTGTTTAACCGAAAACCAAAAAACTGTCTCCCGGCACCACCATCACACGTCCCTGTGCTGGATTTAAAGGGGTCTTTGTCTCTGCATCACATGTCTGGAAATTAGCTGTGTTTAACCCCAGCTTGAAAGTTAGCCAGCTAGCTACACTGAGGAAGCTAAGAAAAGACAAATAACAAGAGCACGATTAAGCGAAACGTACGCAAGCCCTGATGGGCAAGTGAGAATTAGTTTTTTCTGGTGATCCATTGTCTAAGTCAGGTCTAAATTATTTTCTCTCTGTGTGATCTGGTGGGGAAAAAAAAGTTTTGCGAGGATAATCTCTCTAAATTCATAACTTTTTTTCCATCTGTGAAAACGTGGTGGAATAAATTTGTCTTGAAAATTTGGTTTCACACATAAACTTAAAAAAAATGTCACCCCTTTAAAAAAAAAGGTTTTTCTTACTGATTTTCACAGATGGAAAAATGAAGGAACACAATGGCAAAACTTTTTTCCTCACCAGATCACAAGTTACACAAGAGAAGACACTTCAGAAAACAGATCACGGGAAAAACGGAACAAAAATTCTCACTTGCCCCTCAGGGTCGTCCATAGAACACGCCAACAATAACCCACAGAAAAGAAACACCGTTGCCACCAGTGTAACCGAGCGTCTTAGGTACGACAATAATAAACAGGACATGGTGATGTAACTAACTGCACTGAGCAACAACAGACTTCTCTTCATGTCCTCATGTCACAAACACTAACAACTCCTCCATCCTTCCGCCAGCTCTGAGGGGACACACTCCTTCTTTGTGCTCTCTGGTGGACGGCCTTCAAACCTCTATGTTACAATGACGAAAGGTCTCAGAAAGTTGATGACTGTCAGGCATCAGGGACGGACGATGACATCGTCTATCAGCCCTGCCAAACACGATGTCCATGATCCAAACACAGATCACTTTTCCACTTTGCATCAGACCACCTTGGACGAACTCAGGCCCAGAGAAGTTGGCAACACAGCTGGATTGTTGATACGTGGCTTCCTCTTTGCCTGGTACTGTAGACTCTTAACTCGCACTGACGATGAACTATGTTTAAGTCAATTTTACTTATTTGTCTCCAAATCAAAACAAGGGTATCTCATGACACTTTTCAGATACAGCGGGTCTAGACCATAGGTTTTTTGTTTTTTTTTACAGACATTGGTTTTATATAGTAATATCATTAATACAACCATGCCTGGTGTAAATGTAGCGCTGCCTGAGGAATCAAAGGTCAGTCGCATTTAATGTGTTTTTTCATGCAAAGATTTCTGTGGATTCTCCAAATCTTTTGATATCACACAGACTAAAGATGGCGAAAAAACTAAATTCCTTGCAATTGGGAGACTCTTTGCGAGACTCTATTTTCCCATGCACTTCTTTAAGAAGTGTTGAACCTCGCTCCATCCTTGCTCGTGAATGCCTGAGCCTTTCAAGGACGACCCTTTCATACCCAGTCATGACACCATCACCTGTTAACAGTGAACCTGTTTACCTGTCGAATGCTCCAAACAGGCATTATTGGAGCATTCCGACACTTTCTTTTGTCATTTGTTGGAATCAGAGTTGTACTACAACAATAACTACTATGGAAATATCTGAATAAGAACCACGATGAAAGCCTTCAAAGTCCGGAGGGATAAGAAGTGTGATGGAAATCTCTTAATTTATTTATCGGTTTCTTTCCTGGTCTGTTCATCTCTTCCTGCAAATCTGTGGAAGTAGGTGTTAACCGTAGGGGGTTTGAACAAATCTGCAGCTCTCATTATGTGTGTGGACTGTGTAAGCCTAGGGTTCTCTGCAGGGGATCTCTCCTCCTGTGATGTGATTTATATCGGTGGCATGCTGGGAAGGGCCGGGCCGTATCCGCTGCTATTTCAACAGAGAAATCCGATGGTCGGGCTCCTGGTGCGGGGTCACGCCAGAGGACACGGTGCTGAGAATCTGAATGGTGCTGCTCGATTGGAGATGGATGGAATTTTTTTTTATATGCCGACATCCTAAACTTTGGGGTAAGGGGGGAGAAAATGAGCATCTCCGCCCACGTTATGCTCCCATCACAGCCGATCAGATCAAGAGCCGCTAAGCACCAAACATGAGAGACTTCTTCAGAGTCATTCGTTGAGGGTGTGAATGCCAATTGTGCCCTTTCCAACGGAAGAAAAAAGCCAGATGTGGTGGGTTTTCGTCCAGTGTGAAAGGGGCCCTGCTGTGTCTTTGCCCACATCTGTCAACCATTCCCATCAACCCTCTCACTCAGTACGTTTACATGCAGCAAGAAATTCAAAATTCTTATCGTATCAGATAATGACATGCATGAGACCGGATCGCTGGTCTGAGTATACATGCCGTTCAGAGAATCGGAAAAGTGGCCGGAGCATGTCTGACTCCGTACGCTATGTGGCGCTGTAGCCCTCTCAACAAAGAGCCACTTCCGGTTGACCTCTACTTATCAGCAACAACAAACAATCTGACGGCATTCAAACAAAGATGGCGTACGAGGAGCTGGACGACGCTACAGTAGCGTACATTACAGGCATTATTTTCCTCCTGATAATGCACATAAAAAGAACAACGGATCAACAACGCCACTATTTACGTCTCCTTTCACTTCCGGGTGAAAGCCCCAGCGGAAAATCTCGAGCATGCGCAGAATGCAAAAATACGATACGATACGATACGATACGATACGATACGACACGATACGATACGATACGATACGATACGATACGATACGATACGATACGATACCCGAGCCTCCATGGCGTTAATATGCCGACAATGAACGAATTATCTAGGTGTTCTTATCCGATTTTGAGATGTCCGTTGTGGTCCGAAATAGGTCCGAAGTAGGTCGGACTAAGGTGTTTACATGCATTTTAAAAGTCCGAACTAGGTCTGATACGATAAGACTGCTGTACTTCTCTGTCTGCGTGGAGACGAGAAGTCACGACGACACGTGCCTGTCAATTCTGCGCCGCGTTCATCGCTTACCTGCCAGTCATCACATGTGAACAGATATTATCAATATTTGGCTAAACTAATGACAGAAATGAATATAGACAGCCCAGCATGTGTTGTTATGGGGATCAATGTTACCTGCAGAGCGACGCGCTTTAGCCTCTCCTCATCCAGCTCTCCTCGTAGCTCTGCTATCTCTTTCCTGGACACACACACACACACACACACACACACACACTCATTAGCACATGTACAACCCTGCAGCATATAAAGTTTTTCCAATTCAAACAAAAGCAAAGCGCAATTCTAACATCAGCATGAGTCACCGGATCTTAATCATGAAGCTAAATGTACGGTTAATGCTCAGTGACCCACATTATGTGTATGTTTCTACTGAGACATTCTTTTAAACAGCCAGTTCACAATATTTAAAGTGACAGCCTGTCCTATATGCACAACATTACGATATATAATAGTAGTATGATGTGGGAAATGGGGAAACGTTGGTTGGAAAATTGCTGCAGGCCGTGGAAATGCTTGACAGAACTTAAAGTGATAAGTAATTCAGAGTGACTGGAATATTGTGTAATGTGAACGGGAAATCGGAGGCTGAAAAGCAGCGTGTAACTTCCGTCAGATCTCATTCCGTCACTCAGGTTTGTCCTGTCGCTGTCAACACAGATGTACAGTACGTGTTCTTTGTAAGAGATGGATGCAAAAGCAATTTTCTACGAGCTTGGATCATCGCTTGACACATTCAGTTGTCTCTGCTTTTCGATCTGGCTTCATTAAGTTGCATTACATTTGCTGGGCCTTGAGCAGCTCCACGGACATCAGCAGATCCTTCATCTGGCTCTTCAGCTCGTCCAGCTGAGAGTTGGACTCTTCGGGCTCCAGCCGGGCGCTGCCGCCTACCGAAGGGACGACCTCTGAGCTCGGGGCCGGGGCGGGGCTCGGCTTGGCCTCCGCGCTGGCCGTGGCAGGCCTGCGGAGCGACGGCGACTGGGATAAGGTGTTCGTGGAAGGCTGTGAAGATGAAGAAGACATGCAGATTACAGATGTGTGGAACTTCACTGAAGGGATGAACAGCATGATATCTGGCCACAGGACATGAATGATTCATGTCATCTTCATACACATAAAATCATTCAGTGATCCTTTATGCAGGGCTCCGATTGAAATGATTCATCACAGGATAAAGCTGATCACAGAGCGGAGGAATTATTGGTCTGCAGTGACCCTTCCTCCAAAGGGGACAGATGTCAAGAATGTAGAATATATGACGACTCTGACTTCATTTTCTGCATCACTGAACTGTCAAATGAACATTCTCCTTTACAA
Source organism: Lagodon rhomboides (assembly GCA_039737535.1). Taxonomy (NCBI): domain Eukaryota; kingdom Metazoa; phylum Chordata; class Actinopteri; order Spariformes; family Sparidae; genus Lagodon; species Lagodon rhomboides. Next base: position 5,510,684 of record CM077798.1, on the reverse strand, counting down.
CGAGAACCTTTATGATATATACACAATATTCCTTTCTTTGTAGTTTCCTCCCAAACATCTGCTGTGTGAGAATGCATGCATTGTTGAGTTCTTTTTAAGCTGTCATGACGTCTGTCGTGGAACAGAAATGTTACGTTACAATGTACACCAAGTGACCTGCACGACCGTCATGGATTTTTACAAGTGCGTTTGTTTCTTTCTCTTGAGCTAAGATTGGTGAGGTGTAATCTCTAAAGGCAGCAGTTGTAATTAATTCTAAATGGCAAAAAAATAATCTCCTACTGTTTACATGTATAGAATTTAAAGGTACTTGACAACTAGCAGTGATGTGACACAATCTCTTTGAATGATGGCTAAATGCACATGACATTGTTGATGTTGTAGCAATGGATATAACCAATTTAAATTCAAATTCCTTCACAAAAATCAGCTCTGCAAATTTTGTGAGGAGGGAAATGTGTTCAAGACTAAATGTGTTCGACCTCAAGGATTCACAGTGAATGTGAACATAACATAGAGCATATAAAGCTGTGGTGGGCGAGAGAAACAAAATAAATGATTCCATTCATTTTAAAAAAATACCATTTACTAATAATCAGATACTTTTCTTGTCCTTTAAATCTCTATTAGTTGACCTGGTAAGGACAGTTTGTCAGCTCTTTGAGAGATGTTTGAACAGTGTTTTCTCACTGAACCATAGTGAAGGGAAGCACTTTGATAGTCACATGGTGGTTTGTTGCTGGGACAAAATACAGTAAAAGTGCACATGACTGCCGGGTCTAATGTTCTGTTTTCATTTGGCTAACACAGAAAACATGTTTGGACAGAGGACTGGGACTTTTCTCCCATCTGGTATGTTGGAGTCCTGTGTTCACCTGATTAGCAGTGAATTAAGTGAAACTCAGGACAAAGTTACATTTAACAAGCTGTAGTAAGATACGCCAGACTGTGGAGTTTAACAGCCGTGCTTTAAAAAACGATGTTTCCCATTTGCATATAAGACCGTGACCTGAGTGCAGAATCACAGATTACAATGGCGTCCTCCTCACCAGGACACCCTGCTGGTGAGAAATGCTACTTTTAGAAGAGGGACTGGAAAATGATGCTAAGTATTTGTAATGCATCTGTGTTTCAGTCAGTTGTGCAGTTGCACAGCTGGTGTGAGCACTTCTAAAAGTGCTCACACCAGCTGTGCAACTGCACAACTTGCCTGTTGCAATACCATCTTATTCCTGGAGTCTTTGTTGAAATAAAGCACTACATCATTTTCTCTGAGTGTTTCACTGTGTACTTCAGCAGCTCCTGTTTTTTAGTTTCAAAAAGGAATTCATGTCTCCTGCCCCAGAGGGCTCACACACTCTGCTCTGCTCTTGCCCTTCACCTTCACTGAACGAAATGTTACAAGGGTTAGAATCTCATTTTGAAACAATGAAAGGGTTAGGAGAAGAAGGACAGAGGAGTCCACGTCTCATCATTTCACCTGTGGAAGTCTGAACCGCTGGGTTATGAGTGCTCCGAGCTAGGCTTTATTTTGACTGCCTTGTCTCACTCCCTCCTCTGTGTGTGTGTGTGTGTGTGTGTGTGTGTGTGTGTGTTCCTTAACTATCTGGTGGCATGACGCTGTGTACCCCCAGCTGAACAGCGAGGTCTAATTGGTCATGGTTGACCGTGACCAATCGAGACTAGATAGCATCGAAGGCAATTAATGAAATGCTGAACAGGAAGCCTGAGCAGCAGGTGGCCGTCCCTCTCTCTCTCTCTCTCTGTCCATTTCCCTCCCTCCTTCCTTACTTCTGTCGCCCACGCACAACGCAGAAGGCTGTCAACTTGTCTAAAGGTGCAAATTGTGTTTGTCAGGTCAGCTGAGGTTGTTGTTACATTGTCCCTTTTAGTTGCTGAAACTCCGGCATTTCCGCCAGCGAGGTTTTTATTAACTTCTAGTTTTATCACAAGTGGAATTACAGAGCAGCTGCAGTGAAGACAAGTGCTCCACCTCTGCACAACTCAGGCCGATTTCATGATACAGAAACAGTGGATATTGTCATACAAAACAAGGGATTTCTTTTTTAACCAGGATCTTCTGGAAAGGGGGGTCAAAAGAACCAGTTACTACACAGATTTTTTAAATGCAGGTACACCCGCTTAAAAATGCCTACTGAGTGTTAAGTTGTATGTCACTGACATCACGTTTTACGCCATGACTGGTCAGAAACAGTTGTTACAGAAGAGAAAACAACAATAGACGCATTGTGAAAAAGACGCCTCTGTAAAATTGTGGATACATTCTTTTGAACGTCACAAGGACCCGTGGAAAGACTAATTTCACTGTCAAAAACATTTGGAAAGTCACGAAGAGCCACATGAGTAAATTATTTTCATCTCCATTCAAGGTACCCGGATGTTGTTAATATCTGATGTTGTAATCCACTTATGGTAACAAAGACAAACTGCTGGTATGTCAAATCTGACAGAGCTGAAGATAACAGATAACATAGAGAGCTCTCAGGCTCTCCTTTAGCTAAGCTAACGCTAGCAAAAGGACAGAGTATCAAAGACTGACTGGAGAAGCTTTTGATCACCTCTAAACATTCACAGATTCAAATTAAGGTGATTAAAAAGCATAATGTGATATAATAAAAAGGGATTGAGGGATTACAACTGTTATTTACTACGGTTAGTGTTAGCTGTTGGTCAGCGCATCCCAGCTAAGCTAGCAGGTTGCATTATCATTACTTGTTGGTCAGTGCTCAACTGCCCATACTTTAAAACTGTACTGTTTGGAAAGTAGCTGGAGCCTGCTCAAAAAGTTGCATAGTGTTGCTCGCATACAACACGTGTTAATTTGTATGTGTGTCATATAATCATGTAACTCCTGATAAGAACCTTTTAAAAACTGATGTCAAACTCAACCAAACAGACTCTAACCAGCTTTAACGTCCACTATTATTGTTTATCAAGTTATCATCTCGTCTACAGGCATCGACGTCCACCACTCGTTTCCAAGACTTTTCAGGAAGGCTTGTGAGAGAGACGTGAGAGAGATAGAGGATTCAAACACTGGAAAAAAACTCATGGATCTTCAAGTTAAATCATTTAGAACCATGACGAGGGAAGCCCCCAGGAACAGAATGGAATCTTTGTCCAAATATCAAAAACAATAGAGTGATGTTTCTCTCTCTAATGGACCATTACAATGACACAGTGACAATGACATGGCCTGGCACTGAGTTTTCATGTTAAAAGGATATCGAGCTCTTTGCAGTGTTTACCTTCTGTAGAATAATGATGCTCTAAGTTACCTTTCTGGTTTCTGTTAGCTTTGGTTTGGCTGAGTCCTCTTCATCGACCTTGAAGGATTTCTCCACGCTCACTTCCTTGTTGGGCTGCAAGGAAAGAGAGACATCATCTGATTTTTAGTCTTCACCGTAACTATATGATTCGATTTGATTTGATAATCTGCCAGCATTCAGGGAACGTCTTGACTCAAGTCACTGCTCTGAGAGATGATTAGAGGAGAGGAGGGTCTGCGATTAGACCCCCGTGTGACAACAAATCATATGGTCACAAAGTGGCTGTCTGAGTGCAAATTGGAGATTTGTGTTTTGGTAAAAAACACACAAACACACACACTGGTGATGAGGGAAAAACATGGGAAAAGCTTCTGCCTCCTTACACAACCTTAAATATGTGTGTGTGCGCGCATGTGTGTGTGTGTGTGTGTGTGAGAGAGAACAGAGCGTGACTGAGGGTGGGTAAGTGATGGGAAGTGACAGGTCACAGAGAGCTGACGGCCATCAGAGACCAAAGGAATCCATGAAGGCCCACATCAGTTTGAGAAGAGAGTGAGAAAAGAAAAAAAGAAATGTGATAATGAAAAAAGGTAGTGGAGCATAACAAACCAACGGACTAAAGAGAAATCTGGGGAACGTTGTGCAGCAGGTGAGGCAGGGAATCAAAAAATAATGCTTCTATTTGTAGCATTTAATACAAATAATATTAATGTGTAGAAACATGTTGGTATTGCTTTTGTCAGGTTTTGGCATCAGTACCTAAAGTCAGAGCTCACATTTAAGATCCATCAAAAAAATGTAAATGATACTCAGACCTAGTTGCAGGGATTAATAAAGTGGAACCATACAACACAATTGTCCGTGGGATTATCATAAGGTTGGACTTATATTTGATGATATAAGAGGTAAAATGATGGAAGATTAGGTTTGGGATTCTCCAGTATATTTTTGGACATTGGACTTTGACATTCCTGATTGGATTTAATTAAATCAAACTCTCAACTTAAGTTACAATTAACTAGAACTCAAAGATCCAATCCAGATCTGCATTAACATTTTGTTAGCTGAGCTAAGCGTTTTTAAGCGAAATTAAGTCATAATCTCGAACTTCGAATTAAAAAATGGAATCGTCGATGCTGCCTCGTCCCCACGTCACGTCCGGCCGGCTTGCCAAACGGAAAAAAAACACACCTGTTGAAGTGCTGCGAGTCAACCTCCTCTAACTTAGCTACTAGCTAAGCCAGTAGCTATTAGCTACAGCCAGTCAAACGATAGCATGGTGTTACACCACTCCTGTTTGGCTCCCGGACCGTGGTCGGGAAGCACAGGGGAGATGATTTCCTCCAGGGCCGAAGTTTCTGTTTCCCTTCGGGGTGAACCCCCATTCATTTGTGAAGCTGGTCGGGAAATAAGACCAGGGAGCTTTGCTGTATCTTGAGGAGCCGTCACCTTTATTCACAGCCAAACTGCAGCCTGTATTGTACACTTTATTGCTGTCGCTGCTACTGCAACTCATTTCGCTTCTCCTTCCTCTCCCATTCATTCACTGTCCGCACGTACACACGCTCCCTCACTCTCGCTCGCCCACTCACACCTTACGTACGCACCTCACGCGCCGCCCTATTCCTGAAAGGGGCTACGCAACTCTTGCAACAATTATCTGTGTGGTATATGTTCAACTAAATTGTTCAGAGAAGACTATGGACTATGGTTTTATCTTTTTGTTTGTTTTGTTGTGAACTTGAATGTCATCTTCTGTGAAGAAGACTGCAGTTACAAAAGAGAAACTAGATGGCAGGTTAATTTGTTTAAGTTTCAAACTGACTTAAGATATAATTTAGTGTTACATTATGTTATTAATAAATGTTTTAAATTTGACAATGTAGTGTGGTTCATTGTGAACAAAGGTCAGATATTATATTGGCTTAAAGTCTAGTCTAAAATGGCATAAAAAAAATACATGTAAAAATCGAAAATCGAATCGAACTGTGAGCTTGGAATCGAAAATGTAATCGAATCGAGGATTTGGAAAATCGTGACACCCCTAGTCATAAATGATGCTCAAGTGTAGGGCTGGTGAAAAAAATCGATTATTGATTAATCGCGATTATAATATTGACGATTATGAGTCGATTATTAAATTTCCAAAAATCAATTATTTAATTTTTTTTTAAATTTAATTTATTTATTTATTTTTTTCTTAAATTGTAATACAAACCGGAGTCCTCCTCTTACTGGCTGTCATACCTGATTTAACCCGGAGGTGCAAGGTATTACACAGCTGTCCTGTGACCACACAAAGTTCCAAAGCCTCTGCAACTTTGTTATATGGAGAATAACATAAATAAATAGAATTTGGACATTTATTCACAAGTGTGGACATTTTTTTAACAGTGAAAGACTACATTTAAAACAAAGTAAAAAATAATAATTTGGATATTACAGTTATACTATACAATATTGAAGGTGCTGTGAGGTGTGAGTCAAAAGAGAAGTAAAATAATTCAGCAGCTGACTGATGTTAAATGGAATATCAATAATCGTTAATAATCGAATCGAGACTTCAATAATCGGAATCGAATTGAAATTGGGCTGATTAACCACCCCTACTCAAGTGTGCAGTATATTTGTCACTGAAGTAACAGGACACTAGCTTCAAATATCCAGAGATACAAACATCTGCAGTAAAATGCAAATTGGAAAGAAATAGTAACAATTTTATGTATTCTGTTTTTTCTTAACATCCCATCATGTACAAAGGAGCTGAAAATCACTGAACTCTTCATACTCTGCTAATCTGCAGTCATAATCTGCGTGAGAGTGCTTGTGTGTGCTCACCGAGTGTCCTCCACCAAACTGGGCAGGCAGCCTCCTGCCAGGCATCTTTGGTCTGCCGACGGTGGGGTGAGAGAGCTTCTCCGAGGTAGACGACAACTCATCAAAACTCATCAGATCTGTTGGGAGCAGAGAGGAAATTGTCTTTAAGAGGGGAATATTTCAGTCTTGACTCGGGGAACATCCCTGAGTGAACCAACACTTCTAATCTAATTTCATTTCATTTGGATGCAGCCTAATGCTGCTGAACAGCTTGGGCCTGGGAGCAGATCTGCCACTTAATGCCACTTAATGATAGATCATGGTAATCATGATATTAGTGGCAGCGCAGCAGAAAATCAACTGTTTAGAATGCACAGATTTTTGAGGATGAACTCTGCACAGTGTCGACATCCCTTACTAATGATCAGGTTGATTGTCACGTAGCCGATGAACAGCTGAACAGCTAAGCAACAAGTGATGTGAAAGCTGTCGGTTTCCGTCAGTAAACTTTGTAGCTAAATCTCCAGGTACATTTTCGCCCACAGTACGGCTGCACGATATAACGTTTCAGCATCAACATCGCAATAGTGGCATTGCAGTATATGTGATACCAGCAAATTAACTCAAACTGTTTTTTTTAATGCAAATGGGGAAGAATTCCGAATAATAATAATAATTAATTAATTAAAAAGGTAAATAAATATAAAAGGTGATGTAAAGAAGAAATTTATATTCATGGCACATTTATATATTAATTATTACCTACATTTTACTTTTCTTTGGTTGACTTAATGTCTTATTAATTAATTTATTAAGCAATTAATTTACCTAATTATGATTTTGGCAGTTTCAGTCCCACATGAACCAACTGACTCATGGAAAAGGTTTTTTTGTACATTTACACATACAATTTGGAGCCCATTGTCTTAGTGTGGTAACTTCCCCCCAAAAAATAAATCAACAAAATTAAATTATGGAAAAAATTGTGGTTATATCACACTTGATACAATGAAGTCTATCATTTTAAAGAAGAATTTGAAAGAGTAATTACCAGATATCAGGGCATCAAACTAAGCCTCTGTCGATTTGATGGTTGAACAATCATATCATATTCAAATCATATCGCCATCAGTGTTGAAAACACTGATGGCGATATGATTTGAATTGAATTGAATTGAATCGTGTCTCTCGAGACACGATTCGATTCAATTCAAATTAATTTAAACATTTGTTTTCATTCAAATTCAAATTTCAGGCAGTAGTTGTAGTTATAGATTCATTATAGAGGATTGTCAGTTCTCTAGACTCTAGAGACTCTAGTTCTCTAGACTCTAGAGAACTGACAGTCCTCTATAATGAATCTATAACTACAACTACTGTCTGGCACTTATATGCCTCCAAGAGGCATTGATGGACATTGAAAGTAGTTATCACGCTTTACAAACCCTAATAAATCAATTTTTGGTCAAGACAAATGTATAGCCACTTCTAAAGATAATGCCTTGAATAAGGTAGAGCTCCAAAGAAGCAACAATATATGGTACAAGGCTGCAACCTCACAATATGGAAGGTTGCAGTGACCTTTGACCACCAAAATCGATTCAGTTCAACCTGGAGGCCAGGTGTGGGTTTGTGCTACATTTGACAAAAATCCCTCGATGCAATCTCGAAATATTAACCTCATAAGCTGTGAGGTCACAGTGACCTTGACCTTTGACCATCAGTTTTTTCTTGAGTCGAAGTTGACATTTGTGCCAAATTTGAATCAACTCCCTCAAGGCATCCTTGAGATACTGCTTTCACAACACATAACATCACAGTGTCATTGGACAACCGAAATCTAATCAGGTCATCCTGGAGTGTGTGTGCAGATATTCGTGCCAAATATAATGAAATTCCCTAACTGCATTCTTGAGATATCACGTTCACAAGATGCAAGGTTCCAGGGACTGTTGACCTTCAAAATCTACTCTGTTCCTTCTTGAGTTTAAGTGTCGGTTTCTGCCAACCTTGATGAAAATCCCTCAAGGTGTTCTTGAGATAACAGTTCATGAGGCAGGAGGTTGCTGTGACTTTTGACTTTTGACCTCCAAAATCTAATCAGTTCATCCTTGAGGCAGAGTGGACATTTTTGCAAAGTTTGAAGAAAACCCCTCAAGGCGTTCTTGAGATATCACGTTCAAGAAATGGCCCGAAAGGACGGACAACCGGAAACATAACGCCTCCGGCCCCCGGCGAGGCATAAAGACGGGGAGACTAAGGAACACGAGGATGGAAATAAAGCGCTGTCTGTTTGTGCACGTGTACATACGAGCACAATAAACTTAAACGGAACAAACCATGAGTCATTCCCACTTTTTTTGATGCGACACTGAAAAACTTCAGGGACTGTTGTGTAACAGCACTTTGCAGCTCCACTGTGGTAAATTGCTGCAGTTAGAAAGTATTGCCTTTTACTGCAGGAAAGATTGAATTTCCTTGTTCCGTGGTGATGCGTGTCAGACTGACTTCTGGTGAGAAGTGTGGAATTTTAGCACCCATCTATCACCTTCCCGGGGCATCTGTCACAAACGGAGCTCACCAGTGATAAACCTTCAGATCGGCTCTTTTAAATACATCTCTGATGTCTTTTCTCTGCGACCTTTCAGCCTCCCTATCTGTTCCCTTGTGCCGCAATTTATCACTGAACTTGTTTTTTTCCACTCTCGAAACATCAACTTTCAATCATGTCTGTGCCTGCTTCTTTTCACAGTTACACCACCACCCCGTCTTTTTTTTATTTCTCTGACTTAACCGAGCTCTGCTTTTCTTGTGAAGGTCATGTCAGTTAAAGCGCTCCAAGTCTCTCACCATTATATTAACAACACAATTACCTTTTGATGTTCCAATCAATGTTCCCAAACTCACATTTACAGCTACAGTATTCAAAACCTTACAGCTGCAGGCTGTTGATCGCCAGTGTTCTGACGGCTGATGGGGAACAAGGTATTCTAAGGTTGTTAGGTTACATCTCCACTAGTGGAGAACTCTTTATCTGCTGCTGTTTGTACCAGGGACAGCAATCGTAATCCACAACTCTGTACAAGCGCAGGTCATTTGAAAGAAAAAAAACTGTGGGCTTATTTTTTATTAGGCAGACCACAGTTGGCAGATTTTTTTTCTTTTTGCTGTAGTGTGTATTGTTTCGGGTGTCCCACTTCATTAACGTTAGCATTATCCTCCAGGGGACCATGTGTGTAACATATTCACAAAATACATAACTTTTGTCTTGCAAAGCTAATTATTTTCCTGTGAGAACAGCTTGTTTGTTCACTTATGGAAAAAATACATATTTCTCAGTTTGTATTATTAACTCATTAATATTGTAAATATAACAATTCTGAGACTGGGCGCCGTTTAGCTCAGCTGGTAGAGTGGGCGTCTCAATAAAGCCAAAATAAGGCCCCCCCACAAAAAAAATAAATAAATAAATAAATTCTGAGATTGAATTTTATTCTCCAATCTGTGAGCTGTCACACACAGACTTGCTTGGTGTCATGGCTTATATCATTTGGTGAACTTACTGACCATCTGTGGCCAAAAGACACAGATTGAAAACGACTATAGTGGTAAAAAAAAATAAATAAATAAGTAAATAAATAACTAAATACAAGTGTAAATAATGTTTTTTTTTCTGAAGGCAATTCATTCTTGGCATGAGAGAGAAAATAGAAATGTTACAATAATAATAATAATACATGTATTTTATATAGCGCTTTTCAGGTACACAAAGACACCTTACAGGTTAAAAGCAGAATATAAAAACAACACACTAAAAATATAAAGAAAGAGACAAGTTATACATTAAGAGCAATTTTAAAAAGGTGAGTTTTGGTGAGTGTTTTGGAGGTATTGAGGTCGGTACAGTCTCTATGCCAAATGCTTTCTACTCCCCACATTATTCATGATTGTGACTGCATTTTGACAGAGTCTGTTGGCCAAGCTGTACATACCAATATCCATGGACTTCTCCCCCCAGTCCCCAGATAGAGTTTTGGGTTTGGTGGGCAATAATGGCTCAAAGTCAGACTTTGGTCGTGTGGAAGGCACCTCTCCATTGTGCCTGCAAATATGAGAGAAAAATTGGAAAAGAAAGGGAAGAAACATTTATTGTAAACAAGAAACTTTCCTATCCTTTCAACAGAATAACATGTCTTCATCTCTGTTGCAATAGCCAGGACATACGTCGGTGCTGTATGGCTCAAAAAGCACTGGAGGTTTGAGTTTATAGTGTCAAAGGTCTGTGGCGTTCAGACAAATAGGCTGCCTGGACGAATAGGTGGTGGGCTTACTTGTGGCTTGGCGAGGGAGCGAGAGGCTTGTCGGGCCTCTTTGGTGGGAGGCTTCCCGGTCTGCCTTTCCCAGGAGGGGGGATCGGCTTCTTGGGCGGGACCAGCGGTGCTGCAGGCTTGGATGGTTTGTGATCTGGCACAGGCCTGTCAGCTGAAAGTGAAGAGCAAAAAGTGGGGGAAATTGTGAAAATGTGAGAAACAAGAAACAAAATGACAGAGAGGAGAAATTGTATGGATATATAATTCAAACACTTTCTTTTTTATCTGGACAGTCAACAAGAAACATGTCTCCCAATGAACAGTGAAACTAAATGTCACCTCCCTGCTGTCACTTTACAATCACACACAGTAACTGAGGGCAGCTTAAGGAAGTCCAAGTCACAAAAGTCAATTTGGCTTGTTGACTGATGATCAACACGCTCGTCTGCTGATAAAGTTTGTCCCCATCTGAACTGTTAGTGAACAGTTAGTCCTATTACCTTCTTTACCTCATGATGATATTGTGTTCTAACTGCACTATTTCCGAATAGTGATGGTAAATATGGAGGGGATGTAACGACAGTCATGAAAAGCTTTCACACAACCTGAGGGAGAGCAGGAAGTGATTGATGTTAGTGGTTGATGGAGATTTTAGCACCATATTATTGCTCGTCATCAAGCTCTACTTCTTCTTGACTTCCTCGTCAAGCGAGGCTGCGCATCATGTCATCTAGAGCTTCAGAGTCTCGCCTATTTTACCACAATACGAGCGCAGATCTCTGCAAAAATAGCCCTGAAAACGAGCTGTAGACAGTCATATGGGCATCATACCAGCAGTTCACTATAGTCTTAATGTCAGTATGTGTAGAATATGTCACAGACATGGAGAGAATACACACAACAGGTGGAGGGCAGCTTTTTTTTTTCCTGTGCACTCTCTTTTTCCATTTCTGCCTCCCTCCCTCTCTTTCTCCCTACCACTTTCTCGCTCCTTCAGCGCGGTAAAGGAGAATCCCATCCTCTTATTTACTGATAATGAAGTCACACTCTATGTAAACAGACAGAGCCGGCAGCACGCGAGTGAGCAGCAGCTCAGCGACGCAGCACACGGGCAGCCAGCCTGTTACGCTATTAATTAAACATCATGTAATGAAGACAGAGCACTGAAACCACCAACTTGGTCCAAACAGAAGACAATGTTTTTTCCAGGGTAACACACTTGATAAAGTTGAGCTGATGCAACCGATCAGTCCGCTTGCCTTTAGCAACCTCTGTCAGCTGTCTTTAAATACTCTTCACTCTTTCATATTGTAAATTTCAGTTCCCTTTTTTACACCAGATATAAACAGACAGCCGCCACTGTTTGGTTCAAAAATGGATCACTTGAGCATGTGACTAGCTCGAGTGATAACTGCCTGCTTTGGTGCCTTCACGAAAACAAATACAAATGTTTTCCATGACTAACAACTAGAGAATCTCTTCTAGTAAATTAAAGCAATTTTTTTTTGGACCTCTGCTTCATTGAAAAACCAGAGAGTACGTCTTCTTGTATAGACTTTGAGAATACTTTCATACTATCAGCCCAATGAACTTAACAAGTCCAGAACATATTATCTGTTCCGCTTATATTGAAGAAAAGGCAAAGTCAGCTCCAGCTTACAGTTAATAATAGTCATGCTGGATATGTTCCGTCTAATTTGCATCTGAAATGGAGATTTAGCATATACTTGTTAACTGGGGGGGGAACTTTTCTAAAATGACTCATGCTAACTGACATGGCCTGCGCTACGATTTGAAAAAGACATCACTGCTAACCAGATGTTAGAGGATCTTTGAGTAGTGGTCGATGCAACTAGGGAATTAAAGATCAGTGATGTTTTTTCTGATTAAAGCTGGAGGCAGAATATAATAACATGACATAGATTTAGTCAGTAGCAAGACAGAATAACAGAACTACAGTCACACTATCGCACGAGATCAGAGAAAACAACCTCATCGAATACACATTGTCTGAATTCATCAGTCTTACAATATATATCTATGATATTAATATTGTTATACGTTTAATGGTTTAATAATCCTCATTGCTCACACTGGCTGCTCCATCGGTCTGTAAGTAGACATGCAAATCCCTCAGCAAAGAAATATCACACAGCACTTTAGTTAGGAAGCTGCTGATGAGCAGGTCGGCCTCCCGCACAGCCGCCTCTGCCATCACTGTGTGAATGTGTGTGTGAATTGTTGAATGTCACAAGTGTTGCAAATCTCTTTGACTGGTCTGAGCAGAAAAGTACTATATAAATGCAAGTCCGTTATATCAAATGTTTTTATACGTTTTGATTTGTTCTCAAGTCGTTATGCCTCGTTCTAAATGGATTCACATTCATCGCTGATTCATAACTATAAATAATGAGCTATTATTATTAAGATTCTCCTGCTGGTAAGCATTTTTAATTAGATTAAAAGCTCTATAGAGACACACTGAATAGACTGATTTGATTAGGTCTGACATTCTTGCAAGGTGCAAAAGATACTGACAGAGCAGGCAAACACAAAGACACACACACATACACACATATCATTTCCTGTGTGTGGGACAGTGAGACTGCACTGTCTCCTCACCAACAATGACTACACAACTACAATAAAGTGACCTCAGGCATCAATGCTCCCTAAAACCACAAAGGAAAACTATTTCTTTTCATATCTATTCATGAGAAATCAATTTTAGTCCAGCTGAATTTCTCTCATCTGTTCCTCGGAGCTTTGCTTTGGATGTTATTTAGTATCACAGTATGTGTTTAAGTGGACTGTTGGTACCTTCACTGATTCCATATGTTGTATCAGTTTTGTCTATGCTTGCTTTTAACATGCCATCACATACTAAACACACAATGTCGGAAATATGTGTCACTTTAACCTACACTTGCTTTCATTCAGTGTTTCAGTAGATTCATGAGAAATACATCCACTCAGAGCTCAGAGTGAGTGAAGGAGGAAAACAACAGAAACAGACAGAGGGAAAGTTAAAAAGAAACTTTCACAAGGAACTGAAGGAACAATTTTGTTGGATACAATCGAGATGGTTATTGTCAGGGCTCTACAATAACTTTTCACACTGATTGCACTGGAGCGCGGAACTTTGTTAAGAATACATTTCAAATGTCGTCCAAGTCATTGTAAACAGAAGTAAAAGGTGCAAATGCATGTTTTTCTTCATATAAATCACAGCAGAGCAACAAGAATGTTTCAAATGAACAAAATGAATAACTAAATGTTAGGCGCACTGGTGCGACCAATGAAAATGTTCAGGTTGCAATTGTGGTTGCACATGCGGCCATAATATCTGTTACTACAGCCCTGACTGCTTCAGTACAATATGCAAAAAACAATAAAGTACTATATACAATAAAATGCTTAAGCAGTTACAAAATAAGATAAAATACTGAGGTAAATAAAATAAAATGCTGAGCTTAAGTGGAACTTAAGGTGCAAGAGAAGTAAGGTGAATTTTTATTAACAGATAATAATTTAAAGCGCAATAAATGATGTGTGTGTTTTTGAGTGAGCGTTGTAAAGTTTGATGGCACCAGGGAGGAATGAGTTCCCTTCTAGAGGTGCTGAGCAATCAGAACCGACAATAAAGATTTTCAAGCAGAGCAAGCTTCCTAATGTTTTTTTATTGAAAGAAGTGTCAGGCCCAGGTTTAGCTCTTACGGCACTTTCATGATGCTTATGAGCTTACTTTAAAAATAGAATATACACTGTAATTTGTGTTTTTTGCACTTTCAAGGTCCAATTTTTAAGACAGTTCATTGTTGAGTCTAGTTCCCACCTGTTCAAATACTGGCGCTTAGGGGTGGTGCCCCATGTACCGACCCAAAGCATCAGTATTTGGTAATGATTTACAAAAGGAGCAAAGAAGAAGAGTGCAAATACAAAAGTGTACTGAGTAAGAGATAATACTGTCTTGATGAGTCTCAGAGCACTGAGGCACACCTGGAGGGAGAGCAGTACGGGTTAGGGAAGATAAAGAATCAAGCTCTGAGAGCAAAAGTAGAAAGGATGAATATGCTGGACAGAAATACACAGGAGGATAACAAGGAAACACAGAAGCCCCTGGATAGAAATGTCCTGGAGTTCATGGTGGAAGACCAAAGGAAGAGTGCTCCAAGTTTGGGGAAAAAAGAGGTAATTCCTGATGTGTGGTGCAAAGCCGTGAACGACATGAACAATTAAGAGGATAAAACATGAGGGTTACGTGTCCTACCTCTGTCCTCTGGCCTGGTGGGGTGAGGCTTCTTGTCGGCACTGGGGACGTCCGGCTTGAGAGCTGAAAATCGAAACATGGTCCAGAGAGTCACTTCACCTGTCCGACCTGACTGACGCAACAGTCCCCAGACAAAGACAAGGAGCTTGCACACTTCCACAATCACACACCGAAACCACTGCTGACTGACTGACTGACTGACACACACACTACACACACACACACACACACACACACACCTGCCAGGCTTTAAGAGACAGTCACACACACATAGACTGATTTGTCTTTTATCTCTGGCAGATAAACACCTCCTTGTCCATATATAGCTGTTAACTCAATTTCTTGCTTTGCTTGAGCGAGACACATAGACTTAATAAAATGAATCTCAACCTTGACAGGAAGTCATGTACACACACACACATTTGCTGATGTCTCAGAAACAGACATAGACATACTGTTACTTCCTGTGCAGACGAGGAAACAGCGATGCAAGGGTGCATTTTGCAAATCTACGCGCTGATATGAAGCACAGCTGATTTTATGGTAACCACCATGAAACTATTACCCTCTTTCCACAACAGGAACCTAAAGAGACTTTGTTGAAATAGATATAAATACTATTATCATGTGTGTCCAGCCTGTTTTTGTCATGGCTTTAAAGCCGAGTCTTGAAACAAGTCTATGGGCAGAAAGACACAATGTTAGAGCCATCTGCCTGACATCACCCTTGATGTTTAAGGGTCAATCTATTTTAGACAAGAGACTCGGTTACTGTCTTACTTAGAAAAAGTGTGTATCAGTGCACCTCTGCATAACCTGAAGCAGCATTTGGTGAACGTATTCAATAGTACGTGAGATTTTGTTGGAGCACCACAGCAAGATGCATCAAGTCGGACCATCGCCTCACAACTACCACCAAGCTGCGAGCATTTAATGAGGTGTTGGGTGCAAACTGTACCTTACCTATGCTTTTTGATGGTGGAGGCGGCTTCTTTGGCTTCTGGCAGGAAGAGAAAGGGGGAGAAAAAAAAATAGGTCAGCGTGACATGAAAGTGGATGCTGACGCACTCATCAACGCACTCTGACATCTACGGTCTCATATACAGGAACCCTGAGCCTGAGGGAAGGAGTGAGGAACAACAGGTTTGGTTTGGTCCAAACTAGAAAAATCTAATGATATTACAGCCTCAAACGCAAACCCTTTGTGGTTAGAGAACTTCAAGGGAAAACAAGTTGAGTAATTATGTTCAAGGCTGCGTGCGATTCACTAATAATATGAAGAACTTGTTATACAGTGATGCTCAATTCTATCGCCTAAAGCAAACTATATTTCAAGACTCACAAGATCAGACATTTTTAGTTTATTGTGTATCGTAGACACTAAACTTAATCAGTTTACCATAAATCAATTAACCTTCCCTGCATCTTCACTACTACCACTGCTCTGCATTTGAATCCAATGCAAGTTTAATCCAATTGGAGTGTTTTTTCCATATCATTTGTTGAGCCGTGTCACCAGTCACACAACGTGGCAACAGAAGCTGACAGGAAGAGTCTGCACTTCAAGACCAGACTGGAACTTTTTAAAAAGTTTACAAAATTCAGACACTTCCAGAAAGCTGATTTTGCTTTGCAGCCTCTCTCACTTGTCTTTCTGTACCTGAAAGTCAGGCCAATGTCTCTGTTAACCTTTTATTTCTAGTTTAAGTAAAATGACTGAACAGCTGAACCATTTTGGTCCTAAACAACTGTTTGTCAGGCAGGATTCCGACCACACCACAGCACTGAGGCACAGCAGGAGGTCCTGAATGACATCCGTTTTTGTCTTGTATTATTACATCTCAGTGCTGAATTCACCCACAGCATAGTATAGGACGGACTTAAAACTTGATGGGACCTTCTGGCACTGGTGTTAAAATCCTATTAGAACGGCAGAGACTACTCTGTGATGATTTACTGTACTAAAACTCATTTATACGTTTCTTTCAATATCCTCATGTGTTTTTCAATTTTCTAAGATGCTATACAAATAAACCTGCCTCACCTTGAAGTTAACAAGCGTGTTTTTGCTTTCTCTATGCTTGGCCAGAGGGTTGGAGAGATAAGCGTGAGTGAAGTAGGTGAATCGACACTAAACCAAAGCCTCTTACGCGAGGCTTTTAACGGCTCTGTGTGGCCTTGAAAGCAGAAACTGCTATTCAAACAAGCATTGTGCATTACCAAGAGCATCAAACACGGACTACTGAACTAAACAGCAAACATATACAACCCCGGTCTTTCTGCAGTACTCTGACCAGGACCGAAACCTCAAGGGGTTCCATCTATGGTGGAAACTGGTGGGAGGAGAGGCGCAGCACAGCAGGTGTCACTGGAAATATACCAGACCAGAACGCATTTTGCACCACACAACATTTATCTGTGTAGGGAGGCAGGCGTGATGGATGCCACTTTCAAATTCAAATTCCTTTCACCGCTTGAACCGGTGAAGACTCCTTCCTATAAATCACTCCTAATAAGGCTGTACTGATAAGTTTGAAGCTCCACCGCAACATTTAGAGTCTAATTCTAAATGAGTATTCAAATGCTTTGCAGTTTTCCTTTACTATTTCCATGTGTATTTATTCTGTTTAAACCTGGTATTTCTGCACAGTTGCAGATAAATATTAGGTTACACTAATATTATTAGTATTATTCCATTTCTAAAATTGGACTTGTGCGATTAAAACATTTCCAGTGTCTCCAGAGTGAGAGAAAGATCGATGTAATCAGTTCCAAATGTCACAACATGTTTACATGTGATGCCATATTCTGCTTCAGCCCGTTTTGTGTTGGTGGTCAGCCTTTTTAAAATTTGCATTTTTTCCCACGGTGGTCAAAAAGCCGTTCACTCTTCCATTTGCCGCACACACACAGGGAGGCACACGCCTGTAGAATCAGGGCGGGCTAGCGGCAATCTAATAGCCCAATAAATTACATTTATATGACCACAATAAGTATTTCAGCTGTAACTTTATTATCACAGTAAATGATGGATGCCAGTACAAAAACAAAAAGATCAAATTATGTGCCTGCATGTGCTCCATTTGACCCAATGAATCAGTGTATTCAAACTGAGGAATCTGCTCGAGAATTTGTTTCTAGGGTGATAACGTGATGAAGTATAGCGACTGACATTCAAAGCCATCCAAGAGGCTTCATGATGAAGCCTCTTGGATGAGAGGTGAAACGTCTTCAAGACAAAAACCAAATCCAGTTGCATTCGATTCAATTTCCTTGAGATAACTATGACCTGGATGAATGAGAACATTCACAGGCTTCCCCCCTGGAGCAGCACCAACAGCAGACCTGTGGCTGCAGTGACTAATGTGGCTGTTTGTAGAACTGTACTGGTACAATTTCATAGTAGTGTGAATGAGAGCAGTAATTTGCCATAGAAAGTACAATTTATTGAGAACAGAATGCCCTAACTGCGGTCAATGAAAACCAAAGTCATCACAATCACATCAAAAATCAAAGTAAAAAATTGACATCGCAGACTGATCCAACTTGTGTTCATTCTATCATCAGTTGGCTCCTGGACAATCTGTGGCGGTACTTGGCGGCGTCGGATGCGCCGTACATAACTTTCAATAGGTGCATGATTGGAATTAGGTCAGGGGAACGAGAGGGACAATCAATGGCATCAATACCTTTGTCAACTCCCTACACACTCTGGCCACAAGAGGCTGGACATTGTCCTGCACCAGGAGGAACCCACTGCACCAGCGTAAGGTCTGACAATCACTCCGAGGAGTTCATCCCAGTACTTAACAGCAGACTGGGTACCGTTGGCTATACATGGAGGTCTGTGCGACCCTCCAAGGATGTGTCTCCCCAGACCATCACTGACCCAACGCCAAACCAGTTATGCTGGACGATGTTATAGGCAGCATAACGTTCAACCCAGCGTCTCCACACTCTTTCATGCCTGTCTCTTGTGCTCAGTGTAAAACCTGTCTGTTTCTGACAGCTTGGTCAGAAACACACACACCAGTAGCCTGTTCTTCTGCTGCCCTGTCCAGCTCTCCTCATGTAACAGCGGGTCTCCTGCTATCTCCTCCATGCTCTTGAGATTGTGCTAGGAAACACAGCAAACGGCCGCACGTATGGATGTACCACCCTGGAGGAGCTGGACTACCTGTGCAACCTGACTGTGCTGCAGGTACAGCCTCGTGCTACCAGCAGTGACAAGGACACTAGCAGAACACATAACTAGAGAAGAATCAGTCAGGAAGGAGAAGGAGAGAGCAACAGTCTGTGGCCACCTCATGGAAAACTTCTCTTTTCTTGGTTGTCTTGCTTTTGCCTCTCCATCGCACCTGTCACTTTCATTTGCACCAAAGCAGGTGAAATTGATTCACAATTACTGCTTATACTGTGATGATTAAGTGTTCTTAATTATTCTGAGCAGTGTATATACAGCTGCATCTCAAAAATCATCATTGAAAAGTTTTTTTTCCCCCGTAATTTAATTTAAAAAGTGAACTTTTATAATATTCTAGATTCATTACATCAAGTGAAATATTTCAAGGTTTTTTGTTTTAACTTTGAAGACAACGGCTTACAGCTCATGTAAAAATAAAAAAAATCCAGTACCTCAAAATACTAGAATATTACATAAGACCAAATTTTAAAAATCAAATGTCGACTTTCTGAAACGTATGTTGACGTATGATACTTCTTAATGCGTTTGTTCCCGTCTCTGATTCCGGTAAATAAACACATTCTTACTTACATTTTTAATGGCGATGAACTGATTAATGATTAAATTATTCAGGGATGTTCATGGCTAATTTCTTGCTAGCAGTAGTGATGTGTAATTGTTTCTCTTAACACTACCTTACCAATGTTCAAGTTGCTTGTGAGACTGACGTTTAATAGCTTTTGACTTCATCAACATCATCACTATCATTTCAGTCTTTTACCACAGCAATTAGAGTCCCCGCAGGCAGAGTGATGAGGGATGATCGGCTGATTGTTGACGTCCGTTAAATAAGCGAGCCATTTACGAACCAATCATATGATGTAACCTCAGTGGGTCCCACCTATCACACACACCAGATTAGGCTTTCTTCACAATTACATGTGATCCTGCCAGGAGGGTACATTTCTATTTATTTAATTTTTGACCTTCACACTTACAGAAAAAGGGCTTTCAATTATTTCTTATCAGCATTGGAGAAAGTATGTTGTTTCCAGAGAGGTCTCACTGTGTCACCGTTCACAGCTTCAATAACTGAATACTGATGAGTATCATGTCAAACTGAACGAAAGAACAGATGAAATCTGATTTTATCTCTGCCTTAAACGTCTCTGAGTAAAAAGAGACAAAATGGGAAGGACATAGAATATGTTGGAACTTAAGGGGGTGTTGTGTGTGTGTGTGTGTGTGTGCATGTATGTCCCCTCCCCTGTTTGTCATGTGGGTGTCGGCATGTCGTGTCCACTTTGGCTTTCTTTCTGAGGTATAATGAGGCGGGCCAGTGGTTTCTCAAAGTCTTATTCAACAACCTGCACGCATCTGTGGAATCACACACTGTAGCGTCATATTAGTTTCCTCCACCACCCCAAAATGTCTCTGGATGCTTGACCTGTTGCACTGCTGCTTCTAAGCAGTGGTCAGTAATGTTAATGTTAACTACCTGTTCTTGGAAGTTAATGTTAACTACCTGTTCTTGGAAGAATCAGACATGAACAATCAACAGCCTTTTAGTGAACAACTGAGCGTATAGAGCTTCTGAATGATCGTCTGCTCTGCAGTGGAGAGATGAGGTCACAGTTCCTTCCGGGCTTCGTATCCCACTGGGAGCGTTTCAGAAGCAGAGCATCAGGCCGACCGGATATTGTTGACTTGCACAAATTTATTTCATAATTTTTCCTTGATTTTTCTGCTTCTGCTGTGGTTGAGTAGGGTCACGTGGTAAAATCGTTTAGTTATTTGTCTGTTTTAAGTGCGTTTATTGTTTATATTTCCAACTTTGTGTGCTGTGGAGGCTGAGTCCGGGTGATTTAGTTTGGAAATTGAGCAGATGCAATGTGCCATTCTGCTGTCTGGCTTGATCTGCTCCGTCCACTTCTGTCAAAAACAGACATCAAGCGTCTTCTCAAGTGGATTGATCTCTTGTATGAGTCAGACACAATCAGGCATTGCAGCGATGAGCCACAGGGTGTGTGCTGTGGGAGTGTCATTCAATTTGGTGATGTTAATGATGTGAGTTTTAACCCCCACCAGTCCAGAAGGTGGCAGTGACATACCTGTTTCTAACACGTATCTTGGAAAAGAAAATGATCACTAAGTTTAAATGGCAAGCATAAAGCAGATGGAAATGCGCTAATAGCTAGCTTTGGCAAAAAACTGCTTTTGGTTTTGAGAGTATTTGCGTGCATTAAAAAAATGACCATAGACTCAGTCCACGTTTATACATAGCAGGGTATTTAGAGAAACAAATATTTCCCCCCTCCGTTTTCAAAAATAACATCATGCACACAACATCGTTTTCAAAAAAGTTGTCATTTCCATCATAAATACGCCGTCGAGCGTCATTATAACTCTGCCAAACCTCTGGGCGGCAGTGTAGGGAGAAGGATAAAGCCATGCAAGCCAATCAGAATCCTCAGGATCAACAACAACAACAAATAACACGAGCGACTTCCTGTTCCTTTCAAAACAGCGCTCACATGACGTTAAGCATTTTCTGGCGCATAGCCTAATGAGCGTGAGAACCTAAAACCCCGTTTCTCCCAGTTCACACGACAACACATAACCGGAGTTTTCCAAATTCTCCACTTTGCCCGGAGTTTTTAGAAATAATCGTTTTCTGTGATAAAAACGGTGTTTTCGTGTAAATGAGAGGCCAAACTGCCTGGAAATATCTGCGTTTTCCCTTCGTGTAAACGGGGCTTCAAACAGCTTACCTCCTCTGACTCCTGCTTAGGTGATGACTTCAACGACCCTCTCGACGTGGGAGCCTAAAAAAAAAGGATACAGAATTTTATCATGGAATACCATCAGTGTAAAACCCTCTGTGACGACACCTCAAGAGTCCTTTCGATCAACACGGAGAACCGGGATTAGAAACAGGTCCGCTTTCATTCAGAACAGACGCCCACGGAGCACTCACCCTGTACGCTCACTAACACTCTACACGCTGATAATGACTGGGTCACATTTCATTACGGATGCCTGGAGGAGGATTCTTTACAATGAGCTCAACCCCAAAGGGCATCTGGCTGATTATCGAGAGACCTTATTACCCATGTGGAAAAGCCCGAGGGAGAAATCAAACATGATTTTTGCATTTGTAAGCCGTCCTTACAGCTCCGTAGTATTCATTAGATCTAAAGGTACAGCACGCCTTGTGTCACAGCTGAGATAAGATGAACAGTGTGGGGGGACTGATTCATTAATGTGGTCAGCTTCACTCCACATTATAGTTATGTTGTAATTATTTTTTTTTCTTTTGTTCTTACCCGTTTTCCTCAGCATCGTTCATGTTATATTTTTCAATACACAGGCAAAGAGTTGTTAAGAAGTTTATCATTAAAAAAAACACAAAATGTTATTTCAAGATCTATGCATTATTCCCTGAGAAGTGATCAAGAATGTTGGAACACATCCCATCTCGCAATGATACCAAGAGTGAGATAAAGAAAAAAACATCCCTTTATCTGGATTCACGGCAAAAGATGGTGCAGCGATGATGTATTTATGCAGGCTCACCCTGAAGTTAGCATCTGCCCTGGTTCCTTCAACAAAAAGCCGATGATATTTCTGAACTGAAATTTGAATTATCGCTAAATATAATCCTTCTGTTTCAAACACAGATGAACGCCGCTTTGTGATTTTTGAAGCATAAATCAAATCTCTAGAAGTAAAAAGCTCATGTTGGGCTATAAACAGTCTACATCATGGTCACATGACTTAAATGTCCTCACCACTAAGTGTCTTACTACACAATTACTATACAGGTTTTCTATAAACTGATCAATGTACAAGTTGTAAAGTTAGAGTTAGAATAGTTTGTAACTAAAGTCGGCCTGTACAGACGGACTAGTGAGTAGATGAGTCTCCGTGTTCGCTGTGATGACGTTTAATGTTCCCGACAGCCTCTGTAGTCTCATTTAGACACTTGTAGAGCTTGACAATTAAACTGTGGGACATTTAATAATGTACATGTACGGTGTAGAACAAAACGTGTCAAAATCTTTAGCCTGTGGTAACCACACACCTTATTTCAGACATTTAAATGAAAAACTTCAAATTCGTTCAGTAGTTTTTGTGTAATCCTGCTGACAAATCAACAAACGGATGCAGGTGAAAACATCACCTCCTTGGCTTTTCTACCAGCAGAGGGCCTCAGCATTGTCAGCACACATGAACAGAATATTCAGAGATGCCCTCCACATGGGTCATTATCATGAGTCTGATAAAGCTATTCGAAAACAAGTTAAAAAAATAAATAAAAATAAAATAAATTGCTCACAAATTCTCAAGATTGCGCCAACTACTTCTCCCTCCAATGACAATAAAGTTGAATCTAATCTAATCCACTTCTCCCTCAGATGAAAATAAGGACAATTTGCAAATGTGTTTCACTTCAAAAGTTTAACTACTAAAAGCAAACTGTTTCCCAATTCACTGAGAAGTCCACCCTGCAGTTGTCCTGTCAGTTTGAAATTAAAAGTTGCATATTGGGCCCCACCGGTCCTTCAAACTACATGTGAGGACACAAATGAAGTTTGTGTCGTGTGAAACGACAATAAGCAGAACACATTTTTGAGAATTTCACAGTTGCAGAGAAGTTTACATAAAAGCCTGCATGTGGGAACACATTATGTTCTGCTTTGTTTCATTCACAGATTTACAGAATATTTCATATTAGAAAGATGGTGACTGAATATTTAGGGGCAGCAACTAATGTTTAATGTCATGATCTACTAACTAAATGATTATACGGTCAATATGTCAGAAAATAGTTAAAAATGCAACGGTCCACAGTGATTGTTTTGTGCGACAAACAGTCCAAAGAACAAATATATTCATCATTTAATCTGTAAAATATTTTTTTTTAAAAACTAAAATGCTAATTATAATTCCCCAGAGCCCAAAGTGCCCTTGTCAAAATCATTCTAAAACCCAAACCAACCTCTTCATTCATATTATAAATGACAAAGACAAGCAGCAAATCCTGCAAATGTTGGACATGTTTGCTTAAAAATGACTGAAACGATTTGATTATCAACACAGTTAATTGAATTCGTTATTTGATCTCACCTCTTTCTCTGCGTCAGACAGGATGGAGACAAAGTTGTCAGGAAACACACCTTCTCTTCCCCCGACCTCTCCTCTCCACCAGCCAGGTTCTCCTGTGTCCTGTCGGAGAACAGATTGAAAATTGGTTTTGTCTCTTTCTGTCTAATGTCTGTCTTTGTTTTTATTTTGCAACAAGAAGCAGATAAATAAAAAAAGAAAACAAATTGTCCATGATGATTAAGTCCCTTTACTGTAGCAGGGAGGAAGACAGATGTCAAATGTCTCTAGAATTTAAAAAAAAAAGGTGAAAAAGGAGTTGAAAATATAAAAAACAACAGATCTGATCATTTAACAAGCACATCTCAACAGTCACCACTAGATGGTGGTAGCTTTCTTAACTGTTCTCAGCTGCTGCAAATTCACTCAGTTGATAGATCCTGACCTCACATGTTCTGTTGTTAAAAGACAATATTGTGTGATGGTTTTAAAATTAAGCCCTAATCTACAACTGCGTGGCTTGTTAGTCAGGAAACAATCTGACAAACTTCTTGATGACTGCTGCTATGTTTATCCAGTAATGTCAGCCCAGTGAGAAGCTAATTCATTCAGTCCTGTGTAGGAATGAGTCACATCAATGGGACTTGAGCTCAGGCTGCAATGGACAGATGACGCTTGGAAAGGCTAATGTTACCTTGGCTATCAGACGAGCACTGAAATCAGTTCTGCAGCTATGAGCAAGCACACAGGGTGACATAAGAAAACCAATCGAGCAGGTTGGTTCAGCTCATCTGGCTCAGCGCTGTCTTCCTGTTCTTTTGTCCTGTTCCACAGCTTTAATGCGGGGAGCCGTGAAAACGTACCTTGCTCAGGATGTGGATGACGTCGCCCTCCTTCAGGGTCAGCTCATCCTCATTCGAAGCCTCGAACGCAAACGTAACTTTGCAGTACTCTTTCGCTGAGGAAACAGAGATAACAAGGATTCACTGACAGGAGCGAACAGAGTAACTACATGTACACACACATACTTACAGCTTTTTGTTTGTTATGCAAGCACACAGATACGCACAGATGTCTTAAAGAGAGCTGACAGACTTCTTGAGGATATAAACATTCTAACACGTACCACATACAACTCATGACAATTCTTTTTGAATAACTGGTGGAAATTGCAAACATGTTTTCAGCATTTGCGAGTGATTCAGATTCAAACTCAACAGTGGAGCTGTAACTAATGACAGATGCAAATCAAGCTAACGAGGCTAACAGCGCAACTTTACACGTAAAACAGAACAACTGTTTCGCCTCTCACACGACAATGAACTCGGTGACATTAAATACACGCTGCACACGTCAAAGCATCCTGTTTCAGCACTTTTACGGGGTTTTACCTTTGGACTTGTTGTCTCCGTCTGCTCTCGAGTCTGTCATGTTGGGATGGGCGGGCTTTGCGGCTGATGGTAATGATGGGATTGGCTAAAATGAAGCAAACCATACAGATGGAAATGATTTATCGCACATGAGTGGATGCGTGGCTTCATGTGGACAGGCCAGGTCCTGCCTACGCACCCAATTGGGCGGCAGCATCTGATCATGACTCTGTCTATTCAAGTAGAAATGTTTATGAGTGATGCTGTTAATTAAAGGGGGCAGGTAGAGACTGCTGAGGATGTGGAAAGAAAGAATAATTACTGAAAGAAAGTAAACAGTCGAACACAGAAGGTTTACACCATTTCTGCCTGATGTTACAACTCGGAGGTGATGGTTAGTGAGTCAAGAAATAAGACTGTACTACGTTTGACCTGTTACAATACCCGACAGGCAGAACAGAACTTTTCGGATTAACAGAAAATCATCCAAAAAAGTACAAAATAAATGTTAAAAATGTCACAAGCATGTCCGGATACGACTGCAGGCGGTGGGGAGAGCAGGGTTATGTGTTCTGATTGAGGCCGAATGGAGGAATCCCGAGGAGAGGAGAGTGCGAGGGCATGCAACATGTGGTGGTATGCGAGGAGTGGAGGAGAGTGAAGGAAGCCGTGTTAGTGGTGAAAGAGAGTGCGAGGGCTGGTGTGAAGAGGAGAGAGAGGGAAAAGAGGGGACAGCGTCAGAACAGGGTTACGTGATAAACTGATTAAGTTGAGAGTCTATACCTGTATGTCAGTGTGTTATTATCAACAAGCCAAGTGAGTAGATAGAAAAAGGAAAGAAAATTTGGGTTTTCTTCAGGATTCCAGTTCAAACATTCAGACATAACTGGGTTAAATGATATACAGAAAAAGTTCCAACCAGCTTGAAGGCTATTTCATGCTGAAAATATGATGTCGTGCTCCTGTGCTGATGACAGCAAGACATGAGTGTTGACAATAAATAAAATCTTCAAATGAATCCGGGCATGTGCTTTCAAGTGTGGACACTAAAAACCAGAGCTCTCAAAAAGTAGATCTGTGTTCAGGCTGACCCGAACATAGACAACGTTGTTACTGAGACTATGTGTCCACATTTTTTTCTGCGCGCCAGCGTCTTTTTTAAGTCCCCAATGAGGAGCGAGTGTCCGTGGCATCAGGCGGCGGCCCAGAGAAAAGGCGCAGCACCCAGCGTCTTTTCTCAGAGCGCCACAAGCTGAATGTTTCTCAACTTTTCGGAAAGGCTCCGGTGACGTCAGCGTGGCTCTTTTTCTTGCTCCTGGCCTAGGCAATAATATTCACCGTATTTTTGACTCCCGGAACATGTCCTGCACCCACATCCTCCTTGCTCTGATGTCAAATAAAAAACTGATAGTTGAACTCAAAGGGGCAGTGTGGATCATATTTGTTGCCATAGAGACAAACGCGTGTGCAGCGTTAAATCTCAGCACTCCAACTGATGGTTATTTTCATTATCTATTAGTCTATTATGTCAAAAAACATAATTTCCTGGAGCCCAAAGTGATGTCATCAAACTGTCCAACCAACAGACCATAACCCAAATACTCTTTTACTGTTGTAAATGACAAGAGAAAAGCAGAAAACGAGCAAATGTTTGACGTTTTGCTTATAAATGATGGAAAAAAATTAAATGACTATCAAAATAGTTCTCTCGATTGATTTATCACTTAATAGTTATACAGATATAAATAAGCCCACCACAGTTTATCTGATATGAATAAGTTGTTGTTGAATACAGTAAGAGCTGATGTCAAAAAAAATATTAAACAGCCTGTTATCAGCTCAAAAAAAAGATGAGAGGTCTGAATGAATTTTAGGAAACCTATGTTATAAATGCCTTTAACAAGACTATTTGGAATAACAGGTAAAAACAAATGATATGAAGCTGTCAATCACATGCTTTTCAAGTTGACGCTTCTATATACGTCACTGAATGTGAGTAAAAATAAACATTCAAGGCCAGAAAATAGAGAAGGGAAACAGAAAGGTGGAGTCATGTGAAGACGACCAGGCTGTTCTATCGCTGCTTGTGATGTAGCGCTGAACACAGAGCTGCTGTAAAATAAGTCTCCTTTACTGGTATCACTCAAGTGTTTTCATTGTGAACTAGCAGCTAGCTTAGTTTGAAGTGTTCTTAGGTGTCATGAACAGCCACAGTGGAAGGAACAGGAGACGGCTGGCTGTCACACAGAGGGAGAGCCGTAAGAGACGAGAGCGCATTTTCAGACGGTATCTCCTAGAGGGCGTTCGTAGTGTTGCACTGTGAACATGAAAAGTGACAGAAAGAGTTGAGTACTAGCTGAAAAAAGGGTGCTGCAGAAAGCATTTCACACTGGTTTGTAAAGTTAAAGACATTGGAGAGGTGCAGGGCACAGGGTAACAGAGCTGTTCTAGCCTTCTGACGAGCAGTTCTGAGGGAGGATACAGGCCTTTCAGACATGTCAGGCTTCAGTCTCTCACCCTCCGTGTGAGTATCATCAAAGTGACGTACAGTTCACACCTGATCTTCCCACATGTTCAGTTTTAGTTTCTTCTGTCGTGTCTGCAATTATATTTTGCTCCTCTGAAAAGGAAGTCTTAAAATACATACTGCACGAGCCAAAACAAGCCCGAACTGTAGAATCAAAAAGGGCTGCACACGCTCAGTTAAGGTTCTCCCTGGATTGTTTTTTTTCAAATGAATTGATCTCATCAGCACTTCAACGAGACCATATGAATTATGATTCCAATTAAAATAAAATGTGCACCAAATCTGATTAACTAGGACAAGGATTGCCCTGTTTTAAGCACATGTCTCAAATGTGTCAACGTTTCAATGTCTTAACAAGCAAAGCATTAGCATATTAAATCCTAATGTATACGCTTTTTGAACAAGTTTTTAAATCATTAAGTGGTTTGGTAATTTTACTTTTCAGTACAATTCAATAGGTCTACAACTATTCTGAAA
Source organism: Lagodon rhomboides (assembly GCA_039737535.1). Taxonomy (NCBI): domain Eukaryota; kingdom Metazoa; phylum Chordata; class Actinopteri; order Spariformes; family Sparidae; genus Lagodon; species Lagodon rhomboides. The sequence goes on along the minus strand of CM077798.1, from coordinate 5,482,334 downwards.
ACATGCTTTCCTTCTGAACATTTTCCACTGAAAGTTTCTGTTCATTTTTTGTTTTTTAACTGTTACATTTCTCAGCTTTGTTCCTGAAACACATATCGCCTATGGCAGAAATGATGTCATCAGCATTGGAGAAGAAAGCACAGGTTTTAGGTAAAGAGCAGCAAACGCTGAGACAATCACTGCCCGTGGCCACCACAGCGAGGAGAGGGGAGAGGATGGGAGCAAAGCTAATCAAGCTGGGTTTGAAGGCTGCTCCTGGATCATGTCTGGGTGCAGGAAAATGAAATGGACAAATGGGATGGGAAATCAGAGACTGTTGGCAGATTGTTGTCCGAGGTGCAGCTGTTGCAGCGGACAGGTGGACAGAGCGGAGGACGACAGCAGGATGAGGAGAGGTGGACAGTGTTTACCTGATGCTGAACTTTTAATACAATCACTATTTGGCTGCTGCTACACGTTTGTGTATATAAATGACTGTATATTTGTTCTGTTTGTGTGGCATGAAGGAGTTTAGAAGACTTTTATTTTGTTATGCGACCCTGTGTTGTATAATCACAAATCACCTGGAACATATGTGAATATGCGAAAAGGACATGTCTTAATGCTTTCACAACAATATTGTGTTTCATACACCGAATATCCAAAGTTAATCTCACACTTACTTTCTCCTTCCTTTCCTCTGTTTCGGGGCTCGGCAGTCGGACCTTTAGTTTGACCGACCCTTGGCTGAAGATGTCTCCGAAGCCGACGCCTCGGATCTTCTTGGGCTGAGCGATAACTCCGTTCCCTGAGGCAGGTGGAGGCGATGTGGGGGTGGGGGCGCTTTCCATTCCACTCCCATCTGGAGAGGAGATACAACAGGGTTAGCAGGGGCGAGGTAATCCACAGGGATCACATGTTGTAGTACAGCATACATTGGAACATACAGTTCATTGTTTTCAAGCCACCAGTTGATAAAAAAAAAGTTTTTATCCAAACAAAGATTTTTATAATAACATTCCCAACTATACAGTATGAATGAAAGGATTAATTCATTAAAAACAAAACTCTGTAGCGGTTCTTATGAATGTAAACAGTAAACCACAGCTCTGATGAAGAACACATGCAAGATGGCAACTTGTTTATACTGTATATAAGGAATATCTTTCCACATTATAATGTTCAAACGTAGCTGTACAATATCTAACCTCAAGCTGTGGATCTTCAAATATGCACACACACACACACACACACACACACACACACACACCCTAAACAGCTCCATTACTACACTTAGAATTGATTCATGGCCATAATGCAAAAAGGACAACATTTCAAAACTGGTGAGAGATGCTTTGCATAAACAATTCTCCAAAATCTCAAGCAGAGAATAAATGTCTGAATAAGAGGGAAGAGAAACTCATCATCCCTGCTTTATGAAAAAGCCAAACTCATTTTTGAGCTGAAGTTAAAGTTAAAGAAAGTGCTCTACAGTCCCATTTGAATCTAAGAAGCAGAACGAACTCTTTGCTGAACTGTAGCAAGTGAACCTGTCTTACACGTTGTTTGATATGTCGCCTAACCAAACACAAAATTCCAATACACATTCTCCAGTGTTTTTCCGACTTAGCCGCTGCTGCACCCTTCCTGCACCTTTAATGTGGCTGCTGCTACCGTCTTACCCGTCTCATCTGGGGTCGTGTCGTTGGACTCTGCCTCCTCTCCTGTGGCTTCCAGCTCTTTGACAAAGTTCGAGGGAAACAGTCCGGACTTGCTGTTCAAGCTGCCGTTCCACCAACCCTCCTCCACCTGCGCACAGAAGATAGTCTCTGTTGGAAATGGTGTTTTGTTTCTGTATTTTTTAATATAATATAAAGCATGTGGTTATTCTAAGGTCCCGTCTACCTCAGGGAGTGAAGTCTTAGGTTTCACAGTTCCACTAAAATCCCCCCAAGGTGCTATAGATACATCAACAGATGCATGACCACATTTTTTTAAATGAAAAAAATAAAACAAAATCTATCAGGATCTGTTGGTAAATAAATACTGTGAAATGTTTTGTATCTGTTGCGATTAATACTATCATTATCATGTTTTTTAAGACCCAGATTTCCCATCAACAAACAGATTATTAGTACTTCTTGTACTTCACAGCGTTGCCTGCAGCGTAGTCCTGTCCGTCACATGTACTGACTTGCCACGCCACAAATGATTCCACTTAACAGTTGCTGTATCTTTGGTGGTTCAATACATTAAGTGGTGGTAAATATTCCACTTACATCAGCATGTCTCAAATTACACACCAATAACATACTGTGCTGTGTTTATCATAAACACTTAAAGTTCAGCAAAGGTCAATGTGCGTATCCCAGGTTAAGGCTGTTAGGCTGTTAGATGTTGCTGTAATGATATAATGATCACGTACCTCTTCGATGATTTCGATGATGTCTCCGACCTTCAGCTCCAGCTCATCTTCATTCACTGGCTGGTAATCAAACAGCGCCTTGCACTGCCTTTTCTTCGGCTCTGTGACAGACGGAACAGAAAACATCAGTTCAGTCAACCAACCTGCTGTGTGGCGTCCTCCAAAGTGCACGTGAGCTCGTGCCAGTCGCTGTTGTTGTTTTTATCAAATGGGACGAGCGACGCTGTGTGTGTGGGCACGTCTCTGTCGCCTGTGGAATGGCAGAGGGAGGCGGTGTGAGAGCTGTGACGGGCTTCAAAGCAAACAAGGTGTAAATCCAGGAAGTGGGCAGGCGAGCAAGAGCCCTCACCCTCCTAACGAGGAACTCTGGGAGTTTTCTGCAAGGTGATCCCAGACACGCCCTTTAAAACAAGCAGAGCCTCACACCGAAAAAACAGAACAACCACAGAAGAAATGGTGTTGACGTGAATGTGGGAAAAAGCTTGTTTTCAACGAGGATAACCTGAGCTGATGTTAGAGGTTGGCTACGATGGAGACCGAACCGGGGAAAGTCAGCAACAACCTGGTCGCCTTTTACCACAAATTACCTCACCTAATAACAGCCAAGAACGTCTTTTTAAAACCCAAACTGGAGAGCAAACCTTTTCTACTGGCAGGAGCTCGAAACTGACGCTGTCCAGTTGTCCCACGGACGATAGAAAATGTGTTTGGGACGAACAGTGATCCTCCAGGAGGAAAGAGATTTTCATATATGTTGCTTAGCAGATGGAAAAACTGAAGTACCACAGTGTGTTTTCTCTATAGTTACTGTGACTGGCTGGCTACTGGTGAGACCTGTGACATTTACGATGCTTCATAATCCGAAAAGGGGGCAGTGAACCCGCCATTAATTGGGGACACACCCTGTTTGCTAGATTGTGGACAACAAATCTGCGATGGAGGAGGAGGAGAGCGAGTTAGCTGTGAGTCCAACGGTGTGTTTGCCTGAGAAGGCTAACCGCTAAAGAAACTGATGGAGCCAACAGCTGAACACACAACAGGATGGAGACTTTTTGTTGCGACAACACAACAAGTTTATAGTAAATGAATATACAAAAGTACTTCAGATGACTACAGTTTAGAGGTAAAGGCAATTTAAATGTCAGTTCTTCTAACTAACAACTACAGATGATGATAAAGTAAACTAATGTTTTGATTTTGGGACGGTTCTAGTACCACTTGTTCCCTTGTGTGTCACCGATGTGTTAGACAGCACCACCATCATTAAAACCACAAATGAGGGACGATTCTCAGCAGAGTTGCACAGACTTATATAATCAATGTCAAGGTGCACTGAAGTGGCAGCCCAACAGCTCGCTAAGATTTGCACTTTGACTCAACTGTCAATATTTGCATTTCCTCTCCGATCAGTCTCTGCCACATGGTAAGAATGAGAGTCGTCTATGTTTAAGGTGCATGGGTCCTTGGGTAAGAAAATAATCTTATAATCTTGTAATCATTATAATCTTTGCCCTGGAAATGACTGTGCTTGATGATCTCACAATGAACAGATGATAGTGTGGTCTCAGCTGGATTTAACTGATGCAGACTCCCATTTAAATGAACAAGGGGTCCACGTCCCTGGGGAGTGGCTGTATTCTGTCTGAAGGAGCTGTTGATGTGGAGCTGCAGGAAACAGGCTGCACAGCTCCAACGTCTTGGTTGGTCACAACTCCTTTTCCCCCATTAATGCCATCAGGTTCTGTGTCAGTTTAAATCTGACACATTGCCAAACTGCACTTGTCCCTTTGACAACAAATCCTCCACCATCACCGTGTCTCTCTCTATGCTAAAAGTTAAATGAGTTTCCTGTTACTCTGTTCTGCAGCTCTCCTGCGGGCCCTTCGTCAAAAAAGGAAATAAAAACCGAATCTTCAGAAACACTGCCCTTTCTTGTTGTACAAGATGACAATACCAGCAGTGGTCCAAAGCTAGTCTGAGAACCCTGAAATAAACAAAACCTTACATCCTCTCTCAGTGTGAGAAACAGTATCTCTTGAGAGGATCAGCGTGATGCAATGACAGAGCCTCATGAGCAGGTCAGTGTTAGTTTATCTACAGTACATGTTCAGGAGTTTATCGTCAGCATCATTGCAGTTTTTCCATTTGCGCCTTTTCACTGCATGTGCACGAGGCTTTTGTCAGAAGAAGTCTGTTTATATCTGATCGTATATAATGCATGTGTCCTCGCCGATTAATTCAGTCTTAATCAAGAAGCAGCATTTCTCCTGCTTCTTAACATCATGTTGTGTAACAGCAGTAAGGTATCAAGGTATCAACATCCATGAAATACATAATGCTTAGAATGGCTTTTTCTTGTAGGCCTTATGTTCTTATGGAAAACACATATTTAATAAGTTACAAATGGATTAGCACTGCAGACCTATTACGATCTTTCTACTATTCATAACTACATTTAGTGCCACCACACAATAAATGAATGAATCATCTGAACACCAGCTGTATTCAACAATTCTCCCTTTCAGAAATAAATTGTAGATGATGGTCAGTTGGCACGAGCCTCATCAGTTCCACTTCCACCTGTTGGCCCAAGTGTGTGTTAGCCCCGTTTCAGAATACCTTGACAGACAAGTTGGTGATCTTCCACTACACATCACAAAGTGAAAACAACTTAAGCAGATTTTGTCAGTATTCTTCTGTTCACTAATATTTTTTCTGAAGTTGAGCCCTAGAGTCTGGAATCCTCAGTAAGCATACCAATCTGTACAAATACAAAACGTAACACCCTTTCACGCTGCCTTTTCAGGGCAGAAATACTGCAACGGTATTCCACCTCGCCATCTGTGTGACAGAAGTTCTCTGTGTGAAGTTACAGAGGTGGAATGGGGGGACAGTTTCCTTCCGCCTCTGATCCTCCAGCAGAAGTAGTAACAGAGCCACAACAGAGGCAAAACGACGAGTGACGTTCTGATGGAGTGACAACTAAACAGATCCTTCACTCATCAATAAAAGAGAAATGCCCCACACTTCAACACATAAAGCAAAGTTACAAGACCAAACAGTAATGTGGTAGCAGGTCATGTCTCTGTTAACTGAGGAAAAAAATACCACATTTAAACGTGGAAAAGTGTCTGTCATCCTGTCTGTCCTACTGTCTCTTCGTCACTCTTCCGCCCCAAAAACAAAGTTCCACCCCAAAAACAAAGTTACAAGACCAAACAACAGTAATGTGGTAGCAGGTCATGTCTCCGGCAACTTAACGGGGGAAAAAAATACCACATTTAAACGTAGAAAAGTGTCTGTCATCCTGTCTGTCCTACTGTCTCTTCGTCACTCTTCCAGCCCAAAAACAGCGTCTGTCCCCAGCAGTGAGAGCCAGGCAGCTCCTGCTGTCCACTGACGATGATTATGTGATGAGACTTGAAACAAAAAACTCACCATGTCTTTGTCACCTTCCACTACTGTGTTGTTGTAGTCACCGTCTTTGGCAGCTTATATAGAAAAAAATCACCAAATTTAATGAGGAAAAATCACTTGGACTGCCAGCCCTCCCTACAGAGACTTCAGCGAACTCCCCCCTCGAAAAGAGCATCTCTCTCCACAAGTGAGAGCTGGAGAGGGTCCACGATTTGCTAATGGCAATTATGTGATGTCATTTAGAGCAAGGAACGTAACAGAAACATTTATAGGTGGAAACACAGTAAAAGAACACAGATCTCAACGTTCTGATGAGTACCTTCACTCCTCTTACGGTTCCGCAATGCCAGCATGTTGTATGAACCGACACACTTGAGCTGCTTGGTTCAGTGTGAACAAACAAAGGCAGTGTAGGGAAGAGCTTTCGTTGCAGCGTTACTGCAGAGTCTCTGTGTGAAAGGGGCTATAGTAACAGTAACTACGTGGAGAAGGCAAATATAAAAGTGCACTACTGGTAGAATCTTTGAGCAAGACTGGACACGGTGCAGGTATGCAACACACACACATTTACGCATGACATTACACTGGAGCTCACACACAGCAGACACAGGTGAAATAATATTTGCACTTTTAACCTGCCAGAAGCTCCATTAATGGGGCTTACTGTGAGACAATGCAGTGGCAGAAATATAAAGACTGTTTAAAGTATTTTAAAGCCTTCAAAAACAGTTTGAACTCCACCATGGCGATCAGAGAGGAGGGTGCAGACATCCTACTGCTTCCTCAAAAGAGGATAAACAGTATTTGTATGTAATCACTTAACAGGACATTACTTTAAAGGAGCACTATGTAGTTTTGGTGAAGAAATGTTAATGAGAAGAAAAAGATCTTAATTGGTAGATTTTTTTTCTGCCTAAACAAACCTAATAAAACTAAATCATGACTGAAAATCAACAAACTGACCTTGAAGGACAACACAATACTGTTTTACTTTGTTTATATGTGGCGGACCCTGCCACCTTTCTAGCTTCAAACAGTGTTCTGGGACCTTATTTGTTTGTATCATTACCTCATTTATATTGTAAATATAAGTAATGGTAATATTATATTATTTTGAGTCTGAATTTGTTCTCTAAAACTACACAGTGCCCCGTAATGAAATGAAAATGCATGGATTTTATTGAAGATAAGAAGATGAAGATATAAAACCATCATTGTAGAGTTATGATCTTTGTATAATCAGCTGAATGTAAACCAAACTCATCCTGTACACCGGGAAAACTCTGTGTGAATTAATGCCTGTAAATGATTGACAACAGCATCTTACTCTTTGCAGCTGCTGGTGGCTGAGGCAGGAAGCCACCTGTTGGGATGCCGATGGTGCTCATCCTCTGAACCAGGTGAGCCACGTTCCCTGCACTCTTCTCTCTCCTCGGAGGCTGAGAGGCTTCTTCTTTTGGCTCACTCTTTGTTTCTTTGACCTCTTTGGAGTCTTTCTTCAGTTCCTAAAAAAACATGACACACAGTAATAAATGGGAGGCTTTGTTTTTTGACTCATTCTTTAGTGTCTCTGTCATTAAACTATCATTCTACCATCAAGATGTCAAACAAATTATTTCACATTTGTGGTTTATATTCTTAATTCCACTTCAGACATACAGATGCACTGAATGCTGCTACTCCTCATACTCCTTACAGAGTCATTATAACAACAGTGGACATTTATTGTTTTAGAGAGCAGACACACTTTTGACTTTTGAAAACAGTACTCCAGAAAGCGGTGGTAAGTTGGGTGTTTAGGTTCTGTAACACTGACTGATGTTTGGAGCTGGGTGGGAAACTGCCAGTAGAATTCAACTGGAGCGCAATTTAAGAAAAAAAACAACAACCAAGAGCAGGACTGTAGCCAAAACACAGTTTCGTCATCTAGAAAAACTTGGAAACATATAGCCACATTAACGACAAACACAATGTATCTCCACTCTACATCCAGGAGCTCAGCGCATAAAAATGAATATCATGGCGGAGGTCGGCAGTTGAGACGGTCACGATGTTGTCAACAAGAGGTTAGCGTTATGTCAGCTGGACGGGGGACATGTGAAACAAGGTGGATCACTTTCACATGACAGAAGGGGAAGTGATAGGTGACGAGCTGCATTCTCGGGAGCTAAAGAAACAAAATGTAAACCATAACTATGGCAACCTGCGTCAGGGCTCAATGCAGCATTGTACTCGTTCCAGCCCACTCATGCTAAATGTGGCTCCTGCTAATAGACCCAATCATGTCACAAGGCCAGCTGTGAAACAGCGGCCACATTCTCCCAGCCGGGGAAACTCCCTGACAACAGCACACAGTCGACATCATACCTGCACTACAGGGTGAATATGTTGGGGGATCTGAGGACATTATGTACAAATCAGTCCATTTTCTCTGATCACTCAGCCTGTGCAGGGTGAACCCCCTCACGCACTGAGGAATGGGTGGAGTACACATCGGACAGATCGCCAGTCTATCACAGGACTAAACACATACAGCCAGACAACCATGTATGGATTTGTATTTACATCTGGGGCTGTGGGAGGAAACTCAAGCACCCATAGGACACCGACAGGCTGTGTTTTACACTCACAAACTCAGGTCGGACTGAAGGGGATATTGTCATGATTGTACACATCTAATTTTTAAAGTTTCTGTTGTGAAAGAACAAGAAATCATGACTGATGTAGACCTATGTATTTTAACAAAGATAAAAAGGATACTCTTCCTGTTTTAAAAAACATTTGTACTCATTCAATTATATATTTCTGAGTTTACAAGGTGCATTCAAGTGCACCATGCAGTCCTTGTCCCTGTGCCGACACCAACAGACAGCACAGGACTGAATCAGTGCACCCGTAAAAAGCAGTAGAGAAGCGCAGCTAAGATTTTAATTACATGACTGTTTTGGTCTCTCCACATTTGGTGCATGGCGGGTGTTTCTCATGGATCCTGACATGTATTCACAGGAAAAAAAGTGAAAGATTGATCCCTGGATTTTATGAGTTGGTATCAGATCATTCAAATGAAAATCCATTTAAATGAGAAAATTAATTTCTTCTAAACTCAGCCCGAGACACAGGAGGAAATGGCTTGGCTATGTGGTGACTATTGAACTTGCTGAAGGAGATCAAAGTGGTTTATACAGTAGTCTTTGTGCAGTAAATCCAAACTGAAGGTGTTGTTCTTGCAGGACTCAAAAGTCAGTAATGACCTCTTCTTAGCTGCTGATGGAAATGAAAGTGCTTCTTGGTTCATTTGGATGTGTAGCTGGCCAATACCCCAGTTCACTGTACACTTCCTGTTCACACACTGACTCTGCAATTCCACTGAAGAGGATGTTCAGTGTGTGTGTGTGTGTGTGTGTGTGTGTGTGTGTGTGTGTGTGTGTGTGTGTGTGTGTGTGTGTGTGTGTGTGTGTGTGTGTGTGTGACAGGCAGTCAGACAGAGAGGAGAGGAGAAGCAACAGAATTAGAGAAAGACAAACAGTAGAACCAATCAGCTACAGTCACAGAGGCAGACGAGTTAAACAAACAGCTTCAGACCGGCAGCTCGCAGAAAATAGAAAAGTGGAGAGAGACCTCCACCCCCTCTTTCAAAAGTGGGACCACACATCACATATACTGCTCAAACACACACCTACAAACTGTGTTTCCACTCCACTGTGGGTGTTAATTAGGCTGCACAGGCATCATGTCTTCTTCCAGCACGCTCAGCTAACAAATGATTTTTCTCAGTATGTTCTCTTGTGGTTGAAGTAGAGAACTTGGCCACACAACACAACACAACACAACACAACACAACACAACACAACACAACACAACAGCTTAATATCTAAAAAACACTATGCTCTTTACTGAAGAGGTGAGGCAAACAGCTGTGAGTCTTTACAGAGTGTTTCAGGTTTATCCATTTCTGGATAATGCATCATCTCAGTGTATGGACTTTAGTACTTTGTCATGTGGACACAAGTATCAGCTTGAACGTTTTACAGTTTCATAATTACCATGTGTGAATCTACCAGAGGGCAACGATCTAATAAAAATCCATTTCTATCACCAACAAGGGATCTAAATAAAGAGGACGAGAGGGCGCTGCATTATTAAAAAGTCTTAAACAGACTTGGATATTAAACCTCAATAGTTATTTGGTACCTCCATTGCCTTAAACAGGCTGTGTGCTGCATAATGTACTGCAATTTGTGGTCTGAATTTCCCGCGTAGTCCTGCGGACATGACGTCAGATGACGCTGAATGCGCGTCCTCGATGGCTTGAACACAGGGAGAAGACAAGATGGACCCAAACTAGTGTTTGGGTAGTAATGGATTCTGCTATGGCCAGAAAACGACCCACCACCACACAAAGTCCATTAAAAAGTACTAAGAAGAAAAGGAACGTTTTATCAGCGGCAAGTCGTGAGTCGAAACGAAATTACGACCAAAGCCGGGCTGGCACCCGAATAAACATCGGATACGCGTTCGACTCACGGAGGCAGCTTCAACTTGAACTGGGACTGAAAACAGATGCTGACATGGCTCATTTCCTAGTGACCAGGTAAGAAAACATTACAGGTCATGTTTAGAGCTTGATTTGAAAATCATATGAGATCACCGAGGACTCGGAGTGAACTAACGTGCAGAGCAGCGTTAGCTGCTAACATGTAGCTTAGTCCACCTCTGTGTAACACTGAATAGTTACAGACTGCACATTTTCCACGGTCCTTTATTCTGAAACTGAATAGTTAGAAATATGTCCCTTTATATATGGGACTGAAAGCCCAACCTGTTATCCGGCAGGTGCCATTAGCAGCTGGCTGTAGCCACAGGCTAACGGTTTGTTTGTGTCTGTGTAGTAACATTAGCCACTAACACACAGCAAACCTGTATCAGAGACGATGTTTATGTCCCCCGATATGCCATCGTGTCACTATTGTGTCTTATTTCTTGATCCTGCCTCATGTCCCTTTTAATGTGTACGCTCACTGGCCAGGTGAAGGAGATCTTAACAGATCTTAATATTTTATTAACTGTAATTTTTACCATTCAAATATCAACGTAATTAAAATGATCCTCTGATGGCGCATAATGTTTTGTTCTCTCTTGTTCGGCCTCTGTATATTTACATTTGATACGCTGCTGTATGCACAGCCTGTTAATGTCTGTCTGTAGAAAAGGAATTTATGACACGGTTTGCCCATAAGGGCTCGGTGCTGTGGTTTCAGCTGGAAGCCACATGATATCGTTCCTCCTAATTAACACATTGACATTTTAATGTACATTACATTGAATCCTAAAGGTGTCCTTTATTTTAAAAAGGTCTAATCATAGGTTAATATAATCATCATCATCATTGTAGAACACTTTAAAAATCTCCCGATCCAGCCTGTCATGTGCACTGAGTCATGTCAAGTCTTACACACCCAGAAATACTTTGCCAGCATTAACAGCAGAAAATGGACGGTTGTACAGCCACAGAAATCCAAAGACATTCCTATCTTCCATTGATTACATTCATTTTAAGCGTACTTCATGCCAGTTAAGTACTTTTAAATTCCTTACCATCTCAACCCCAGGCATGTTTCATGTCCCCTCTATCGATCTGCTATCACGGCAATACGCAAAGAGCAGGAAGAAGACAACATCTCAGGCGACAGTAATGCTGTCGGGGGCAAAGTTTAACGGCCCGAGTGCTCCTTAGAGGATTAGCTATCCAAGCTCAGTGACTGGGCCAGGCTGCTTAGCTGATTACCTATCTTACTACGTTGGATTACAGAATGAGAAAATCAGACGAGAAGAGAAGAGAAGAGAAGAGAAGAGAAGAGAAGAGAAGAGAAGAGACTCATTTCAAAGTGCATTAGCAGTTTAAATATCAGTTGAGAACTCAAGTGCCTCGAGCGTATGACTGAGTTATAACCACAGAGGACTATGACTTAACTCTTCCAAAGCCACAGGTGCTGTGTATGTATTGGTCGCCATCTGCATAGTTATCAGAGTGTAACTATTAGCTGCAAATTGGGTCTCCACATTGGATTTAAAACAGAATTTCTACAGGACATTAAATGAACAGGATGTTGACCTGTTGCTTTTTTAGCAATTCATTTAAATTTAGCACTGAACCCTGTCAAACCTCCACTTCACTTCACTTTAAATTCACTTGATTTTGAAAGAAAATCTCATGATAGCAAATTCACTAAAGGCTGGGAAGAACAGCACTCCAGACAGGTGGAGTAATTCACTTTGGTGAAACTGTGAATATTGCTCATCTCGGAGTTAGAGCTGTGTGGTACAGCCAACAAAAAATGATCTCAATTTGTTTTCAATCTTAGAGATGATTCATGATTTTCTATTATTGTTTTTCCTGCAAAATGCAGCATGATAAAAAAGAAGAAGATAGTTCTTAGGGTCTTCATGTACAACACAGGTGAGTACGAATGGGAAAAGGACTGCACCACCCACAAGTTATTGTTGTGTATATTTAAAATTACAGGTTATCCCGTTCATCCCGTTGGCTTTCAGTGCCAGATGCTTCAACTGAGCAAAACACTCATCCACTTTAATAATCAGCTTCAGCGCAGATAGAGCAGAGAAGACTGCACTCTGCAAACATTTGCAACTTGCCATTTATTGGCAGAGGTAGAATCTGAGCACTTTAGACTCCCATGGCGTCACGTCTCGTAACCACAGATGATCTCTCATGAAGAGCACTGACTTAGAGCCTGTTAGGCAGACGTTTTCATCATTATGCTTCTCTTGTAGATTTAACTGTTAAATTCACTAAGAGTTAGCCTGAATCAACTTGCCAAGATACTGGGGGTCACATCAGTCCCGAACACTGTGGTGGGTGCGTACAGGCTTCACTTATTCACGTCACTGTCAACTGTCAGAACTCAAGACCTTTAATGTAACCAGTTCCCATATATGTAAGCTTTGTGTACACTTTGTAATAACTTAATGTTGCTGTAATGTTGTGAGTTTGACAATTTTAAATAAAGAGAAGTGCCAGTCACAGTCATGTCTCGCATGTAACTACAGACATCATTCAAAACCAGCTCTGTGAAAACAAACAGATGACAATTCAATACCACAACCGATAACGTGTGGGTCTGAGTGTGTGAAAAAGTCACCCCAGAGTTCAGTCCACTTGGTAAAGAGTCCGTTTTGTGTTCAAGGCAATCTAGTTACAATCCAGTTCCCAACAACAGAAGGACAGACAACTCATAAAGATGCCGAGGGTAAACCTGCCACATCTCTCCTCCACCGAACAACACTGCCGTCTCAAAACACACCTGCTCTGCATACAGAGCCTGCATGTCGCTCATAAGAAACAACTCTATGTATCCCAAAACCCTTAAATTGGAGTAAAATACGTTATATCAGACAAAGTTATCTTGTAGTCAGTCATGGAAAATGAGGACCTTGCAAGTTCTCCTTTTGTATGAAGCAGCAAAAAAGTCACAGCAGGACATGTTCGAGATAAACTTGACTTACTTGACCTTGCAAGTCCTGCGATGTGACCACAGTGCATGTGCACACTGCGACATCCATGCTGAACTTGTAAATGTAAAAGTTTTACCCAAAACAAAAGTTAGAATTAAGCACACTGATTCAATATATCGCATGGCTCTACTCTGAATGAGAACATGTGTGCTGTCCTCACAGTTGATGGTAACATTTTAGATTTCTTTTTTTTTTTTCCTTTTAGATTTTTAGCCATGATGAATGGAAGACAATCATGTGGCCCTAGATTAATCATACATCTAATTTTCCTTAAAAGGAGCAGTCTGGGGGCGCTGTTTAGCTCACTTGGTAGAGCGGGCGTCCTATGTACAGAGGCTAAGTCCTCGCTGCAGCGGACCCGGGTTCGACTCCCGGCCTGGGACCCTTTGCTGCATGTCACTCCCCCCCTCTCTCCTCCCATTTCCTGTCATATCTTCAGCTTGTCCTATCAATAAAGCCATAAAAGGCCAAAAAAATAGTTTAAAAAAAAAAAAAAAGGAGCAGTCTGTAGTTTTCTGCATAAACAAACTGACCTTAGAGGACGACACAATTTCATACTGTTTGACTTTGTTTATATTAGAGGTATGGAAATTTCTCGATTAGAAGATGGAAGATTCTGCGTCAATGCAGAGACGGAGCATAATCGAGAGTCTGTAGCTTATGTTGATAAAGCTACATTGCGACGTTACTCCCATGCTTTGAATTGTGGGCTGACATTAGACTAATTTTATGTAGGAGGTATGTCGAAGAGTGATAATAAAAACTCAGTGTTTATTTTAAACGGACATCTCAGGGCTCATGTCGGACCTGATGAACTTGCTGGGAGGCACGAACTGGACGAGTGTGACTTTTGCCTTACAACAATTTCTAATAGTCTGTAGTCATAAATAATAACTGTTACAGCAAGACCAGCTTATTGGCCAAGTTTTGACGCTGTCAACTTCTCCGTCCACCTCTGAGAGAGGTGTGTGCAGCAGAGTCTATAGATGCCTAATCTTAAAGCTGCCATGTGAAAACAGTATTATTGTAGATTACAAACGTGTAAGGCTCTGCAGATGGATTAATGTTTTGTAATGTTTATGTACTGAGGTACAGATATTGAAAAGAGGCAGCTTTTATTTTGTAGATTGCTGTAGTCTGATTACTGGAAGGCCTTTCTGAATAAAGGCGAAATTCAAATGATGAAAAAGCAGCCGTGTGCATTAATATATCATTGAGAATGCCAAACACTTAGATGCATCAAGATGCATCGAGAATCATTTTGCATTTGAATCAATGACAGCTGAATCGTAACTGAATCGAATATTTAGGCCAGAGAAGATTCACACCTCTAGTTTATATGTGGCGGACCCTGCCACCTTTCTCGCTTCAAACAGTGTTCTATTTTCCACTGAAACCAGCTTGTTTATTCACTTATTGAAAAAGACTCACTTTTCCTGACAGCATCTTCACAAACCCATGCTCGTCCAAACAGTCTTTGGTAAAAGCTGGACTCAAACATCTGACTGTAGCTTTTTATCATTAGTCAACTCACATTCATAAGTCAATCCAGCAAAACAGCCGCTGGTAAAAAGTCTGCAGTTACTCTGCTTCCACAACTTCAGATAAAACTCTGCATCAGGGGTTGCCTCCTACCAGAGCAGCAGACGAAGATTGGATAATGGAAAATCTGGTAAAATGAGGTCATCCGCACATCCGTACATCCTAACACCTGCTCTTTCTTTTTTTTTTTTTTGCAAAAGCATTTAAATAATTCAACATAGAAATCTCTTCCCTTCTTCTCAACCAAGCATCGAGCACTCCCAGATTTTGGTTTGCTGTATGAAATTCTGTGAAATCAGTGGCCACATCTGCTGCAGCGTGCTACCAACACTCTCAGCCGCAACCTGCTATGGTCTGATAACGCTAACCCTGCTACAATAGAATTATCTCTAATGGAACAACAACAGACAAAAGGCATTTGAAACCACAGAGGAAGTGCACAGTCAGCTCTGCAACAAGCCGACTCCATTAGAACCCAGAGGTTAATATGATCAAGTAAGAGGCATGACAGCAGAGTGATATTCTAAAAATGAACATGACCTACAGTTTCTTCTTCTCCTCACCTTAACAAAGTTGTCGGGGAAAAGGCCCCTCTTCCCGTTGAGGTCTCCCTCCATCCAGCCATCCTCCTCTATATACCGCACGTTCTTGATGATGTCGCCCGGCCGCAGCGTCAGCTCGTCATCATGGAGCGCGTCATAATCGTACTCCACCACGACCTCTGCTCGAGACAGGGTGAGGGAGGAAATGGATGAGGGGAAAGGAAAGGAAAGGGAAAGAATGGTGTTAGAAAGAGAGGAAGTCGATACAAAGAGGAGAGAGGCAGGAGGAGGTGAGAAAGCAGAAGGAAGTGACAGTCGCAGGAAGGTCACAGGGTGCGAGCAATAAGAAGAGGAAGTTAAGGGAAAGATGAGGGTTGAAAGGGTGATAAGAGAAACAGAGACACAGATATTAACAAATTATGTTTCTCCTTTCTTGCATTTATTCCAAAGTGATCAAACATAATAGTGATTCCTGCATCGACAATTACTGATAACTCCTTTTATATCTTTGGCAAGAACAGCTGTTTTTATAGGAAACTCATGAGTATTTCAATAATTGCCTGCAATAATCAGCACAGAAAGAAAGCAAAGAAGATTCTGAACTTCTGCAATGATTGGTTATTTGATCTTCTGGTTAAATGTTAATAATATGAATGTTGTTATAGTTATCATCAGTTTAGTTGTGTGGCATCCAGACAAATGTTCGGACCATTTTGTAATTTGTAATTTCAGGGTGTTAGAAGAAATCATTGCAGTCATTCGAAAACTTTGATCCTAAACTCTATATTGCAACTATGGAAACTTAAGTTAAAATCCTGCATTCCTTCCTATGATTAAAAAAAAACCTACATACTCTTCAGTGCGTCTGTGAAGTAACTGAGTTTAACACAATACAGAACCAATATAAACCTTTTCAATCAAAATGTTTTCTTACGTGTACCGACATTACAAGATACGGAAGGAATGTTGATGGAAAATCGCGGTGATACCAAACTTCCGTGAACTCGTGACGTTCGCCAGCCGTCTGCACAAATATCAACCTTTCATGATCTCGTTTTCATGGAGACACGTGCGGTGTGCACGTGGGGGGAGGGGCTGTGTGTGTGAGACGCGTTTTTTTTATTTTATTTTCTATTTTTTAAACGCAGTATGTGGCGGTCGGTGTTGATTCTGTGGCGCACCGCCATGAATTAGTCAATGTGTGGGAAACACTGCTGTTGTTTGACCTTCATTTTTTTAATCATCCACATAACAGCACTGTAAATAAGGGCCAGGCTGTATACAATGTGTGTAACCCTCTGATTGGCTAAACTACCTTTCTGAGCACAAGGAGAACAGCAAACACTGATTCGAAGAGAAGGAGGCGATGAAGATTGGCAGGGTGCCCGACTGCTTCCAGTGCAGCAGGTTGAGCAGCCTCTAAAAATACGCGGGCTGCAGAGGACGAACTGGTCGTGAGGTGGTTAACTACGTGGTGCTGTAAGACATGACTCAGCAGAGAGACTCCGCTGGCGAGCGCAGCCAAAACAAAAACATGACGGCTACGCTGCAAACTGTCTGTGCCGCTTTCTAACACACACACACACACGCACACAGACATCTGGGCAGAGTCATCCAGCACTAAATTACACTGGTCAAGCAACACCAAGTTTGACTTGGCTCAGTTCTGACTGTTGGTAGATGCGTTTGTGGGTGTGGCTCTACTCTCCCATGACATCACCAACACTACAGCACTCGGGCTTTCCTCCAAAGAGAAACCGGCCCTGACCAATGATCTCCAACCAGCCCTCCCCTCGACACAGTATTTAAGCCTTTGAAAAGAGGATAAGAGCAGTTGAGGGGAGGGAAAAGTGCAGCGCCTGCAGACTGAGACAAATCACACAGGTCTCACTGCACTGAGGGGTCGGACACAAAAAACATACGTCACAGCGAGGGGTGATAGCATTTTATGCTATGTTAAAGGAACCCAGGGTGTTATGATATTGATCATCACAACGCCGTATTAAACTGATGTCATTAGAGTAGGTAGATAAAGCAACAGCCACCAGCTGGCTCCTGTTCTTGCAGTGAGTTCTCACATAACATCACATTCGTGCCATGTTGTTTACACTGTAATCACAAGTAAATGAGTCAGAAGAAGCTCTTCACATCAGCCTTGCAGTTGAACTTCTCAGTCTGAAATACAGCACATTTGTGGTTGTTGTGAAACCTCACGCACACTAGCCGTTCACACTGGCGTTTGGGTGCGGCTTCAGTGAGTCGATTCGACGCATCCGTCCCAGTGTGAATCTATCCGATGCGGCGAGGGGTGAGATTTCGCTCCGGCGCTGATACGCTTCTGAAGGTAGTATCAGTTCCGCATTATTGGCGAACCGAACCAGTGTGAACGGATACGCCGGCTTCGCGTATCGAGGGAGTGTCGATCGGACGGTCGGTTAACTACACAGGTCCTTCACTCAACTTAATACAGAGAAATGTCCCACAAAGCAACGTTACAGGACCAAACAACAGTAACGTAGTAACTGTAACTGTCTTTGGCAACTTATATGAGGAAAAAAATACCGCAGATATACGCGGAGAAGCCTCTGTCCTCCCGCCTGTCCTCCTGTCTGTCCTCCCGTCTGTCTGACCGACACATTTATGCCAGAAAAACAGCGTCTGTTACCGGCAAAAAACTTAAGCTCACCGAGTGTTTGTGATGAAAATAAATCACCGCGACAGTCAGCCCTCCAGACCGAGACTTTGGTGAACTTTCCCCCGGAAGACAGCCTCCGTCCCCGCGAGTCAGACAGCGTCCAGTTTATTGATGGCGATTATGTAATTTAGAGTGAAAAACTTAACTTCGTCACTTTCCAGGATGTTTGGTGGGTCAGGATCTCAATCACAACACATCATAACAGCATCCATATGATTATAAACTGTCCGCGGGTTTAGATTGACAGGGGGGGACACCGGGGAAACACCTTGAAAACACACCGACGTCATCATCATGACGTGTACCGTCAGGCCTCTTTAGGAGCCACAGCGCCGGATTTCTGTGTGAATTCACGTCGGTTCGTCTTTAATGCGGAGCTGCTTCGCTCTGTGTGAATCGCTATCGGCGGAGAATTGGCGAACCACCGTGAAGAGAAGCAGGTCAAATTTGTCTTCAAAATAAGAGCTTTACATTGCACCCCATCGGAGTTTAGAGCTGGGTTCTTAGCGGGGGGCTTTTAATTTGAAAGTAGCGACCGCTATTAGCTCGCCGCTACAACAACAAGCGGACAACCAAGGCAGCTACAGAGACCGAGGAGACACTAGCATCTCCCGGATCTCAGCGGCTTTCCAGTTGCTCATCTTCGTGACGAACTGACTGCTGTGATCAGCTGTTTCCTGGTTTTAAAACTCCCCGGCTGTGGGTGCGCAACAGTGCACGTCATCGACACCTCCGCCCACCTCAGGATATGCCACCACATTGCGAGCCACCGAAAGGAAGGCAAATTGGTGGCTTACTGCCCAGAATAAAAACGGCTTGTGTCTCTACTGCAGCAGCTGCTGTCTGGCCCAGAGTGAACATCTGCTCTGCCTACAACAGAACGCTAGGGTTACTGCTCTGTGCAAGATTTGATTGTTTTGGATGAGGTCTCCATTCTAAGCAGACAGATATCAGTACAGTAATATTGTCCAATAGATGCAAAACTGACATCATGAAACCAATAAAAAGATCAGAGATTTTTTATGGTGTGACTCCAAGGTTAGTTGGGCAAAGCAACAAGTGTAATCCAAAATATTAACACATACCTCTGCACATTTCAAAAGCCATGTCTAACAGCTTGCTGTATTCCATAACATTTGGCACCTGTGCTCTTGCCTTTTGTAAATTCTAGTCAGATATTCTCCCCTTCATGCCTCTCCGGATGATCTCAGAGCAGTTTCAACACTCAGATGATGACTTTTGGCAGTGGATTGTGCAGCTCTGCTTGTTGTGCAGCTGCAAAACTGAAACTGAAGCAGCTGATACATGAAAAAATAAGATCCCGACTCACTGACTTACACTCTGGACTCGACCAACTAAATTCAGACACATCCAAAAACAATCCTATAAAAACATTTTGTTTCAGGCAGAATACGGTCTGTCACCTCAATTAGCTGGTAGCATGCTCCTGCAGGAGCCCAGCATTCACTCAGCAACTCAAAGATACTGGTTAATCATACGGTGTCCAACTTCAGTCCCACCATGATCAGCAGCACCGTCTTGCATGAACAGGATAACAAACTGCCTCAGTTGACAGTTATGTGGGGACCAGGCAGACATAATGGATCAGGCAGTGAAACCGCTTGGGGATAAATTTACCTCCAGGCGAGGCCACTACCACTCATTTACTCTCAGTCAGTATCAGTAATGAGTCTAGCTGCTGTCCAGAGATTTCTAGCTACAATGAACTTACTTTTCCACCAGCACTCATAAACTGGTCAGCTCTAAGCGGTGCACTGTAAGAGTCCAGACAAACAAGGTGCAAAAAGTCAAATAAACAACTGAGCCAAGACCCCAGACAGTAATTTGGGACTATCTGTCTGTGTAACCACAGGAAGAGATACGGTCTGCAGCAGTAAACAACGCTGACAGATAGAGTGATACTCCGTTGAGTTAGTGCAACACACAGGGCAGTCCTCATCTTCCAGATGATTGCATGTGGAGCGGAGGGACTTTCTGCAACCACACGGATTACAGCGCCTCAGCAACCACACAAACACACCCTGCGCGAGGAACGCAGGACGGCCAAATCACTATCACTTCAACCACCTCTAAATACACTGCTACACACCTACTTATGCATCATGTTTTGGATTCTGCAACCTGGTAATATAATGTTACTAAAATTACTGTTATCTTCAGTGGAGGAAAAGCCTGATGAGAGGCAGTGATTAGAAACAGTTTCAGGCATTTTTGTCACATTTTAGAATCATTTGAAACCACTGCGTCTGCTAAATGCCCTAAATGTAAAAAAAAAATGTAAATGTAAATACCAGTGCATGTGGGAAAAAGAGAAGATTATTTTTCTTACAGAGCTTTATACACTGCTGACCCTGTATGGATGTGATATGATTGCTATCATTGTTGTATGGCCTGGCTCAGCCAAGTAAAGAGGATAATCGCCATGCAACATTCTTTTATTATCTATTTTGACAGTCAGTCATTGCCAAAAAAGAACAAATAAAGAAATCTAGGAATAAATAACAATTCCTTTAAAAACTGTTAAAGTGTAGCCACTTTTTAAACAGGACAGTTTAAAACAGTGCAAAGTTGATTGCCTGCACGTCTTTCCGCCTACATGAAATGTGTTCCCTCGCTGCCTCATTAAGTTTGCGAGAGTAGTTGTGTTATGCTGAATAAAGTTGCTGGTGTTGAAACTGGCAACACTGAGGCCACCGCTTTAAATTACAGCCTTGCATGTTGCTACCCCATCTGACTCACGTGAAATCGGCTTCTTCTACGCCGCTCTAAGAAACAGTAGATGTGGAGCAGCAAAGCACAACTTCCTAATGTTGGCTTTTAGAGCAGTAAAGAAGAATTGATGTTCCGGTGTTTGACATTGAGCAGAGCTAACAGAGCAAACTGGAAAAGTAGCAGGGACCTGTTTCTAAATGACGTGGTACTGGTGATACTGGTATCGGAATCGGAACTCGTTTGACCTAAAAATCGAAATCACGATTAAAAATTCGATTAATTGCACAGCCCTACCTATACTCAATGTTTTCAGTCAATAAATAATATTTGTACTATCACTTTTAATTTTTCCATTCTCAACTGGAAATCCCTAAACTCAAATTCCATACTGCATAGGAAAGCTGTTTCGTGAAATTTGATGATTATATTTTCAGATATATATTTTAATATCTCCTGAAGAGACTACTTAAAGTGAAATGTTTTAATACATTACAGTTATTGTGCAGGTACTAAAGGTGAGAGGCAAAATCTTTTAGGAGACAGGCCCGACTACTCTGGAGGTTTTTGGTATTTGAGCCCTGGGGATAAAAACTAAATGTCTCTTCTTTTTTGTGTGAGAACAAGCAAAATGCAGATTCACTCTGATGGTCACTTTTGTTTTTTTTAGGAGTCAGGCATTTTTCTCACTAACTCTGCTACTGAATGATTCCAGTGAATAATGGGTGTCGGCCTGTGAAATACCAGCAGAGGGGCCGTGGACAAAGTCTTCATGGTTTGTTCCTCAGAGGAAATGCCTTTCTGAATGCATTTAGACGCAGCCAAAAAAGTCACTGTACAGGTGGTTTGTGTGTGTGTGTGTGTGTGTGTGTGTGTGTGTGTGTGTGTGTGTGTGTGTGTGTGTGTGTGTGTGTGTGTGTGTGTGTGTGTGTGTGTGTGTGTGTGTGTGTGTGTGTGTGTGGCAAACTTCCTGCCAGTTCACTGCAGTCAGGCAGCAGCAGGGGGATTCTGGCCTAAATAGTTCGACTGACTTATGAAGTGGCGGAGCTGAGACTTTTCCTGAGTAATGAAAGTGAAGAAAAGCCAGCTAACAACAAACTAACCTGGACTACAAACGATCCAAGGTCAAATCACAAGGGATCTTCAATCAGGGTTTGCCCCTGAGGTTCTTGCCAAGGTTGGAGAATCACTTCATTCACCCTGTGCTGGTCGCTCTCCCAGGAACAAGCTACACTGACTTAACTGTGGTATTCATACTGGCTTAATATTAAGCCAGCGTAAGTAAGTACACTGCATGTCTTTTTGAATGTTGGTAATTCAATAATTGAATGTGTTAAACCCAACAGCAGTCATTGATAAAGTGGCTTGTATGCAGGTCTCCCTGGCAACCTTTGTGCTAATGTATGAGTGTGCATGTGGGTCAGCAGGTCTGCGAGTCATTCATGGCCTACTTGATGTCACACTGTCCAACATGTATAATGTATAATATGACGCTTACATGCTGCAGAGTCCTCAAAAGAAGTCAATGGCGTGAAATTAATTTCATCACTCTTTTCTTTAGCTCCAAAGCAGCTTCTTTCCGCAGGCTGTGACATTCCTAGCACGCCTCAACAAATCAACCGTCATTGAAGGAACTAGAACTTTCATTGTACAATAAGTTAACCTTGAACCTTTAATTTAAGTCTAATTTAATGCTGCAGGATTCTACCTACAGCTCTTGAAAACATCATCGCAGTTTCAGCCACACTGCAGGACTTGTTCTGTTGTCCTGCCATAAATGCAGAAATGGGTCAAAAACCCTCAGAACTATGGTCAAAAGCACATCCACTAAATGGTGTGCTGTCAAGCAGATGATGGGAGTAGAGCCAAAAGACTGCACAAGCATGAGATGAGCTACATAAGCAAGGGAAGAGTGGGTGCTGGGTGTCCTGCAGGGGGGTGCAGGGCAGTCTGCAGTCTCCCGGCAAAAGTCTCCACATATCAAAAATACAATACAACAATAATAATACAAATTGTAGTGTCAAACTCGTGTTTGATGTTATATTGTTGAAGTTACATGTTTGATGAAAATATAGCTAACAATTAACCAAACAAAAAATAAATAAAATCACAGTACTGAAAAACCATCTTTGGTTTTGATGAACCAGTCAGTGTGAGACTTGTTTTGTCAGTCAGAGTACATCACAAAAATAGGATAAAACATAGAGGCTTAGAAAAAGGCTCAGGGATATCACCTCAATGAGGAATTATATATACACAAGGTACAAAATAGTACTTTCATATTAGCTGCTGCACTAAAAATCCAACTGACAGCTATCTATCTATCTATCTATCTATCTATCTATCTGATGGTGTTTAACAGATGAGAGAAGCCACAATTGGGGGGCATCAAATCCTCATCTAGCTCTGTACAAGGCAGGCTCTGCTCTGAGTGGACTGTCAGCTGTCCATCAAGAGACATGCTCTGTGTTGCGATGGGATTTTTTATTTTTAAATTGACTATGAGCAGGACGCACACTTAAACGTTCTCTGACTGTGTAAAAATCTGAGGTTTAGCAGAATAAAGCGGTTAAAATGTGAGTCTGAGGCTGCAGGTAAAACATACTGATGTCGGCTGATAAAACTTTAGTGTGATGCTGAAGTGAATTTTTAAATTTCAGATGTTTCAGAAACACAAGACGCTCACAGAGCAACATCACTGAACCTCGACCACCTGAACAGATTATTTTCTCAGATTAAGAGACCAACACCTGCCCCCTTAACCATATCTTTAGATCCATACAGACCACATGACCATGAAACTTCCTGACAGATTAGTTGGCTTTGCGCACAGGTTTACAGACCACCAGCACCAAAGGAAAAACAACGTTAACCGTCTCTGATGAAAATGATAAGAGAGTACCGAGAGATAATGATGAAGGAAGGAGTGATCGAGAAAAAAGGAATAACACAAGCGCATGCTCGGAAGCCTGCTATCTTTCTTGTTCACGGCGGCATGACACCTCAGCCTCGGGGAGTGGTGAATGAGGATTCCTGGCATATTTGCAGCAGCTGAGACACATGAGTGAGAAAGACAGAGAGAGGTGATTAAAAGCTAAAGGAGGAATTCCGTAAAGTTTTGAGCGAAAATAGGCTCACAATATCCTCTTTTGCACCATTTCACTCCGCAGACGCACACTCAGTCCACAGCTCACTGCCAATGCTGTGATAGCATTCCAAGAGAAAGGCAGACTTACGCTGTCCTCTTGACAACTTTTTATTCTTGATTCCAACCTGGTTCCTTCAATACAGTGTAATACAGAGTCTAATTTATCAAGATGGTTTTTTATTGTATTACAGTAAACATGGAGATATATCTGTAATTTTTATTTACTTTAATCAAGCTAGTCTTATTATATCCAGCTGATGGCCTCTAACCTCATTACAATTAAACTCAACCAATTAAACAAAAAATACAAACATACAACCATACGTGCATCACAATGCTAAATACAAACTTTAAAAACCCTTCAATCTACCCAGCCAACTCAGTACAATGTTAATCAAAACTGTGAATAGAACTTACAATATGAATGTATCTTAATGCGCTGAATCAAACAATGCACCTAAGGTGCCTTATGCACTTAAGGTACCCTTGATAAATAACAGCTATGATCCTCAGATGAGGATGAGGATTACTCTATCGACAGTGATATGTCGTGGTTTCTTTCTTGTGACAAATGTACTTATTGTAAGTCGCTTTGGACAAAAGCGTCTGCTAATAACCCTAAATATAAATGTATGATGGGAAAATCTGAGGCCAGCTGGTTAACTTCAGTAGGCATCTCTGCAACACAGTATATAACATCACCACTGTTGTTTCCTCACACTGCGTTGATTAGCTTAGTTCATAAGATACCTGTACAGACACAAAAGCGTTTCAAACAATACACTGTCCTGAACACAAGTCAGTTAAATTGTTTGTGTCCAATTCCTTTGTCTCTTTAACTATACTCTATAAAAGTACTTTTAATTAGTCTAATCAAAGAGAATTTACATTAACGCAGTTGCCTGTATGCAGAGCTGTATTGAGTGTCTCTTCATGAGTGCATGCTGACTCTTGAGCATACCTCCATCATGCCCAGTCTTGCTTTGCATTGTGTCACTCTTATCAGATACAATTTATCTTTCTTTCTCCTCCCCTCAGTGTCAATTTACTAAACACACACAGCGAAACAGGAATTCAATCAAGAGAGCTACTCAAGCACCACTCACTGTTACGGCCAGCATTCGAGCTGAAACATGTCTCTCTAGACATATTTGCCAATGTTTTAAATCAATGTTATTCATTTCAATGTGTTGCTTTTGCTTTCAAGTGTAATAATAAAACTCCCCAGAGTGCAAGCCAAATTTTGATCTCACTTCCTGCCAAGATCAGCAGAAAGGAAAGGATTTCCAGGTCATTGTTTCCCTCTCCTGGCACAGTGCTTCCAGGTAAAGAGTTTGTACAATATGGTTCTTATACAAGCCAGTGTCAGACAGGAGGATGTTACAGCAGAGGGAGAGAGGGGGGAGAGGAAGGAAGAGGGGGGTGGTACTCGAGGCCACGCAGGCGAGCTGACTGCCAGGCAGACTGTCTAAATCAGTGTGCTCGCTGTGCTCCTCGCAGCCACACAATCAGTAAAGAGGAAACTCATAACTGCATTCCTTCGCACTGATCTGAGTGGTGGTAGCTGATATGAAGTGTTACCAGGAGAAATCAAGTGAGATGGAGACGGAGAGCTGCTTCTGTTCGAAATGGAATCTCCTGTTCCCACGTATCTAACCACAGCTCAACATGTCCTTTATACCAAAGCCCTGTCACACATTACACACACCTGGAAGCTACGTCTGGCTGAACAATCAAGCACACCTTGCACAGTGACTATTATTAAACCTGTCCTGCTTCACAAATTGCATAACCAATAGTTCTGTGAGCAAACAATGGCCGTGCCTGTCAAAAGTCAGAGACCTGAAATGTCACGGGAGTGTGAGAGGGGACGTAATGCTGCTACACTGTGAGAAAGGAGTGTAAATAATTTATAGGAGAGCAATATTAACATCTTCAGCTTGGTTAATGTACAATCTGTATGCAAAAGTGTAGCTTACTAACATTTAACAAGTTTGGAAGCTGGTAGAAAACTTTAGGGGAACATACAGGGCTTTCCACAAAGATACAGAGTAGCCAGCCAGTGGAAAAACGGAGCCAGCTAAGGGGTTAACACATGGTCAAAAATATACCAAGAGTAAACACTGCATCCCTTTTACACAATAGCACCTCCCTCATCATCACTGGGTGGCAAAACAAGCCAACAGGTTTTCCATGTAATTCTAACTCACACTCATTCATGTGTAACCATAACCCAAAGCATATCTTTACACTTCAAGTCTATTTTCTTCTGTTATACACAAAGATTTACAGTGTTTGTGTGTTGAGCACTGCTAAAATACTGTTGAAAGTACTTTAAATACTGTTCCCAAAACAACAGAAGAGAAAAATTCAAATCACTCAAATGTGGAGAATCACTGCTTTTTGTCATGTTATGTGATAATAAACTACTTTTTCATTTGGATTTGGTGAGAAAAATGCAAAATACACCATCAACAATGTGCTGTTGGAAACTGTGGTGATTTTATAAGTCCCACAATTAGTCAAGAAACAACTGAAATATTAATCTACAGTGAAAATAATGGATGAGTCATTTAAAAGATCAGTCAAGTGTAGGAGAATTAATGAGCAACTACCTTTTCATGTTAAATTATTGTTCAAGTCATTTTTAAAGCAAAATGATGTGATGAGGAAGTTGTGATGGGCAGGCTTCATCTTTGTTCTACAGGCCAAACAGCTAATCAAGAAAATAACCTATAGATCAATCCAAAATGAGCAGACTAGATAGTTGCTGCCATTCAGGGAGGAGTGTGAGGGTGGGGACTTCCACATTAAATCGAATTTAGAATACGGAGGTGTGAAGATGTTAAAAATCACACTTCGCTCAAACTGAATGTGACACAAGCCAGCATCAGTTCATCAGTGTCTGAGAGCCCTGCAGAACTGCAAAGAGCAACGGGGCACACAGTTTTGAGCTTTACTTTTTTGTACTTTTTTTGTCTGAATCTAAATAAGTTGGAAGCCGGCATCTTATACTTGAGTGGTTACGTCTCCAGTCCGATGTCCAGTACCCAGCTGATAGATATGTGGTTTGTTTTAAATGACTTATCAGAATGCATTTTTAATAAATAACACATTGCACTACACGGCTGAAATCCTCATGTAGTAATAGTAGAAGTGGTAGGTTGAAGTGTTGGGGGGATTTGAGGATTTCTCCATTTACTTCCATTGTAAAAAATAATAATAATAATAACAGATAGAATAGCTGAATTCTGATAGCTGAATGGCTTCTCTAGCTAAACGTATGCTAAAGCAGTAGCAGAATGATATTTGAAAAATTCCTGAGTGGGCGCAATTTCGCAGAAAAAAACTTAATATTTCAAAAAGTATAATACTAAAAAAATACCAAAAGTAGAAGAACATTTTGATTGCTGAATGGTTTCTGTAGCTCAAAATTTCTAGTAGGAGAAGCCAGACAAAAAAACGCACGGAAGAAGAAGAATAACATTTAAAATTCTATATCATAATAGTGTGCCTACAGCATTCACACAACTTAGTGTGGACAGGAGAGTGTAAGACATGACAAGATAGTCAGGCGCTCCCTTCCAGTGAAGACACAGTGCGAAGTGATCCCCCATTCTGGAATATCTGAAATGTCTGGCTACATGCGATTGGCATTACCATACGTCAGAGCGGCTCTTGGTTCAGATAAGATGTGACGAATACGTGCGTCACGTTCAACGATTGTGATCTGCTCTGATTAAAACACAGGACATCAAACTGCAGTGATATTAAAGATTCATCATCAAAGAGAAGACCTGCAGAGTCCCCACAGCACAACGAACACAGCGATCAAAGGCCTGATGTTTTCAGCTCACTACAACATGTACAGGCCCAGAATCATTCAACAATATTTAATTTCAGACATTTGTGATACCGGCTGTAGTCATCTGATCTTGTGAATATGTGCAAAATACATGAATTATAATACAAAATACCTCTCTATGGCTGCAAAGTTAAGTTACTTTTACAAATGAATGAAGTTTTAAGCACCAGATTAACCAGGCTTGGTAAACTGGCCTTCATCAGTTCAGTTAAAACCAGGGTGGGAAATTACCACAAACCCTGCTGGCAAATATTGTTTGAGGCCAGCGGGGTTAATGTTTAATCAGACGTTTTGGCACATGTCCAGCCTTTGTTTAGGTGGTTCTCTGGACTCCTGCAGTTTAGCTGGTTAATAAAACAGACCAGTAACGGGGACGGTCCGAGTGGCCTGGGGGTTTAAATAGTTGTCCATGTAATCACATTGTCCCCAGTCTACGTCTAGCTGGGGACCTTTGCTGTGTGTCATCCCTGCTCTCTCTCCCCTCATTTCCTTCTCCCTCTGTACTCTCCACTATCAAAATAAAAGGGGAAAATTTCCCCCAAAACACAATGAAAGAGTAAAGAATGTCTGCTGACACAGAGGTGGGGACCAGACCAGACAAAGCACTGGTATTTCCAACCCCTTGATACCACAAAACAAAATTCAAGTTTGTGGATTTTAGTTGATCAAGCAGTAGCGGACTGCCTGTAGCCTGAGCTGAGTTCAGAGAAAGCAAACAGAGAATGCGAGGGGCTCTCTCACACACACAGAGCTCGGACATGTTCAAACACAGCCGAGATATCTTCAGCAACCTGAGGGAAGCATTAGAAACTCGCGTCTCCCACAAATGGACACCAGTGAAAGGAATAGTTTACAAAAAAATTAAACACCAAGGAAGTAAATATCGTCTTTCTAAATCAATGTGGGACCTCGGGGGCTTCCTGAGACTTGGATCATGCCAGATGAGATGTATGGAGCCATTCTATGTTTTTTTTCAAAGTTTTAAAACAAGTCCCCATGCACTTCAGTTTGTTAGGAGAATGCTGCAATGCTGTTTTGCTGCGAAGCTCCAGAAATGTTTTGTGGACTACAAAACACCGCCTGACTTTCCATCGGCATGAGGCTGCATTTATAATGAGATGATTTCATTTTCGAGTGTCCTTTCGGGCGCCTGTTTCAGTGTATTCCAACACAGAGAGATTATTTTCTCCTGGGTCTCTCCCGTTTGTCGTCTGATTGCCGTCTGCACTGTTACTGTTACTCTGCAATTTAAGTACAGTGTTAGTTTCCTGGATTCTCACTGAGGCGCATCGCTGCAGCGTTTAACACCAAGTGTAAGCAAAGCAGGTACGCTTGAAGCAGTTCTCTTGACTCCGTATGTAAAACCACAGTCTGCTACATTACACATCTGAAGGCTAAGCAGAGCTGAGCTCAAAACCTGTTTTACAACATAGCAAAGTCCTACTGCATACAACCACACAAACCACCGACTGCGCGAGAAGCGAGATGCAGTAAGCAGGTTTCGTGATGGAGGAGGTGTGCAATATATCAGAGTGTTTCCTTTGCATTCAGTCAGCATGACCATCACAACAACCGCTCTGTAAGAACGAGCCTCACCCACTCCTTGTGTCTGTTTTTAAACTCAAAGATAACTTTTAACTCTTTGGTTTCAAGTTTGGCAGCTGAAACACAATGAAAACATGACATTGCTGGCATGAAGAGAACTGAATCTCCTTGAGAATTTGGGTGATCTAATATCTGCTGTGAGGTTAAGGAACCCTGGTCCTGTGTTAGGTGGAGACAAGTACAGTAATGCATGTCTTTGGGTGTGGGAGATTACAGTAAAAATGTCACTGTCATGAAAAGAATGTAGGCTTTGTCACGACACACAGTGTGAACTACACTATTGTACTTGTACATATATAAAACCTTAAGCAAAATCCAAAAGGGGAAATTCACTCATCCTGTCAAAATAAGCTAACTTTGAAACAGATGCTTCCTGTCTCTGGAGTAAACTTACTGCAGAGTCCCAACTTTTCATTTCAGAGACGTGAATAAACTGGGAATTTCAAGTTACCACAGCAGTGCCATGACCTAAAGTGGTTTCGCAGAGGCCGTGTTGACATCAGCTTGGAAAGGTAGCTCGCGTTAACATTAGCTCAAACTGCAGCCAAATCCAAGGATGGAGGTGGCGTTATCCAGTTTACCGAACGGCTAGCTGGCTAGGCTAACCAGCTAGCTAACTGGCTTGCTAACTTTAACTCCCCGCTGGCAAAAAGACGATAACGCGACTTGTGTCACTGACACTTGGTTTAACGCCCGGGGCGCGTTCGGCTTGCTTCGGGTGTACAGTCGAAAAATAAGAAGCCCTGAAACATATTAACACAACACAAGCGCCACATCATGGAAAACTCACCCATTCCTGTCCTTCGCACCGCCTCGCTATCAAACGTTGGGAATCTCTTCTCCAGCAGCCTCACTGCTAGCTAGCTACTAGCCAGGTAGGTGTGGATAATGAGCCACAAAGTGATTTTCTTGTCGATTCACTGCCGAAAAAAAGAAGTCAAGTGGGCCGTATATCCATTCGCCCCTTTTCCCCACCAGCAGCAGCAGCAGAAGCAGCAGCAGCAGCCTCCCGAGTTCTCTCTCGGTGGTGCTTCTAGATTATTGTGCAGGAAGTTGACCAGGAGTCTCCACCTTTCTTGGACTTGCCTCCGCGGGTTGCCGCCGCCTGCCACCAAATTACAGTATAGGGGCAAACTACGCGATGTTTCGGGCCGGACGGTCCCGCGAGAGGAATGTTTCATGGAATGTTGATCCCCCCCCCTGTATGAACGGCCCACTCAGCAAGTACAGTAACTACTGTACGAGTGCGCGCCTGTGTGAGCCCGAGAGAGACTTCCTTCACTCCTGCTACTACTGTGACCCACTCATCATGATGAGGCTGTCAGGAACTGTACGGGAGGGTGAAATAAAAAGAAATACAGCAGCCTAGCGTGCAAGTAGGCTCCTCACAGCACTCGTGAACTGATACAGGGCCTTCCCTCCTCCATGAGTCTGGGATGCCAAAGAGGAGAATACAGGACGTGATCCCTAAATGCACATCAACATGCAGAAATTAAAAGTTAACAGATTAAAAAATGTACACAGTGAAAACCCCCCAAGTCAAAGTAGCATTTAAAGTGCGCCAAAACAACGTATGTCAAAGGAGCACTGTGTGGTTCTGGAGGAGAAATTCACATTCACAATGTTAACGAGGTAATGATACAGACTTTTTTTTTTTTCCCATAAGTGAACAAAGAAGCTGTTCTCAGAGGAAAATATGGCTACCCAGAACACTGTTTGAAGCTAGAAAGGTGGCAGGGTCCGCCACATATAAACAAAGTAAAACAGTATAAATTGTGTTGTCCTTTAAGGTCAGTTTGTTTACTCAGTTCATTCAGTCATGAAAACAAAGAGTTAGTTTGTTTATTTAGTTTGTTTAGGCAGAAAAAAACAATCAGCCAATGAAGATCTTTCTCTTCTCATTGACATTTCTTCAACAAAACTACAGAGTGCTCCTTTAATAACTGATCTGTATTATTCGGCTTTTAAAGCCAGCAATGAAGCTTTCGAAATCTAGCGTTCACAGCAGAACTTTTTCAGAAATGTCCTTTTCTAGCTAACGAGCCCTCACAGTTGGCTTCTTTAATTAAAAAAAAAAAAAAAACATATTAGCACTAATACCCATATATAGATGAAATGTGATTGTTTGTTAAACCAGATACAGGTGTTAGATGAGTTGTTACGCTACATCATTACACAAGACATAAACCTGGATATATTGAAATCTCCTCAAAAGCACTTCATAAATGCTAGGACTGGACGACAAGATCAAATATCAATATATTTTTGACCAAATCCCTCAATATCGAGGTATTGGTACTTTTACTAAATATTAACAAAGTGAGAATTTTGATTAAAAATAAATCATCAGTCATGAATGTGGATGTAATGACTGTGTGTAAGAGTGTGTGAAGACAAGCACAGTATTAGGACAAGTAGAAACAGCCTGGTGAGTTCAGAAAGTGACATCACTTGACTGTGATGCAGCCTCTAAAACCAGGAAAAGACAACACTTCTGTCAGATCACCATATAATGATATCTGAAATCTGAGTATGATAATGATATAATACTGATAGAGTGCCCAGTCCTGTAATATATGTGCAGTTTATATAATATACACACGCTATAAAGCAAAAAGACAAAATAATATTTTGTATGAAAATGGCGTGCATAGGGTTAACATATTGTACTGCCGTCTGTCTGCGGTGGTTTGTGGGTCAGGGTGAGAACCAAAGCTGTTATACCTTTCACTAACTCACCTCATCCGTTCTCACGTGTCAAAAATGGCAATGGCAGACGAAGAAAAAACACTGTCACATCCATTTTTAATCCCGGCTGCATCATAGTGTTGTTGGTTCTTTCAGTGGCCAGTTGACCCTGAAAAAAATCTCAGTTGTTTGACCACAAAATACCCTCCACTCTTCTAATTTAACCCCCCCCCTCCCCCTTTCATTTCCATCAAACACGACTGGAATCAGGATTAAACACAGAGAGGGGCGTGTGTCTGATGTAAAACCATTTCGATGGGATGAGCTTTGGCAGCATCATAAATGGTTTGGCATCAAAGGGCACAATGGGATCCGCCTCATCTGCTGAGTGACACCATGCCATGCCAAACATTCACGCCACACCCCAAACAACGTGACCACCGAGCAGGAGATGACGCGAACGCCGCCTCGTCTTCATAAAGCAAACACAGGGCCGAGCCTGTGTCAGACAACACTGACTGTCAGACTTAAAGGATTACGATACTAAATGCATATTCATTTTTACAAAGGTAAAAATAACTTCAGGAGTTATGTGCACTGATGTACAATATGTCAGTGATGACATTTTCAATGTTACTCTTCTATGTTAAACCTCTAGATCTCCTCAGCCTTTGCTTCACCAATTTTTCCTCCAGGGAAACTAAAAGGATTAGGATTTCTAGTTTTGAATTAGATTTAGATTTAGATTTCTATTAGATTTGTGAATCACACACACACACTGTGATCAGGCCCTCTCTGCTGTGGCGTCATTGTGCAGTCGCCTGCAGTCAATTGTCCGTTTGTTCTCTCTGTGGCCAGAGAGTGAACTGTTGGAAAGGGAAGTAGTTGAGGGCAAATTCATCCTGACAGGATCCGTTTACAATCAAAATGTCAACAATCTTTCAAAAGGCAGCGTGAAAAAACAAAATGCTATGCAAATGTGTTTGACCGCACACACACACACACACACACACACACACGACACATACACCAAGCCAATTTGAATAACATGCAGGGGAAGCCTGGCTGTGGAGTGGATTATGGGAACCACAGCGGTTATTATTTACTCTCATTAATTCAAACATCCGTGCTTTCTGTTTTGGCAGCCCACGTGCTATCTTCATTGATGCATTGATGCATTTATTCATAAAGTTTGAGGCACATTCCCTTTATTTAATCAATACATTTAAGGTAATATGGAAAGTGTAAAATGAGAGTGGATGTGAGTGATTTTTTATGAAGTTAGGTATACAGTTACACTTAATCTTCTGGGTCTGTATTTTCAGAATCATTTGAATGAAAATACATGAAATGAAGAAATTCTACATGATATGAAGACTCGGTACTGCCTTATGATCCCATAAATACACTAAAACAATCTATTTTAGTAGTTTAGTGCTAATCGTAATGAAAATAGGAACGTTCTCTCACTGTTTTTGAGGATGAGTTCAGGAGCGTCACAGCCTGAGGAATGAAGCTCCTCTCTGCTCTGCTGGAACTCTATCATGAACTGATACAGGGCCTTCCCTCCTCCATGAGTCTGGGATGCCACTGAATGATTGAAACCTGAAGCCTGGAGAATACAGGACGTGATCCCTAAATGCACATCAACATGTAGAAAGTAAAAGTTAACAGATTAAAAAATGTACACAGTGAAAACCCCCTAAGTCAAAGTAGCATTTAAATTGCACCAAAACAACGTGTGTCAAAGGAGCACTGTGTGGTTCTGGAGGAGAAATTCAAACTCACAATGTTAAGGAGGTAATGATACAAACTTTTCTTTCCACAAGTGAACAAAGAAGCTGTTCTCAGACACTGTTTGAAGCTAGAAAGGTGGCGGGGTCTGCCACATATCAACAAAGTAAAACAGTATAGATGGTGTTGTCCTTTAAGGTCAGTTTGTTTATTCAGTCACGAAAACAAAGAGAGTTTGTTTGTTTGGTTTGTTTAGGCTGAAAGAAAAATCAGCCAATGAAGATCTTTCTTTTCTCATTGACATTTCTTCACCAAAACTACAGAGTGCTCCTTTAATAAATGATCGGTGCTCTGTGCTCTGCTGGTACAGCAGTGGAAACTTCTGTATCTTTTGCCAGATGGCAGCTGGGTGATCAGCTGGGTCATTAATGTTCAATTATTAATGACTGATCATTTATTTTCGGGTTTTAATAGAGCAGTTCTTCTAAGTAATCAAGATTTTCCTTATGATGAGTAGCACGTTGCAGATGACGGCTGCAGGCGTCCGTATAGCTCAGCAGCAGCAGCAGTTTCTGTATACTCAGCTCTGATCAAATCAAGGAGCCTGGAAAAAAAGCCTTTCGCATCAACACATGAAGACGCTCAGTGCCCAACAGTGAAGACGAGCTGTTCCCACGTCCTCTAATGTCAATTTAGAGTTTGCACTTAACTTTCCTGTGACTGTCTGAAAAAGCAAAGACACATCACATGAAAATGCGAGCAGCACAATCACAGACAGTGGACAGTAAATGGATGATGACTAAGGTGTGTATTTATGCATTTATGCTGTAGTGTAACATGCTGACAGCAAATCCTCCGTCTCCTCTCACTGCATCTTCCTCAGGAACTGTGAGGCTCAGAAAGCACCTGTGGCTCAACAGGACATGGCCTCACTGTGCACGCGACTGCCACCTTGTGGTTAAAATGTGAAAGTGCAAACAACATGTCAGCTCGTATATTAGACCTGCATACACCAGGCGTAGCTCAAAAAATTAGAGTATCATGGAAAAGTTCATCTTTTTCCTTGATTTAATTAAAAAAGTGAAACTTTCCTATATTGTAGATTCATTACACAGTGGAGTAAAATATTTCAAGCCTTTTATTTGTTTAAATTTTGATGATTACATCTTACAGCTGATGAAAATCAAAGTATCCAAAAAATCCAGTATCTCAGAATATTAGAATAGTACATAAGACCAATCAAAACAAAGATTTATGATACAGAAATGTTGACCTTCTGAAAAGTATGTTCATTTATGTGCTCAAAAGTTGGTCGGGCCTCCTGAATTACTGCACCGATGCAGCGTGGCATGGAGGCGATCGGCCTGTGGCACTGCTCAGCTGTTATGGAAGCCCGGGTTGCCTTGATAGCGGCCTTCAGCTCGTCTGTATTGTTAGGTCTGATGTCTCTCGTCTTCCCCTTGAGGTCTTCTTCAGGTCAGGCCAGTTGGCTGGCTGATCAAGCACTGTAAGCTAAACTGTAAACTGTGAGCTATCCAACATTCATTCATTCTGTTCTACCTTACATGCCTTACAAACACTCATTCATGCTTATATAATCATCCATGCATCCAGTCCATTCTATATACATTCCTTTATCCATTCCTCCATTTCTATACCTACAGATTTTCAACCTTAAAATGTACATTACTTCCTAGTCTATTTTCAGTCATGTGTAAATACTCCATTTCTCCATTCAGCCCTGACCATGCATTTCAATCCTACACAAATGTACATCTCAGTACAGTATGGAGACGCTGATATCCTTTTGCAGCAGGACCTGGCACCTGCCCACAGCGCCAAAACTACTAGTGACTGGTTTGCTGACCATGTTATTACTGTGCTATTTAATAGTAATATAATAATAATAATAATGACAACACTCAACAAAACAATAAAACAAAGGTGAGAAGACCTCAATGGTAGATACATTCTTGTAATTTAAACTTTTGCATCCCAATAACATTTATACACATTTAGGCCGAGCAGTCTAGACAGTTCAGTTCAGTCTGGACACACATTTCTATTGCATTTCCATTAGAAAAAGTTGTAAATAGTACCAATTAAATAACTGTCGATGTACCTGGAGCACTGATCAGATACTAAAAGGTTAAGTTTAGACACTGCAGAACACGGATCGGTCAATCGGAACAACCAGAGCAGAGTAGATTCACCAGACTCATGTTTTCGTTTCCCAGCAGGCTTGCTTCTCTGCCTGCAGCCTTTTCTAAAGCAAAGTTTCCTTTTTTTAATAGACAACTAAAATCATGTCGTGAAGAAAACACACAACGCATGAGTGTGTGGCTGCGCAAAAGAGACGGTACCACAGATAGCGGGCCAACCTAAAGAGCAGGCCTTTTCTTGCTCTTGACTTTAGTGTGTGGTATTCACTGTTTCATGTAATTTTATCATTAAAAAAAGATCTAATCAAAGGGGATGCAGAATATGTGGGCTATTACTCACATCATCATATTTATTGATATATGTATTTTTAATGAAGCAGGAGCGAGGTAGCGTCTGGGACCATATTTGAGGTGTAATGAGGTTTGTCCAGTAGAGGTCAGGCTAACTCTGCTTTGACAAATGATCAACTGGAGCAACAAGTTTTCTCTCTCTGTTATTCTGACACCTTTAAAAGGCCACAACGAAATCCCTGAAAATCTGTTATAGAAATTATTAAAGTTATTGGTTCAAGTCAAACAAAGAAAATGGACTTTATTGTAAATGTTTACATAAAGTTCTACGTGGCATACGTGATAATTCAGCTTGGCACTGCATTGATTCCATTCCTCAGTTGAAAACAGTGAGATATGCGTTGCTACAGGCGATCTAACAGTCAGAATCTATTCTTATCTTCCGTTTCTCAGAAGTGTTCCGTGTGCCACCCGGTGCTGCATATAATAAATAAGTGTTCTCCCACTTGTTGACACAAGTCTGTCCAAAGCTAACATTTCGAGCTGCCTCCTAAAGCGGGGACTCTGTGCCACCCACTGACTCACTGCGAAGTGTGTTTATCTATGTAATGAGTAACTCTTTTGTTTCAATTGCAAACGTCCACATGAACTCAGAGGGATCAGCTTCAGAGTCTGCCTCTTGTGGACGTTAGTGCCTCCCTCACGACACCTTTAGGCCCTCGTGTGTTGGACACTTGGGCTGGAGTTTGCTCCGTTACCAGGAGACTCCACTCGACAGCTGCTGCTGACGCCTTAAAACGCCGACAGATTTGCGTTGAAGAGCTTTGCTTGGGTTGCCCCGAGGACTCGAGTATTTACTACAAGCCATCAAAGCAGTGAGACCACACCTAAACCCCTTCACATGCACCGCGGGTGGAACCTCTGAATTCAGGTAGAGCAGAGAGGAACCTTCGGCCATACCCAGGGGGCAAAACCCATATTTTTTGGGAAACCGACACGGAATGTTGTAAAAGGTTTCACACCAGAAATGATATCTAGGACCTTCAAGGATCACAACCTGGGTGGACAACCCGGTCAACTAGCTACTGGAAAGCTACTGGGGGCCAAAACCCCCCTTTAGGGGACATATTCCTGGTGAAATTTTGTAAATGCAAATATTTAGGTACTACAAAGGCATAAATAGTCCTACAACTTTGGCAATTTGGCAGAGAGTATCCTGGCACATAGGGGAAAGCAGGAAAAAAAATATGCTGTGGTTTGCTGCAACTCTAGTTTAAGATATCACCCTCAACGTCCCAAAAAAGACTAAAAAAAGTACTGTTCACCTGACAAATTCTCATGAAAATTCATATTTTTCAACACGTTATGGTGAGAATCTTTACCTAACATAGATATAGAAAACTTCCCTAATTCATAAGCTTCCATTTGAGTCCAAGATGGCCTTTCTACTATGTGTGAACCACGTTATTCTGTAGAGAATGCAATGAAATGGAAATGTCAAACATTCCCCACCACGATAAAGAAATGGCAGGTTCAAACTATTAAACAATGGAGCTTTGATGGAGTCGAGATTCAGACTGAGTGAGTTAGACAAGCATCAATCAACATATAGCTATACATGTGTACTGACATTGTGAGTGTTAAGGACCGGTAGATTTAAAGAGGCAGAAAGAAATGTATGAGTCTTAAGTGGAAGCATTAATCCTTCTCAATGCACACACACCAGCAGGTTCCTGCCTCAGGCCTGGAATGGCAGAAACAATGAAGTCACATTTCCACAACAGAGCAGAGCGAGCTGTGATTACAGCAGACCCCCAACAGAGGCGTGCTGTGGAGATGAATAATGTATATAACCATAGAAAGCACCGCTCAGCTATTTGCTTTTTCTGCCTCCAGAACCAAACTGTACGTGCACACATGTACACCGACTGAGGAGTTGAAAATGAGCGAGGGACAGGGTCAGAATATGGTTCGAAGTTAACTCGCTGTCTCGTTCCAGTCATCAAACGGGCGGCACTCTGGAAACTAATGCGATCAGGATCGTGGTGGTTTCAGCTGCAGTAGGAAATGCCATTAAATTAGCATTTTAAAGCCGCAAGCCACACCAACAGTATCAGTATCATAGACAGAGTCTGTCTCCCTCCCACCCTCTCTGTCTGTGCCTGAAAGCTGAAAGAATGAAAAGCAAGTTACACCATGCCGAACATGGGGCGCTGCTGACACAGACACTTTTGTCCAAGTAAAGATCGTCTCCTTAAGACACATAAAATGACTCTTGTTTACAACAGAGTAACAGCTTGTTTCTTCACATATGGAAAAAATACATATTTCTGAGTTTGTGTTACTACCTCATTAATAGTTGAGAGTGTGTATTTGAATTTATTTTATTTGATCAATAATCATTTATAATAGAAACGAGCTGTTACAGTTTGTAATGGTTTGCAGTAGGACCCAAAAGTGGGACACCAAGACAGGGAATAGGTGAAGGGGAATTTATTCAGGATTTGCTCAGGGAAGCTGGGGTGACGGAGGAAGGCTCTGGCTCGGAGAAAGGGCTCACAGTGCAGGAAGGCTGAGGCTTAGGTGGAGAATCCGGTGTGAGAGCAGCGGCTGGTGGCTGATGAGTGTGAGGCTGGGCGGCTGTGGAGCTGGAGCTTGGGATGGCGACTGGCTCACATCGTCAAGTGGAAACAATCTTGCAGCGTGTGA
The DNA here is from genome assembly GCA_039737535.1 of Lagodon rhomboides. NCBI lineage: Eukaryota > Metazoa > Chordata > Actinopteri > Spariformes > Sparidae > Lagodon > Lagodon rhomboides. The sequence goes on along the minus strand of CM077798.1, from coordinate 5,443,269 downwards.
GGAGAAGACCAGAGTATTCCAGCTAGCGCTGATGAACAGATAGCATAGCTGTATCATTGGCTAGCCTAGTTAGCTAGCCTCTCCTGTGCGGTGATACGACTGGTGGGCGTAGTTCGGTAGAAAGAAAATCATCATTTTTAATTCCATTTTATTGGAGAGAAGGCGGTCATCTCTGTGGCCAATATCTCCAAAACTCAGCTAGATGGATGAATGGCACTACAGTTAAGAGGAAAATATGTATTTTTGGGGTGAACTGTACCTTTAAAGGGAAGCGACAATGTGCAAAACACATTTTTCAACAGGAAGGGCTCTTTTAATCATTTCTAATTCTAATGGATGATGCTTGTCATTGTGCATAATAATAGATAGAAATCTCTGGTTTATTACGATTTGGCTCTTCTATTCATAGCTTTGGTAATTTTTTTTTTTTATTTCAAATTCTTTAAAGGTGAAATATGTAAGAATTGTCCAGCTGTTAAAATCTAGTGGGAAGTATTATTGTCCACACTGCTAGCACTGGAGCTTTGGTCCAGGACGGGTCAGGGCTAGCAGGATAGCGTGCTAACTTCCCAGCTGGCACCGGACGTCAATAGACGTTGGTCTTTGGTTGGATTCAAGTCATGACGTCAGGTGACCAAAACCCAACGTCCATTGACATCTACTTTCAACATCTTTTGACATAGGAATATTGACGTCAAATGACGTTAATATTTTGTTGTTTTTATGTTGTGGTGTCTGGCAACCAAAACCCAACGTGTGTCAGACGTCTTGTACTCACACAACTTTGACGTTGAATAATGACCTTTTTGATGACAAAATTCTAATGTCTGGACAACATCTATCAACAAAGTTGATTTGACTTAAGATAGCCTACATAACTGATATCCAACGTCGGACCAACGTTAAGTTCAGACGTTAACCCGATTTTCATTTTCAACTAAATACTAACGTCTATTCAGCGTCGGAGGCGTCTCAATTAGACGTCTAGTGCCAGCTGGGTTCAGTAGATATTTCTGCGATATAATACAAAGACATCATCATGTCAAAACTGCTATTTATTAACATTCTGTTGATGATTTTAGTTGCTTTCTAACTATTTTTCCGAGAAATTCTCACATATTGCGCCTTTACGTTATGACCACATTGCGCTTGCAGTTCTTGCTGAGATCTGGGAACGCAGAATCGCTGCAGTGAAGAGCGAGAAAACACAACATTATTAGACAGATTGTGAACACGACGTCTCTCTAATCTTAGCCAGACTGTCTAAACCAACTTCACTGGAGGTAAAAACCAAAAAAAGTTCACAATATCACTTTTACAGCAGAGCAAAACCGTGTGTACACAACAAGAGTAAGTACAGTAGATTAGATCCAGGGTTACAATTTCACTGTTTGCCTGTGTTTTACTGAGTAACCTGGGTGTTTGTTTACAACCTCTATATGCCGTGCCTCCTTTACCTTCTTTATTTGAATGTCGCCAAGACTGTGAAAATAAAAAACCCGAGCTGTAATAAAGCAGAATTATCCTTTAAAAAGGATGACTACACCAGTGATTAACAAAGCAGCATGTTTGTGTGCAGGGTGGGCTGCTGTTTGTGGGTGCTGATGGGAGATGGTTGCATGAGTGTGTGTGTGTGAAAGCACGCGTAAATGCAAACATTCTTTCTTACCAGTTCGGTGTACATACCCTTTTTCAAACCCACACTGTTTGGCCCATAATAGCCCGTTGTGCTCTGAATAAGGCAACTTCACCTAGTAACTGCAGTCTGAGGATATGCGTGGGCCTGCAGGCTGTGTGGCCCACTGAACGTCAGCTCTGCTGCAGCATGAGTGAGCAGCGGCGTTAGTCAGGGCGTGTGAGCAACGTATCGCCCTGATCCTGCTCTCTGAGCTCGCTCTTTTTGCCTCTCCTATACCACCAGGGCCTAATATCCAAGAGGATTGCTTTCATTCTTAACTTTGCGTGGATTTTCCCCTGCGTCTCCCGTCGTCTGACTGAGTCACTGACCCACTTATCCTCAGCTCTTTCCCCACCAGCAGAAGCAAAGCGGCACGTTTCATCCCTTTATCTCTCCCCCTGCGCCCCCCCTCGCCGCTCCGTGTCCACTCACTTCCGCTCCACGTGCAGGGCAGATGGTGCTCCAGTCTCGCATCGGCTGCTGCTATTTGCAGTAACATCTGAGGCTATAAGCTCGCCAGCTTGCGCGTATGCAGACTGTTTACTAACGGCCTGCCCGACGGGCCAGCACGCTGTACGCGTTGTGTCTGGATATCTCGACAGCAGGATGGTAACTGGATGGGTGACAGGTTGACTGCTGCGAACAGATGACCCAAGCTGCTCAAGCCTCCATGTTTGCCCCACTGACACATATGGGACGGTGGCGGATGTGATGAAAGGCTAGTCCAATAGAAACCTGGACCAATCACAGGTGGCTGTGAGTGAGTAGTGGATCGTTGTTTAATGTGAGACTTCAGCAATTTTATACGTATGAAATAAGAGAAAATGACTGGTTGCTTTATTAACCACAGTGCTGGCAAAGGGTTGTGTTGGGTACTCTCGGGAAACGGGAGAAAAAGGTTATTTCAAAGCAACTCAGGCACATAGAATACATCAGGAGACCAGGAAGGAAATATTTAAAAGCCTTTATTGTTGCAGCTCACTTTGTGACATGGATCTAATAAACTTGGGTACAACATTAAGTTTGATGTGTGAAGACTGTACGATGACAACACCTACTGATTGGTAGGCTACGACCTAAGGTGAGAACAAAACATCACCAGTGTGAGCACGATGCATTCCTCTTGGTTGGTTAGTAGCTGTAGGCTGTGGCACTATTCTCATTGTTAGATGGTCATCCTAACTGTGGCCCATAGGACTGTGAAAATGGCCATCTCTGAGACTCTTTCGCCAACCCTGTTTCACCACCCAAACCCCACGGTCGCCTGTGTCCTTATTTCATTTGGAATAACCTGGTGGTTGGGTTGACACAGGCCTTGAAGGCCGGCTAGTTGGGTTAAAGTCAGTAGTCCAACCCCAGCTTGCTATGGACCTCCTGGATCTTTACACTGCGTTTGTCTTTTGTTCCCATCACTATCGATCCCTTCATGCACACCTGACCTTTTTCACCCTAGGTGAGGCAAACCATCACACACACACTGTCCTATACTGGATCAGCGGGTCTTGTACTTGCTTTGGTGTGAGACTGGACTGCACTCACAGTGTGATGTAGGACCACAGATTTGGAGCATCGACCATTACCACGTTTCATACATGTTAGTCATCTTTCGTCTGGGACTGGCCAAAATCTCACAGTGTATACCAGACAATCTCCAAGAAGTTATACAGGTTTTGTGAGGTGAGAGCAACTAAAACTATGTGGTTAGGAATAGGGTTAGGGTTATTTTTACCTCAAAGGAATAGGACATTTTTGGAAATATGCTTATCTTGCTGAGAAGATCAAAACAATTCCCGTACCTCATGTTCAATCTATCTGTTAAATATGGAGTTGGAGCGAGGAGATAGTTAGCATAGCTCAGCATAAATACTGGTATCAGGGGGACACGGTAAGCTTTGCTCTGTCTAAAGGCAACAAAAATCTGCTATCAGCACCTCTGAAGTTCAATTATTAACCTGGTAATTATTATATTTATTAAACAGGTTAAACAGGTGGACCCTCTATGAAGTCACTGCACCTGGACAAGAAATAGTTCCAAAACATAACCACTGAAAAGACCACAAACTGTTGTTTCAACCTTTGTACATGCTAAAGAAACACTATTTCACTTTCCATTTGAGCTTTAAAGGAGCTGGTAGACAGAGCATAACTAGAGGTTACCTCTGGCTTCCTGTCTTTATGCTAATTTAATGTAACTGGATGTAGTTTTCTATTTAACGGACAAATATTTGAGGCGTCAATCAACCAATCAATCAATCAAGAAAGGAAACTAGAATGTTTCCATAAATGCATCTATGAATGTATCAACCTATTCCTTGAAGTTGAAGGAACATCTGCCTTCATGATGACTGAGTGTTTTAGCTTCTTTCAGCCGTTCTGCTTTGAAGACACGTAGCTTTACTGTTTCAGTCTCGCTCCTCCCATCAACTCCATTTTCTGTAGCAGGCACTTGTTTTCAGTGAAAAGGCTGTGACATGACACACTGTACACTATCTGCAGCATCAGACGGCAGATAGCTAGTGGCTAGCAGGAGAACACGGTGAAGCATTTAGCTGCTAAAGAGCCAGAGATTTCCCCTTGGGAGCTGTGGGAGAAACAAACAGAGCAAAAAGAGCGTGTATATGGATCTGCATTCATCAGGTGGACACAAACCTCAGTTCAAATGAATGTAAGTGTTCCTCTATCTCTGCTGAGTGTGCAGTAGGTTACCCACCCCAACTTCATAAGGAGATAATGTGATAATATTACATTCAAACCCAATAAAAACAATCCTTGAATCTCTCTCATTTTCATTATCAAAATGACTACAATAACTCGGATGACACGACAGCAGATAACGCGACGAAGGGCAGCTCACCGCATCTGTGCTGCACATCGCACAAAATCCGTTTCCCGACAGACGGAACAATGACCTCCTTTCCACAGCAGAAACAAAGGTTTGCAGATCATTTGTAAACCTGAAATTTAGAGCAAAGGATCAAAAAGGCTCTTCAATTATTCATGCAATGTGAATTACTGAGTACTTTCTAAAAACGGCTAAGTGTGTAAAGAATGCACTCATGCTGTTGTGGAGGAAACAGAATGACAGTGTAGCAAAATCGTATGGCTCCATAATGGAGACTGAGGTCAGGTTAGAAGCCCGATTGTTTCACAGTTCAGGGTAGTGTGACGGGGTACGTCCAAGTTCAAAAAGCCCTTACTTACCCTCTTCAGTTTGCTGAATTTAAATGGACGCAACAAATTTTGATTGCACAATGTAATGGCATTAGAATAACGACACCATCACCGTTTCTATCTGCATTCACATTTATATCATTAACTAAATGAGAGAATAAACTCGTGTTTTGTTCTGAGCAGTCGGTTGGTGCTGCTTTGAGGAAAACACCACTGTCGCCAACATTAATACCACTTGGAAAACACTCCACACTTGGAAAGTTGTCTGTTTTCACTGGGCCCTTAAAGAGATCATCAGAATACAAGTGAACTCAAAATACTGCAAACTGAACTGCAACAGAACTGAGTGACTTCACTTTAACAAAAACAAAACTGACCTAAGCAGAAATACACGAGCGGAACAGAGAGTATACCACTTAAATGAAACACACTGACTACATTAACTCCAAACACTAGGCTGACTCCTACACTGAGAATGGATGACTGTATAACCTAACTGTGTTTCATGATGAATAGACTGCCGAATAAGACCTCACCGGAGTCATGTTCTATTTGCAGAAATAAGGTGAATTCATTTCCATCGATTGTCGGCCCAGCGTGCAACACAGAAGTTCAAACTTAATGGTTCAATTCGTACATAGAAAAAAGAAAACATTAAAACCTAAAACACAGGTTTAGAAACTGCTTGTTTTCGATCACTCAAACAGATGGATGGTCTCAATACAGGAAGTTAAAGGGACAGTTCACCCAGGTATGAAAATTAAGTTACTATCTCCTCACCCCCCCATGTCGATGGAAACTCATGGAAAGTTTCGTAGTCCACAAAATATTGTCCTATTTCATCTTTTTTTTCCTTCTTCTTTTATTGTATATAATAAATGTATTATAACAAGTCCCCAGCCTCTTCCGTTATTTAGGAGAACTTGGCAATGCTGTTTTGCTGTGAACCTCTAGAAATGTTTTTTTGTGGACTATGAAACTTGACCTGGCGTGAGGCTGAGTAGGTAATGACTGAATCTTCTTTTTTTGGTGAACTGTTCCTTAAGATAGTAACTCAGTAAATAGACTCTTTGACGGTGCTGAAGGTGTACGCTATCTGTATAAGTAACGTTTGTCAACACAAAATATAAAACCGATCAAAACACTACAGTGAAATGACCATATTTCAACATGTTATTGCTTTAGAAACATGTCCCTTACACATGGAATCACTGCTGAAAGGCTACAATATTGTTTTAGAAATAAGTTGGGTGCAGTAGTCTGTCAGACTGTTTATTTAGCTGAGATAGTTTATTGATATTGCCCATGATGTCAAATGAAAAAGGTTCAAATGAATAACCAACAAACCAAAACAACAGTTTGGTTGAGAAACCGAAAACGATACGGTTGAGAAAATGTAGTGTCAAAGTGATCGGGCGGTCTGACGGCGATGTCAAGCGGTGTGAATTTTCTCAATAGAACGTACTATTGACTGATATAGATTTTTTTTAGGTGGGCCTTGTTATACATGGTTAAAATTCGCTTCTCATCTGGTCTCCATTCACTGCAGTACAAAGCTGAGCGTCTGGGCTGTAGCGGCTCTCTGCTTCTCCAAACTGAGGCTGCGCTGATCGGCAACTACGGTAGGAAACAGACCGACTATAGATATGTACGTTCTATGACCCCACTTCAAAAACCCAAACTATCCCTTTAAAGAGGCACTGTGTAGTTTTGGAGAAGAAACTCACACTATTAATGAGGTAAAAATACAAACTTTTTTCCTTAAGTAAATAGACAAGCTGTTCTCTGAGGTAAATAAGGTCCCAGAACACTATTGAAGATAGAAAGGTGGCAGGGTCCGCCAGATATAAACAAAGTAAAACAGTATAAACTGTGTTGTCCTTTAAGGTCAGTTTGTTTATTCAGTTTATTCAGTCAGGAAATCAAAGAGAGTGTGTCTATTTAGTTTGTTTGGGCAGAAAAACGAAGATCTTTCTCTTTTCATTAACATTTATCCAACAAAACTACAGAGTGCTCCTTTAATTAATGACTGCCAGCAATGAAGCTTTTCAGAATCAGAAGCGTTCACAGCAGGATTTCTTCAGAAATGTCCTTTTCTAATTAAAAACCCCTCGCAGTGCTGGCTCCAGGGCGTCACACGGTGTTTGGTCTCCCAGCGGACCTGCGACATGTCCTCCTGGGCCTGGACCCGGGTTCACCTGCCGGACACATCCCCTCTCTCCACACGGACGGGACTCGACACACGTGTACGGCTCTTCGGGCGCCGCGATTGGCTGCGACGCATCGCCAACCCCGCCCCCTCCGCGTCCACGTCACCGCGGCAGTGTCCGTAGCGCTCTGCAGCGCTGAGGCAGAGCCGCACTGCACAGCCTGGAACGGGGCGAGGCGGCGATAACCGGCGTGGCCCTCATCCATCATCGCTATGGGAATCACCACGGCGTTCTTTCTGAACCAAGCCCTGATCCCGTACTATCTGAAGCCGGTCCACCTGGAGACCCGGACTATAAAACACTGCAGTTGAGAGAGCCCGGCTCAGCTTCTCTCCTCCAGTGAGCCTAGGAGGAGCAGGAGGAGGAGGAGGAGGAGGATGAGAACCATCTAGAGATGACAAGTGTTTCTCCGGCAGACAACTTGGACGCGCGCTCGAGCCTCATTCGCGTTTTGTAGACCAGGGACGATGCCTGCCATGTGTGTGTCCGCAGTGGTGAGTCCATCATCATTTTATCACCTCCCCTGCCTGTTTTCCCAGTCTTTATTCTAAGGACTCCTTCAGCAGGTTCTCCATTTAAAGGGACAGTGCCTGTTTTTTTCGTCCCAGACTGAACTTTAAACCCAAGTATCCCAAATAAATTGTCACTGTTAGATGAACTCCAGACACGCTCCTCCTTTTCACTTTAGATTTAACGTGTTATCGGCGTGTCACTCGTCCATCTGGGTGTTGACGGCACAAAAGAGTCCCCAGTGGAAGGATGGAGAGAGAAAGGGCACCCAGCAGTCTATTGTTTACCCCCGTTGTGCACCCAGTCAACTGCCTCTTGTCTGTTGACTCAATGACATGGCTTGATTGAACAAAGAGAAAAGGAAACGCAGTGAATGTGACTGCATGGGTTTAGTTAGCAACGTTCTAAACAAACAGCATCACTCCAACACACTTATTTTGATGGAAAAGGACGTGTTATTGTCATCATAAGTGAAGTGTCGAGGATGGAGGGCAGGATTTCCCTCATCGACGTGGTGGAGGTGTGCTTTTGTTATCCCAGCGGTGTGTTGGGTGTAGTTGGCTCAGAAGCTGCTGGAGCTCAACGTGCCATCATCCCCAGTGAGCACAGAGACTTTGTCCTGGTCTCAGAGCATGGAGGCTGCCGTAGAGCTGTGGTGATGTTGACTTTTCAAACAAAGAGTCACATCTGTCTGTTGGGTTCATCAAAACAGTCATGGCCATGCAGATCATTCAGAGATTTGAGTTTGGTATGTTTGGATATGAAGGCAAGATAATGATAATGATAAATGTCCTATTTATCCTGTAAAGCACTTTGGTCCTTTGTGGTTATTTAAAGTGCTCAACAAATAAAGTTGGATTGGATTGGATAAGATTGGACATAAGGTGTCTGTTTTAATACATTCTCTTTTCAGTTCTTGAATAAAAGGACGTGAAGTCATAGTAAAAAGCGTTTTTTAGGATGATAAGTGTGCAAAAAGCTTCGCCGTGTGGGATACTGGCTAACTTTTAATTACCAAAAAAAGGTTTGTTTCGGGCCAGAAACATGAACAAGAATTACTGAGGTACAATTCAGAATGTAAATGCGTATGGTGTGAACACGTATCGTATGCTCATGCAAACATCTAACGTACACGAAGTGTAAACTCAAATGTGTCTGTTGTATGCATCTGTTGGACTGTATCTGCATCCTAAGTCCTAATACCTGCCCCGAAACTCAAAGGGTCCGAGCTCAGTCTTTCAGGTCAGGTTCCGAGGATGTTGTTTCATTAAGCTTCGGGCTTGGTTTTTTTCTTAATTTGGTAGCCTCACACTTCTAAGTTTTACGCATGTAGACACCCTTCTAGTGCCCCTCAAGAAAGGACTCCATCAGGGAGTATGTGGGGTTACTTCAGTTACTTAGGTTACATTAAATAAGTTAGTGACTGAACGTGGTCATTATAAACATGATGTTTTCCTAAACCCAACTAAGTAGTTTTTGTGCCTAAAACTACTGAAGACGTTTTCGTGTCTAAACACAACCAAACCACAGCATTAACAGTCCAAAAGTTACGATGTGTGAATGGTTATTAATGCGCTTTATTTCAATACCGTAACTGGATGTTGCAGATGTATTATTATAGAAGACTGTCTGTAGATGGTCTGAAGCTCAAGGTCACTGAGCAAGCTGCTGTTTTTGAGGAGTTGAGTGTGAGAACGTATCCATATTTTCTTACACAGTAGAATTCGTGACGATCTTTTTCATACTTTCTCTCCTTGATTCCACCAAATGTCGTACGCATCATGTGTTTTAAGCAGATCCACGATGCCCAGTGGGAACAGGTGCGGAGCTATAGTGTAGCCAATGGATTGCATTAGCCTGCCAAGATAACGGCCAGTCATGGATGAAATAAAAGAAATGTATAGCCTAACATTGGGTTTGGTTATCGAATTAGCTGAAAGCAGGTGTCAGCTTCAGGTGGAAGAGGCTCGTCCTTTTACGTGTTGGAACAATCCGCCCACAGCTTCAGCCGCTCCGCTCGTCACAAGCGTATCTGTGGCAAAGCTCCAGAGTCGACTTAAGAGACTGATGGTGATACTCCTGGATCACCTCCTGCTGTTAAGCTACAGTGCTGCGCATCCCGAACACTCCGACACAGATCAGTGACTTGTGTTTAACCTGATTCATCCACCTGCATCTCATTAGTTGTAAAAGTTTAGTCCCTGAAGAGGCTGAGATGTTGTTTGTGCAGAACTCATCACCTCATTGCTCCTCTCACATGTAGGAATATGTCTAACCGACGCTCAAACAGCAGCAGAGATTCAATCATGAGCATTTTACAAGTTGTATTTTCACCACAGATGAGCTCAGTTCCTCCCAGCGCTCCGTGCTTCAGTAATCGGCAACAAACTCAAACATCTCCACACATAATCTTCTCCAGCTATTGTCACTGATGAATTCAGCGCGACTGAACCCAAACAGAGCCTCTTTCTCCGAGCTGAAGCGACTCATGCGGGACGACACGAGGACGAGCGGCAACAGGTGCTGCCTGCTGTCTGTCTGTCTGCGTGGGGAAAATGTGCGTGCGTGTCCGGCGAGGTGGGGGGGCAGCGAGTGAGTGCACGTTAGGAGTGCACGTGTGTGTTTTTGTGCCAGTGTGTGTGTGTGTGTGTTGTGTGTGTATTCGTGGTGGGCCCCACTTTAATTGGATAGTAATTACAACTTAATGTCTGCCACACACACAAACATCCCACCCACACCCAAGTGTCTGTGTGCACATACCTCATTATCTCACACACACGTGCTCCAACACACACACACACACACACACAGCGACCTAAACAGTAGCTTGATTGTTTTGTCATGATCCGGCGTTTTCAGTTAATTGAGTCATTCCTGAAACACCTTCAACGTTTTAAAAAAACACATTTACAGTACTGAGACATCTGAAGCTCACGTTAGACCTCAGTCTACTTCCTTCTCTGCGGTCGGATCTGTCACTGCCGAGCATGAATCAGAAAGTAAACCAAAAGTCTCGTCACACAACGCGACTGGCGAGTGAAGCCGTGTGGTGGCGGGCGCACTTGCGGACAGACGGCTCTTCCTTGATGCTGACAGGCTGTGTGTCGTGGCATGCAGTCTGCGTCCACGTGCCCACTCGCCGCTTATTTTAGGATGTCCTGAGAAATCTGAAGACACTGGAAGGTGCCTCCGTCTGTTGTCCATCTCGAGTTTCAGGCAAGTGGGTTCTTCTGCCCTTTTGTGTGGTGGTCATGATACACAAGTGCTGTGTTTACCATTATGAAATCAATTCCAACATGGAAGTACTATACGTTAGGGGTCAACTGGAGGATCACTGTGCTCCCAACACAAACAGGTGTCAGAATTTCTCACAAAAGCAGATAACAGGACAAAAATAAATGGAAAAAATGTCAAGATTCAGCACTTTTGATAGCAGCGTGCACAGAGGTATTTACCCAGAAAACACTAGCAGACTCCTCTTCAGAGAGGTCAAACAGGAAGTGTTAGAATTATTAAAAGCAGCACCCTCTTTGTTCACTTTGATGCGTGCCTCTGAAAACGCTCTGTTTAGAGGACAGTGTACAGCACTAACACTTCACCCTGCTCCTCTGACTCAGCAAGAACAGGACCGCCACGGCCATGAGCCAGGCACGCGATTCCAGAACATCAGGGGGATCTTGTAAGAGACTGATTAAAAAAGCCGATCAAAATCAAGGCAGCAGAGGCCGAGGTATCCTGAGACTTAGTCCCTAATGTCACTCAAGCTTCAAATGCATTGGGTCCTACATTTCCCATAATGCAACTTAAGGGTGTCCTTTGTTTGTGAGTGTCCCTGCCTGGGCTTCTGTGCTTTCTGCATTTCCTCTAATGGCCACTAGGGTTCTAGCTGAAAGAAAACACAACCCGTATTGAAATTAATGGGAAATGTCTTTTTTTCATATTATTAAGTTTTTCCACTAAAATTCGGGACCTTGAGAGTCTGGTTTGAATTCAGACCAGTGTGTATCTCAGTTGATGCTGACTGTAAAATGTAATTCATTTAATGGATAACACTCTAAAACCAGATAAATTAGATTGTGAGACTTTTCTTTAGTCGTGCTAGCTGGATTGTCTGGCATCCATTCAGTCATTATTTGCCACTCTCAGCTCCACCCAGGCCCCACTTGAAATTTGACGAAATTGGGGAAAACTGTAACCTGACTCTCGCCAGATGCATTTCGTTCCGCCTAGCTCCACTCACATCCATCTGGGATCGCTCCCGTTGGGAGGGATTTCGGCACCAGATTTTATGGTAGAGCCAATCAGGACCGCCGGGCGGGAGTTTCATAGATGTGACGTAGCGGAGAAGCGACTGTTTTGATTCAGACAACAATGGCGGCTCGCATCGAGGAAGCAAGCGTCAACATTGAGGCTGCTGTTTCATCCGTGTTGTCCAATCTACCCAATATTTTTTCGTTAAAAGAACATCAGAGAACGGCTCTGAAGGCTTTTGTTGGTGGAAACGATGTTTTTGCCCTTCTCCCGACCGGATTTGGCAAGAGCTTGATCTACCAAATGGCTCCAACAGACAAGTGGTTTATCCAATCATATGCAAGGATTTTTGATAAGGCCCAGCCTTCTGAAACACATCTCCAATGGAGCGATCCCAGATGGATGAGTGGAGCTAGGCGGAACGAAATTCATCTGGCGAGAGTCAGGTTAGGAAAACTGTGGTTCAGGAACAAATAGTGAACCGGCTGCCGGTGTTGAAAGTAAATCCAGGATCCATGATGTCCCCCCAGGAGTGTATGGGTGACATCACAGATGGTTTTGTGTAACATTTCCACAGTCATGAGACATTTGTTGCTCACTGTAATTCTACCAACGTACGACATCAATAATGCACTGATGTTCAAAAAATGCTCCAGGAGAGAAGGACTGGTGCGTATCACATGTGCAGTATGACCGCTCCGTGTGTCGCTGCTACGTTAACATACTGTTTTCACTCCTCTCCGACTCTGACACCAGTCAAAACACACACGGTCTGATGTGTGCAGACCTGGCAGCCCCGTCACATGCCAGAAATGTGCAGACGGCTGGCGGTCGATGCTCGAGCACAAAAACATGGAAGTGAAACGGCTTCACGCACGGCCGCCTGTCACCTAAAAAAAGGTTTGACCTATCACTTGTACCTTCGTTCTGATGCGCACATGCGAGCTCGGTTCCCGGGCGTGTCCGCGCAGCCCCCGCTGGAGGTAGAATTACAGGGTGCTCTGTGAGGCAGCGAGCAGGGAGTCACAAAGTCGGGGGGGTTGAGGTATTTGTTTCATTGGATGTGTGTGTTTGTGTGTGTGTGTGAGTGTGTGGGGGTGGGGGTGCTCGACAGGAACCTGCTCTGCAGTGGTGCAGTGGTGCCACACTGGTGCCTATATGATGTAAACAAGAGCTGGCTGACTGGCGACTCCACCCTCAGAGCTCTCCCTCCACCCTGTGCTCTGTCCTTTACTCTGTCAGTGAGTCACGGCGGCATCAGCTCAGGAGTCCTCCACATTTTCCACGAAACACGTCGAACCTCAGCAGAAAGCAAAGGGGATTGGGTTGCACCAGCTCTTCAGAAATCAATCCTTACCCACGTCAGTTTTGAATGAGAGATTATGGCATTTTAGCGATCGGCGATGTGTGAGTCTGGTCAGAAATAGCATCTGTAGCTGCTCCCACAATAAGACTGCAGTCCAGCTGACAATAGAAAACGATGCACAGACACAGTGGGGGGGCTGTTCAGATTGGATCAATTTCACTGTCTCAAAACAAGTTGTTTTTTTTCAAGATATCCAGACTTTTCTGCTGCACGTATATAACTATAGAGTTGGCTGTGTGCGGGTTAAAAACATTATACTAACGTAACATTATATCCATTATATTTGGGTCTTATTACTCTGACGACGGACTCGACAATGGCCATACTTGTTTTGTTTTTTAGGCACTTTCATATTATTAAGCACCAACTCTGACAAATCAATTGAGATTTGGACTCGGACAACAGAAGTTACAGTTACAAACTCGTCTGCTCTGCAGCGCCAGCAGCAGAGTCGCAGCACAGAGTAGAAGGAGTCACATTTCGCCTGTAACACGACGATAGTAAAGTCTTTGTCACCTGGCGTGTGAGCCGCTCTTTTGTTTCGTCCTCCACGCAACCTCATATCCCACCGGGAGCGTTTCAGAAGCAGAGCGTCACGCCCGCCTGATGTTGTTGACTTGCTCAGACTGCGCTTATCTCGTCATTTCTTTTGTGCGTCTAGTGTGGTTGATTAGGTTACGTAGTTAAACTATTTCTGTTTTGTCTGTTTTAAGTGTGTTTATTGTTAATATATCCAACTCCGTTATGCTGTAGGGCCCGAATTGGCACATGGTATTTTGAAAATTGACCGGATGCACTGTGCCATTCTGTTCTCTGAATTCCTGTTGGCTGTAGTGGAAACTGGGGTTAAGCGAAGCTGACTGACAAGACGATGGCGGATGTTTTTTTTGTCAAAGCGTGCCCATAATGCAACTGAACAACTTTTATTTATCGAACCCTCTGTGTCTGGTTAATGTTGCATACAATGTCTACTAGTCCCAGCCTAGTCAAGCGAGCAGGAACTGTTGAAGCCTCTTGGATGAGAGGTGAAACGTCTTCAAAGACAAAAACCAAATCCAGTTGCGTTCGATTCAATTTCCTTGAGATAACTATGACCTGGATGAATGAGAATATTCACAGTTGTTGCATACAATGGTAAACAACCTCCAACACGTTAGTGCGATGGAATGGAATTCCAAATTGGAAACCAGGGCAAGATTCACCAAGCTCAGACTTCACCAACATTAACGCATGACATCACAGCACAATGGCACACAGTGAAAAATGATCTTTTACTTTATTATCACTTGTTAATTGATTTGGTGTTTGTGTTGTGAAGCGTGCCGTCCTTTCGAGCATGTGGTATGATCCTGCCCCTCCTGTCTTTATTAAAGAGTGCTGATCTGTTAAATCAGCCGCTGACGTTGCCATAACATCCATTCGCCATGATTGTTTTACCAAACAGATGCACCGGGACACATTTCTTTTGGAATATCACCATCAACGTGGAAGTGCCAACCCTGAGCTGCAATGGATGACAACATGAAGTCTAGTCTGCTACACTCGCAGTTTGAAACACGTTTTCTGTATCTGTCTCGTCAAATTTGTAATCTCCAAACCTAAAAATAATCCTGATGGTATCAACGACATCATCAGTATTTATTTAGACTTTACCAAGCGCCCCTTTAAATCCCCTTCACATCCATTTAAAGCAGGCGTAGAGAAAGATTTCGGTCGTGCCTTCCATCAAACGGAAGCCTGGAAGAAGCTAGCCTTCTCCTCCCTGTCACTGCATCTGGCTCGTCTGCCTTCGCAGGGTAGATCCCTCCGTGTCGAGCCGTCTGATTGGCTGTCTGGCCTGTGCACCAGGCAGATGATGTAGTTTATGCGGCAGACACGGAGACAAAGTTGGCATAATAAGAGGAAGGCTGGCAGCACTAAGACTGAAATTGATTCATGCTCCGCTTAGCTGCAGAGGTAGCTGTGTAGAGGGTGCGTGTGTGTGTGTGAGTGTGTGTGTGTGTGTGCGTGCAAGCAGGAATGTACTGACAAAGTGCCAGCACTGCACTTTGTTTCCTCTTCTGCTTTTTGTGTCTTTGTTGGCATTTTACTTTCCTAATGGCAAACAGGAAACGCAGTTACACAAGACTGGTTGATCGTGTCTGAGCGGGAGGACGGGATGCTCTCAGAGGTGGTCGGGACACACCCTCAGAGAGACACACACACTGACCAAATGTGAGCATCTTCGTGTCTGCCATTAGCTTCGGGCACTCTTACCCTGACATATTGATGAGCAGCCGTCGCAGTAATGATCCTCGTTGGTTTCAAACTGTAGCACAGCTGGGTAGGCTCGATGAAGAAATGTGTGCTGCAGTTGTTTTTCAGTCACTTTCTATTGACTGTCCTGCCCTCAATTTACTTAAAAAATCTTAATACCCTATGAGCTATGTTATAGTGGAGGGTTAATACATGTAGACTCAACATAGGACGCTCTCTGTTTACTGTAAAATATATCGAGAATGACACAGATTATGGTGGCATATAGATACTGGGTGAAGTAACTCAGCGTTCACACCAAAAGTGGACAAAGTGGAAAATCCTCCCGGAAGTCATCCACTTTGTATCGGGAGCCAGGCGGACAAAGAGGGAAAAGAGGAATTGGCAACTTAGGTGGATTAAAAAGTTAAAAATCCTCCAACTTTATGTAATGAGCTATGACGCGTCTAGGAGGGAAAGGTAGAAAATCCACCCGATAGCCAATGGGGATGTCTCGTTCTGCTTGTCGTCCTTCGGATGCACATTTCTTTTGGAATATCACCATCAACGTAGAAGTGCCAACCCTGAGTTGTAATGGATGACAACATGAAGTCTAGTCTGCTACACTCGCAGTTTGAAACACGTTTTCTGTATCTGTCTCGTCAAATTTGTAATCTCGAAACCTAAAAATAATCCTGATGGTATCAATGACATCATCAGTATTTTTTAGACTAAAGGTGGAAAATCCATCCGATAGCCAATGGGGATGTCTCGTTCTGCTGTCGTCCTTCGGTCAGATCTGTCACGGGGAACAGCCCGCGTAACTTTGGTTCCTACCAAACATTCGTTCCAAGATGTCGCTGGAAATGCTGATTGCTGCCGTAGTAAATCCAGTGACGAGGGCGGCGTCTTCTTCTCAAGTACAGCAGGGCAACACCAAACGCAAACTATCTCCCAATCATCCATATTGATAACGCGATACGCAACTGAGTTAAGTGCAGCTATTTATAGAACGTGTTTTTGTTCTAGAATGCTCCATTATAGCCGGAATGCAATTCATTTGCTCACGTTATCGTCCATCTAACCAATTGCACTACACAACTTCACAACTAGAATGAAATGTAGGCTACACGACATTGACAGTAGGCTAGAATAAATTACTGGTACTACTAGGGCTACTTCCCATCAATCAAAAACGCTGTTCTTAAAACTTTTGCTAAGCTAGTTGTGTTCGCATTTAGCTACCCTGTCCATATTGTCATACATTTGGCAAAACCAGTGTTTATTTGGGATGATCATGATTGGGGAGTAATTCTGTTTTTAATGACTTTATCAAGTAACTTTCCATGATCAACGAGCGTGGTGCGTGTTTAACGCGTGTGGCGTGCGGGCCCTTTTAATTTAGAAGCAAGAACGAACAATCTGAAGGGTGACAAAAGCAACATAAGCGACTTAGGTGGAGTGGACAAGGTGGATTCCTCTTTGTGCGCTTTCGGTGTGAACGCACAGTAACAGTAAATGTGTGTAACTTAATATGGACAAGACTCTTTTTAAGGACGAGTGATTAATAATTAACACCATTATGTAAGGTGAGTGTAGGTTTCGTGGTTACTGTCACCTGCTGACATTAAAATGCGAGTCCAGCTGGTCAGTATGTGACTGGAAACGTTGAACTAACAATGCGGGCTTCACTCGGTGTGATGAAAAAGAAAAGAAAACTCCCAGTAACACCACTCGTTTGCACTTTAAAAGGCGTTTTTTTGGACGGATCACACAAACGACATGTAATATGTTTATTCTCGTCTTTTATAGGTGCTGGTAGGCAGATGTTTTTTATTCTTTGAACAGAGCCAGGCTGGCTGCTTCCCCCTTGCTTCCAGTCAGTAAATTAAGCTAACCACCTGCTGGCAGGAGCTTCACATTCAGACATATCACCTGTTTAGTTACTGGTTACTGATGAAAGCTTAAGGATTCCCTTATATTTGTTCTAGTTTTTCATAAATCTACCGTAGATGGTGATCTATATTTACAGGAATACGGTGAATCCCATTAATTGTGACCTTGTAATGTCTAGTTACAACCAATGAATTGCGTTGATGAGATTTCTAAGGCAACAACAACAACAACAACAGTACTTCGGTCATAAATGAAGTAGGTCACTGTTTATCAGAAATCAGAATCCGCAATACTTTATTGATCCCTGAGGGGAGCAAAGGTTATCGAGTGTGGGTAACCAATCCAATTACATCTCCTTGTCTCACGGTGCGACACAGAACAGTAGATTACTGTGCGCATTTTGCCACGAGTGCTACATGGGCTGCTGTAATTGCGTTCGTCCAAACGGACTAATGGGGAAGAATGAAAACCAGCCGTAAAAACAAATGGTTTTTCTCAAACACTCAAACGTAAAACTCCAACTGGCAACCCACAGGTCTCCCAGTACTTAGCCCAGTGAGCGATGCTGAAAAAACACCGTCCCACACTTCATTCTAAGTAATAATTAAATTAAACTAAAACAATTTTTTGCTCCAAAAAACGCGTCCTGGTTTTTTAACTTGAACACAACTATGACTTATCACCATATAACGATATCCAAAATCTAAGATGAGATAATGTGCGGTCTTGTTTTACAATGACGATGCTCTATATTGATGTGTTTTTACTCTAAGCAGATACTGTATGCATGAAAATACTTATTGTAACGTGTCATAATGATGTCCTCACTACAGACTACTATATATACTATACAGTGTTCTCATGAACATGCAGATGTGGAAGAGGGTTTCAGACTTTAGAAGGACTCATGCAGTTTTCGATGACAGTGTTTACTAATAGTAAAAAAGAGTTATTACGCTCTTTTCTCTTGACTCTCAGGAGATGCTTGGTATTTTTTAATGAGCCTGCTTCCCCAGACAAAACAAAAAATCAGCGCTGTGGGTAACGACATGAAAAGCACGGGTATCCAAAGCAATCAGAAAGTTCCTGTTTAATACCGCAGCATGCCGTCTGCTCAACAGCTTCACATTAAATAGTGAGTGATGCACCTCAATTATGGTAATGTTCGGTGCATGCCGTTCCAATAATAAAGTTCTGCAAACAAGCAGGGAGAACCGCGGGGGGACCATCCTTTGTCCTGTAACAAGCAGAATGTTCCCATTTACCGCTGCCCGTGTTCTCCACTCCACCAGTGTCTCACTTTGAACGTCGATGTGAATGAATGCATTGATGTTACTGACGCAACGGAGTTATGAGCCGCATGTCGAGAACATGCTCTGATGTTTATGGATGAGGTTCTGGGAAAGAAAACAAAGAATGAATGGGTGGTTTGGTTAAAAGGGCACCGGAGCGGTGAAAGAAAGGACAGCTTTATTCTTATTAGCACTAATCATAAAACCAGTTTGTGTTCCTTTGACAGTCCAATTGAAGGAAGTTTGTGGGAAGTTAGTTCTTGGACCCTTCTATCCTCGTGGATGTCTTGAAAAACCTAATTTTCTCAGCCGTGGATTGTGCAGAGGATGTCCAGATAATCTGGGTCCGCGCCCGCGGGTGTCCCACGTTCACGTGCGTCATCAGCAAAATTCCCCCTTCACCGCATCACTTCAAACCCAACCAGCCCTGTTTGCTCTGCATGCACACACAAGCTGCTAATCTTCATTCACAATCGCGTGAAAAGACATAACACACTTAAACACACATTTCTGCACACAGATCCACGTTTTGTCTGACCTGTCTCCATCCATGTCTGCGATTCTTTCCTGCTGTCTCTTGTTGCATGCTTTTCTCAATCCTTCTCTCCCTGCTTTTTTTTTAAAAAAATGTATAAAGTATGTTAAGTTATACTTTACTTCCTGTTTTGTTTGGAATAGTTTGCATGTCTCTGATACTTATGTCCTGTATCAGACTCAAGTTAAGATAAGATAAAATAAGATAATCCTTTATTAGTCCCACAACGGGGAAATTTGCAATATTACAGCAGCAAAGGGGATAGCAGAAATAAAGAGCATCAGTTAAAACTGTAGTAATAAATAAATAAAGTATATAATAAATAAACACATATAAGTATAAAGCAGTATGAAAGCAGTAGAAACAATATCAATAAGACACAAAAACTCCTACATTCCTTTACACTACTGCAAACTGACGAGAACATTTACACCATTGCACATTGAGACGCAGAAATTGCACATTGGGATAATGAGTTTGAAGTGAATTTGGTGTGTTACTTCACTGAAGGACCTGCGATATCGCTCCTGTGCACACTCAGTGAGCAGCCTGTCGCTGAAAGAGCTCTCCAGCGCTCTCAGAGCGTCCTGCAGGGTGGGAGCCCTTCTCCATCGGGGATAATCCCACCAACCGCACCGAGTCGAGGGGCCATCCAAAGCCAGAGCTGGCCTTCTTCATCAGTTTGTCAAGTCTCTTCCTGTCAGCAGCTGCCCCAGTATAACCTGACTCTCGCCAGATGCATTTCGTTCTGCCTAGCTCCACTCACATACATCTGGGATCGCTCCCGTTGGGAGGGATTTCGGCACCAGATTTTCAGGTAGAGCCAATCAGGACCGCCGGGCGGGAGTTTCATAGATGTGACGTAGCGGAGAAGCGACTGTTTTGATTCAGACAACAATGGCGGCTCGCATCGAGGAAGCAAGCGTCAACATTGATGCTGCTATTTCATCCGTGTTGTCCAATCTACACAATATTTTTTCGTTAAAAGAACATTAGAGGCTCTGAAGGCTTTTGTTGGTGGAAACGATGTTTTTGCCCTTCTCCCGACCGGATTTGGCAAGAGCTTGATCTACCAAATGGCTCCGCTGTGAGTGGTTGAAGTAGCACGTCAATAAAGATGACAGAGAAGTGGTTTATCCAATCATATGCAAGGATTTTTGATAAGGTCCAGCCTTCTGAAACACATCTCCAATGGAGCGATCTCAGATGGATGAGTGGAGCTAGGCGGAACGAAATTCATCTGGCAAGACTCAGGTTAGCCCCAGTAGGCCACTCCATAGAAAATAGCTGATTCCACAACAAAGTCAAAACAGGTCCTCAGGTGTTCCCCCTGCGTCTCTTCAGCAGCTACAGTCTGGTTTGACCTGTCCTGCTACGTTCATTTGTGTTGCTTGTCCAGTCCAGTTTATTGTTCAACACCCCGGTACTGGTAGGAGTTCACAATCTCAATGTCCATTCTCTGGATATTCACCAGTGACTGCACCTGTGGAAATCCACCCAAAGCTCTTTGGACTTCCTTGCATTGATCTGGAGGCAGTTCTGCTGGCACCAGTCCACAGAGTCCCGGGTCAGTTCTCTGTGCTGCCTCTGTGTCATCCTTGTCCGTGATGAGGCCAACAGGCAGAGTCATCAGGGAGTTTCTGATGGTGGCAGTTGTCAGAGATGTACTTAAAGTCTGCAATGTAGAGGGTGAAGAGAAAAGGAGCCAAGATGGTTCCCTGCTGGGCCCCCGTACTGCGGACAACCTTTTCCGACTCACAGTCTCGTGCCCTCACATACTGAGGGCACGAGGTAGTGGTGAGGTAGTCCAGGATACAGGATGATCGGTGGTGATCCACCGCCAAGTGTTCCACCGTGTCCCTCAGAAGCACAGGCTGTATGGTAGTTATTTTTAAAACAAGACAATATTAGACTCATAAATTCTTGGCTGTGAGACATTACAAACAAACAAAAACGTACGCCCTCAAGTTCAGAACTATTTGAAAGATTCGATAATAAAAAAAAAACAAGAGACCATCTCGTAACGCCCATCAATTGTTCACGTTCCGACCCATGACTACTCAACAGAGATACACTACACGACACTACACAGTCGGAGCAAGCCCATCTCTGACAACTACACACCATGTGACCACCTGGCAAAATATTCCAAACTGCCTCTGTGTTAGTTTCCATTACAAAAAATGTGTCCAGGACACTAAGACAGACTCATGAGGTGGACACATCGCCAACACTGTTACGGCTGGTCAGTATGTGTATTGCAGTATATTTATGCATGAGTGGCTTGAAGCTGTTGGCGAACGACACAGGATGAAGTGAAGGATTGGAAACTAGGGCCCTGTTTTAAATTGTGGCGTAGTAACTGCATAGTAAAGCTGCGTCAGTGCTCCAGCATTATTACAGATAGCCCTCCACTGATGCTGTTGCTCTGAAATGACTCACAGTGTTGTGTGTGTGTGTGTGTGTAACCTTAGACATGTGTGTGTTACTCCCCTAAACCCAGGGAGCTGTTGACTTCCCAGCAGAGATGAGAGGGAGCCTGGATATAAAGGAAAGACGAGTCATATGCCTGATTACAATCTCGGTTCTGGTCGTAAACTCAATGTGCACTGTTAGGCACTCAGCTTCGAGGGGGGACAGGATGAGTCAGGGGAGTCAGTAAATGAAATGACATTGAATTTAATGGGCTTCTGAAAGAGATACTTCCCAAAAATCTCACCAAAGCAGACTCATACACTGGGAAGCCAAACAGCAGCCTTGGAAATTGGACTTCCCGGAATCCCCTTTAACCTGACACACAGCACACTCACACTGCCGGCCTGCTCGACCTGTGATGTTTGACACAAAATTATAAAAGTAGAACTCTGAAATGGAAACTGATTGCTCTGGTTGAGTGAGGCTTGCTCATTGCTGGTCAGGAAACAGTTTTGGATGGGATGATTTCATGTTTAAGTTTTGGGGGTCTGATCAGCGTCCAAACCAGGGTTGGGTGATGGTTTCCATTTCGATATCCTTCCATCGCAGATAAGCATTCTGACGCTTCAGGTTCTAGTCTTGTTGCATAAAAAATCTTCTGTCTTTAGATACTGTTGTCAGTTTTTAGATTTCACTAACTTCCACACTTTCCTCTCTTCTCAGCTCTTATCCACGGTGCTTGTTCAGATCTCAGCCCGGGCTTTGACCACCAGCAGCCCAGCTGACCAGCCCATCCTTTCTCCACGCCGCTATCAGCACACTGACCCAGACTCGGGCGCCCAGCTGTTCTGCGACAAGTGCCCGGCAGGCACCTACGTGTCTTCCCACTGCTCCCGGACCGCTGTGAGGGAGTGCAGCCCTTGCCCTGAAGGCACCTTCACAAGGGGTGAGAACGGGGTCCAGCAATGCCATCGCTGTCGGGCTCCATGTCCCGCAGGCTTCAGGGAAAAAGCGCCCTGCACTGCCACCCAAGACCGCGTCTGCACATGTCCCCCGAACAGCTTCTTGTCAGGGGACGGCGGCACGGAGTGTAAGCCCCACTCACTGTGCCCGCCAGGGACCAGGGTGAAAAAGCGGGGCAGTGGAACAGAGGACGTGGTCTGTAAGCAGTGCACCAAGGGGACTTTCTCAGACGTGGAGTCGAGCGCAATAAAGTGCCGAACCCACACAGACTGCCAAGCTCAGGGGCTGGTGCTGCTCACCCCAGGGACTAGAAATACAGATAATGTCTGTGGACCACCTTCTGCAGCCCCCTCTTCCTCATCATCTGACCCCTCGACCACCCCACTGGTGCCTGCACAGGCTGTGCTCGCACAGGAACCTGTGACCTCTTCGTCCTCTTCATCATCACTGACTGGACCTGAACACAAAGGTGAGAACAGAGATCTCGTTTCCTCTCTGTTATTTTCAACGTAGCTCATTTAAGCATTTTAAAATGTATGCTGAATATATGAAATACCTTGATTATATGTTTCACATCACTTCTCTGGTAGCTCAGTATCAAATAGTGTCGTTGTTACTCCTGATGACTTGAAATGGGCTAACTTCTGAACTGGGCTGAATTAGCCTAATAGGCATTCATCTGAGTATGGATGTACATTTATTTAAAGTGTCTGACATCTTTAAATGAATGCTGGCTTTATCTAATGTTTCCTGTCCACTTATTCGTATGCATGCTGTTGCAGCGTCATTATATCAACTAGATAAGGAAAGAAATTGCATGTGATGTCGAAAAGCTGATGCCAAACTGCATAGTGGCCTTAAATGTTGGATAATACAGATTCAGATTTATGAAAAATGTGGAATTTTGCTATGTTTGCTAAAAAGCTGACACTAAACTAAATTGCTGATTTAACTTTGTATGAAGAAGCAGCTGAAGGAGTGTGAATTCAGAATAATAGGTGCCCGTACACACAAAGGTAACAATCTGAGAAGGGTTAAAAGTTTCATGAAACTTAAAAAATTGTGGAAAAAGTATTAATGATATGAGTAAGTTGAATTCCCCGGTGTCATGAACGTTTTAAAGTTTAAATGCAGTTTCTATTTGATTGCATGAATGAGTGGGAAGATGCTGATGAGGAGTAGGTTTGAAGGGTTTTTCCAATTGACTACCAAGTTTCAGAGGAAGTAGGGATTTTTGAAAGTTGAATAATACCCCAAAAGTAGAAGAAAGATGTGAAACATTTAACTGTTTAAATTGTGTTTCTATCTGAAGGCGTGAGTGAGATGATGGGAGGTTAAAATGTACAAAAGCTGAATGTTTTTATGTTTGAATGAAGTTTCAGTGTCGACAACTGTGACTTGGGTGCCTCAAAACACAGCAGAATAACAAAGGAATTGGTGCGTAGAAGAACATACTGCGTGTTTTCAGAGATTTATGGAGATTGGTAGGCATGGAAACAAACTGGTGGCAGCTCCTTATCTCAGGAATGTTACTATATGTGGTCAGGAGGAGTTATGGGTATTTCTGTCTTTCTCCGTCACCCATCTGTTTTCTTTGTCTTTTCCCCTCCCTCCTTACCTTTGGATCAGGGGAATGTGAAAACACCTCACTTTCCCTTTGTCTGCCCGCACTCTGGCCTCCTCCATCCCTTGTCATCCCTGTTATTACATCAGTCCTGTCTTGGTCAGTCAGACAGTCATTTCTCAGAATCAACCATCCATAGCCAGTATAACCCCCCCTTCCCTTTCCCACAGAGACCCTCACACCTATAATACTGTCACCACTGTTTGTGTTGGCATGGGATCGATGCCTTCTCAGCCAGTTAATCTGACCCTGTCTGTGCTGTAATAGGGGGTGGGGGTGGGCGGGTGTGGGCGTGCTACGCACTCGTGACTGCTATTTTTCACCCGTCTTTTACTCTCAGTGATGTGGATGGAAGGACCGCTTCGGAAAAGGAGCAAGCCAAAATGTCTTTAAACCACTTTACACAACAATAAGAGCAGCGATAAAAGCCTATATGTATTCACTATATTTCACTTTATGTAAGTCACTAGATGTGAGGGGCTTTGTAGTTACATCACATATCTCAGAGCAACCATAGGTGTGAGCAAAGAATTTGGTATGAATGTTTAAATATACCAGCTGGGTCCAGGAAGAACACATAGCAGTACCCGGTAAACGATGAATCAACTGAACTGGATATAGCACCATGCCAGTAAATCCACATTTATTACAACAAAAGATGGAGAAAGTGGTGTTGTATTCAGCATAGGAAGAAAAAAGCATGAACAGAACCTCATCAGAGGTTATGTTTTTGGTAAAAGTGCAGTTAAGAAAAGTATTTTTTATATAATATCTGCACGCTCACCACGACAATGCCAACATGCCGAAGTTTAAGTTTAACTTTAATTGAAGTTAAACCCATAGTTTATCTAAAACTGAGCTAATTAGATGATCTGCCTAAAATCAAAGCACAGTTTAGGCTAGCGGGTGTCACAATTTTAATTCTAAATTGAAAATCAACCGAAATGAGCTTTACATTTTCATCATCTAAATCAAAAGAGAGGACAGGTGATTCTCCGAGTATTTTTTATCCTTTCCACCCTGCCTACTTGTCTGACTAGAAAAAGAAATCAAAGACAAGTGCATGAAAATGATCAACTGGCACTGGAGCTATCTCTGTGAGCGCCAGCAATGTCATGTTGACTCTTCCAAGATTCCTTATCGATACGTTTGGTAAGAGGATTTACTCTGGACAGAGTTGAGAACCCAAACTTTGTAGCGAACTCTATTTCTATCATCTGTTGATCTGTACAGATCCAGATGCCCGAGTTTGACAGAGGCATATCTGTCAGGGCTGAACAAAAGGTTTAATTAAAATTATGACACATTTTATAAAACAGTTTTCAAAAAGTTATAGGTCCTACGATTTGGGTATTTTACTTGGCAATATTGTGATTTCCATAATATTAAATAATATTCCCCTACTAATGCTATGTCTCATTTTGACCTTTTGGATAAAGCATTTAACATGAAAATGTCATCAGTTTGAATCTTTAGCTGTGATTAGACTAACTACATCATGCATGTAGAATCCCATATATCCCCAATCACTAATGCTCAAAAGCTGAATACTTCCACTGTTGTTGCTGGACTGCATTACATCCCATGCAAGTCTTCTGTGTTAATCTAAAATGTTGTTTGTTAAAGACATTTTGTTGCCAGCCAAAAATCTGCCTAAATTCAGGATTAGACCTGCACCTGCGTACCTGTCGGCTGATAAGAGGATAAGAGGGATTAACACTCATCCAAGTGACAATCCTTATAAGCAGCCGCCCATTTATGATCTAATGTCATTATACAACACCAATCCCATTAGCAGCAGCACACAGTCACAGAGCGAGCAGCAGGGAGGTGGTAGCAGCCATATTGATAATCGATAGTTAATGGTGCACTAAAGGTCCACTGGCCATTACAGTTTGTTCCCATGTCTGAATAACACTGTCCCTGCTGTTGTTTATGTCAAATGGGACAATCCTATTAGTTCCTTTCCCATTTCAACAGGTGACAGACTGTTTGGCTGTGAATCTTTTGTCATTTGACCAATCCCTTCTCCTACTGAAGAGTCTTTCAAATTATTCTTGCATCTGATTAGATTTGTCCCAGTTTAAGCTTAATCGAGGGGCAAACTGTGGGGTGAACAATTCAGAGCTCATCTGCTGTGAGATTAGGAGGTGGAGCACAGCTGGGCCTCGACAAGTGGCGTACTTTGTTGGCAGTTTATAGGCATCAGCTGCAACTTAGCTATAAACAATTGCTTAATAAATGGTGTACAAAGAAATTAATTGTTTGTTGACAGTCAAATAACTGATAACTAAAGTCTGAGTAACTAAAAAGTCAAAATGTATTAATGATCATTGTAACAAGTGTTAAACTTTTGATATCCTAAAAAAGTTTGCCTTAGCAAATGGGCTAAAATATTTAGGATTAACATTAAGTTCAAGTCACGAAGTTATACTCACCTATTTCAACTCCAGGTTTTACAACGATCAGGCAATGGACATCAGCTAGTCCTGTGAGACAGGAAATCTTCTCAATCCAACCTCCTTCCTGCATTGTGCCCTGGTTGTAAAATAGGATAGCATTAAAAATTGAGCTTTGTAGCAATTAATGGTTTCTACCTGAACTATTGGGGCCTGAATTGTACCTAATTCACATTTGACCTATATACATCAATCAGGAATGTACTGTGCATGCCAATTCAGTTGTTAATCAAATTTAAGAGATAGTAATTTAATTATGTTATGTGTCTATGCTGAACATTGGGCTGATAGGTGATGGTTTAGCCTCAAAAATCTAGTATTGGTCTGGCTCCAGTTTTTAGAGTACACTGCCCAAGAATGGAGGAAGTCAGCAGGAGGAGCAGATGAGTGAAAGGAGAGGCAGGAGGTTATTCCTTCTTCTGTTTGTGTGCCAGATTGCTTGCATGGATTAAAGTGTTAGGCTTCCCTCCCGTGATGCCTTCTGTTTTCATTGTCTGGTTGAAGCAAATCTCTCGAGTGAGTGAATTTAATTCCCTCTCTGTCTGTGTTGTCTCTCATCTCTTACTTCTGTACTATCTCATCTCTTTGCTCCCTTTGTTCTCTCTCATCTTTCTTCCTCTTGCTTGCTCTATCTCGTCTCCATCGATCCTTTTGTCTCTCATCACAGGCACCTACAGTCAGTCAGCAGCTATTCAGCTGAGGGGTAACCTGGGTGGGAAAGACCACCATGCAGAGGGGCTACACCTCAACCGGCCTGGGAATCCCACCCCAACAAATCGTGATCCCTCACGGACTCCACCGTCCACAGCTCAGAAGCAAATGACAGACCGTGAGCTCCAGCAGGGGCAACCCAGTTCTGACCCTGTGCCAGGCCCCAGCAAGAGGGCAATGGAGGGTCTGGAGGGTGCAGGGGTAGAGAGGGTTGGGACAGGTATCAACAAGGTAGCTGGGCAAGGGAGTGGCGGTGGTGGAGGAGGGGTTTCCAGCTACTACAGGCCAACTCGCAGGGGCTCTCCAAGGCCAAGCACCCATAATGACTTTGACATCAACGAGCACCTGCCCTGGATGATAGTGCTGCTGCTCCTGCTGGTGCTGGTGGTGATCGTGGTCTGCAGCGTGAAGCGGAGCTCTCGCGTGCTGAAGAAGGGCCCCATGCAGGACCCCAGCAGCATCGTGGAGAAGGCAATTCAGAAGAAACCATCTGCGCCTCCAACACAGGTCAAGGAGAAGTGGATCTACTACTCCAACGGACAGGGTAAGCCCACTTTTTCTTTGATTTCAACAAGGGCAGTCATAGTGAAAAATTGCTGGAAAGTGCTCTGACAATTGGGTCAGGTGATGCCTAACAAGCTGGCATATGGTGAAGTCCATGGTAAGACATCTTGAGCGATGGCATTGTTGTTGAGCGATGGCATTGTTGTTGATGGTGATGAGGTAGTTTGTCTCCTCAGAGCTACCATAAGGCAGGGGTTGCCCATTAGAACACCACTGTAATCGCCGCTTTTTCCCCATTGTCACTCTGACTCACTGACCTCACCCAAATGAGAAGACTGTGTCCTGTCACCACTGACATACATCCCTGTGTTGGGTTTAGAGGGGTCTTTGTCTCTGCATCACATGTCTGTACCTTAGCGGTGTGCAGCCTCAGAAGCTTAAAACAGAGTTAGCCAGCTAGCTATACTGACTGACATGATTGAAAGAAACACATTCATTCATTTTCTCTCCCAAATGTTGCCTTCCAGCAACTCTGAGGGGACACATAACATTTTTGTGCTCTCTGGTCGGCGGCCTTTTAGATCACGATGCTACAATGGTACAGGACTCACAATGGACAAAGGCATGTTCTATTGGTCCAACCCTATTCAAAACACAAATGGGATAGAAATGTCAGTGTCTTGGACCACCACAAGCTCCAAGAACAGTTGTAGAACTTCTCAGCACAGATTCTTAATGTCTCTAGAAATGTACTCGGGGAGTAAACATCATTTTTCAAAAAGATTGTCTTTCGTTTCATGGTTCGGTGATGATGTTGGAGATCAGGGTCCTACAGATTGTATCAAGATCTCTGATACATGTTCAGTTGGGTTAGGAGTTGACTACCATCTTTATGAAACCTCTACTCCTTTCAATCCTGGATAAACAGTTAAACAACCTAAGTCATTATGGGGTCTTGAGTAATGTTAACTATTGAACCTCATACGAGGCTTAGTTGAAGATTACATACATACTGATAAGACAGACGGTATGCCCACAGAGGAACTGGCTTATCACAGCTCTGCTGTGCTGTTTTTGTATTCTTAGGACTGGTAGCTTATATGGCGTACATCTGCAGCTAACATTGGGGGGTCATGGACTTTCAGTTGCATACTGGATGTCCCAGTCTAGTGTAATGACATGTCCTGCCCCTGAACTGTATAGAACAATCTGTTGGTATGATCATACCGCTGTGGGTATCCGATCTAATCAATTCTGCCCCACAGCTCATGGTGTGGAAGGCAGTGGTTACACAAGCAAGGGCATGACCCTGTTGTAGTACCACCCTGCTGTCACTATCCACCCCCAACACGGACAAACACTCAGGTTGACTTACTACTCTCAGGTCTTCAATTTCCTCTTGGTGTCTCCTTCCTTTCCTCGTCTCTCTCTCTTGTTCTGAGTCGCTGCCCTCTTCCCTTATTTCTCTCTACCGTTATTTAAGCTCACTTTCTCCTTCTGTTTTGTTCTTTCACAGATTTTTCTGTTTCATTTACTATGCTTTCCTTGCTCCAGCTTTCTTATCTTCTGTGTATACCCCCTCCTTTATCTGTCTTTGTTTGGCTTCATTGTATCTCTTGCTCTCTCTCCCCTATTTCTTTGGTGCCCTCCACATCATTTTATTTCCACTGTCTGATGCTTGTTGTTTAAATGTGGGATTTCCCATCCCTCTCGGTTACTAGTCACCCTCTACACAGCTCCCGTCTGTTGAAACTGTGGCTTTCAACAGGTAGAGTGCATTGTGCCACACAGCTGAGTGCTTAATTTCACACTGAAAGAGACCCAAACCCAGGAGACACCTCCTGTGTGAGACACTTGAATCTCCACTTTGAAACTCTGTATGTGTGTGTGTGTGTGTGTGTGTGTGTGTGTGTGTGTGTGTGTGTGTGTGTGTGTGCGCTGTGATAAAGCTGGGCCACCCGCCACCCTCTCTCTGCTCCCTCAGTGCCTGACCACAGAGAACTGGAATAATCTGGTTTCAGCTGCATCAGGGTTGTTGGTTGGTTGGCAAGGCACATTAGTGGGTCAATCGGGTCTCTTACAGGGCGACAAAGACATACATAGGCAGAAGGAAACGAGGAGAGAGAGTAAGAGGGTGCAGGAGTTTTGGGGGGGTGGACAGGGGGAAATGTTGTATTGTACAGTTGTTGGCTAAACTCACATGGGGCTTCCCTGCTGTTACCTAGCAACCTTTGTTCGCTCAGATAATAAAGGTGCTGATGGAGAGAGGGATGGGGATAAAGTTTAAGATAAGTGCAGGTAGTTACGCAAAAACAAATCAAACAAACAAGTACAACTTTTATTAAAGTTCTCATGAAATTGAAATCAATGTGTAAGTGTTTTTATCGCATATGCCTTTCTCTATATCTCAGAGTTTCTAACTTCCTGGAAAGCAATAGGGCATACCGTCTGTCTTATCAGTATGTATGTAATCTTCAACTGAGCCTTGTATGAGGTTCAATAGTTAACATTACTCAAGACCCCATAATGACTTAGGTTGTTTAACTGTTTATCCGGGATTGAAAGGAGTAGAGGTTTCATAAAGATGGTAGTCATTTAGACATGTGAGATCAAAAGTCACCAACTCCTAACCCAACTGAACAAGTATCAGAGCTCTTGATACAATCTGTAGGACCCTGATCTCCAACATCATCACCAAACCATGAAATGTTGATAACTTATCCTGCACTTAGGGGTGTATACCACGTATAAAATGAAGGATGCCAACGGATTACTGTAGAAAAACAAAACTTTAGAACTTTATTCACTGATTTGAGTGAAACTTGATCATATTTTCTGTAGAAGGTAGTTCTGTTGTCCTCTGTCTGCTCGCCTTCAAATCTGGACAGATAGCTTTACTTGTTGCTAGAGTAATTGCTAACCAGCAGCCTCTCAACAGACACCTTGACTTAGGCCAGTACCAAGGTGATTTATGGAGTTTCCTGATGGACAGATACCGGTAGCTTTGTTGCTACGATAAGAGCCAACTTACCGCTGCTAAATGTCACAGCTGTTAGGTAAAGAAAGTGCAACTAAGTTAGAAGTCCTTGGCTGACTCAGCCCTCAGTTGAACTGATGAAGCCTCTCGGATGAGAGGTGAAACGTCTTCAAGACAAAAACCAAATCCAGTTGCATTCGATTCAATTTCCTTGAGATAACTATGACCTGGATGAATGAGAATATTCACAAGCTTCCAGCTAAAGAGCCAGTGCTGATTGAGACCAAAACAGAGCTGAAAGGAGAATGACTGTTGAACTTAAATTCATCAGGGTGCATCAAAAATAATTTTAATTTAATACCAGTAATGGTCTTCTGGATTTTTTAAAAAGAAATTGCTTGCTAAATTTTGTCAAAACTTTGTAAATCAGTGTCCGTGTTGTGTTTACAGCTTTTTCTGTTACACCAAGGTGGCCAGAAAGGGAAAAAAAATGAATAAAAAGGAAAATGCTGCTCTAATGGTGTTTTGCTGTAATTATAATTAGCCAGCTTAAAGAAAAAGCACTTAAAGCAGCATAATTTTCTTCAAAAAGATCCACATAACCAAAGTAATTAAACCATTATAGGGAAAGCTGCTGCATGTACCAGCCTTTGCGCTTCATGTTTCAACATAAGGCTGTAGTCTTCATAACTGATGCTTAGCTTTTACTCTGTGCAAAATTGGTTATATGTAATTGCCCTCCAAAACTCGATATGACAAAAACAATAATTTATTGTGTTTTTTGATGTGCTACCTCTTTAGTTAAGATTTGGTTAAACTTTTTTTTCTGATGGAAGGAATAATAACAGATTACAAATGCCAATGTCAGACCGAACAGATTCTTTTTAATTTAATCCATACATTAATTTTCTCATGCGTAAATTCACTCATTTGGTTGTGACAGTATTGTGGTTGAACACGTCCAGCATTGAAAAAAGCAATGTCAGGCTACTTCTGCCTTTACATCTGAGAAAAAGCTTGGTCGTTTGCACAACCAAAACCGAACGCTTGTCAAGAAAATGTAAACATTTTGGGGGGTTTTGGTTTGTGTGTGTTCGTGTGTGTTCGTGTGTGTTCTCCTGATTGGATGAGTAATCTTGTGCCCATGTGTATGTATTTACTTGGAGATGTATGTATGCACATCCAACCCAAATAGCCATTTTACACCACTATTTATTCTTTGGAACATAAAACAAAACAGCTTCTTAATCCTTCCAAGGTGCGTGGCTGGCTCCCCTTGAAGGTTGTAATGCCCCTTTACTAGAGTAGTTAAAACACACGGGCAATAAAGGAAAAAAGAGAAGGGAAACGTCAAAGCACAGATCACACACAAACAGCACTTGGCATTTGCTCAGAGGCAGTCAGGAAATAGTGAAAAGTGCTACTCCTCCACAGCAGGGCTGAGTGGGGCTTTCCAGGGCCATGTTCCAGATTTTTATTGCACAGGATTTAAGAAACAAATTTGTTTATCTGAAATAAGGATACAGCAGTCAAATTAACTAAAAGGGAATGGCAAAAATGTTGCATAAAGGTCAGCTCGAGGCTACAGTAAGCTCACCTTGCCATTAAAACCACCTTTTCACAAGATTTCTGTCACCACTACAAACAGTCCAGTCATTATATCACTTATAGCGTTGTGTATATCATGTAGCTGCTTGCTCCTCAAGATTTAAAGAGAATTGTTGTAACCCTATGGAAAACACCCATTATGGAAACATCAT
Organism: Lagodon rhomboides; assembly: GCA_039737535.1. Taxonomy (NCBI): domain Eukaryota; kingdom Metazoa; phylum Chordata; class Actinopteri; order Spariformes; family Sparidae; genus Lagodon; species Lagodon rhomboides. The sequence continues at coordinate 5,410,712 of CM077798.1, read as the reverse complement.
AATGGTCCTTTAAGAGAACATCAGATTGAGGCAGGTTGTGCTTGGTGTGGTAACCAGCCATATTATTTACAACATACTATATTTCCAAAGTAAGATGCAGATTTTAAAGGAAAACATGAAGGAAAACAACATTCTACCTGCCCACTATCCTCCCTCGTTAAACATCCACACCGTTAATGATGCCAAGCTCCTCATCCAAGCCCAGCGGGGAGCCACGAGTTCGAATATACTGCGCTTTGCGGTACCAGGGTGGGCCGAGGTAGCCTGCTTTCAGTTCAGCCTGGGTTTGATTGTGAAGAGCAGGGTTTGAGGGGGTTGTTGTCGGTTTGGAGGTATACAACACGTGTTGGGCTCTCACAAAGCCACACACACATTTCACCAATTTAATGTTGTGTGTTCCCAAATTGGAATGAACTTGAGAGGACCATGTGATGTGATTAACAGAATGGTATTTTAAAAGATGCTGACGCACACAGCGACCTGCTTCCCATCATGTTACACACAATAATAGGGTGAGACCACCTGTTGGATCCATGTTTTATTCCTTCATCATCTTAAAAAAAAACTCATTGTTGCTTAAATCAAAGTCAGGAGTGTCCCAGACATTACAGCAGTATAAAATGATTAATAATTATGTTCAAACTCCTGACAAATCACATTGTTTACATGATGTATTGGACACTTATGCTACTGTACCCTGAATGCTGTGTCATTGTCATTGTACTCATATCTAGAAAGTTCTTGAACTGATTCAATACCCTGAACTGAATTGCTTCAAACTGCTCAATTCTTCAAAAACCTTGTTGAAAGGTCAGCATATAACAATTTTTCTGACTAAAGGTTACATCCTTTTGCAGAATTTCTGAGTGGGCAACAGAATTGTACATTTTAATGGCTACATAATTCCCCCACAAAACAAAGAAGTGAGCCATTGCCCCAAATTAAGGAGTTCTTGGGGTGTTACTCATGAGTCAGGTTAAGACTGAACAAGAGATCAACAGACAGATTGCCGTGACGCCAATTAACCTTTTGACAAGAGCTGACCTTGAAGGCGAAGATCTTGACTTACCAATCAATCCTCAGTACATCTCAAGCCTCACTTGTGGTCATGAGAGAATGGTAACGACACTTGTTAGAAATTGTTTGTTTTTGTTGTTTTGCAGAGTGGCTGAGCTTCAGAGGCTCTTGGGGATAGTGTGGGATGCTCAGACATCTGGAAGGAGTTTGGAGTACAATCTGTTCTTGTTTTTGTGGCAAAAGAAGTCAATTGAAGATGTTCTGGCATCTGATTAGGCCTCCTTGATGCCTCCCTTTAGGGGTTTTTCTGGCCATATCAACCTGTAAGGAGGTGCTTGGGCAGACCCATAAATAGTCACCCCTGGATCCCCCAGGAAAAAAGCTGGAGGACATGGCCCGAGCTAACTGGCTTTGTTTGCAGCCACTGTGACCTGAATAAGAAGCAGTAAATGAACAGATGAGTTATGGATGCCTGTCCAAACTATCCCAGGGAATTTCCCAATGTAACCAAAGTCAATTACTGGAAAAACTAGAGCAACTGGGGGTCATCTTTCTCCTGATGTTGAGAAGGAGAGAAGAACTTTACCTTGTAAATGTGAATGAGAAGATGAGATTCATGAGCTTTGAGTAGTGACTGAACAAATGAGATCGGGGTACAAGGGAATCAGAAATTCCTACTCAGGGTGTCTGGGCTCAGGTTTAGAGATAGTGTGAGGAGCTTGGATAACAGGAAAGACATCAGTATGAAACTGCTGCTCTTTCTTGTTGAACGGAGCAGTTTGAAGTGCTTCGGAGCCTCCTGAACTGGACCTTCTTCTCCTTCGAGGAGATTTTTCAGGCATTTCAAATCAGGAGGACCCGAAGGGCAGACCCAACAAGTTGGAGGGATTACACCTTCAAGAAGAAGGGATCCTCCAAGAAGGGAGAGAGGTTGTGGCTTGGAAGGATCCCTGGGCTACCTTGTTTATCCCTCTGCTACTGTGTCCTAGACCTGGATTAGCAGTGGTACATGGATGATTAGATTGCCACCCACTTTAACATTGAACGCTTCCATGTACATCCAAAGATGTCTATTGTTAAAAACACACGCGGTCTACTGGAGTAGTTGGGGGTCAAGTGCCTGTTTACTTTAGCTGTAATTGCTGAGAAATAAATTAGCATGTTTCCTTGTATCTCCTTATTTAGCTCTGATATTGTGAACACCAATTAGCTGTCATTATTTATTAGAACAAATAACATGTGAATGCGATACTCATTACAGAGGAGTTCTTTCTTGTTTGGATGCTAGACTTTAATGACCTGAGGTAGACAGATGGGTTGCTGCTGATAAGCCAAACAGGGAGTTCAGTTTTGTCAGAGGTGGGGCTGAGTGTTTTCCGTGGTTAGTTTTGGAGTGCTATGTGTAATAGAGGCACTGTTGTTGAGAAAGAGTATCAGTGCGTGGGTTTTCACTACTAAATATATCCATGTGGATTATTAAAACATGCTTGATTGTTCCGTCATGTAATCTCAACATTGCAACAGAGATTTAAAGGTATATCGACACGAAACACAACTTTTTATAGTGACAAAGACGAAACCCAAGACTCCCTTTGTTTCATGTGTATTGGGCGGCTTAGAGACAGTGGGATCAAGCGACAGCTGTTCTGGTCAGAGCTGATGTGGCTGGATTGCCTCTTCACTGTTGACTTCACTCAAACTATAACCAGCTCCATTCTCATCACATTGCGCTTTGGAGAACTGTACATCATATTGATTTGTATTTATTCAATACTTGGCTTTAGGTCTACTTGCAAAACCAATGATGTTCCAATCGGCTTCAGCTTTATGGGTGAATGTTAGCATGGTCAAGCAAAAGAGTGACTCCATGCAAACTCACCCAGAATTCAGAACTTTTCCTAGTTCATGTTGTCACGGATTTGTCATGGATTTTCTTGAAAAAATATTTTGTTTTGCAGTTTGGTGAGGCTCCTAAACATAACCTGCTAAAAATTAGACAAACATTTTCAACCGAAGCATTGTGAGCTTAACAAACTGCTAAACGATAAAATATTCTAATTCTGTTAATTGACCCGGTTTACCAACACTTACACAGATTCTAATAAATCCTAAATCCTACGTACCTTTGTCGTGCTAAACCTTATTTGTTTTAAATATCAAAGAAGTGTGTGTTGAATGAATCAGCACATCAGATCCTGAAACTCTGTTGGTCTCATCCTTGCCACATGTCTACAGAGATACATGGTATCCACTGAGAAACTTTCTTTTGAGTGTTGAACTTCCTTCTTACTGTGTCAATAGGAAGAGCTTGCTGCTGAGCTCAGAGCACCAGAAACTTGGAATAGTAACTTTGCAACAGAAATAGCCAAGTGAACTTCACTCCCGCTGTCGGGGCTCTCTACTTCTTTTTACTGGCTGACAGAAAATGCAAAGCAATTAGCATCACAGCAGAAGTCATTATCACCTGCACTGCCAAATAAGATGAGTCATTTCCAACACATAATGGGAATAGGGAAGAAAAATGACACGTTTGTTCTTCTTTCCAACACGACAAATGTTAACAAAAGCATTGTCTCATTATGTGCTGTACGACAGGCAGAAATGACACTTGCCTATCATGACGCGCCTTCAGGACAGCGAACAGTTTGTCCTCTCTGGGCAGCTGTATCGTGCTATGAAGGTTTGACAAAACATCTCCGTTTGGATGAACACCAGTGACCGACATCAAGTAGCGTGCGTCTGACATCAGTTTATGTGTGTTGGAGAGTTTAATTCAGAGACAAGTGTACACACTCTTATACACACAAATAAGCACACTCCATCCCACTACTTCCCCATGCAAACGCATGAACTCATCCGCAGGCCGACATACTGAATCATCACGAGACTTATATAGGTCATTTGAATGTGGTCAGCTAGCAGTGAGGCGTGCAGAGCGAGGGGATTTCTCCTCTGTCGCTGTGTGTTGTGGATGAGAGTCGACAGGCTCTTAGCCTAGAAGGGCCAGCACGCGAGGTCCTCTGGGATTCACGCACGTTTATTAATTTTAGGCAAAAGCAAGAGATTGTGTGTGTGCGTGCTTGTGTGTGAATGTATGTTTTCTACATTTGAGTTTTTAAGCCATTTTGAGTGATGACACTCTGCAAAATGAGGTCAGATGAAGCCGTGTTTCACTTCGACAAAGGGCCAGTTTAGGATGAGGATTGAGGATTGGGGTTTGGGATTTGGGGTTTAGTTTTAGGGTCAGGATTAATGGTGAGGTAAGTTAAGGTTTATGACTTGGGTTGAGGGTTAGAATAAGAATTCAGTTTGGGTAAAGGTTGAGGTTGCGGTGAGGGTTTGTGTGAGGGTTTGAAGGTGAGCGGCAGAGTGTTGTTGCATTCCTGTAGTGTGTGTGTGGCATGTCAGGGGGTCTCTGCGCTGTAACCATGTGTGCAGGCTTCACATGTCTATTTATACGTGCCTCTCGGCTTGTGTGCGCTTGCTTTCCTCTGTCTGTATACATTTGTACACGTGAGCGTGTCTGTGTGTGTCGAGCCATCGAGTTACCACCACTGGCTTACATCCATTTAATCTCTGCCTCTCATCCTAGATTTATGCGCTTTGCATGTCTGCTACACCAAATGTTAATCAGGGATCAACCTGATGCAAAAGTGGTGAATTAATTCTGTATTGATGCTCTGGAGTGGAATGGCTGTGGAGTACAGGGGATTTCAGAGGGTAACATTTTTGTTTGATTTTGATAGAAAGAGTTTAAAGAGTTAGATTAAGTCATCAGAAACACTTTGCATCTGTTTTTATGATACTTTGTTACCTACACTGGCTCCACTGATACTGGAAACAGTGCAGTCAGTAAACATTTCCCAGTAACCTCCTCAGTGACCTCCCCAGGAAACTTGAGGGTAAAATTTCAGAGGAAATTTCAAAACATAAATCATTGATTGGTAAAAAAAAAGTAAATGGTGTAACACAGCTAAGTTACAAGGGGGGGGGTTTTATTAACGTTTTACAGACGCAATGTTAGCTTTTCGGGAAAAGTCTCCATTGCATCACATGACGATGTAATGACACGGCTTAGCCACAACAAAAACTGTCCTCAATGCCTGCCGCTCTTTGTGGGGGCTTGATCTCGACGATGAAGTCTTCTTTGCAGAGGAAGTTACGGTCAAGCCAACTGCGTTAAATAGTCCTCCTCCTCTTCCTTGTTGGTTTAATCGGCGGACTAAAAACCACACCGCCTGTATCACATATAGTACCATGCTATTCACTGACGGGTGTGCTGTCTTGAGTGAGTGAGAACGGGACGCGCAGCTCCAAAATTAGAAAATCAATATGTGTTTATTCCAGTTTCAATCATTTCCGTCCCACTTTAAGACACTGGGTAAAACTACAGGGCAGCTTGCAATGGGATCACACCAACCGCAATGATAAATAGGTGCGTATGGTATAAACTTTATACCACTATAAAGGAACACATGACAGGAGAGAGGTTAGTCTGGCAAAACAGATCATGTTTAATTTCATACAACCCTTGCATCAAACAAGCAAAACACATATTCAGATCCGACACTGCTGTTTTCCATGACACCATACACACCGATTTAGTGTCGCGGCTCATCACAAGATGGTCTCTAGTTTGATATACAAGTAAAACAAGGGCGAGCGGACCAGACAACAGTCAGATGGTAAGTAAACCACCTTTAGGCGACACACAAAAAAACAGTTCAGGTAATTAGGTTAAGAAAGGCCTCTTGACCTAATTGTTCATGACCATTCTACTTCCTGAACACTCCGGAGCCATCAGCATATTTTCTGTCATGTCAAACTCTCTGATGAGACGTACTTTTTTCATGCTGCGTGCTTATCAATCATGTATACACTTACCAATAAAAGCATTTATAATGCATATAGGAGCAAAATAAAAACCTTTTCTCTGTCACGCAAAGCAACTGAGATATTATATTTTTGCTCGACAAACAGATGAGTCAGCGTTTATATTTACAGCCAAGTCATTGTCAAGTCACATAACAGTCAGGGAGGAAGTGGAGCAGAGAGTGTGTGTGTGTGTGTGTGTGTGTGTGTGTGTGTGTGTGTGTGTGTGTGTGTGTGTGTGTGTGTGTGTGTGTGTGTGTGTGTGTGTGTGGCAGCAGAACATCTGAGGGAGAGAGCTGCGCATTAAAAATCAGTCCTCGTGGCCAGAGAGAAACGCCAGGTGGTGGTGATGTGTGTGTCAGCAGGGAGATTGACAAAAGGTGTGAGAAGTGTGAGGCTTTTACTGCGACACACATGCAGTAGAGAAAAGTAAGCGTCCTATCTTAAATGAGCCGTATTTCCATGGCAACTTGATCCGGTAACCAGATACAAATCTGACAGCTGTGCAGCTTCGGGGTGGGGATGTTGAGAAAACAGCTGCAAAGGACCAGCTCGTTGTGTCAGCTTGGTTTAATTCATATTCTTTGTTTAATCCAACATGTAAATGTCAATTTTTAATTCTGGGGGAAATTTCAACCCAGAAAAAGTGGATACTCAGAAAGATATGCTAACAAGCGATACATGAATTGACCTATTGAGAAATGCATACCCCACTTAACTTTCTACAGTATCTTTTTCTGTTTCTTATTTCTTATACAGCTTAGCTACACAAACCAACACAAACACGTGGATATGAACAAGACTAAAGTTTTACTTCCATACAGTAGCTCTCACTCGTGCCACTCAAGCACACAGTTCATAGAGTGTTTGCACTGATCTGGAATCAGATAAATGCTAAATATCCACGTATATGTTCAAGTAGTTGGAACCTTTATTCTTCCCGTCAGTATAATTTTCTGGGTCAGGTCAGCCCCTGTTGTCCCAGAGGACAGACAATGAGTAAGTAGGGAGTGGCTATAAGTAAGTGGCTATTTCCACAGACCTCTCGTACACCTGGAAGACGTAAGGATCACTTAAGAGTCTCTGAGATACTGATGCAATCATATTTGAATCTGTTTCCTATGGTTCAAGGTTACATTTACACTCTATCCGATTGAATAACAAAGATATTAAGTGGGCCAAGTGTACACAGGGTATGAACCTCCTTATATTGGCCTCGCTCTTTCAAAAGAAATGTGATTCAAAACAACAGTAGAAGATCTTAAAGGGCAAAATATAATATAACTCTGTGTAGATTAATGAACATAACTAGACAGCTATGTGAACAGTTCTTAGACGTGCAGTTCTAGAAAGACTAAATAGATTCAAGAGTAAAAGGCAGTCTTTCCTGCTCACCATGTTCTAGTATTTCTTGAGGTATTCTTAGCTGGTATGAGCAGATAAATAACAAGTCTTGACAGGTCTTTGAGTTCATCATGTTTTTCCTGTTAAAGTATTTGTTTTGACCTCTCCCCATAGGCTACAATCTTTCGCTTCCTGTTCTGTTACACAACAAAGCACTTGAGTCCATGTGACTTCTGTACAAAAGCCCTGCTTTTCCTTGAAAAACAGTGGTATGACCAAATTGTCACAAAAAAAGAAAACAAACTTATAAATCCTGAAGCACTGGGACTGTTTAGCTCCCCCACTGAATGTCCAATTCAGTTTTGGGGTGGATGCCGGCTTGAAAGATTCTCGAGAAGGTCAATCGCCAAACAATCTCCCCTGTGATCGATTAGAACGAGATCAAACCTGACGTGTTCGGTGTAATCACAAAAGCTCCTAAGAACCAGATTCTGCAGTGGCTCAACAGCTGCCTGTCCTCAGGACCTTCCAACCACGCAGCAGGTGTCCGTCTACAGACGGAAATAAGAGACGGCCCCATCTGATCCAGGGAGACACAAGACTGATGGCTTGACATGCTTCCTCTTGCATCACCTCGTGTGTATGCGCAATCCATAGCGTGTGTCTGGAAAGTTAAGGTGTTAAGAGGTGGATCAGTTGCACTGAGGAGATTCTATTTGCACCTTGAGTGCCACTGGCCTCATGACTTAGTTGGACAACACCATGGGGAAAGCACTACGTCTGCACAATCTGTGCAGTAGAGCTGTATGTCTGAAAGGGTTCGGTGATTTCAGTCATCAAAATAATCAGTCTAATTTTAGAAGTAATTGTACTTCAGTTTGTTGGTACTGCATTCACAACAAAATGCAGTTTTTTTGCTTTGAACCAGTGTTGTAAAAAGTACCCAAAAGTCATACTGGAGTAAAAGCAAAGATATTGTTTTAAAACATTACTCTGGTAAAAGTGAAAGTCACCCCATAGTACTTGAGTAAAAGTTTTCTGATATTAAGTGAACTGAAGTGTCGAATAAATGTACTTATATAAGTAAATGTAAAACATATGTATATTTACACATGCATGTGCTGTATACCTATTATTAGTTCAGCCAATTGTGATTATGATGCAGAATGCAATCTGCAAAGTAAGTAGCAACTAAAAATATCAAATAAATGTAGTGGGGTAAAGTAAGTACAGTGGTTCAGTAAATGTACTTAGTTACATTTGATCACTACTTTGAAATATATGCCAACATACAACGAAAAAATGATGCAAAATGATATGCTGTCAACAGCCAATAGCTGTTTGACTTTTCACTCATTTCCACAAATGTTAACCTGATGGTGGCAGCAGAGGAACAGTCAGTCACCAGAGTCAGCAGCATTCATCCTCGGGACACCGCAAATATACATGTTCCAAGTGTCATGGCTGCTAGTCTACTTGTCTCAAGTATCTAGTGTCAAGGGATGTCTTTTGTGTTTTTCCATGAGCCAAATAATACGTCACCTTGAAACATAACTTTGACCTGTAAAATGTTTAGAGCCAGCATGTTAAGGCAGGAACACACTGGCCCAAACGTCGGACATCTGAAATGTTTGACGAGACTCGGACGAGTTCGGGAACAAATCTGTTTGTTGTATTCAGCTGTGTTGGAAGCTTTTGGAACCGCGTGGACGGTGTCTGGTCAGATTCAACTTGCAAAGTCTGAGAATGGTGGCGGTCTGAGGATTGGACGCCATCGGATACTCTGATTGGTTGTGTGCTAGCTGTTCAATGACCATTCTGATTGGCGGTGTGCTAGCGAATCAGCGCGGTGTGTGGGAGGGGCGGAAGTGACAATGGTCTGCACTCTGTTCCGTCATTTCCTGTTTACTGGCTTCCCGGCCACGAGACTAGCGCCACCCGATGTTAAGGAGACTTATTGCATCTTGCACAAGCGCAGAATGTACACACTACTGTGTAGTTGGCAGTAGTCGAGGCGGTGTGTTTCAATGCAACTTTTCTGCTGAAGGGGTCAGACTAGAGGTAACGGAGTGGTTGGATAAAGGCAGTTTGCCATTGATTTGAGTCTGGGCGGTGTGTCGGCCCCTTTAAACTGGCTAGCTTGGCTTCGAAACAGGCTGGCTGCTTGTGATTGGGTGAGGCAAAACGAATCTCCCCGAGTCTGACAGATACATAAATGATACTTTACAAAAGTCTTGGTGCACAGGCAGGACAATAATGTTCTTTATAACAGCTTCTAACAACATAGTTAACGCCGCTTACTGCTCGACTTATTTTGGGATGCGGGCTGTGTTCAGTAAACAGACCAATTTACAGATTTCTTTTACATAACAGACTAGTTGCATAAGCTGAGAGAATATAACTCCAGAGTCACTCTTATACACACAGCATACGGACGTGAAGTGTAATGTGATAGAAAGAGAACAATGGTGTTTTGTGTGGAGCGTGAGCATGAGGACTACATTACTTAGAAATGAGGCAATTTGTTTGCCGCTGCATCCTGTTAGTTAGCACAGCTCACAGCCACTGGCCTACATTCTTCAATTACAAGGAAATCCAGCAGTCATCTGAGTCTCATTTTCCTTCCTTTTTTTATAGTGAATGGCTGATTAGTGGTTGAACAAATGTTCACAAAATTCTTTCTCTTTCTCCGCTCAGGGGTGGATATCTTGAAGCTGGTGGCGGCTCAGGTGGGCACCCAGTGGATAGACATGTATCAGTCGCTGGCCAACGCCACAGAGAGGGAGGTGGCCGCCTTCTCAAACGGCTACTCGTCGGATCACGAGCGGGCGTACGCCGCGCTGCAGCACTGGACCATCCGCGACAGCGATGCCAACCTGGCCAAGCTGATCAATGCCCTGCATCGGCAGCGCCGCATTGACGTGGTGGAGAAGATCCGCTGTGTCATGGAGGACAACCCACAGGTAGGTTGCATGAACGCGTGGGCAAGAGTCCATTCTGTGTGGAATCAAATCTTGGATGTAGCATGAAAATAGCTTTGACCTTTGGTGACTTCATGTCTTTTCCATCTTCAGCTCTGTCAACATCTCTGGCACACGCTGTAGTACACACTGTTCTCTGAGTTTCTCCCACACTGATATCTAATCTGTGAGGAAAGCTGTCTGGTGTCAGGAGCCAATCCCTGAGGTTTAGCAGCATTCCTCACATTAAAGCAACAGTTCTCTTTGGGGGAATGATTTGATGTTTGAACAGGTTTTGTGCTCACTGCTGCAGCCACGGTCTGCACAGCTCTGGAAACTGCTCGTTGGGGTGAGTGAGTTAGTGAGTGATGAAGTGGTGAGACCTCGGATCAGAGCTTTGAGGCCTGAGTGAATCTCCAAAGAGGTACTGTGATGTCGTCAATTGAGGCGGGGCCAATGTGGGCAACCTTTGACCTGTTAATCTGTTCTTATCCTGTTGATTGAGACATATCAAATTGTTACAAACTTTGAGAAGCGGCTGCAGCAAATTCTAAATTGTTGGTGCCTTCTTGTAAGTTTTGCACTAAATACAGCACATTAAAAGGTTTCTCACCTTGTTAAAAGTGTCAGTTTCGCTGTAAAAGCCTGTCTGTTTTTCATGTTTTAAATGCATCCTGTGTGCTTCCGTATCCCGAGTGGCTCTTACTTCCTAGCAGCTGTTTGAACACTGTTTCAGCTGAATCCACTATTTGCATCAACTTTATTAAAGAATATGACACATTGACGGTAAACATGTCACTTTTTACGAATACAGTAAACAGTACCTGTTATAGGCTACTTGTTTGGAGAAAGAAGAGTGTAGAAGGTCACCAGACTCCCTTAAAAAACGCTCAGTTTTGAGACTTGTTGCATTCGGAGGAACTGTGTAAACTCAGGTCTACAACACATTCTTAACTATTTGGCCCTATTTGTTTATTCGGCAACCGTTATACAGGAAGATGTTCCTCTTTGTGTAGTAAACATACCTGTTTCTTCCAATGATGTAGGTGTATATTTGCATATCGAATGGGGAGATCCGATCTAAAGGGGGTTACGACACGCATGTTGAGACGCATTTACAGTCAATCTGACGGGCTTGAAGCTGTCCACTTACGATCGGACCACTCAGGACAGACGGTAAAACCAAACGTGAACACACCTGTTCCTGCTCTTTATCCATCTCCTGCCTAAACGTTAGTTGGGGTTAGGGTCATTTAATTTGGAGACCCCCTCAAGGTTCAGATCAGAACTTGAACCCTGGTTTAAAATCAGAGTCGAGCAGCACTGATTTTTGCCAAAATATGACAGATAATTGCAAACATGTATCTGGAGCATAGTGTCACTTGAAAAAAAGAAGTATTTAACTATTGAAGTAAGTATTTTCCATGTGTATAACTTTAAATGCAAGGCTTGATTGCTTGACTAAAGTTTTATGAATAATCTCTGATTATTTAGAATGGTTTTCACATCTGATGAAAGGGAAAAAGGGAAATTTAACATATTTGAAGGAACAAGTATGATACAGAAGGCAGACTGGAGCACTGCTGTCACATCAATCCGGCTGTTTTTCGTCCTGCAATATGTGAGAACTCAAAGTAAGGCTAGATGACTTTGGCTGATCAGTAAGAGTGGTTGACCGCAAACCACAAAGTTCATGTTCATGTTCACTAAGAGCAAACTGATGATATCACTTCCGTCTCACACACACACACACACATCCACAAACAGAAAGCCAAAAAACACAGAGGACACAGGGGACACACAGACTCCTTCATCACCATTCACTTTCTTCCTTCTTACTTACTTACTTTAACTTCCCGCTGATGCATATCAGATGAGCGTCCTTGACGGCACTCTCCAAGGTCAGCACTGCACAGTTGCAGCCTTGTTCTGCTTTTACGTAAAAGTTACACCAGACGCCTTAGCTCTTCAGTCGTCTGTACAGTAAACTAGCCTTCGTCACAGCTTAATAATGAGCGTCAATAGTTTCCTGTCTGTCTCACTGGACCCATCGTGGATAAGATGGCAGAAGATAAAACTGTTCGGTGAGCGGGAGGCATGGTGAATATGGAGAATTCAGTGGGTTAAAGGGACCACAGGAAGTACGGCGCTGTTGGAACAATTTAAGGAGATTGATCCTTAATTTACCTGATATAAGATGGACAGATACACTATGCCAAAAGTATGTGGACACATCATTTTGTGTACTGTTGGTATGAGGGTGTTGTTCACTTTTCAGCATGACAATGCCCCAACACACAAAAGCTCCACTGGGAACTGTTTTCTTCTGTTTGGTGTGGAAGAACTTGACCTCAGAAGTCCTCAGAATGTCAACACAATCGCAATGCTAATGAACACATACATCATCGTTAAAGGAGCACTTTGTAGTTTTAGAGAAAGAATTTCAAACTCAGGATTTTAATAGTACAATATGAATGAGGTAATGATACAAACTTTTTTCTTACGTGAATAAACAAGCTGGTCTCAGAGGAAAATAGGGTCCCAGAGCACTGTTTGAAGCTAGAAAGGTGGCAGGGTCCGCCACACGTAAACAAAGTAAAACCTTATCCTTTAAGGTCAGTTTGTTTATTCAGTTCATTCAGTCATGAAAACAAAGACAGTTTGTTTATTTAGTTTGTTTCGTCAGAAGAAAATCAGCCAATGAAGATCTTTCTCTTCTCATTAACATTTCTTCAACAAAACTACAGAGTGCTCCTTGTGTAGGAGATTATCATTATTATACTTCTGACCAATCGGGAGCTGGTATCAATTTAGGAGCAGTCCAGGGTAATTGTTTCTCATGGTAAATCCACATCACATCTCTCTGCTTTGGTCTGACACAGTCAAGTCATTAAAAATAATGATGCCTAAGGGGGCTGTAAAATACCTACCATGTATGATACCCTGTGTCCATAGACTCTCGAGAAGGTATCCCTCTCCTGGAATGGACCGACTACAGGCGTAACAGATTTGAGAGTATACAGATAACAAGGACTACATTTCTGACACATGTAGATAATAAATTACATATAAAGAGTGTGGATCCAGGAGGACAACTGACCAACTTAAGCCGAAATGGACAGGCCTGACAACAATAATTAGCAACAAAATCAGAGTGTGTACAAATTTTGATAACAAAAACATAGATACATTTGTATACATATATAACATAAGTGAGCTATGTTCAATACGGGCGAGCCCAAGGGGGGCGACGATCCTGATGCAACGTCTGTGTTAGGCCTCGACAGCCGAGAGAGAGAGGGTCCCAGACGGCTGATGGTTCAGCAGAGACGAGCCTGAGCGAAAAGAGTGGAGGAAACTATAGAGGATGCACACAACCTATCATGTTCGCTTGCGTTTCAGCGTGCATTTTATGTTGTATGTTACGACAAGGACAGCAGGTGAACAATGTAGAACTATCAAAAGCACCTGGAGCAAGAAGAAGAGGTTTTGGTACATGTGTGGGGGGAAGCTTCAAAATGGTGAAAGGGGACCACAGCTACGCCCGGCAACAAAGAGAGAGACAAAGAGAGCTCTTTTGGAGACGTGCTGTGTGGACACAGGTAAAGGTCAGGTTCTCCCTCATTTCACACCAGGTCAGTGTGACTCACTGATGTCAATACTGCAGTTACGTTACGGTAATAACACTGACGTCTGAGCGCGCAGTTGAAAAAAAAACACATTCACTGTATTGATGGTATTCCCATCGGAACAACAGAGTGTCAGCTGTCTGATGGATGCATCTATTTTTATCTCTGCTGCTGCGTGAGAGTTGAAACTAGACAGCAGAGTGACAGATGCGATGCTCTTCACTCTCGTTTCTGTTCCTCCTCACTGTGAAGTACGAGGCAAAGCAGTGAGATATACGCCCTTGACTGGGTGTAATCACCACAGTGGTTCTAATCCATATCCAGGTGTAGGCAAACTGTTTACCCACTACTAAATGCACTGCTAACATATGTGGTGTATGTGACAGGAAGTCCTAATGTGCACTGACAAGGCAGCCAAATGTATCCAGAAAAATTGACAGGAAGTTGACAAATCTTAACATGACTGCTGACATCATACTTAACTTCAGGTCAGAAATGCATGTTTTATTCATGCTTTAAATGAATTTTTAATAGAGTTACTGCTGCGCCTGCTTCTTTTCTGGCCCAGTCTTCAGTATGTACAAATAACTGATTAAAGAGCAGCCATGCTGTTTCATTTCGCTAAGTCTCCTGTGTGTTGCTAATAGATGCATCATTTCAGAGACTGCAGAAGGAATCAGTGAAGGGGAAAAATGGTGATTTTTTTGCTGCTCTGTCTATTCTGTAAACACAAAGAAGAGTCAGTTTGTGAAAGTCCTTCAAAAGTCAAGGAACGACTCAAAAGGGCAAAGAAAAAATAGACTAACAAGAAAACAGCTTGGCTTGCTGTTGGTGTGAATGGGTCATGGTCCCTTTCGCCAGTATTTCAGTCAGACAACTCATGTGGAATGGATTATTACGTGAATGTAGAAAATGTAGGCCTATAGCGTTGATTTTTGCCGTCTACGCTCGGACTGAGTCACTCCCCAAAAGGACACACCAAGCAGGGAGTGGGGAGTGATGGCAATAACCAAATAGAATACAGAGACAGTCAAAAGCTGTATGCAGGGGTGGCAGTGGGATTTTGCAGACTTGAGGCGACTTCCTGAACCAGACTGCAGGCTTTCCGTTTGACTTTGGTGTAAAAGGAGGGATCGTGTGTTATTGTAACTGGAATACTTGCATCTTAGCGTTCCTTCGCATCAACTAGGCCAGAGTCACAAATTTGACGTGATTTCAGGTCATTGCTATAGAAGAGTAAGACGGTCTCCTCAGGGGCTAGCAAGCCAGCTCTTGAAACAGCTGGCTAGTCAATGTCCACAGTCATCCCGAGGACAACATTCGTATCGCATACTGTAGAATTTTGAACAATCAACTCTTGATCTTGGAGTTGAAATCCAATAAATGTTGCTGGTAAAAAGTTTGTGCATTTATTGGGCAGTTGTCCAAAGTTGGTGTTCAAACACTGTGCTTAGAAAGGCCTCGTGACTCATGATAGCAATATTGATTCATTGATTACCTGTAGGTAATAGTCTGCAGAGGTTGAAAAAGATCGGTATCCTTTGTATTTGAAAGGGGCAGATACAAGTAGAAAGATACAAGCGCTAAGATACAAGTAGAATCCTTTTAGTCTAAAGCACAGAGACACAAAAACAAACTACTGCAGTCTGTTGATAGAATTGTTGATCCAATCCAGTGACTCAACAATTACTTGGCCAAGTGCTGAGAATTCTGGCTCTGAATAAGTGTTTTCATTCTGTTTTTGAACAAGATGTGCCCAGCTAATTAAAATGTGAAGATGGCCGATGACCAAGAACTTAAGACAGTCAGCTGATGAGTTATGAGTATATGTTGATGCGCAACTGAAGCACTGAGGAGGCTGGTTGTCCGATCTTTGTGATAGGAAAACTTTAGATAAAAACACTATTCGTAGCAAAGCCTGTGATGTAGTTTTTAGGCTGTGGTGGACTAACAAATAATTCCACCTTATTGTAACTTGGGTCTTATTTTTGTAAATTCCTGAGATCTGAGAAGGCAGCAACATGGCTATAAAGCAGTTATTCTGCTTCATGACGCATCAACAATTTCACCAAGGAAAAAACATAAGGCTAAACTTCAGGTCTGACTACTCATATGTCTTACCAAATTGGACTTGCAATGTTGCCATGTTCCCCTAAAAAGTACTTTGGTGTGTGTTTGATATTAGATAGAATCCATTGAAATAAGCTGCAAGTTGTACTAAACCAGATTTTTCTTACCCTTTGGTGTGACTGCATATCTGAAGTTTAAAAGGTGACTCCACCAATTTTACACATTAAAATGTTTTTACAGGTCTTGTGGAGTAACACTGCATATGTTAGAAAATAGTTCTGGTTCTGCTGTGTTGAATTTGATCATCTATTTGAAACTGACCATAGTGAGTCCAGCAGTGTTACAGGAGTGCCTTGCTAGAAAACACACTTTAATGTGTATATTTGGTGGAGTCACTTCTCAAAGAAGCCTACAAAACCTAGTCCGTCTGGAAGCAGAGATATCAGAGTACTCTGATATTTTACCTATTTCACTATTAACCATGATGAACCCAAGTTATTACAGTTCATCCTCTTGGGACAAAGAATGTCTGTACCAATTTTTGGACCAATACGTGTAGCTGATGTTGAGATATTTCACTGAATATGAACCTTTTGTTCAGTCAGTAAGGGTCAGTAAGATTCATCCTCTGGGGACAATGAATGTCCGTACCAAATTTCAAAATAACGCATCCAATAGTTATTTGTCAAGATTCAGACTTGGCCAAAGTGGTGCACCAACACACCTACTGACTGACCAACATTGACATAGCAAGACCAATGCTGCTAGCATAGCTGGAAATATAAGGCAGTGAGTCAGGACAAAGGTCAATGTAAATGATTTGTTCGGAGAAATACACTGTTCTCCTAAGTGGCAATGGAAAATGGAAATCAGATATCATAGTAATTGCTTTTTATAGATTTATCTTTTATTATCAAAACGGATATTCTCAAGATAAAAAACAATCCTGAAAAACTGAATGAGTATTCGATATCAAATAATAATCATGAAAGTACAGCCGCCCTCATCATGAGAAATATAAAACCAAAAGCCCAAAACAAAAAGAACACACAGGTCTTTTATCAAAACATAATTTCTTTTAGGGACAGCTATTGAATTACAACTCAGTCTACAACATGAGCAGCCCAGGAATCAACCTTTTTTATGTGCATTAAACAATTATATATATGAGTTTTTCTTTGGAAATGGAGTCTGGTTTTCAGTGATTGGATTATTCACAGGAGGCACACAAAGCAAAAGACAAACACACAGACGTCGTCCCTCACCTATTCTCTGTTTGTCCTCCTCCTTCCTCTTTCTCCTCTTTACTTTCTGAATGCACCCTCCCTTCCTGCCACAATGATGCACAATCAAATGCAATTTCTTCCCTAATTGGGTGCTAATGACCGAGGTCCCATTAGACGCCTTTCAGTCCTTCTATAACGAGCCCCATAAGATCATAAAATGAAACCACATCCAGTGCTTTCTGGGGAAAAGGACAAAAAATTTCCCAGAAACTGCATTTATTCTTTTAAAGCTAATTCAGTGAGATTATCTGCAAACATTTGTGAGTGTGTTTGACATTAACCAGGCTTTAATGAAGTCTGGGAGCAGGCTTATCCATTGAAGGTCTACTTTAAATGTCACAGATGAATTAGTGGTAAAGGCTGAACGAACTGTAGCATGATAGACGTGTGCACCGTCAGAAATTATGTGCTAAATTTGTACATTTAGGGGTACAACAGCTCATCCCTGGGGCAGTACCACCAAAGGTGCACCCGTTGTTTCCCTTAACAAGGGTGTATATTACAGTTTATAACTTGTGGGGGCAAATTTATACTCATTAGAAACAGTCAAAACGATCTGTTTTATTAACCATAACATTTATCCAGAGTTTTTCAATCACATTCTTAACACTTTAAAAGACTCAACGGGAAAATATATGTCTCTTTTTGGCCCTGGTCCAGTATTCAGCTCTCGGAGGTACATCGGTGTAAATTGTACCTTTGGGGACAGAGATGGACCTATCTATCTGACAGTGTGGGGTTGAAGCCTTGCTCTACAAATTTGCTATCTTAGCTGTATCTTAGTTAGGAGCTCATCTGGTCTGAGTGTAATTACAGCTGAGGGAGATTCTTCACTGTAACACTTTGGACCTAATTAATCAAAATATCCCCAGTGTGCCTGCCTGTCTGTCCCCGGCGCCCTTCATACTGCAGCAATCTGCCAGCTCTGCCAGTGAAGCTAGCTGGCTCAGTATGTAAGTGTGTGTACATGAGTGCTGGGCTGTGTGCCCTGTACATGTGTGTGTCTGTGTGTGTGTGTGTGTGTGTATGTGAATCCCTGTCCCCAGCAGGGCCTTGTGTTGTGCTGACAGGAGTCGTCAGCAGCTCGGCCCGATCCTTTTCTCTCTCTCTCTCTTTCTCTCACGCACACACACACACACACACACACACACACACACACACACACACACACACACACACACACACAGCCTGGGCGCTTTCTGGAACAGCGGTACCGTTCTTCCTCGCGGTGACCCCTGTGCTCCAGCTCCGTCCTCGGTAGCTCAGCTCGAAGCAGTTCGAGGCTGCCAACATGAGGAAATCAGATTCCGTGTGTGCGGTGTGAGCGGCTCTCAGACAGAGCGGCAGACTTCCGCAGAGTGCTCTACCTGGGTGGGCAGAGGGGACTGAGCTTTTCAGATAGCAGTGGGCTGGTAATGTCATATAGCAATAATAACAGTGTCAGTGTAATCACAGCCTCGTCAAAAACATGTCTGATCTACACTGTCGAAACTCTTGTAGTGTAGATATCCGTCTTTGAGATTTCTCCCTTCACCCTAATACAACAGATGTGTCAGAATTGAGAAAAATGATTGCTCGTCTTCACAGAAACATTGCCCCTCCACTTTGGATAATGTAGGGACATGCTGTTTTAACAAAGGCACATGCAGTACAAACTGTCCGTGAGCACCATAGAAGAAAAAAGCATTTAGCTCCATTGCCTTTCTGTAGATGCAGACGTGAGCCTGAGACCCTCAAACATAAAAACCACAACCGCCTGCATGGACGGATACCAACAGGTAAATGTTCTCTGTAATTAGGGTTAACTGACACTTTAAAGTGTACAGAAGTGTGTTTGACACTGGAAGACTTCACTTCAGAGTGAATATACCATGGAGAGAACATGACTCACCCCACTGTCGTCGAGTACTTTTGAGAAAGCAGGCATAAACCCCGGCAGACTCCAACAGGCTTCTACTGGCAAGTTGTTCGCAGAGCCGAGACTTTCTTTTTGGAGAACCATAATTAAGCACTAATTGTAGGCTACATATTTAACAGTGATTCCTTCTTGTTGCTATTTTTGGATGCTGATGATGGAGTTAAAGGTCTTTCAGTTTAAATAGCTTGTGCTAAGCACACATATTCAGCTTTATTTTAGGATTTTCTTTTGATGGGTGCTCCAAATGAAGGCAAGCCCTTCAGCACCTGATCCAGCTCTATTGCAGGGTTGACTTGATGTTGCGTCTAGTAGTCAAGAGACCGGAAACTGGAGTAATTGTGGCGAGATTGATCAGAATCAGAATTGGATAAATGTGAAGGTGTTGCTTGAAAGGTGCAAACATACTCAGTGTTTATTCTTACAGATTTAACATGTAAGGTCACTGCATTAAAAACAGCGAGACTGCAGAAGGAATCAGTGAAGGGGGAAAATGGTGATTTTTTTGCTGCTCTGTCTATTCTGTAAACACAAAGTAGAGTCAGTTTGTGAAAGTCCTTCAAAAGTCAAGGAACGTCTCAAAAGGGCAAAAAAAAATAGACTAACAAGAAAACAGCTAGGCTTGCTGTTGGTGTGAATGGGTCACTGTTGGCTTCATGGTCCTTTTCGCCAATATTTCAGTCAGACAACTCATGTGGAATGGATTATTACGTGAATGTAGAAAATGTAGGCCTACAGCGTTGATTTTTGGCGTCTACGCTTGGACCTCGTCACTCCCCAAAAGGACGCACCAAGCAGGGAGTGGGGAGTGATGGCAATAACCAAATAGAATACAGAGACAGTCAAAAGCTGTTTGCAGGGGTGGCAGTGGGACTTTGCAGACTTGAGGCGACTTACTGAACCAGATTGCAGGCTTTTGACCTTTGTTTTATATTTTGATGAGTTGCGTACTCACATTATTCAAACCAGAGAAATCAGCAAGTTTACTCAAGTTGACAGGGAAGTTGGTGAATGAGACTTAACATGAGTAAAACTTTAAAGCATCGGCTCTGAGAAGCGGTTATTTACCCCTGCTTCAGCAAATGTTGAATTCTTGTATTGGCAGAATGGCAGAGAACCAATAACCTTAATTCATTATGTTTAGACCCGTGTCTAAGTCGAGTTTCAGATCCTATCGTTTTGTGTTTTACATGTGCGCAGATTTCCTGTCCCCTGAGGCTGCTACATCTGTGGTCCCTCATGGGCCCCAGTGGTTTTCTCTTCTGCATCTGCTCTTTAAAAAAAATATATCTGTTCCAGTTACATCTGCGGCTGTGTGCAAGCCAGCGTGTCTTTGTCACGGTGTGTGTCTGTGCGATTCTGCGTATGTATGTATGCGCTCCTTTGTGGGCCGAACAGAGCGTGTTTGTTTTGTCAGAATCACGCAAGTCGTGTCACACTGCAGCCCAGTGACCCAGACGTTACGGAACGGAGAGAGGAAACACAAGAGAGAGGGAACAGCGCTGGTGTTTCTGTGTCATGCTGTCCTGCTGCAGCTCATTCAGCAGGATTGATATTGAACTGGAAATCCATCATAACAGATTGAATCTGTTCCACTGCATGTTCATCAAAAGCCTGTAGCCCAGTTGCATCTTTCTGTCTTTTTGTCCCTTTGTTTGTTCGTTGTTCTGCCTAGTTTTCCACCCTAAGTCCATTTTCCAATCTCTAGTGTGTGCTCTGAATGAAATGACCTCTGTGCTGCTGCGACCTTTAGGCCCAGCCGGGTTCACGCTGGGAAAAACAAGAAGTACTCTCATGATCTCACCCCCCCCCAAAACCAGTCACTACTGGTTCAAACCACAGGTTCATTACCACACCAAAGAGAGAGGGGAGGGGGTGAGAGGAGGGAGAGGAGAGGAGGAGAGGAGGAGGGGGGCTCACAATGATAGAGGGAGGAGAGAGAGGAGACCGAGACAGACTGAGAAACTAGCACACTGTATGAAGTGATGAAACTTTAAAAAGGGGAACATAAAAAGGATGAAAAGAAGAGGGAGAAAGAACAAAGGCGAACACGGAGATGAGAAAAAAAAAGAGCCGTCGTGGGGAACAGAGAAGGAGGCGAACAACGGGAGGGATAGACACAGTGACGAGGTTGAAAGAGTACGGAAAAGGACAACGAGTGAAATGGAAGCAGGGAGACGAGTATGAAAAGATGTCAAGCTTAACAGGTGAAAACTCACAGAAAGAAACGCAGTTGAAAAACACAAAAGGGAAACACAAAGGAAG
Organism: Lagodon rhomboides; assembly: GCA_039737535.1. Classification (NCBI taxonomy): domain Eukaryota; kingdom Metazoa; phylum Chordata; class Actinopteri; order Spariformes; family Sparidae; genus Lagodon; species Lagodon rhomboides. Next base: position 5,389,354 of record CM077798.1, on the reverse strand, counting down.
ACAGGATTGGAGCTGTTGAATGCAAAGACGTGGGAGAATTTTAAATCTGCTGAGCAGGTGCACAGATACAGGTGTTTAATTATGTAAGCATCACACACAGGTTGACCTTGCATGTAATACAGTATGTGTATTTGGTCTTTTTAATGTGTTTCCTCACATGGTTCGTCTTTCTTACTCCATAGCTAATTCTGGGGTAATTATTTGGATTATATATACAGTGTACACCGATCAGCCACAATATTAAAAGCACCTAATATTGTGCAGGTTCCCCTTGAGCATCCAAAACAGCTCTGACCTGTCGAGGCACGGTCATAAGACCTGTGGGGGTGTCCTGTAGTGTCTGGCATGGGGACATTTGTAGTGGATCCCTTGGGTCCTGTATGTTGGGGAGTTGGGCCTCTATGAGTTTGACTTGTTGTAGCACCTCCCACAGATGCTCAATCAGATTGGGATGTGGGGAGTTTGGAGTCCAGGTCAACACCTTGAGCTCTTTGTTGAGTCTCCCAAGCTTCTCCTGAGCAGTTTTTGTGGTGTTTCAGGGCACATTGACCTGCTGGGAGGGTCTCTGCTATCTGGATAGTTCTGTTGTCATGAGGGGGTGGACTTGGTCAACAATGGTGTCACCACCACCCGTTTGTGTCAAGTGACATCCAAATGAATGCCAGGACCCAAGGTTTCCCAGCAGAACATAGCATTGTGAAGAGATGGTCAATGTTATGGCTGATGCTTCCACACTGATGATACAGTGGTCGGAGGCATTATATTTTCCCTTGTCGTCCATCTCATTCTTGTGAACTTGATATCCCAGGAAAGCCTCTCTATGGTATTTCTTCAAATCTGGCCCAAAACGTTCACTTGGACTTTGTTGGTTAAGGTCAATGTGACATAACAATGTTCTGTGGAAACACTTCTTGCCCTTATTCGACAGCATAACTCGATGTGGTGAACTGGTGACAATAATCTTTAGTGTTCACCTTCAGACTGTGCTGATTTGTAAAGATCTTCTGTGCTGTCGGGTTGAACATGTGTAAGAAGTATCCATGTTTTACTATTTGTAGTTCCCTCGTGTTCTTTTAGAATCAGCTTTATTGACTGTTAGACTAACAGACATGCAGCAGTAGTCCACCATAGGCTCTTCGGTTTTGCTGATATTGTGCTTCAGGTGATTGTCGCTGCACCATGTCATCAGTCCTCTCTACTCAGTGCTGGAATCGTATGTTGATAATGATAATAATAATACATTGTACTTCTAAAGCACTTTTCTGAATACGCAAAGACACTTAACAAAGAACAACAACAAAACAAAGAAAACAATATAAAGTTGAAATAATCCATGAGGAGGAGAACAGAGCAGAGGAAGAGGATGGGAACAGAGTTGGTTGGTGGTTGTAGGCGGTGTTGAAGAGGTGTGTTTTTAGGGATTTCTTGAAGGTGGACAGTGAGGGGGAGATTTTTTTGGGGGTGAGTTCCAGAGGATGGGAGCAGCAATGGAGAAGGTCCTGTCCCCCCAGGACCGGTGGTTAGTCCTGTTTGGGGAGGACATATATATATCATTATTGAATCCATATAAATATTTGGCACAGATTCTATCTGCATAGACCGACACTGAGCTCTGCATCCAGAGACACAACCGTCATTTCCCCATACTCCTCCTGTATTGGCATTTAGGTATATGCAAATTTCACATGTGTCTTTGGTGGTCTTGCTTACCAAATATTGTGTATTTCAGGCCAAGGGACAATCTGTGTAAGACATTTGTTCCAAGGCATCACATGAGCACAGCCAAAATGAAGTGTGTATTATTACGAGGGCATTAGAGTTGAGAGATGAAGAGATACAGGACAAAGATGTTGAATTCAGGGTTTTCTACATGTGGGAGTTCATGCGCTCCGTGGGCAACACCAGCCTGTGTGTCTGAGCGTCGGTCTGTCACGTGTTTTCCTCCTCGTCTTGCTCCCCCTCCTCATCCTCTCCCTCTGCTTTATCTCTCCGTTTCCATCTAAAGTTTGACATCAACCAGCTGATGACCTCAGTGAATGTAAGCCAAAGCCTCAGTCCCATCCACAAGCCGCTCGAGTCTCCCAGCAGCGTCGGCAGCGGCAGCCACAGCGGCAGCGGTGGCAGCGTGGGCGGGGCCAGCGGCGTGGGCGTGGAGCAGTCGCCGGTGGACCGCACCAAAGGCTTCTTCCCCGACGAATCGGAGCCGCTGCTTCGCTGCGACTCCACCTCCAGCAAGGACTCCGCCCTCAGCAGGAACGGCTCCTTCATTACCAAAGGTGAGCGTGTTAGCCATGAAACTCAACGCAGAGAGTCACCACGGGCGTCTTTAAAAACCCTTCCATTTCTCTGGTGTTTGGTGTCATCATACTGTCAGCAAGGCGTCACCCCAAGTTTGAATAAGTACAGCTTTATTTAAGAATGTGAATAATCATTATCAAACTCAACCGGGAATAAAAGTTTAACTGAGACTATAACATCCGTGAAGGACCCCCCATCATACATCGAAAGTGTCATCAGTGAGAAGTAATGGAGCATCTATCTGAGCAGCAGGCACGACCAGACTAAACGACCAGTGACAAACACAAGTTTATAATACTAATGTTACAACACTGTGGTCTCCTGACTTCAGCGACACCAGCACTGAGCTTCCTGTTGCACGATACCACACACTTTACCATGAACTGATCAATGTACAAGTTGCAAGTCTTTATGTCATAACACAAAACGTAAAAATCTCTGAAGGACTCCTGCAGCACGGGTTCTTCTTTGTGACAGAATACCTCCCATTTTCCACCTCCGGTTCTGCTGTGTGCTGAAACACGTGCAGCATAAACACGCAAAACTTAAATAGTTAATTCAAATGAGATTGTGACACAGATCCCTTCTTCACGATTTTGTTCGGGTTAATAAAATAGGACCCACCATCATCTTATTTAATACGTCCAGAGTGATGCACGTTCCCAGCGAACAGTCAGTTAGATCAGCAAAACAGCTGACACAAGCAGAGTTCAGAGGAAGGTGGCCAGTTGGTAACTCAGCCTTGACTGTAAGAGCTTTAATTGATAATAGATCATTTATATCAAGTTATAGATGCCATCAGTGCATATTTGTCACATTGTCTTTGTAAAGAAGGCTTTCCAAACCGGTCCACAGAGACGCTGGTGACACTTCTACCAACTGTTACTCTGTTAGTCTGTTCACGTTTATGATATTCATTTCAGGATTTATAATTCATATATTGTTTTTTTTTATTGTGCTGGGTCAACATCAAATATGCAGTTTTTTGCATGAAGGTGCCTCCACCTGGCGGAATGACATTAAAAAAAAACAACTAAAGCTGACTTATAATAATGTAGCATCATTAAACACAGCATGTCAGCGTGTCCCAGCTAGGCCAGTCTGTGTGTTGTACCGGACATAATCTACATGTGACGTGAGTTTAACTCTCAAGAAGAGATTCATCCTTTTCTCCGATACTCTCCGAGTATCAAGGGACGGACACAGTAAGTCCAGTGTGTGTCCTCGCTGCTACATCTTCACTGAGTGTCAGTGCGATAGGGACACTCACATTTCACACTGAAATGGTGCTTTAGCTTTCCCAGTTCTTAACTGTGTGTTTGACACATTACTGAATATATCGTGTTGCTATGAATGTAACAGGTGTCTGTAAGGAAACTGTCAGCATATCGAGTGACCTGTAATGGTTTTGTGATCAGTGTTATTCTAGTACTCACGAGCATGTCAAACTTAAATTAAAGAGACCATTTTAATTAGTTTAATATTCCCTAAAGTGATTTTAAAGAACAAAATTCCACTGGAGACTCACTCCCTAATGTCCCAAATTTATCTGACGAGGCGTTTTTGGTAGCCAGGACCAGCAACCCACTCCGGTCTGTTGGCAGAGGCCTGTGTAGATACTGATTGTCAGCAGTTTCACATTCTTCACACCCCGAGCAAATTATTCAGACACTCACTAATGTGTCTCACACACAAGTGAAGATGATGCGTCAACAGTGCTCTCAGTTCAGACAGTGGGTGCGTGGGTGCTGACCGCCCCCATGTGGTCATTCTGGGTATTGCTTTTAAATCTAACATCGTATTACACAGCATGTTTAAAACCTCTTTAGATTTGATTTATCTGTGACATTTGACTGGGGTTTATTGGAGACAATGATTGTATTACCAAGATTTTATTTGATCATTACTGTTCACGACTAGTTCTGTCTAACCTTGTATAACTAACAATGATGATGAACTTTGTACTCAATTCTTAACTGTTCATACTCAACAAAGTATGAACTCTCAGTTAAACAGTTTATAGAATAAAAACACAATAAGCAAAATTATAAAATAAGGCACAATTGTACATTATCCAGCCTTTATGTCTTATAGCAGTCCCATATGCTAACTTCAGTCTCTGTTTTTGTCATCTAGGCCTTTTTCTTTCCCTGAGTGTTGTGTAGTAGTAACAAAAACGTCCCTTTTCCCAGTGAAAACCACTTCTTTACTGATTTTGTCCCTCAAAGTCAAGAAGAGTAGGCCAAAGGCCTGCTCACACCACCATCGTCTGTGCCTTTAAACAAAATATGTGCTTCTAGTCACCAGCTCTTTCTATGTTTTCTTAACTGTGCCCTTTAGTTGGGATTGTATGTGATTTCATTCAGTGGAGTGTTAAGAAGCTAACAGGCAATTTTGATGATGATTCTATGTGGGTTTAACACCACAGGCTAAGCCCTTTCACTTACACCTAGTCATTTGATCCATTGTTAATATAGAAATATTATTTATAGACGAATGAGCACTCTGTAGTTTTGTTGAAGAAATGTGAATGAGAAGAGAAAGATCTCCATTGGCTGATTTTTTTCTGCCTAAACAAACTGAATTACCAAACTGTCTTTGTTTTCATGACTGAATAAACTGAATTAAAAAATGACCTTAAAGGACAACACAGTTTCATACTGTTTTATTTTGTTATATTCGGCAGACCCTGCCACCTTTCTAGTTTCAAACAGTGTTCTGGGACCTTATTGTCCTCTGAGAATAGCTTGTTTATTCACTTATGGAGTGACCATGATCCCACGCTACTTCCATCTTTTCAGTTTTTTTTAATTGAGAGACCCCTACTGGCAGAAATGACTTACTACGCCTTGAAGATAATTACAACAGCTGTGTCCCCCCTCTGTCTCCCCTCCAGAGAAGAAAGACACTGTGCTTCGACAGGTGCGTCTGGACCCGTGCGACCTGCAGCCCATCTTCGACGACATGCTGCACATCCTGAACCCAGAGGAGCTGCACGTCATAGAGGAGATCCCGGCTGCCGAGGACAAGCTGGACCGTTTGTTCGAGATCGCCGGGGTCAAGAGTCAGGAGGCCAGCCAAACGCTGCTGGACTCGGTCTACAGCCACCTCCCCGATCTGTTATAGTGGAGGAAGGAGGAAGAAACCATACGGATGAGAATCGGCGCAGGAACAGGAAGGAATGTCTCAGCGGGAGGGCTGAATCAGATAAATTAGGACTGGGGTTGATATTTGATCAGATTGACTCCGACTCGTCATGTCACTTTGTCACATGATTCAAGCTAGGTCTTGTAGGTAGATCTAGATCTCCAATGACTCTTTGTCCTCCAATTTTCTTCTGTTGTCTTGTGTGTGCACACTATTACTCCTTCAAAACACCTCCATCCTCTATCATGTTACAGGGTCAACACTCAGTGTAACTGAGGCGTGAGTGAGAGAGTGTCACAGCAAGGACTATTTTTTTTTCACTTTTCTTAAGTATGTTCAGCCTTGTTTATGGTGGTGTTACACGAGCATTGTGACCTTAAAAATGTGGCTCAAGAGCCTCAAAACAATAAAAAAAAAATGTAATGGAACAACATTAAAAGCACTTTCACCTTTAAAGGATAATACCAGTGTTTTTCGTTGGTTGAACCAATCATCCGGGCTTGCCTTTGACATCATGCTAAAAAACGTATTTTACCATGGGTTGAGGTTAATGCTAAATGATGGCAAGAAAGGAAACTGCGCACAGACAATAGTAAATGAGCTACACGCTAAACAACGCTGGCATTATTCTTGGGATTTTAAGGGGTTTAAGCTTCTTGTAAACCACATTCACAGAAATATTTCCCAGGTATGAACTGACCCAAAAGTCATGTGCCTGAGCTTGTAACATGTCCCCTTTTCTCAGCCCTTTCTGAGCCATCTGTTTTTCCTTCCACCCCTTCCGGTTGCCTGTAACTGTAACCACTCTGCCAAACCAGCAGGGGGCAGTGTTAGATGACAGAGCTGGCCTGCTGCTCTGGAACGAAAGCCATTTATCAAAAATACTGGATTAAACGTCAAAATAATTCAGAATAACGATACTGAAGTAATATTAACCTTATCTGATATTCCGATATATGGCTTTGTTTTGTTTTTTGACTGTTTTGGACAGAAGCTCCAAAACTTAACGATGAACTGGACAGGAAGGGTGCAGCGTTCACCTCCCTGCCTGCTTCTCTGGGAAACCAAAGCCATATATCTAAAACAGTTTAGATACGTCGCTATGGAAGCTCCGAGGCTCTATTTTGGACTCATGGACAGTATACAATAAATACTTCTACCAGTACGCACATTCTCTGCTAGCTAGACCTGTTCGCCTCAACAAATGTAGCGTTGATAAAGTGTTCACGACACATTTTGGAGCTTCATGTCAGTGTGGTGGGTGTCTGTTTCAGTGCTATAGTAAAAAAATAATAGACTACAAGTGATTTTCTCATGCAGTGGTATGTTGCTACATGCTCCATGTAGTTAAAATATAATAATGATGCACTAATTCTATTTTCTATTGGAGAGGCAGACATGTATTTTCTGTGTCCTTCATTTTCTCTTTCTTTCATGCTGAAATGCTGTTAACTAACATTTGATTTTAATGTAATATTTTCTACATCTAGTTTGATCCATTATGTTATCGTAGCACCTCTTTGTTATCATTTTGACTTTTTGTTTTTATCTCGTGTTTTCATGGGCATTCACATGTATTTCCCCCCGCTTGGCGTGACACAATGACCTGGCTGGGATGTAAGATATGCATACTCCATACTCTACTTGAAGTCTGTCTGCTTGTGTTACTTGATTTAAATGAGGAAGAAATAATGTACTCTTTCGGTTCCTTCCGAGTTTGACGTTCTTAAAATAATAATAAAACTTAAAAAAGCACCACCAAAAACTCATCCACATCTGGGGAGGACTTCTACAGGTGCCATGAGAGCAACAAATGATGGACTCCAGTGGTGCTAGATGTGAACTCTCACCAGTTGGCCTGACACAGGGGGTCTTGACCCCACACTAATGACTATTTAAAGTATTCCAGACTGAGTGAAGAAGAGTGAAGGTTGCGCTGCTGTAGACTGTGGGGTGCTGACAGTGTTTTAATGATGGTGATGGTGAAGATGAGAATGTGTGAGCTTGCTCTCCATGTTGCTGTGGAGACTCAAACTGCAGGGTGTTCGATTTTTATTTTCTAAGAAAGTCTGAAAGGATGAGGTTGAGGTGTAAAACGCACATGCAGCTCGAGTGGATGATTTCATCAAATTTCACGTGTGTAACCAGTATGTTTACTACTATGTAACCTCTTAAAATCAACCAATTAAAGCTTAAAATATTTGTCATAACTCTGTGTGGTTGTCATTTATTCTACTTTCTAACCCCTCACTAAGTTAAGGCCTAACTTTTTTATATAATAAAAATGTTAATAAATTCTTTGTTTGTCAGTCTGTACACGGAAATGTGGCACATTTATGTCACAATTATGTCAGTTAATCTACCTCTGAATACATGAACAAAGTAGAATTAAGAAGACATTACTGTATCAGCTCAGACTTCGGGGAACAGGTAGTTCAGAGCAGGGACTATTGAAAGTGGTGCCTGCAGGCCAAAGCTGGCCCGTCATGTAATCCTGGTGTCAGCATTGCCCACAATGCAATTTGGAGGTAATTTACCTGATTACATGAAGCATCCTCTGAAGCCACTAAAGACTTTATACGTGCATTATGTAAGAATTGTAAGTCATAGTCCAAACAAATAGGGTCAGTATATTACCAGAGTAACAGCGGACTGCTGCTAACCATAGATGCAGTGGCCAGGGCTAACTGGTAATATGCTAACTTCAGTATCTCTGCAACACCGTACATAGACATCATAATGTGAAAACTGTTATATTTCACATTCTGTTAATAATTGTTGTGCATTTCAAATAAAATTCTTACACATTGCACCTTTAAGGTTCCCGTTTAAGAGTCCAGTGGTAAAGGTTGGGCCACCCCTGGTTTATAGGGTCAGCAGTGACATCACACATGCTTGGTATGAGTCCTCATTAGTGTTGTTAAAAATACACAGTGATACATATCCACTCTGAATGTCTGAAACCATTTCAACACTCGTTCTTACAGTATGGATATGGCTTCATCACTCTCCTCTTATAGTGTCACTTCCTCCAGGATGAAATTATTATCGATGCCGCTTGCGTACATAAGCCTTATTATATTCATCTTTGAATAAATATCTAAAATCTTATGCCTTCAATGTGGACTCCTAATTAGCCACTAATGAGACACACTTGTGGGACACGCAGAAAGCAACAGTGGAGATGTTCAATTATGTCGTGCCGTATTGCCTTGCCTTTGGATTGTTGACAGTTTGGAACCTTGCCATGCAGCCTTTACACGTGAACTCAGACCAAATCAATCACAATGACAGTTTTAGCAATGTGTACTACAAAGCTATTGATCCAAAGGTGTCTGTCTATCTGTGTATACAAATGAGTTTTAAAGTAAAATCCAGAATATAGTACCATTCTTTTTTTGAAATTATGTAAAAAGCTTAATTAAAAATACTTTATTACATGCAAATTTTGATGAACTTAACTATGTAAAATGCTCCTGAAGAGCTCAGAGGAAGGTATCCCAAGTGAGATAAAAGTGGATCCTAGATGACTCCGGTACAGTATCACAGGTGAGCACACACCCTTCCTTATTAACCCATTAATGTTCAAAGTGGAGTTTTATAATCCCTTCAAAGCTCTTAAAATACCAGCTCAGAGTACGAGAATACAGCTCAAGGTTTTCTTAACATCATTTTAAAGTCATACATCACAAGGGGCTTTTCTTGGTAAATGGACCTGCCTTTCTATAGCGCCTTTCCAGCCTACTGAATATGAACACTTCATATTCACCCGTTCACACACACATTCAGACACTGATGGCGGAGGCATCCATGCAAGGTGCCATCTGCCCATTAGGAGTAATTTGGGGTTTGGTATCTTGCTCAAGGACACTTGGACATGCAGCTGGGGGAGCCAGGGATTCAAACCAGCAACCTTCCGATTACTAGACGACCCGCTATACCTCCTGAGTTACAGCCACCCCACAAACACCTGTGAAACAATAGGTTAGGAGTTTCACATCACACACATAGTCTGGACTCTTACAATAAAGATTAAAAAAGGAAAATGTCAATTGCTACAAAATTGTTATGTAAAGGCCTCAACTGTCTGATGTCAGCAGGGAGGAGATTCAAGAGGACGTGATCAGAAGAAGACCTGAAGCCTTCTCACTTCTTTTCAACTCAGGGGAGTGTAGTCCAGAAGATAAGCGAAACAATCCTTTATTTTTTCATAAAGGCTTGAAACTTGGTAAAGTTGTACAGTTTGAGGCTCATTGTCAGAGATCACAAATACGCCACGCGGCAGCCATGGCAGCCATTTTACTTTCTGCCATGAGTGAATCATTTATTTTGCATCATATCTCCTGAACCAAACACGTGGTCACGGAATACAATGATTCCATACATTACATCATTCTTGTGTTTTAAATTCTGTCACCTCATCCGCTCCTTCCTGCCGTTTAGAAGCATCTGTCTCCAAATGTCAGGATTTCCTAAACTTCTTTAGGGGACAAAGTGCTTCACATCTGAGCGAGTATTATTTCATCTGTAAATGATCTGTCCACTCTGAAAACACTGCAGTTCTACATTTGTTCACCTCCATCACATATTATTTCTTCTATGAAGACCTCAACCTGCTCTCTCAACATTATTCTACACTCGTCAAAGAAGTTACTGACACCGTTCTCTGAAAACAGCCCTCAATCCTTGAAACATGCAACTGTCCAGCCACTTTTTAGAAAACAAAATGTAGATCCTTCAGTCCTCAACAATTACACACCACTCTAAGTCAACTACAATCCCAGCTGGCTAAAAACTGCTAAAAAGTCAGATATGAGTTGGCTGAAGTATTTTTACTTTGCTACAAGCGCAAGTCGGAAGTGCAAGGGCACGAGTGACACTGCCGCTTTAATGTTAATGACAGCGTGGATCTATAATCAGCGTTTGATATGAAGAGAGATTAAATGTCATTTGCTTCTATCTCTCACGCTTTGTTTCTACAGGCTACGGGCTTTAGTTCACCACCTCACCATCCTCGTCTCCAAAATGTTCATACACATGGGTCACAGTTTCATTTACACACAATTCCACGTCCTCGTTCAAGTTCTCACACTTTCATTATTTTACTGATGTTGGCATGAACACAGACTGCATCTTGAAGATACTTTCTAGTTTATGGTCAGCCTCATCAAAAGATGGTTTACTTTAACTCTCATCACCCACTGGAGCACAAGCTGGAGGTTATCAGAACCCAAAACCATCAGGCTGACCGTGCCCACAAAGACAGAGGGGAAGGAGAAGGAACGGAAGCACATCAGGGGGATGTAAGTATCCTTAAAGATTTTGCATCAGATTTAACCTGATAAGAAGTGTTGATAAGATTCAAGGTTAATTTAGACTTTTCCTTTTTGTTTTTTCAGTGAACATTCAGACTTATTTTGGTCATGTATGAATTGACGATAATGATAATGTACACATTCATGTATTTGATCAGACACTTCATTTCAACATGAACTATAAAAAAGCTGCAAAGACGCTCAGTATTTAAAGGAAGAACACTTTATTTGGACTCACAATGAATGAACGATGGACTCCTCTGTCGTGTATGACAGCTGCTATTCCTCTTTGTTGTAAATCAAGTTTTGAGAAAAGAAGAAAATGTAGAAGCGCGTCAGATGTGATGTAAGGTCAGTCATATGTACTATTGTGCTTTTTTGAGCCTTTTGTTTTGTATATATCTTTATTTATTCACATTTAGAAGAGCCGGCTTACAGAATTCCGTTTGCAGTGCACCCATGGATGTACAGCCAGCTACACTGGATTACTGTGATACGCAGTAGACAAGCTCAGAAGTGTCCGTTTCTATGATTTCAAAGATGTATGGACGTTTATCTGTGATAAATATCTCTGGATTTCAGCTTTGTCCTGCTGATTGTCCATGACCATTCACTGTGATTAAAGTTCTGTCTCCGACCAGTCAAGTTACCTCACTCGAATGTTTAATAACCCAGATAGAACACTGATCACCAATTAGCTGCCAACACACTTTGGAAGAACCAAGTTTTATATTTGGACAAAAAAATCTTTAAATCAGTTTACTGAATTTTGCCCCAAACTTTCCGTTATCAGGCGATGAGGTTAATTATAAGGCTCAGTTGTCTTCTAAAGAGAACTTCATGTTCTACTTTCTTGATTTATTTTGTTTTTCTCAAATTACCATTTCAAAAAGGTCAGGAATAAACATCCACATCCAAAAAGTAATGTGTTTAATTAGTTTTTGACAATATGGTAAAGAGATGTTGCAGGTCCATCACACTTACTTGAAGGTAATAAGAGAAACTGCTGAATAATCATTAATTAATATATGAAAGATTCAGAATATAGAACATGGGTTGGACTAACAGGTGGAAACACAGTTACGGTTACTGAGTGAAAGTCAATTTATTGTGAGAAAAATTTTACTTTTTCTGTTGCTTCCAACAAATATAAACAGTTTTTTCTGGCCTTGGAGCAATCGAACACAGCAAATGCATGAAAATGCAATGAAAACATGAGAGAGGGACTATGACACAGAGAGGATTTATACAGGCTTGTAGTCCAGCTTGGACTCCAGCTTCTTTGAATCAGCCACCTTCCTCACAGCCTTCATGAAGTCTTCCTGGGTGACATACTCGCGGTCAGAGCGGATGGCAAACAAACCTGCAAGCAAACACAACATGAATCGGCTGTTCATAGACAACACGGACTGACTGAAATGAAGACACTGAATGAACGTTTGATGTCCAACCTGCTTCTGTGCACACGTTTCTCAGATCAGCTCCATTGAAACCGTCTGACAGCTTCACAATGGCTTCATAATCTGAAAACAACCAGACGATCACAGCTCCAGATAAAAACTTATATGACATTAAAGAAAAAAAACAACAGGGCTGTATCTAATGATCATTTTCATTATTAATTAATGTTTTAATACGTTTTGGGTTTTTTTTGCCTTTCAATTAATTTATCCCCCAAAAAGTTCTGAAAGCTTTTTTTCTGTTAATCAAATTAATTCAGCTCCAACAATCAATAGAAAGTAATTATCTCCAATTACTTCTACTACTATTCATTAGCTTAATTTGAGCATAAAAATGTACCTGGATGGCAAAAAAACTACTGCAAAAGGAGGAGCTTGGATGAAACACCAACATCTGTGGCTGCTGCATTCACAGTAATACATTTTCGATTAGATGCTTGCTACATTTATGACCAGCATCCACATTCCTCCTGTGTTTCTGGACCTCTAAAAGACTTAGACTTTTGGAAACACAACCGGCCCTGCTTTACTTCCTGCTCCACTTCCTGTGCTCACTCACCTATTTCTCCGTGCTTGGTAATGGGACTGGAGTGGATCTTGAGGATGTCCAGACGAGCCTGTTCATTGGGCAGTTCGATGTCTGGAGAACAGAAGTGAACATTAGATGTGCTGTGTGTGCTCACACAGAGCTGACACACAGATGACCGACAGGAACGGTGGAGATCTTACGGATTTTACGATCCAGTCTTCCGGGCCGCAACAAGGCCGGGTCCAGAGTGTCCGGTCTGTTGGTGGCCATGATCATCTTGACTCTGTGCAGTGTGTCGAAGCCGTCCATCTGGTTCAGCAGCTGACAGGACACACAAACACCGAAATATAATGTGTACCGATGGGATGTGGGTAAGATCATTATATTTACAATCAACACCTGGAAATTCTTTTGAGATGAAGCTTTTGTACGCTGACAGAGAAAATGCTAAACATGCGTCTTGTCTGAATGACAACAACCGACAACCGCTGCTGTATGATCCACACTGCTCCTTTGTGGATTTACTATCTTGTTTTTTTGTTTGACATTGGGACATCAGAGCAAGGAGGATGGTGGGTGATGACATGACCCCTAGGAGACCAAAGTGCTCATTGGGATCATTTGAAAAAGAGACGCTGGTAGTAAAAACTAAGTGGACACGGTACCTCATTTGTTCTAAATCAGGGGTGTGCAAACTTTTTCCATTGCAGGGATTAAACTTAATGTTAAAGTGTCCCTCTGTCTGCCTCTAAAGATCCTCTAAAGATCCTCACCACAAATAAAACAGCATAAACAGAAACAATTCAGGCCCCACTTTGTTCTAGATTAGGGGGTTGACCAATATGGCTGTTTAGGGCTGATACCGATGCCTTTTATTAGTAACCCGGGTGACAGATAACTGGAATTGGAACCGATATAGAAAAATCTTTGGCTCATAGTCGAGAATAACCAGTGATAGAATGTAACCAATGTAACTACTACTAACAACCTACTCAGGTACTGTACTTATGCACAACTTTGAGGTACTTTGCTTTAGTATTTCCATTTCCATGCTACTTAATACTTTCACTCCACTTCAATATAACTCGTCATTACTACTGTACAATTGTTTTTAAGATAAGGTCACTTGGGGCTCACTGGAAGGGGAGTGACATCAACAGAAAAATAATTGCTGTATTACACTGGACTAAATATGAATGCTTCTATTTAATGATTATTTTTATGAACATTCCGCCTCATTTTGAATAGCTTCCATGTCATGTGATTCTCTTGTTGGTATCTATTTGTTGGTCACATTGGACAGCGTTTTCCTTCATCACAGTTGTCTTCACTTTGTCCATTAAGCTCTGTGCCCTTTTGTTTTATCAAAACATGGAGCCATGAGAGTGAAATGTGCACAGAAATACAGCAAGATCTGCAACTGATTGGTTGATTCCTGTGCCTAAATCAACCATGTTTCACTTGGGTATAAACTTTATGTCCCAATTAACACCTTTCACAAATTGTGCCACACAGTCTCCAGCCTTTGCCACACTGATAGGTTTGGGTCTTGAGAGCATGGGACACACTGAGTCAGTTACCTCCATCAGAGTCCTCTGGATCTCTCTGTCAGCAGAGGTTCCCTCAGAGAAACGACGGCCACCTACAGGGAACAACACACAAACGTGACATTCAGTGAGGTAATAAGAGCACACAGGATGGCAGCTTCTGACTTAAGTAATTAAGCCCCAAGTGGAGAGTCTTTAGCCCTGTATTGAAATAAAGCTCCCTGTTTTTGATGATTAAAAATAATGTGAATTCATTGATCATTGGATTTTATATAGTGCTCTATTTTTAGAGTCTATTCAGTTTTTATTTTCATATATTTATTCTATTTTATTCATATTATATTGTTTTTAGTTTCTAAGTTCTTTCTTTCCTTGTAAAAAGTGTCCCGACGTCGTTGAACCAGCCTGTCATAACATTTAGTAGCTGTTTGAAGTAGGGATGCACCAATTTATCGGCCTAATATTGGTATCGGTCTTGTGGATGCCTGACATTGGCTTGTCTTCAATTAAGATGATATTTACCAATGCCAGTGGCCGATGTTAATCTGTTGTGCCTCATTTTGCGCTGGGTACACGCGCTATCCACTTCCGCCTCCCCACGGACCAGGGCCATTACTTTCTCCACCACTCTGACAACATGCCGTGTTGCATGTGCTGAGCAACATGCTGTGTGCATGTATGGTTTATTTTTAAACAAAAGTAAAAGAAAATGTCGGCAGTGTGGGAGTATTATCGGCTTCTATTTTGGAGAAAGATCAGTGACTCGCACTTTGCAAGATACTCCAGTGACCTGTTCTGACGAGCTCTCCTTGTTGAGAGTATCGAGACGTCTTTCAAGCAGAGGCTGACACAGACCAAGGTGTTTAAACAACAATGATTGAGTTATTAAAGGCTGTGAATAAACGTTTTACTGTAATAGAGTCCAATCTCATTCTCTGCATCGCCCATGTTACACAGAGAGAATGTTTTCGTTGGGTTAAGTTCTGAAACACTCTCCGCATTGAGCCGTACAGCATGATAAAAAGGCTAAAAAGGAATTATCTAAAAAGGAAAAGGAGGCAAGAAGCTTTGGCTGCTTTATAGTTAGCTTAATGATAGTTGGCAGATATGGAATGCTTTAACTGAAGGCATAAGTTGATTAAATTAGAAACTGCATATATACCCTTAATAAAAAGTGATGACAAAAACCAAACCAGATCCTCAGCTTCACTTACCGATGGCATCGATCTCATCCATAAAAATGATGCATGGCTGGTGGTCCCGAGCGTAGTTGAACATCTCTCTGATCAGCCTGGCACTCTCACCAATGTACTTGTCCACAATGGAGCTGGACACCACCTGTGGCACAAACACAGATATCATCAGCTGACAGACTGCACTGCTGTGTGCCAGCGCCACCTGAAACTGTTGACCACACTCACCTTGAGGAAGTTACAGTCCAGCTGACTCGCCACTGCTCTGGCAAGAAGAGTCTTCCCAGTGCCTGTTACAGAAGGAATCTCATCAGCACAAATCAAACTCAAAATTACTTTTTTTAAAAAGCTATGGAATATTTTTGTATCATAAATTTCAGATACATAGTGTGAACCTCCCTCCTAAGGATCCCATTCACCCACACCACCTTTTCACTAATCTACTAACCTGGAGGCCCGTAGAGCAGACAGCCTTTAGGGGGGATGATCCCCACCCTCTGGAAGAGCTCAGGGTTGGTCAGAGGCAGTTCTATCACCTGCCACAAATAAAAGCAGCATTGTTTGTGCACCACGAAGGAAAAATAACATCAAAATGTATTACCTGGTCTCAATGCCTTTCTCATTGAAAACAGAATCCCCCCAAACAAAGCCCAACCATGAAAATCACAAAATGTGTCTTGTATCTTGTATGATGTCATTACTCAATGATTGATTGATTGAGGCGTCGTCGTACCTCTCTCAGCTCACGGATCTGTTCAGACAAGCCTCCAATCTCAGAGTAGGAGACACTGCCAGGGTCCTCGTGGGACATGTTGTACACCAGAGGGTCCACCTCTCTGGGCAGGTACCTTTGAAACAACATTAAGCACATGATTAGCACACACCCAGCTTTGTTTATGATTTGATTCTTATCATAAAAACCACAATACACTCCTATTTTTGCAGCTCATTTATAGCTTGAAGGGTGAAACAGTTCACAAAATCCATGGTTAGGTACATACTGTATTCATGGAGTCACTGACTTTTTTGATAGGACAGCTTAGAGGTGACTCCTCATAAATTTATAAGGAGATGATGGCCATCATCTGCTTACAAATTTACGAGGAGAAAGGATAGGTCAGGATCTGTATGGTTGACCATCTTGTGTGATAAACAGATATGATGTTGATCATTAATCTGTCCTGTGTAAATCTGCAGCAAAATGCTGCTTGAATGCCGTATGGCAAAGCACGTAAAGGCTACAATTATCCAGTTCAGTGGTTCAGCATAAACCTGTGAAGTGTTGGATCCTTATTAGCATGTGACACTGTAACTCATTCTAAGTGATAAACACATTCAGCCTACCTCATTATTGTGAGTGTTGTCATGTCCAAAGCCACTCTGGTGCCTGGCTTCAGCTGTGACTTGTCCAACTGGGAGCAAAAAATGTTATAGATTAGCAGGGTTGCTCCAATACCAGTATCCCAGTACATGACTCCAACAAACCATACAACTTATTTATTAGAAACAGTATGCAGCAAATGTAATTTTTACTCCATAAGTAGCCGATATCAATGAAGAGCGAGCAATTTTTTTTCCCCTTTCAAACTTATATTCTTCAGACCTGACCAATGTCCACTCAAGTGACATCACTTGAGGACATTTATCAGAGACACACTGCCCCCCATTGGAGTCTCTCATGGTTTCAGAATACTTCACATATGCCGGAGCACAGGACCGCCCACACCAAGAACAATGACTATAGCAATAACCTATTAGGGCTGGGTGGTTTCCAATGTTTTATACCATTAAACATTTCCAAAAATTTCCCCACGGTATAAACATTATCACTCCTGTTAATCTTGAAGCATATCGCCATTCAATGTCTATAACAATAATCACTATATGATTCTGACTCTACCCCACCATGCAGCCCTTCTTTACAATACACAGCACCTACCTGTCGGCGGCATCCAACCACGTATCGGGGGCCATTGGTGGCCTTAACAATGACTGGAATAAAACAAAAGAAGATATTAGCATCACATATCTTAGCCTAACACAGGTGACCATGTGTCACATTCACTGGTTGTCATTAGAAATACACATCGAAGCTATCAGGATACTTCTGCAGCTCTTTTATCAGCAGGTGAGACACTGTTCTTGTCTTGTTTTCAGGGTACGATGGATGCAGTAGGCCTATTTTCCTTTACTTTGTTCAAGTGAGAGGACCACAAGCTCATCTTCACTGCTTAGCAACTCCTTTTTAGGTTTCTGTGCGTCAAGTCTTTTTAATGATGACGGACTAAAAAACATGGTGTTCAAGGGCCTCAACACTGATTTTAGAAAGTGACTATATCATGTTGCTATGTCGTCGAGATGAGCGCTGCCTTCCTCACTATGTGACTTCTTGCTCTAAAATAAAACTTCCGTTTTTTCTGTTGTTTGTTATTTCTTTCGATAATCTATCCGACTATTCCTCTCACCAGCACCAACCAAAAAGATGGCAGGGTGGACGTTATCAGCACGCGGGACAATGCATCAGCTAAAAAGGATGTAATGCAACGTAAAATGCTGTTGTTCATTGTTGATATAATGCTACTGTAAAAATGCAATCTCATTTGCCAAGATTTGGTACCAATCGATTAAAAGTAAATCGGTAGGACCGACGTAATTCGGTTGGTACCCTTAAAAGTACATAGTTCAGTACCAAACCTTATAGTGTTTAGCACTAGTCTCTGGTAAAGCCAAAGGTCTGTAGTAATTAAATTCCCTAGACGTGAAATAATTCTGCTTGTACTACCTGTGCTGTGACACTTGTAAATGTGAGATAACTGCCAACAAACTTACATTTCTCCTCAGTCAGCTGTTTGAGCACTTCTCCAACAATCTGCAAGGAATTAGGCAAATATGTAGTTAGTTAAGATAGAATAAAATCAGCTTCTGATTCTCTTCTTTCTGTTTGAATAGCTAGGTCCCTTTCCCCGTCTCTATCCACTGAACCCCTCTCCCCCTTCACCCACATACACTCAGAACAAAATGGTTTCGTTCTCTGTTAGGCTTGCTGATAAAGAGAAACTGTGATGTGGGAAATTAAACATGCTGAAAAAATATGTTCTTTGTGAGTTTTACTTTGGGATGGGTTACATGCATGTGTTAAAAATATAGACTTGTAGGGAGGGTTTCTGTACCTTCCCCACAAGTATAATAATATTCTGTCTCCTGTGTGTACAAACACAAAGGAGGAAGCGTCAGCAGAGTTATGATTTCATCCATTCACATCCTCTCTCCTTATGTCAAACGTATTCATCATATGACTGCATGCACTGAACCGTATCGTCCACACCGACTCGATTCAGGACGAACACATGGCCAAAACAGCCTCATAATGACTCAAATTCAGGCACTTTAATGAACAAAAAATTAGACTTTCTCTCGAGTGCCATTAAATGTGTTAATTATCACAATTCTGCCTACTCTACTGTTGTATGGTACCAGAGCAGCGACACTGAACTATGGCATCAAAAATAAAAATTAGTCATTGAAAACAAAACCTGAACTAACAAAGATAACATTGACATTGAAACGGTTGTATCTGACTGAGTAGTCGTGTCACTGAAAAAATACAAATGACAAATTCCATTTTCGATGCCAAAACTCACTGTCCTGGCCCCATACTGTTGCAGCTCCTTGAGAATTATTGATATCCCACAAGTAAGGTCAATGGCTAAAATGCAAATAAGTTATGGATGATATTCTTACCTGGCCGACACTTTGCAGAGCCTTCAGGTCATTCTCTGACTTCTCGTACTGTTTAGTTTGTTCTCTCAGCTGTTCTCTCACTGGAAAACAAATAAGACGGACACCCTAAATGTATCGTTACTGCTTCTAGTTTTCGATATCAAAATAAAGAAACAGCCAACAAGCTAGTTGTTACGGCTAGAGTAACACATTCGGTTCGATATCCGGCTGACATGAGACAACACAATTTTACAAACACAACTAGCGCTGCTCCTGGAGTGAAGCTAAGATAGCCCCGCTAGCGATAACCGGTTTACCCCCATTCATTTCTACGAGGATGCTAACTGCATGACAAAGCACTAGGTAGCTCGCCAGCTAGCAGATGCTGCTACAGTAATTTGTCTCTATTCCAAACAAACACGATGGTTTTCTGCCACACCAAAACGTCCGTTTTAAATTGTCGCCAGCGCTCTTACATTCTTTTAACCGCCCGTCAACTTCTTTGTGTTCGAGTAATTTTTTCCTGTAGTCCTGCAGCGCTTTCTCCCTGGTGTCCGCCATGATGCCTCGTTGAATTCTGGGAAACCGCTGCGTCACTACCATAGGTCACTGTTTTGCTGTCAGAGAGCATCCCATCCGGGTACTTTGCCCCTGTGTAGTGCCCCGCCCCGTTTTTGGTGAAAACAACCCCTGTGACTGGCGGTCAATGCCGATTCCGTTTCATGAATTTATTATCATAAAATAAGACCAACATATGGATTTTTGGCTAGTAGCAGCCCAAGTTGGATGGCCAAAGGGCAAAAATCTAGGAGACCGACAATTAATAATTGGATCCAATAAACATATACAGGGAAAATAAAGATCTAGTCTCAAAGTTGAGAATAACCAGTGAGGTAGGCGACTTTGTTTTAATATTTCATTTTTTCTGCTACCTCCACTCCATTTATTTAACTTTAGTTACTGGTTACTTTGAAAATTCAGATTATTCAGGTCTGATCGGCTATAACTCGTGACATATAGGCTAGTTTATTTCATTGGTTATCAGACACAAAAAACACAGACACCGATAATCGATGAATATTCACCCAGACTGATGATTGGTCTACCCCTAATATGCTGTAGTTCCTAACAGCTATATCAAAAAAACTTTATTCCACCAAGTACTCAACACACTTTATCTGGGATTCTGCTTCACAGGATAAACTGCCTTATGGATCATCAGGCTGAGGGAAGGACTCCAGCAGTCGAGGGCTCTCACAGTCTATCTCTCCTAGGAAAGTCTGTATATCAGTATATCTCACTCTCAAATCTCCTTCAGAGAGAGTGATAGATTTAAAATTATTGGGTGTTTGTTTGATATATGAATGACTTGGGATTTTCATATAGCAAAAATACCAAGAATTTGACTAAGTCTTAAATATCATGGGGAGTCTGGCTGGATGTGACTGGATGGGCAGAGAGGGCGACCACGCATCTCATATAGGCAATGGTCAGATCTGTACTTGACAGTGGATGTTTTGTTTGGCTCTGCTGCTAAGTCAGTGTTTGGAAAATGAGATATTCCGCACACCAAGACATTAAGGCTCTGTTGTGGAAACCTTCCCAATAGTGCATTAAGTTGGGGCTGCAGTACTGGGTAAAACTACAGTAAGTGGCTCTAATCAAACCTTCCCTATGTTTATCTGTACATTTTAGGCTAAGCAAAAGTTGGACATTTGATCTATTTTTCTTTTTCTTTTTACAATAATTGAATGGGAAAATCAAGGAGGGTTCTAAAGAGAATGGCAGGGATTCATGGAAAAGGAAAGCAAAGGAGGCACTGTTTTTTCTCTTCATGCTCAGGTTATAAAAGCCAGTTCAGAGAGACCAGATATTAAAATGTGCAGACTGAGGTTTGGACATTGTGGGTTAAATCATTTGCACATTATGGAAAAATATCCTACTGGATATTGTGAATGCTGAAACAGTCAAGGCATGTGTTCCTTCGATGTCGCAATATAATGCAGAAAGGAAAACCTTTTTCATGAGAGACTGTCAGAACTATTTTTTTTTCTTTTTATAAATCTTTTTGGGGGCCAATATGATAACCACAAGCTGATCACAAAAACAGTCTACATGACAATATGAAGTGTGGTCGTGTCAGTCCAGTCTGTCCTGCAGGGGGCAGTGACACACCTCAGAGCCCAAAGTGCCAGAAACTGGAGAAGAAGAGAAAGAAGAAGAGAAGTGAAGAGGGGTTGTCCGCAGGAGGCAAGATACCGAAAACCACCACCTGTTATTCCCATTCCCTGCAAACAAACATGACAGCGACTATTATTCCTCCTTTCTTCGAATGCACAGACGAGGTAAATGACGGCTGTCCGGGAGGAGTCGGCCGAATGACTTTTTCCTTTCCTGGAGAAAGTGCTAGCATTAGCCTAGCCGCTCTTCTCACAGCAAGTTTTGACGCTAAGCTTTCGAGGACAGTAACTTCAGCCGTGATTGTTGAGCAGTCACAGTATATTTTTTTCGACGCTAAGTGCCATGGAGCTCCTGTAAATAAGTTAACATTGGTATTATACGTGTTGCGCTGGCGGCTAATTTGTTCACAAGTTTGTGCAAGTTTTTTTTTTTTTGGAGTATGACGCACACAGACCGAGTCACGTCTGTGGTAACACTGAAGTGAGGTAACACCAGCTACATGTCAACAGGAAGCTTCAGCGAGTCAACTATACGTTGACTCTCTGGTTCAGTGTCTGAATGTTGTCTGAACAGTGTCATATCTAACTAGACTTGCTGTTGCCAACCATTGAACTGCGCGTGATCCTCTGTAACGTTGATGTGCTGTCTGTCTGTCGGAGCAGTGATCGCAGGTTTATAGATGAACGATCGTGGAAAGCTTTTTTTTTTTTCTCCTAGTGGATGAAATGACATGTTCAGTTTACATCATCTGGTTAATGTTCGATTATTAAAGCGACGCATCTCTAAAACTACTCAGTGGTGCGGAACCGTTTTGAACAAAGGTTGGCAGCCTCTCATCACCAAAGCTGAGCAGCTCTGCATGTGCAGCTCGCTACATGTCACATAATCCAACGAGCTGGACACAAGTATGGTCCTGCCATTCGCTGTGTGTTTCATCGACCCACACACCTAGAGCAGGTAACTAAGATTCACAGCACAGGGAGACGGAAGCAGCAGCAGCAGTGTTTTGGACCTGAGCCAACAAACTCTGAACCTGTATTCATTTAAAACATGTCCAGGCAGGAGTTTGTGCTCTGACATTTTCAGTGGCAAAAATATTCACTGAGAAAAACATGATGACAAGAGTCTGAAAGGCTTCAGACGAGGTTCACGGTGGTAAATATTGATGCCTATTTCCACCAGTTAAAGAAAAGGATAAAATGAGAAATAATCCCATGGTGAGAATGAGAGAAAAAGCCATAATCACCAAAGTGTTCACAATCGTGCTAGAATGCAGATCCGAGGTTAACGACAGCGTGCGCTTATTAGTTTTCTAAATGACTTGTTTGTCTTCACAGAACAATAAGATGTTGAACTACAGCAACAGTCTTGGTGGACCTCAGCTGACGTCTGTCCCGTGTTCCGATGCCAGCCTCTCTTCCTGCGCCCACACCGGGTCCCTGCTGGACAGGAAGGCGGTGGGGGCCCCCTCTGCAGGAGGCTTGTTCCAGCGCCGTCACTCAGTCAGCCTCCCCGGCACAAAGTTCAGCCAGGACCAGTTCGTCAACAGCCTTAATAGTGATCGCTCTGTCTGGGTAGGTAGCTGCTGTAGCACCAACAACAAGGAGAACCGTCTCCGCGAGTGCTCCCTCTCGGAGCTCGTGGACGGGCTGCGGCCCGGCGGTCAAGCATGTGTGGGTGGAAGCATCCAGGTCAACTCGAGCCGCTATAAGACGGAGCTGTGCCGGCCCTTTCAGGAGAGCAGCACCTGTAAGTATGGCGATAAGTGCCAGTTTGCCCACGGCATGCACGAGTTGCGCAGCTTGAGCCGTCACCCCAAGTACAAGACGGAGCTGTGCCGCACCTTCCACTCCATCGGTTTCTGCCCCTACGGGCCCCGCTGCCACTTCATCCACATCACAGAGGAGCGTCGCGGGCCCCCTCCCCTCTCGGCCTTCAACAAGATGGAGCGCCCTCCGCTGCAGCACAGCTTCAGTTTCGCGGGCTTCCCGAGCAGCCGCCTGCAGGACAGCCCTACCTCCACCACACCTCCGCTCATGTTCTCCGCCACAGACCTCACACAGTGGCAGAGCAACCCCTTCACCTACTCCAGCCAGGAGCTCAGCAGCCTCTTCAGCCCTGGCTTGGAGCCCCCTCCCGTGTCTGAGCCACAGGGTGCCGCCCCGCTATCTCCGACAACCCCCTGCTTTTTCGAGCCCACGTCAGACAGCACCCCCAGCTCTGCGGACTCTCTGTCTGACCGGGAGGGGTACCATAGCAGCCTGGACAGCCAGAGTGGCTCTGAGTCCCCCCTCCCGGATGCGTCCCGCCTCCTCCCCATCTTCAGCAGGGTCTCTCTATCTGATGATTAGGAGCTGGGAGTGAAATTGAAAGGGGGAAGGAGGGAGATGGAGACCATTCAGCTCCTCCTCCTCTGAGCCCTGTGCATTGTTGTAGCAAGTGAGTCACGTCAGTTCACCGGATAACTTCTTTCTCGTCAGGATCGTCTTCACAGCGACACAATGATCCTATTCACTTACAGGTGCTGCACATGTGCCATTGTGGAATGAATGTGAAAAATAGCTCAGAGATCACATAAGAAGGTAATTTAACGTGACTCATTCTGGGCAGTATTCCCGATTTCTGTGTGTGTGTGTGTGTGATCAGCACAGGGCGCCTCTGTGCTGCTCTCAGGGTGTTGCAGTATTGTGTATCTACGGACAGCCAGTTTTGTAATGATTGCCTGTGCCACAACCTTTCCACCTCATAGAGGCTTGTGACAACTTGGTGCTCCGTTTTGAAGGGGTCATCACGGAGAGAAAAACGAAAAAGTCAGTAGATGGTAAGATTATGAAAGTGCCTTGGGGTTAATTTATGTGAAGAAGCCAACAGCACGTTTGTTTTTCACTTGTAATCATGCTCAGCTTCCTTTTCCTCTAACTGGTGTCACGGTGACCGTGCTGTTTAAGAGGCCACCCTGCAGATTACTTTCCATCAGTCAGGCTGGACTGCTGGTGCTCTGTACCTTGTTTCATGGAGCTGGTGGTCAGTTATCACTCTACTTTTAAAAAAGCCAATGTTGGGGGTCTTAAACGCACATGATCTTTCAGTAGAGCGGAGTAGGTTGTAGTCCTAAAACCTGGAAATCACTTATCATTTTTGCACATCCAGTTCACTCATCTCAAAGTCTATGAGCTCGATCTTACGCTCGAGCGCAATGCGGCGCACAGCACAGTGCAATAGTCGTTGTTAGTTTCGGAAGGACGCAGTAGGATTCCAAATCTGTGGTTGGGGGTTGAGTTAAAGATGCACTAGAGCAAATTACAAGAAAACATTCTCTCACTTACCTTTTACTTTCTAGCTAGGCAGGCAGTTTTTTTGTCCAGGTTTGGAGATATGTCTGATATCTCTGCCTCCATCCTAATCCTGTGGGGGTGGGGTCAATTTAGTTTGTGCTCACAGCATTAAAGCGTACATGTATTTAACTTCAACAACAATTTTTCATACCAACTTTTTGTTTAGTACAAAGTAGTTGAGTCTGGAGTGACAGGAACATGGGGACTGGAATTAGCAGTCGTCAGGTTCCTGTGTTAATTTGCTTCTTTCTGGTCTTTGGATAAAAAACTTAGCTGCTTTTTGATTAGTTGACAGCAGCAGTTCTGAAATCAAAAGAACATAAAAACCCCTGTTGATTCCACCATGTTGTTTTTGTTGTTATTAATATTTTTATTATTATTATTATTTTTATTATTATAATTTTTGTATTATTATTATTATTATTATTGTCTAGTTATTTTGCAGAGCCTTCAGGGTAAAGGCTTTGGCTTTAACTGCTTATTTATCAAATGTATTTATTGTTGATCTAGCATTATTATTTGTATTTATTCAGTAATGAGACAATAGAATCTGTAGTTTCTTGTATTCGCTGTGCCCCTCTCACACGTCGGAATGCAGCTTGAGGTTGTCTGCAGTCTGAAGTCACTACTCGGGGAGAAGGCAAAGCGCGCGCTCGAGGCATCACACAAACTTTGTCTCGTCAGTGAGGGGATTCTGAGGTTATGCAGCGGCCAAAATCAAGTTCAATTGAAGCAAAAAGCTGATACAGTCATTGCAGACTAATAGATAGCAAAGCTAGTGGCATACGGTTGTTTAAGATACGGGCGAGTGTGAATGCACTCAGGATGCAGGTGGTGCAGGTGGTGCTGGTTTAAAGGGTTCTTCTGTGTCTGGAGCGACTCACCTGTGGCTCTGTTCACCACTCACTTATCTTTACGTATAGGGTCTGATTAAAATTTGCTGTGAATGTATTTAAATGCCTAAATGGATGGATTTAAATTTATTTTAAGACCTTGAAACCATCTTTGGAAATTGACCTAAAATGTACATGGGATATTTTTGTATTCTTCAAACACAGATACATTGAACATAGTGTTTTTTTTATCCTTCAGGTATACCAATGCACTGGAGAGAAATCCTCTGCATCTACATGAATAATATACTATTTAACAGCACAATATTCTAAAGCCACAATACTGATAAAGATCTACTAAATTTAAACTTGATTGAGCTCAAAGTGGGGCTACACACTATCAATTTTATATTGTTATATATATATATATGGTCTTAGATTTCAGACATGTTTGTGTCATGAAAGTGTTTGTGTGTCTTTTCCCGGTTTGAAAGGCCGCACTACATTCAAGTGATGTCATTTTCTGAACTTACAGACTGTTGTACTTGTTCTAAATCTTGTCTCAGTCATTATATCCACAGCACTGTAATTATTTATCAAAAATCTTATTGTGTTCATACTTTGTCAAAGTACTAATAGTCACTACTTCAGTATTGCAATATTGATACTTGCATTGTAATATTTGATTTTGTCACCCAGTCCTAGTATTTATGAAGTGCTTCTGCAGAGATTCAAAGTATCAAGACATGTATCTTGTTACATATGAATATCGCAATATTATTATGAGACCATATTGCCCAGCCTGAAATTTAAGCGTGTTACAACCTCAAATTGTTGCAGCAGAAGTTATGTTGAAGCCTTTTTACGTCTCACACCTGCACCTTATAAAATGTCAAATTACAGATTGCAACGCTGCACATTAGCCATAGCTTTAAATGTTGAGGCCTGTTATCCACGCTGCAGTTGTGGGCAGCGTCGTCTTCTCTAGAATGTAGATTAGGTCTCAAATCAATGTCAAGGTGATTTCTTATTTGAGTGTCAGAATCACATAATCAATTTTAATGTCAGAAAAGCATTTTAAGCTGTTATTCTGAAAGGATGATGGAAGCCTTCCTGTTTCACGGTATTGTGCACAACTTGCTGTTTTAGCACAGGATTAATGATGTTTTTCTTTTCGACCACTTTCCCCATGAAGTGCCTTTAAATACATTCCATGTTTCCAAGATGTTGTGCCTTCCTATTCGTCTATAACAGCAGATAAAAAGCCTTAAATGTGTTTGTGTGGGTTTGAGGTTCATGGGATTTACACACGAAAAGCAACTGTTGAATGTATTCTCCACAAGCTGTTGCTGTAACTACAGTGATGATAGTTCATGGCTTATTTTGTGATGACCAGATTTCAGTTAAAGCTAATAAAATATGTACTGAATATGTGAGTTTCCATGTATGAACTTTTCTGACATGGTGCAAAGCTGCCATTCAGTAGTGTAGTGAGCAGGGCATTGCTGAGGTTCACAGATTTTAATAGAACCCAGATAGGCTGGCGCCGCTCAGCTTTGCTTCCAGTTTTGCCTGGTGGCCATTTGCAGTATTGCTATTAAAAATTTCCCTGCAGCCCAGAATGTTTTTTTCTCACAGAGCACCATTACAAAAGAGACATCTGTAAAAGTCCAAACAAGACTAATCATGACTTTATGTTATGGACGTTCAGGGCTCCAGACCGCGACCAAGTGGTCCCATTTTGCGACCAAAATTTATGACAGTGCGACCAGTTGCCGTGTTTTTTTTTGTTTTGTTTTTTTTTACACTGGAAGGGGAAGGACAGAGAGATGGAGTAAATGTATTTAATGTGGGTGTGAATATAAAGTGACTTTTTGTGAAACCTTCAGAAAACAGCTGCTTCAGCAGTTTGTTCAGTCAAACACACAAACAGAAAAAATAAATAAATCAACCAATCAAAACATGAAGTGATCGATCAGACTGCTGGACTACACGGATGTAGTTCTTCTTCGGTGGTGTGTCATTAACGTTACTCTGTAGACTGACACCTGCGGTTACCAGCGGTGACATTTAATCAAACAGATTAAATGTTGAAGCATAAATGTATTGTTTGGTCTGAAAAGACTCAAATCTGGATTCAGTTCATGAAACGCTCGTCGTGTTGGTTTACAGGATGTAAACTTTACAGAATACCGACATCAGTACTTTAACTACTACACAAGAAGTACTCCTCTGAGATATTACTGCTGTGATGGAAACGTAAGAATCCATTCACCACATGACTACAGCTTTCAATTAACTGTACTGTCACATTAGCATCAGAGCTACGCTAACGAGCCAGCGAGTCTTCTAGCTGCCTGTTAGCTTCTTTTTTTTTTTCTCAAGTAACGTTTTATTGAATGAACACGACAACAATCGGAAACATGTTTCAGTCGTCGGTTGTTTAGGTGTTTTGTTTTGTTTTTTTCCAGTCAGTTGTTCGACTGTTTTGTGTTTCAGAGGTGAATTCAGTTCATCAGTTTCCTTTGAAGCGATTGGTTGAAAAGTTATTAAAAATAATTTTATTTTGAAGTTTCTGGAAAATGAAGTCAGAGCGGCTTCCTTAATCATCTTCCGAAATCAACTTGAGCCGAGTTTCTGTTAAAACGGGAGAGTTTAAAAGACAAACCTTAAGGAGGAGGAAGAGGAAGAGGAGGAGGGGATGATGGGGATTTTAAATAAAGCTTCAGCATCAAACCCTGTCTCTGTGTGACTTTCATCTCAACCAGCACCAACAAAGACATCATTTATCATCAATTATCAGTCAATAATCAATGCATAATCAATTAAGAACAAATGTTTATCTTTTAACACTTGATTTTCAGGCAGCCGATTGGGCAAACAGCTGATTGATTTTTCCTCCACGTGATATGAAGTTAACTTGTTTGCAGACGATCTCATGTTGTATCATCATATATTATCACATTTTAGAGACCAAATTCTGCTTTTTAATACAAAAACAGCTGGTAGTGAAATATTGCTGTAATTATATGTTGATTTATTCTATTCATCTTTACTCTGTTTTACATGTATACTTTAGTTAACGCTAACACATGTGCAGGTTGTTCTCTAAAACACTTCAGCACAATGCTGAATATGTTCAAAATATAATAATACATTTTATTTGTAATGCACTTTATATTTTAACAATCTCAAAGTGCTACAGAGGAAATTTGGCAAAAATGTTAAAATAAAATAAAATAAAATAAAAATTAGAGATTTTTTTTTTTAAAAAAGATACGTTTTAAGATGTTGTTTAAAAACATCTGTAGACTGTGGGGCCCTCAGATGGTCAGGGAGGGCGTTCCACAGTCTCGGGTCCACAGAAGAAAAAGCCTGGTCACCCATGCTGTGGAGTTTGGTTCTGGGGGTTTGAAGGGTGTGTGTTGTTGCAGAACGGAGGGTGCGTGAGGAGGTTTGCGGGGTGAGGAGTTCCTGTAGGTAGAGGGGGGCGTGACCATGTCTGCACTGGTGGGTGAGTAGGGAGATCTTATATTCGATTCTGAAAGGGACGGGGAGCCAGTGGAGGGATTTCAGGGTGGGGGTGATGTGATCATATTTGCGCACCCTCATCAGGATCCTGGCAGCGCTGTTTTGGATGTTTTGCAGTCTCTGAATGCTCTTGCCAGGGATCCCGATGAGGAGAGCATTGCAGTAGTCCAGCCTGGTGGAGATAAAGGCGTGGACGAGCTTCTCTGCATCCGCCAGGGTGAGTGTTGGACGGAAACGTATGTTTCTGTAGAACCACAGACTGTTGTGTCTCTTGTGTTGATCACGCAGCTTTAATTACTTACTGTCAGATGACATCATCGTTCACACAGAATCTAACCTGGATGTTGGATTCATCTGATATAAGTCAGAACATTTGAGAGTGTTTACAGAAGTCTTGTGCGTTTTAACTGTTCATACATGCAGATGAGGAACACAAACTGACTGATGAGAATTACAAATGTGGCCGATACAATTAAAGGACACGAGCAGAAACAACTGGGACGCATTTATAAATCACCTGTTTAAAGAATTCATTACACTGCAGTCGGGTCGATGCTACAGAACCGCTGCAGCAACCAAGAACATTCCCAACAAGTCGTTCATACCAAAGACAAGAACTCTGCTGAGTGAGTGAACATCATTCACACTGGATCCATGTTCATGACTGCTGTCTGTTATTTAGTAATGTATGTATTGTGATTTACCAGAATGTGTTTTAGCTCATCTGTGAAGCAGGTCAGTAAAGATTATTATTATTATTATTATTATTAATGTTGAGATACTGAAGTTGATTGTACAGTATGAGGAAGTGACGGTGCGTTTACTGACCTCTGTACTGACCCAATAACTGGAAACCAGTTATGTAATCACTGATATCAGCTGATCTGTGAAACCACAGCGGCTGGTGTCTGATCAGTCATCAACAAAACAGAAGTCTTTGCCTTATCTCTGCTCAACACACTGAACAACACGTCAATGCACTGATCAGTTTGATCTGTAACGTGCCGACTCTGTTAGAGGCTCTAATTATGGCTCTGAAGCATTTACACTTTACAGTATTCACATTCTAGTTTTAAAACCATTTAAAGGAGCTGACACGAAAGTCATGTTCTCCTCTGGGGCAACTCTGACCAAGTTCAAGTGTTTCAGTCTCTGACAGGTTCAGGTTGTTATGGTTGTTAAGTATCGTCTCAGAAACCACAGCTGCTGCATCACTCGCGTTAAAACTGGTGGGGACCTGGCTCCATTTACAAAAACAGTCATTTTATCATCATAAAACTCTTCATCAAACTCAACAGACACAAAATAAAACTCACCAAAAACATCTTTGTTTATCACTGTTCCAACAGCCACCGACTCTGGTCGACCCGATCACACCAGGACTCTGGTCTACAGGTGAAGCTTGTGTGTGTGACGTGAAGGGTTCAGGCTGCGTACACAACCCGGCTATCGAGTGTGATCAGTGAGGCAGTGGTGGGACCGATGTCTTGTGCTGAAAAGCTGAGAATATTTAAACTTCTAAAGAATGTGAGAGTGACGTGACGCACGTCAGGCTGCTGTTCCATCTGAAATGATCGATTATCAATTATCGCCCTCCTGTAACATTTACTTTACATGAATCAGCGTAAAGATTGAAAGTGTGGCTTTTAAAACACTTCAGATTGTTTAGAATCCATCTTTAAACCAGTTTACATGATTCAGAGTCTAGATTTTAAACTGGTTTACAGGATTTAAGATCTGGTTGTTAACCTGCACAGACAATGTATGATATTAAGGTCCATCGTATGGTTGAGAGTTATCAGAACACGACCAAATATGGAGATGTTTATCAGAGGTAAGCAAGGTGATGACATCACTGCCATGACATCAGCTTTTCTTCTGTGTTCTTCCTCATTTTAATGTCCTGCCTCTTCTTCTTCTGTTGTCTTTATAAAAAGCTGCTGGATGATCGTCCTCAGTGACGCCTCCACCTCTCCGGACTGAGACACCACAGACCGTCCTCCACCTGAACAGGTAAACTTCCACCACCAGCTGTTTGTTCATATTATCTGCTTTCACTGTGCTGCAGTTTTCATCCTGCTGGTTTTGTGTCTGTTTCAGTTGCAGAGACAATCTGACGGTTTGAAACAGCAGTGAAGATAAACACTTTAACATTTGTTGTGTCTTATCAGCCTGTTTGATCCTTCTGATGATCCAATATTCTGATCTTAACCCTGCCTGTTGTGCAGATGGATCCTCTTCCCTGGATGACGCTGGTGTTCCTGTTGTCAGCTCGCTCCAGTTTGGCTGATGTGGACCAGAACTGGCTGACTAGTATCGTCAGAGGAATCAGGGCCGAGTGAGTTTAACCCAAACAATAAAAAACATTACAAGCTCTGGTTGCTCTGATCGGTCATGTCAGATAGGTTTGGTGAAGAAACTCTTAGAAACTGTAGGAAGACGGATCAGATCAGTTTGTTGATGAGCTGAAGTTCAGTATAAACCATCAATCTGTGACACATCCTCTCAACTGTGTGTGTTTTTGCATCTTTTACCTTCAACAGGTACAGAATAAACACACAGTTCTGTCTGGCTGCAAACATCCCAATGGACCTCAACCCAAAAGACCTTCATCAAGTCCTCCAGAACGACCCCTACAAAGGAAATGTTGAAGACACTCTTAACGACGGTGATGTATACAAAGGTTACAATGTGGTCATAGCCAGACCTGCAGGACCTGTACATGCAGAACATCTGGTTCTGACAAACTTAAATGGATTGCTCCCCGACACTCAGGGTAAACTCCTGCTCATCTACTCCTACCTCTCCCCATGTGGTGAAAAGTGTACAGACTTGGACAATAAATTCAACATCATCAAAACCATTCAGCGCAATGTCCTTCCAAAGTGGAGGAATGTTGCCATTGTGTTTACAAAAGTCTTCGATAAGCCCAATTTTGGCTCTGCTCCAACCAGAGAGGCCTTGAGACAATCGCTGGAACGGCTCGGGAACTCTGGGATTGGTCTCAAAAACATTTTCCGCTGTGACAATATAGGAGGAAACTCTCAGTGCTTCAGTTGCTCATCACAAGGGTCAGTTTCAGACGTTTGTGTTGATAACAACTTTGTACCTGGACAGGGAGGAAGCAGCAGCAGGGACAGATACTACACCGACCCAAAGAAACAAAGATACAGGAGTCCTAGTTTAAGCAGCAGCAGGGACAGATACAACACCGACCCAAAGAAACAAAGATACAGGAGTCCTAGTTTAAGCAGCAGAAGTCCAAGTCCAAAGAAGAAACCCTAGCAGCAGTAGAGAAAGTGGTTAAAGAAGCGGTAAAAGATAGCAGTAGGAGCAGGATGACGGGTTAGATGAGTTCTGGTTTCTGATATGATTCAGTTGACTCATCAGAATCGGACCCAGCTGACTGAGACAGAGAGGTTCTTGATGCTTAATGACGCAGTTTTTTCCTGAGTTGCAGAAGTCTGCATATCTCTGTGAATACAAAGCTTATGGATGTTTCTATAATCCAACCACTGATCTGTATGACCTGTTGTTCTTCACAATGATTAAAAACACATGAACTCTTGTAAATGATCTTTATTATTATTACATGGATAGAAAAATGTTGATTTCATCTTCTGGCATTCACCTTAAGGTCAGCTGTCAGGACTCAGACCTGATGTAACTCTGTGGACGACTTCACTGATAAAGTTTTCAGAGAACAGGTTCTCAGGTCATGATGGTCCATTACAACATGGTTGTGTTCCAGTGTGATAATCTGATTACAGCAGCTTTTTAAAACCATCCCTGATGTAAAAGCTTTGACATCCTGCTACACAAAGAATGTTACATACATGTCAAATAATGATCATACTCTCATGATACCTGCCCGATCTCTGTGGACTCACCTCAGTGTTAAAAACAATTATTTTATTTTTCATTTAAAGACTGAAAGCTTCACTGTTCTGCATGTTAAATCTAAATAAAGCTTCAGCATCAAACCCTGTCTCTGTGTGACTTTCACCTCAACCAACACAGACCAACTATCAATTATCAATCAGTTATCAATACATAATGTTCTGCTGATTGAACAAAGAATGATGATTTATATCAAGACTGAACAAGATTCCATTTCTTAATAAAGTGAATTTGTTTGCAGACGATGTCATGTTGTATCTGACTGATCATCAGTTATATTCTATCACACACCAAATATTTTGTCTTTTGGCCTTTTAATGGCTTTATTCATCAGAGATGTTGTTAGAGATGAATGTTATAATCA
The DNA here is from genome assembly GCA_039737535.1 of Lagodon rhomboides. Taxonomy (NCBI): domain Eukaryota; kingdom Metazoa; phylum Chordata; class Actinopteri; order Spariformes; family Sparidae; genus Lagodon; species Lagodon rhomboides. Next base: position 5,356,001 of record CM077798.1, on the reverse strand, counting down.
TAATTGTGTTGTGGTCAATTTGTTCTATACATGTCTGTCATGTGTTCTACTTCAGTTAACCCTTTAATACCAGCAGGTTCTTCTCACTGCACAACACTGACTGTTAAATGTCTGCAACATATATTTCTATGAAACCACAGACTGTGTTGTGTCTCTGCTGTGAACGATCATGCAGCTTTATTCACTGTGTCTAAGACTTTTCAATGTTCTGACCTGTGATTGGCTCATAGTGCCTGTAGCTCCGCCTCCAGCTGCTGATGAGGATGATGGTGATGATGAGGCAAAAGCCAAGCCCCGCCCAGCTTGCAGTCCGTCATCCGTCAGCGGCAGTGTTGATTAGTCGGTGTGGTGCATTCTGGTAGTTGTAGGACACCACAGCACCTTTTCTCTGTTTTCTCTGCTCAAGTTCAAAAGTGTTCACGTCTTCCTGCTGCAGAGACGCCTGTACATGTGTGTGTGTGTGTGTATGTGTGTATGTGTGTGTGTCTGTGAAGTGTGTGTGTGTGTCTCTGTGTGTGTCTGTGAAGTGTGTGTGTGTGTGTGTGCGTGTCTCTGTGTGTGTGTCTATGAAGTGTGTGTGTGTCTCTCTGTGTGTGTCTGTGAAGTGTGTGTGTGTGTGTCTCTGTAGCCATTTTTATACTGGGCAATAAGCCACCAATTTGCCACCTTTTTGGTGGCTCGCTCCGCGGATTTAGACAGGAGGCGGCAAATTGGTGGTCTGTTTTGTTCCACCAATTTTGCGCCTCGGAGGGTACACTTATTTGCGCCTCCGCTGCAGTCTAAAACCGAGGCGGCAATGTGGTGGCATATCCTGAGGTGGGCGGAGGTGTCGATGACGTGCACTGCTGCGCACCCACAGCCTGGGAGTTTTAAAACCAGTAAACAGCTGATCACAGCAGTCAGTTCGTCACTTCATCCACGAAGATGAGCAACTGGAAAGCAGCTGAGATCCGGGAGATGCATGCTAGCGTCTCCTCGGTCTCTGTAGCTGTCTTGGTTGTCCGCTTGTTGTTGTAGCGGCAAGCTAGTAGCGGCAAGCTAATAGCGGTCGCTACTTTCAAATTAAAAGCCCCCCGCTAAGAACCCAGTTCTAAACTCCGATGGGGTGCAATGTAAAGCTCTTATTTTGAAGACAAATTCGACCTGCTCTTCTTCATGCCCAACTTCGTGCTTCACGTCACGTCACATGTTTACGCCTACCCCAGAGGTGGAAATGTGGTGGCTTATTTGAAAAGGTGGAATATTACACCTCCGTTTTAGATAGAAAAGGTGGCACATTGCAGCCTTTACCTTGCTGCAAATGTGCCACCTTTTCTATCTAAAAGAGGCTTGTGTGTGTGTCTGTGAAGTGTGTGAGTGGCGACACTCCCATTGACCTCCGTTGTAAAAAAAATGGCGGCACTTTTTACCGCCTTCTTCCGGGGGTATGGAGGTCGGATTAGTTCCAAACTGTCATTTGAGCATTGGATCTCATTCACTTACATTGCAGCGCGTTGAGTAGTTCCAGAGGTAAGTATGTCCGTCATCCGTCAGCGGCAGTGTTGATTAGTCGGTGTGGTGCATTCTGGTAGTTGTAGGACACCACAGCACCTTTTCTCTGTTTTCTCTGCTCAAGTTCAAAAGTGTTCACGTCTTCCTGCTGCAGAGATGCCTGTACATGTGTGTGTGTGTGTGTATGTGTGTATGTGTGTGTGTGTGTGTGTGTGTGTGTCTCTGTGTGTGTGTCTGTGAAGTGTGTGTGTGTGTGTGTGCGTGTCTCTGTGTGTGTGTCTATGAAGTGTGTGTGTGTCTCTCTGTGTGTTTCTGTGAAGTGTGTGTGTGTGTGTGTCTATGAAGTGTGTGCATGTGTCTCTGTGTGTGTGTCTGTGAAGTGTGTGTGTGTGTGTGGTCAGAGAGATAGAGTAAACAGAGTAGCGACACTCCCATTGACCTCCGTGGTAAAAAATATATGGCGGCGCTTTTTACCGCCTTCTTCCGGGGGTATGGAGGTCGGATTAGTTCCAAACTGTCATTTAAACGTTGGATCTCATTCACTTACATTGCAGCGCGTCGAGTAGTTCCAGAGGTAAGTTGCTGAAATATCGACCTCTTTTGAATTGCCAACTGTCTATATTGTTTCAGAGACCTTTTGTGATGCTTATACTGGTCTTCATTTATATATGCACAGCGTAATTATCTATATTTTATCTTGGTTGTTACAACCAAATTTCAAGCATTGCCTGCTAGCTAGTTAGCTAGCGCGACTTTGCCAGCTGTAAAGGTAAGAGTTCGGTAACTAACAAGCAGGATTTAGATGTATTCAAGGGGTTTTAATTTATTTTGGCTTTTATCTGCTGAACCTGACTGTGTCAGCCATCGCTAGATGGTTTTGTATGTGATATAAGACTAGTTCTAGCTGCTAGCACTAGTAGAAATAAGAGGTCAGAGTACATGACCAAACCAGGATCCTCCTCTCTCCCTCTTCATCATGATTTGAGTTCGCTCAGGGCTGTTATAATGATGGCTGTTGTGGTAATGACACAATGTATGGTGTGTTTGTGATGTTAGAATATGTTGTGATTGGGTTGTCCCAAGGATATAGCGCTAACGTTACCTACTATGTCCTCTGTTGAGTCTGCTTTCAACTGTATTCTCTCCCCTTATTCACCACTGTCCCTATTCTTACTCTGCTTTTTAGGGCCCAGGAAACAGATGAGAAAGAGGATGTCCCTGTCACCAAGGAACCTTTGTGTTTGTTTTTTCAAATTTTTTGGATTGCTTTTTTGTAAATAGTTGTAGAATTTTCATCCCCCCAACTTAAAATACTTGTATTTATTAATTTTCCTCCGTCTGTACTTTTGTTGTTTTCACAATTGTTCTTCTTTCTCTCTCTCACACACACACGCACACACACGCAAGCACATACATTCTAGTTGTCTGTCATTGTTTAATAAAAAATACTTTATTTGAAAACCTTCATTTGTATCAGCCATCCTTACATTGATGTCTCAATAGCTGTAACAGGAGTTACAAGTGTTTCGTTAGAATAGAATAGAATAGAATAGAATAGAATAGAATAGAATAGAATTACTTTATTGATCCCAGACTGGGAAATTATTTTGTCAAAGCAGTTGTCACACACTTACCTATAGACCCAAACATACAAGCGTGAAATAGTTTTTATTCTGTAATAGTTTTGATAATACGTGTATGGTTTAATCTTAAAATTATATTCTTAGTCTTAACATGATCATGTTTCACGTTGTGGTCCTGGGGGTGGCCACTTTCATCAGAAGAAGTGAATGAATGCTGAACGGACCACAGCAGACCTCTTAGTGCTACCACGAAGGTAAGCTAACAGCTGAAATGGAATTTATAAGCAAACTCGTGGGAATGAATAATACAGCCAGTCGCGCTAAAATGAAAATCATGATTTAAAAAGGTGACCTTTTTCAGCTTTTCATTTAGCTGTCTCTTGACCCTCTGGGGTCCAGTGTATAATTGGCCGTTTTTGACTACTTTGGATTTTACCTTTATATTTCACCTTAAAAACTGTTTTCCTTGCCTTGTTTGGTTTCATTTTTCTCAGCACAACCTCACTTATGTGACTGTACAGTTATTTTTTAATTTTGACATACTGCATTAATACAGTGGACCTAAAATCAGACAAAAATCATAAAATCCGAGTAGGAAAAAATTAGATTTTTTACTGTGAAAACCACAAATATGTTTACCGAACCATTTTTATTACTTAGAATGCAAATTTAATTTGTTGTTTGCTAAATTTGTACATAAGTTTTTGAAATTTACAAAGTTATATGTAACTATTTACATTTTAATGCAGGCAATGCCTCAGGCTCAGGCCTCCCTCAGGACCTCACAGCTCAATGAAGAGCTGCACTGCCTGCTCCTCATTCAACAGTCTACTCATTGTTTTGACACACAAAACAAAAAAACGACTACACTACACAGTAAACACTACACTAACTATACACTCCAAACACGCTAAATGTCTCAACTCTCAAAACCAGCTGTCACTAACGCTGTCTGTGTCGCTGTCAGTATCGCTGTCACTCTTCGCCGTCGTCCCTCCCCAAAACTTCCCCGTTCCCCAGCAACCAAATCACGTGATTTGCCATATAATTTTGTGATTGGTTGATATAGTGGCTTTTTTAACCAATAGAAAAGGGGGTATCACGTGTTTTTTTTTTTGTTTGTTTGTTTTTGTTTTTTGCTTGCAAGCACTTCCTGTTTGCGGACACGTTACTGAGAAAAGCCCTTTTTACCGTTTCTTCATGCACCAAACACGTACCAAACGTGACGGCAATATTCGCGAAAAGGCGTCGCGCACATTATTTATCAGAAGTCCAGTTTTTCTCGGCCTATCAACACAATTTTTAAAACTGGTTTGAAGTCCGCACTTTCGCCACAAGTGGAAACGGAGAATCAGTGAGGCTGCATCTCGCTGCTCCGTTGTCGTAAAGCGGTCGCGTGATTTGGACGTGCCGGCGCTTCCGTCGACCTCAGATGGTTAAATTCTGGGGCAATGCCGTGTGTGTTGAGGTAACGGGCGTGGTTGTCAGATCTAACTACTTAGGTGTTTTTTTGTTTGTTTGTTTGTTTAAAACATGATTAAAAAAATAAATAAATTAGAAAAAAACACCCAAAAAAATCCCGAGCCGGATTTCCGGCACCGTGCCGGAGGTCTTCAAGCCATAGATATATATATAAACACTAGATGGCTCACGCACACTGTTAGCCAATGGAGACGCATGGAGGCCATCTTACCACAGGCAGCTCGCCCACTCATAACATCAAAGTCTATGGTGCATGTAGCATTTAAATAACCATAGATTGCTTAATTTTAAACCGATTTTCAAACGGTTTGGTTTGTTATAAACCTCAGAGTTGTAGTTATGTTCCTGCATACTCATACTCATAATTTTGAGTTAAAATGTTAAAATTATTTTTGAGTATGCCAGGAACATAACTACAACTCTGAGGTTTATAACAAACCAAACCGTTTGAAAATCGGTTTAAAATTAAGCAATCTAGCCTTTCTTATAGATATCTATGCTTCAAGCCCTGTGTTTTGGAACTACTGGGGCTTACATTAACCACATGACTGCCCTGGCAGCGACATCATAGAGTATGGCAACTCTTTCACACTTTACACATGCATGCTAGTTCATCCATCAGTTTGTTCCAATACAACTTGAACAGTTCATCCACATGGTTATCAATTCCATTTCTTTGGCCAAGAGTAAAACAATAAACTTGTTTCTAGTTTTAAATACAACTTTTATTTTCCACAAACAGACACTGTTATTTAGCATTTATTGACAAAATATCTGGATGTTCATGATGTTCCCCTTGTCCACAGGCTGTCATCCAAAGAGCACAGCATCTGAAAAAAAAAAAAAAGATTGACCTGTTAATATAATCACGGAACTGAGCTGCTGATATTTGGGCGCTTGAGTTAAACGATGATTACAAACAGTATACATGTGTTCCTTTAGCCTAGCCTTAAGCTGTTCTATGGGACCTGTAATTTAATCAATTTTACTGTGATGATTGATTTCTCCGACAAAATGTGGGTGAATAAGTGCACGTGTGTCTCAAATGCAAGGTATAATCAGGGTGCTCTTTTACATCATGTTTGACAGTGAATGCCATTTGAACAAACTTAATCATTGTTAACCACTTAACCACTGACTAAAGAGTTTTGATCCTAACAGACCACACTTTAAACCAGCAGGCTCATACTCACTTGAAAGTAAAATCATTTTACACATCTGGCTTGCTTCTCAGGACTACGGAAGAGGATTAGGGCCACAAGTGAAATTTTTTGAGTTCTGAGATTAAGGTCAGAATTCTGAGACCAAACTCAGAATTCTGAGACCGAAGTCAGAATTTTGAGACCGAAGTCAGAATTCTGAGATCAAAGCAAGAATTCTGATCAAAGCAGGAATTGTGAGATCAAAGAAAGAATTCTGATATAAAAGTCAGAAACTCATTTCCTCAACTAGATCAGATTCACGCAGACGTGTCCTCAAATTGTTTAGGCGGCTGTTTCAAATTCATCACATCTATGACACGATACTTACAACACAAGGCTGTGAAGAGTCTGGCTGCAAGGTTTCACATGTCTGGATAGGATGAGAGAGAACAGGTCTGTTATTGTGGTGTTTAGGAATTGAGGATTTTATCACAATTACAGTTGACACATCAGATAGGAGCCAAAGACAAGCATAATCTTCACGGTGTAATCTGTTGAACTATGCTCTCATCATTGTATCGTGCAATTAAAGATGGTTACACATGATCATTTCAGCTGTTCAGACCCAGAGGAGACAGTTCTTGGACAATGGCATAGATTCAGTGGAGTTCAACTCCTCTGGTCATCTGGGTCTGAAGTACTATAAATGTTAACATGTGCTCACCATGTTTGTGTGATATCTTGTGCTCAGGACAGTCACAATTCTGGTTCAGATGCAAAAGTAGAATACTTGGTGAATTAAGATTCTGGAAAATTGTGTTTCTTTACTTAATACAATCCAGATCAGACATCCAGCCATATCCTCACGTGGATCAGTTTGCGTTTAAAATTCATCACATCTGAATGCCATTAGCTGCACATGCCACATCTATGACACGATACTTACAACACAAGGCTGTGAAGAGTCTGGCTGCAAGGTTTCACATGTCTGGATAGGATGAGAGAGAACAGGTCTGTTATTGTGGTGTTTAGGAATTGAGGATTTTATCACAATTACAGTTGACACATCAGATAGGAGCCAAAGACAAGCATAATCTTCACGGTATAATCTGTTGAACTATGCTCTCATCATTGTATCGTGCAATTAAAGATGGTTACACATGATCATTTCAGCTGTTCAGACCCAGAGGAGACAGTTCTTGGACAATGGCATAGATTCAGTGGTGATGAGTAAATTTAAGACTTCAACTCCACTGGTCATCTGGGTCTGAAGTGCTTTAAATGTTGACATGTACTCACCATGTTTGTGTGATATCTTGTGCTCAGGACAGTCACAATTCTGGTTCAGCTGCAAAATTAGAATACTTGGTGAATTAAGATTCTGGAAAATTGTGTTTCTGTACTTAATACAATCCAGATCAGAAAGAAGGCAATATCCTCAAGTGGATCAGTTTGGGTTTAAAATTCACCACATCTGAATGCCATTAGCTGCACATGCCACATCTATGACACGATACTTACAACACAAGGCTGTGAAGAGTCTGGCTGCAAGGTTTCACATGTCTGGATAGGATGAGAGTGAACAGGTCTGTTATTGTGGTGTTTAGGAATTGAGGATTTTATCACAATTACAGTTGACATATCAGCGAGGAGCCAAAGACAAGCATAATCTTCACGGTATAATCTGTTGAACTATGCTCTCATTATTGTATCGTGCAATTAAACATGGTTACACATGATCATTTCAGCTGTTCAGACCCAGAGGAGACAGTTCTTGGACAATGGCATAGATTCAGTGGTGATGAGTAAATTTAAGACTTCAACTCCACTGGTCATCTGGGTCTGAAGTGCTTTAAATGTTGACATGTACTCACCATGTTTGTGTGATATCTTGTGTTCAGAACAGTCACAATTCTGGTGCAGCTGCAAAATTAGAATACTTGGTGAATTGAGATTCTGGAAAATTGTGTTTCTGTACTTAATACAATCCAGATCAGATTAAGCAAGACATGTCCTCAAATTTTTTAGGCCGCAGTTTAAAATTCATCACATCTGAATGCCATTAGCTGCACATGCCACATCTATGACACGATACTTACAACACAAGGCTGTGAAGAGTCTGGCTGCAAGGTTTCACATGTCTGGATAGGATGAGAGAGAACAGGTCTGTTATTGTGGTGTTTAGGAATTGGGGATTTTATCACAATTACAGTTGACACATCAGATAGGAGCCAAAGACAAGCATAATCTTCACGGTATAATCTGTTGAACTATGCTCTCATCATTGTATCGTGCAATTAAAGATGGTTACACATGATCATTTCAGTTGTTCAGACCCAGAGGAGACAGTTCTTGGACAATGGCGTAGATTCAGTGGAGTTCAACTCCACTGGTCATCTGGGTCTGAAGTGCTTTAAATGTTAACATGTGCTCACCATGTTTGTGTGATATCTTGTGTTCAGAACAGTCACAATTCTGGTGCAGCTGCAAAATTAGAATACTTGGTGAATTGAGATTCTGGAAAATTGTGTTTCTTTACTTAATACAATCCAGATCAGAAAGACAGCCATATCCTCAACTGGATCAGTTTGCGTTTAAAATTCACCACATCTGACTGCCACTAGCTGCACATGCCACATCTATGACATGATACTTATAACACAAGGATGTGAAGAGTCTGGCTGCAAGGTTTCACATGTTTGGATAGGATGAGAGAGAACAGGTCTGTTATTGTGGAGTTCAGTAATTGAGGATTTTATCACAATTACAGTTGACACATCAGATACGAGCCAAAGACAAGCATAACCTCCACGGTACAATCTGTTGAACTATGCTCTCATCATTGTATCCTGCAATTAAAGATGGTTACACATGATCATTTCAGCTGTTCAGACCCAGAGGAGACAGTTCTTGGACAATGGCATAGATTCAGTGGTGATGAGTAAATTTAAGACTTCAACTCCACTGGTCATCTGGGTCTGAAGTGCTTTAAATGTTGACATGTACTCACCATGTTTGTGTGATATCTTGTGCTCAGGACAGTCACAATTGTGGTTCAGCTGCAAAATTAGAATACTTGGTGAATTAAGATTCTGGAAATTTGTGTTTCTTTACTTAATACAATCCAGATCAGAAAGAAGGCAATATCCTCAAGTGGATCAGTTTGGGTTTAAAATTCACCACATCTGACTGCCATGAGCTGCACATGCCACATCTATGACACGATACTTACAACACAAGGCTGTGAAGAGTCTGGCTGCAAGGTTTCACATGTCTGGATAGGATGAGAGAGAACAGGTCTGTTATCGTTCAGTAATTGAGGATTTTATCACAATTACAGTTGACACATCAGCTAGGAGCCAAAGACAAGCATAACCTCCACGGTATAATCTGTTGAACTATGCTCTCATCACTGTATCCTGCAATTAAAGATGGTTACACATGATCATTTCAGCTGTTCAGACCCAGAGGAGACAGTTCTTGGACAATGGCATATATTCAGTGGTGATAAGTAAATTTAAGACTTCACCTCCACTGGTCATCTGGGTCTGAAGTGCTTTAAATGTTATTTTACAACAAGTAGTTCCAACTGAGCAATCTGATTGGTCAACAACAAATCTTGACCGTGCTCAAATCAGCATGACAGCACTCCTGACTCATTACTCAAAATATTACTCCTCCAAGTCTGTGACAACATTGTATCTCCATGGCAACATCATAACTGTCAGAGCTTGAGTCGGAAACGGCGGGAAAATAGGCTACAAAATGGATCGGTTTGTTGCTGATTTTGATTTATTAAGCTTTTTTTTTCTGATTTGTTTGGATGAATGGTTGGAGGAGGATGAGAAGAACCAAATGACAAAAAGGGAACAGATTTGTGGTAAATAAAGTGATAAATCTGGAACTTCTCCGTTCTTTATAATAAGATAATAATAAGATAAAAATGAAACAAGTCCGAGCTGAGTATTTTATTATTATTACTTTTATAATTTTTCTATAAATTAATTTTGAAAATAAATGACAAACCACCTGTCAGCTGCCAAAGTCACATTTATAGACTAAAATGTCCCGTTTTACCAAGAGGGCCGAGCCCATTCCCTTCAGTGTGAGAGACACTTTCAGGGGCCGAACTGGGGGAAAAGTGTTTCTGATTACCCAAGGCCCCAATGGGGGAGGAGGCCCTCGAAAGGCCTGAAATGAAAATGTTCTTTTAATTTAATTTTTTTTTTATTTCTAAGTAATTAGTGTCATAACTAACATAAAATTGGCAGAATAAATCGGATGAGAGACTTTACTCTGTATATAAAAAAAGTGGAGGCTGTTTGAGGCCCCTCTCACCCCTCACAATACATAATGGTTCAGTCCACCCCTGCAGCTGCAGGTGCAGGAAGATGCTTCTCCAAACAGCTTAACGAGCAGAGTGGCTGTAGGCAGGAAGGGAAAGAAAGCAAGGAGAGGGACAACTCTCTCCAACTCCTCACAAATTTCTTTCAAAAGAAAGGTGAGCACAGTTCACAGCTAACACAGTTTAAGAACAGCTAAAGCTAATGTCAGCAGTTGTAAAGATTGAAGGCAGTCAGACAGCATGAAGCTAGCTCAGTTTCAGCAGCAGCAGGTTCCTCATCCTCATCTCATCCCTCATTAAGTGCTGACTGAAATTTATTATGACAAGTAATCACTGGCATATAGACCTACCATTAGGCTGCAGTTTGATTTCTGGCCTATTCAAACAAGACAATTTCATTTAAAGATATCACGTTACCTTGTTTTTTTCAGTGTGTTACTATTACTGGTGCATTCTTGTCAGATTTAATCTTTTTTCTTTATAGAAATAAGATTTAGTCTTCAAAAAATGTTTTAAAAAGAGAAAAAGGGGGGTGTCTCAAGCAGGTTAAGAGGTTTAGCTTTGTCTTATACCTTGGGAATGATAAATACTTAAATTACGCATGATACTTCATCCGAACAGATACGTCAAGTGCATCATCATCATCATCATCAGCAGCAGCAGCAGCAGCTGTCTGTCAGCCCCCTATAAAATAAAAATAGCCTATAATCCATATTTATTTCAGAATGATTTTCATGTAATAAAAACAGTTCTGAAATAAAAAGCATATGTATGTGTATATATAATATAGTTCAATTTCAGCTATAACTAAAATAGAATGTTTGGTCAGTAGTTTGGGACTCTCATTGCTTTGCAGTACACTCTCAGAAATAGGGGTACAGTATGAGTGCTTTTTTGTACCCCTAGGTACAATCTACACTAATGTACCCCCTAGGGCTCATTATTGGACCTTAAGGTAACTATTTGTACCCTTTTGAGGATCCAAAAGGTACATATATGTACCCCAGTGGTAAAAGGTACATATATGTACCTTTTCTTCTACATGCTGGGGTACAATTGTATTAGGCTCTACAAATGGCAGTAGCCTAAATATTAATATGTTTAAATAATTATTTAGTCTTTCTTCAGTAGTAGTTATACTTTTTAAATGTGAAGGTTTCACTGTTTCCTTAAGTATTCAATGAAGATTTTAACTTCTAAGCCATTTTTGAGTAGCCTTGAAATATATATATATATATATATTTTTTTTAGCAGATTTGCAGGTATGAAAAATTACTAATCATCCAGTCAATATTGTATGTTATGATATTCACAAACGGCCAACCATGGATGCACAGTAAAATCAGCTACCTACAGCCTGGCAGACAAAGAGCCCGTCCACACCGCAGTATACAGTATGCAAGTTTCCCAGAATGCATTTCGCGGCAACCGGCAGCGGTAGAGCTGCTAAAAGCTGTTTTAATTCTCGCTTTAGCGCTGTTAATACATCACTTTCTTAAGTTTTAATATTTTTTTATGCGAGAAAGTACCTATTTAGATCCTTGGTGATACGTGATACGCCTCTGCCAATAACTGTCACTAGGCAAGTAAACCACTATTGACTCCACCATGCCTCGTCTATACCAAGTTTCAAGTATTTGACACTTATTCCGTTGTAAATCAGTTTGTATGTCACACTTCGACATAGTATTTAAAGATGTACAAAACTGACATGTGAAGATCTTCTGTCACAAGTGTTATTTTCATGTATGCAGTTTTAAGGTTGGTGGAGAATGGACTTGCCTGCAATGGACAATTTTACATTGTTTAAAGTTAAATGAAATTGAAATGTGAAAATAAAAAATACATTCTGGGTACAAGGGTACAAAATTGCCATCAGAGGTACAAGATTGGTCTTTATAAGGTACAAACCACAAGGGTACAAATAAGTACCCAGTGTCAAGGGTACAAAATTGTACCTTCAGAGGGTACTGCCCCAGTGACAAGCCATTGTACCCCTAAAGGTACAATTCTGTACCTTATTTTCTGAGAGTGTAGGAACAGAGGAGAAAATGTCTGGTGCATGCAGACTGCGTAACTCAATACAAGTCTCAATACAATCAGAGAAATGTTTATATTTTCTGGAAACCAGAAGAGTTTTCACCCCAGATCCAATGCCGCCACCTGTGAGTCTACAGTTGTGGTGATAAATTAGACCTGCATGCGGGACTACAAGGGAGACAATGAGCAGTAACCAAGCAACTGTCATGTTGTTCTTTTCACAAATATGGGAATGATAGTCAAAAATATCATTAAAATGCATAGTTTTATATAAAACAGCATCAATTTTTTTCGCCGGCCTGTACAAGGGCCTAATTAGGTTTCTTTTCATGGGGCCCAAAATCCCTGGCGGCGCCCCTGGACACTATTATGACTGCGGTGAAAACGTTTTATAACAAATATAAAAGAAAAAAATCAACATATTTGTTATAACTTGGGCGATAAAAATTATCAATAAATCATTTTCTGTTTATCTGTGCAGTATTGATTTAGTATATATCTATATAGTCAATATAATTGATTTACGGTGTACGCCACTAAATTTTGTGATTGTGCCCCTAAATTTTTCAGTTAGGGCCCACTGTGCTCCTCGTAAAAAAAGTTAGTCTGGAGCCCTGACGTTTGATCCGTGGAGGTTTTATATTTGTAAAACTTTCATTGAGCTGAGAAAGGTGACTTATAAATCTGTGTCACAGTGCAAAGTCTATGGGGCTGAGTGGGAACATGCCGCTGGGACACTTTAAGTTTAACTGTTTGGCCACAGACTAAAACTAGAATGGCACCCAGTAGAGCGCATACCTCCGCCGAGGCCCAACAGTAAGACTGTTTACTGTGTGTTTTAAACTTGAAAACTGTTTACTGTGTGTTTTGTCTCTCTTGTCGGCTAATAAATTACCTTGAAAATACAAGTGTAGGGAGGTGGAGAGAGAGAGTCTAAAAAAAGTGTAAAACAAGAGCTATTACTGTCAGCCACTCAATCACTAGTGAAAAGGCAACCAGATGAACTGATATATAAAAATGCACAACGCCGGACACTGCCAGATTATTCAGATGGTATCATCATGTCAATATGTCATTTTTTTAATATCACAGTTATGGTGATTATTGCCAAACCCCTAACCAGTTGTTTATCCAACCTGACTGTTTTTGTTAGCACAAAGAGGCTTACAACAAAGAGTACTGAGTCCCGTGACAATCACTTAAGGATTGTGAAAGCAGCCATTGAAATAATCACTGCCAATAGATTACACCGACAGAAATACAGAAATAGAATCACTCTGAACTGCAATGTAATCACCACCTGTGAGATGCAGCTTTGTGCAGCAAGGCATCCATTCGGCCATAAACCCAGAGAAAAAAGTCCTGAATGATTGTTATTTATTGATTAAATTAGTGAATGGAGAGGAGCTTGAGAAAGCTCTCAATCTGAAGGAGGTGTGAAAACACGAGGTGGAAAGAACAGGCAGTGTGGGAGCACAACATGGAAAAATAAGGAACCAAAACCGAAAACAACAAGAGTAAGTGAAAAAATATTGATGAAACTATATCGACTGAGTTTTAAGGAAGGATTGTACCAAAGGGCTTTATGATCTGGTCATAGTGTACGTGCCAAAGTCACAGAGGTGCTTCAAATGTTCGGACACAGCCAAAATTTGTTGAGAGGCTGTGGAGAGGAGATGTGCTCGATGTGGGGGTGAGTATGGAAAGTGTGGAATGAGTCTGCGAAGGAACTCATAGTATTGTGAGGTCATGAGACGGGAGAATGATAACCCAAAAGTACGAGTGGAAAGATGGGTAATTTATGCAGAAGCTGTAAGAGTGGGAGCAATGAAGGGAAAAGAGCTACAACACAGAACAAATGGCAGGAATCTATGAAGACAAAACGGCCTTAGTAACACTGTTGGAGATAATTGACGGTAGGGCTAAAGTAAAGTCAAAAAATGATCAAATTCAGTCGGGCGTCAAAGCTGTAGTGAATCATTTAGGACCAGTGGGGCTGACATGTGAGGGAGAACCTCTCCATTCAGTCTCGCCAGCGAACACAATGGGTTGATTGATTTGAATGATGGTAATTCTCTTACAGTGGAATGCAGGGAGCTTCTGGATGGGCGGACGGAACACAAAACTCCAGCTCGAGGGGAGGAGGAGGGCTCTGTGTCTACATAAATTAATACAGTTGCTGCCAAGATGTTGACCTTGTTATCTGCCCAGAGAGTTCACCTTTATATTATTTTTTTTGCTGTTCACATTCCCTCAAATGCAAACTCAAACACCAGGAATTGTGCAATGACATCGAAAGTCATATGGCAAAAACAAAATGGAATTTAGATGGAACAGACCTCAGAACTGTTTAATGTAAATTCCACCAGCATCTTTAGATCCCCAACAGAGGAGGAAATGTCCTAGACCGTGTGTAGATATTCCTGGCAGCTACAACGCCCTCCCATGTCCTCGCGCCTATCGGAACATATTTATCTGCTCCTTCTGCCGACTTACAGTTGATAAACCATCAGATAAAACTTCTGAAGCTACAGCAGCCCTACAGGACTGTTTTGAGTGCACAAGACTGGTAAATGTTCAGAGATGCTGCAGCTCGGGATAACGTCAATCTTGAATATACTGCACATCTTTAGTGACATTATATATCAGCAAATGTGATGCCTTTCGGGCATGTGACAAGTAAGCACAATGCTCCACCTGACTGGAAGCTGGCATCAACATCAATTGGGGCCAAAAGATCTACAACAACAACGAAAAGCAGTGAGCTAAGACACCAATCTACGTGACATGTTCTGTCTGTCTGTCCGTCTGGTCAATCGCCTCCAGCCCATTTCAGTACTGTGGACAGCATCGCACCTCGCATACACATCTTAAACCAACCATACTCATTACATCATTTCGCAGCACAAAGGCTGACTTATTGTGGGGTTTACAGTGACCATAAGCCAAAAATCTTCAGACTTTAAAAAGCATAAACCACATGCCAGCTCAAGTGGTTGAAAAAAAGTATTTGATAGTGACAAAGAAGGTGCCGGATCCTGTCAAATAGGTGCCGGTCCCAATCTGGGAGGTCCTGGAACCTGTTCCAGCAAGATCCAGTACAAATGAAGCCCTGAGGAGCGGCCCCATCATGTGTGAGGCCATGTGGCCAGATGACCTGAACAGATTTTATGCTCACTTTGATCTCCTAAACAAAGACTCAGTTGTGAAGTCTACACTGCATTCAGTGGACCGGCCACTGTCAGTAACCACAGCGGATGTGAGAAAATCCTGCTGAGGTTGAATATAAATAAGGCTGCTGGTCCAGATAATACACCTGGCCGTGTACTACACTGTAAACATGTGCTGATAAGCTATATAACATCTTGCTCTCAGAGTGAGACTGCCTCAAAACAGCCATCATCGTCCCTGTACCAATAAAGTCTGCTGTGTCAAGTCTTAATGACTATCGCCCTGTGGCTCTCACCCCCATCCTGATGCTTTGAGAAACTGGTTCTTTAGCACATCAGAAACAACATCCCTGCCAGCCTGGACCCTCACCAGTATGCTTTCAGAACCAACAGACCCACAGAGGATGCCATATAACTGCCCTCCACTCAGTCTTCACCCACTTTTAGAATAATAACAGCTACATCAGGAGGTAGTTTGTTGACTTCAGCTCAGTATTCAACACAATCTCACCCATGAAGCTGATTGGAAAACTGAACACTCTGGGCTTGAGTACAATACTCTGCAACTGGCTATATGACTTCCTCACAAACAGATCCCAGAGAGTTCTGATTGGCAGTCACAGCTCCTCTACATTACTGCTCAACACCGGAGCCCCCCAGGGCTGTGTGCTCAGCCCCCTCCTGTTCACACTGTGTACACCATGACTGCGCTCCCAAACAGCAAGCGACGACACCACCATCATTGGCCGCATTATAAACAACGATGAGAATTCATAACAGGAGGAAATCAACAATCTTATATAGTGGTGCACAGAGAATAATCTTCACCCTGCTGCCATCTGGAGTCTCAGTCTGGTATTCTCATCGGGTGGGGAAAAACGTTTTGCTAGGATAATCTTTCTAAGTTCCTTAATTTTTTATATCTCTGAAAATATGTGGGAAAAAAAATCAGGAGAAAAAAACAATGTGCATGGAACTGGAGGGAAAATCTTGTTGTTTTTTCATTTGTTTTTTCAGTGCGTGTTTTTGTAATACTCATTTTGACCACTAGAGGAGCTGTCAAGATGTACTGTGTGATTTTCCTCAGTCAGGTATGAGAAAAGCAGTTTAGGGAGATTTCTGTGTGTTCAAGCACATACAGGGGGTGAAGGGGAATGAAACAATGGATGAGCTAGCAAAGAGGGGTTTAAAGAAAAGAAAGATACAAAATACAAGTAAAGAGGTTAAATGAGTAATCTGGACAAAAACAACCAAATGTGGCAAAAAAGGTGGGACAGAGACGGGAAAGGGAGGCATGTGTATGAATTCAAACAAGTGTCAATAGTTACAAAGGGTAGTTATGTGAGAGAGGAAACTACTTTATTGGAGGATTAGGGTGGACAGCAGGGCGGATAAAGTTTCATTTCAGGTGTGTGCATATCAATCCTTCTTCTTCTTCTTCTTCTTCTTCTTCTTCTTCTTCTTCTTCTTCTTCTTCTTCTTCTTCTTCTTCTTCTTCTTCTTCTTCTTCTTCTTCTTCTTCTTCTTCTTCTTCTTCAGACTACAACCAACTGAATACCCCTTGGTTCAGACTCCCCTCTCAAGCATGCAGTAGAATCGCTGGACACTGAAAACATGAAGTTGTTTAAAGTCAGTGTTTGTTTTGCTCCCTCTCTAGATATTTAAGGCTCATTTAATAACACGACAATTTCTCGCATCACGTGATTATAAACTGATCATTGTTTGATTTTGAATAATAAATCCCCCCTCCCCCACCTGTAAATCTACATGAATAAAAGAGAGAATAGATGTTTTTCCTGCTGATCTACTGCTCCACACTCCAGTCCAATAGGTGGCGGTAAAGCGCATAACATAGAAGCTGCTTTGGCAACCACCATCAAAGCCCCAAGAAGAAGAAGAAGGAGAAGAAGCAGAGGAAAAGGCAGAAGAAGAAGAAGCTCGTCGTAAAGGCAACAAAACAGAGCCAACATTGCGCATTATTAATCAAAGTGTGTTCGTCCTTGAATTTGAGAGATGAAACACAACTCGAACGTCCCGGCTTTCCTCACTAAGCTGTGGACACTGGTCGAGGATGAAGACACCAATGAATTTATTTGCTGGAGTCAGGTAACGCTACAGACAGTCTACTGTTAGCATGCAGCTCAAAAAGCTAACGTTAACGTAACGCAAATCGGACGAGTGTAGCATGTTGCCACGTCTCGACAATAACAATCTCACGTGCGTTGGCACGTGAGATTAAACGGCACTTCTCCCTTACGTTACCTATTCGCTTCAGCATATACAGCGGTTGGCGAGCATTAGCTGGAGCTAAACATCAGCTGTTAGCCAGTTGTTGTTTTTACTGTGTAATGTGCATGTTAGTTAGTTAGCTCAGCCACCTCTGGTCTGTGTGTCTGCCAGCATCAACCAGAACATTACAACAATTAGTCAAAGACACACATCTAACGACAGAGTGCCTCAAATCATTTCCTACAATAAAGAATATAATCTAAATATATATATAAAAGCGAAAGTGACACATACAATCACACGATTTCTGAAGTCCACAAAAGTAGTTCCCTGTACCTCCGTCCTGATGGTGACAACGCATATTCACCACAGAGAGGGTGTGATACATCACACTAGAACGATTGTGTGGTTGTGTGTGTGGAGTAAAATTACACGCAATAATGACTGGCATCGTGGTGTTTGTTGTTTCCAGGAGGGCAACAGCTTCCTCGTGCTGGATGAGCAGCGCTTTGCAAAGGAGATCCTCCCGAAGTTCTTCAAGCACAACAACATGGCCAGTTTCATCAGGCAGCTCAATATGTGTAAGGCCGCCTCCCTCACCATGTCTTTGTTTCTAGTTGTAGCACACCGATCAGCCTTTAGTCAGTGCATTACAGTTTACAGATTCAGAGTTGTGCGTAGATGGGGCTGCCTTGTTGTTCCCAGACCCAGTTGGCGGGTGAGGAGTGACACATAAGCAAGTAAACATTTACTGTCAGAATTAGTTTCAGTGGATGACGAGCAGGTAACAAGCCTGGCAGGTGACTGTCCAAATACTGAACGACCTCTCCACAGAGCCAAACTGCAAGGTCATAACCGTGGAGGGATGCCACTAATGATAAGAGCCCAACCCAGTTTTAAGCAACTTGATTTTTCCAAAATGGTTGCCTTTTTCACCTATGATTGCAACTCTAGAACAAGGTCTTTTTTCAGTGTTAAACAGTGCTCAGTAAATGCAAATGCTTGGGTAACCATGGTGAATTACTTTGTATTCAGCAGCAGGAGACGCACTCAGTTAGGTTGTCATTACACAGCACAAGATTGTAGCTGTACTCCTTTTATGCTATGAATCGATAGAAAAATGATTATGTCTTAAAAATAAAACATTTTTTGGTCAAGTGATGAGGATGAGTTCAGGAGCCTCTCTGTAGTCTGGTGGTACGGCAGCAGATACTTCTGTATCTGTTGTCAGATGGCAGCAGGGTGAACAGACTGTGGCTGGGTGGGTGTTGTCTTTTAGTATCTTCGGGCTCTGTGCAGACATCTCACTTCTTTCGCAATACGAATTCTGATACCTGAACTTTGCGGATCATCTGATACAGAGAACTGATTCAATATTAGTGCGTTTAAAGTATATACAGTATTAGGGATGTAAATCGCAAGTTTCATCACAATACTGTATTATATCGATTCTTTGGACAACGATACAATATTTGCCGATATCACACAGTCTGCCACGAAACGATTTTGATTCAATTCAATACAGGGGCCTGCGATATGAGATGATATCATATGGCCATTTAACACAATCGGTCACATTTATATCAACTCACAAAAAGCAACTAAAGTATGATTTGACAATTTTATTACTAAGCTCTTCAGTGGGAATATTATTTTATCAATGGTTCCAGACATTTAAATGGCAAACAATCCGTTCTTTTTAATAAAAAAGGAAGCACCATTTAGAAAGGAGTAGTGCCTTGACAGAAACGGTGACACAGACGTGGCATGGGAATTTCAAAATAAAGGCTTATCTTAACAATGGTGGCAATATGAATCGATGTTTTCACTTTGCATCGATGCTATTGGATCGTTGGTCATTTATTGATGTATCGATCTGGATCAATGTATCGTTATACTCCTAGTATATAATATGTTGTATTTTAACAGCTGTATATTTCTAACCCTTTATGGGCTGCATGTTCACCTGCTCCACCGATGTAGGTGGGTTTCTTTGGTGAAACCAACAATCAGCTCCTTGGTTTGGGTGATGTTGAGCAGTAGATTGCTCTCTGTGCACCGCTCTGCAAGATTGTTGATTTCCTCCCGATACGGACTGTCCTCGTTGTTTAAAATACAGCCGATGATGGTGATTTTGCCCGCATACTTCACAATAGAGTTCTCCTGATGCCTGGGAGTGCAGTCACGGGTGTACAGTGTAAACAGGAGTCAGCTGAGCACACAGCCCTGGGGGGTGTTGAGCACCAAAGTGTAGGAGGCGTGCCAGTCCACGCTGTCGGTGACGGAGTCTGATATCCAGTTGCAGAGTGTGGTGCTCAAGTCCAGAGTGTTTAGTTTTGAACCTGTGTTGTTGCTGTTGAGGTCGCTCTACAGTCTCTGCTGATGTCTCCTCTTCGCCTCCTTGATACCAGCTTTCAGTCTCGCTCTGGCAGTGTTGTGTACTTCCTTGTCACCTGACTGAAAGTCAGCTTTTTTATCTCTGGATAGAGCCCTCCCCTGTCCATTCATTCAGGCCTCCTGATTGGGGAATGATCTGACTGTCTTTGTGATCGCCACATCATCAACACATTTTCTGATATATTATGTCACTAAAAATGTACATTTCTTAAGACTGATGTTGTTATCCTTAGTGGTAGCATCTCTGAACATTCACCAGTCTGTGCACTCAGAGCAGTTATGCAGGGCAGCTGTAACTTCACCGCAGTTTCACCTTCTTTTAATCAGCTGTAAGTAGGCAGAAGAAGCGTGACAATATGGTCTATTACTCCGATCTGGACATGCTGGTGCAATTTAAGTAAAACAGTTCTGAGAGTAGTTCCAGATCCAGACCCCACCAGAGGAAGAAATATCCTGGAACATGTGGATACAAAGATTCCTGGCAGCTGTGTACTATAAAAATTCCATCCAGTTGTTTTGCCACGTTACGGATGATGACATCATACATTTCATCACTATCTCAGGTCCTTAACATCGTAGTAAATCGGCAACCTAATCTTTAATACTATATTATACTATTGAGTGTACAGTGTCCAAACTTCCCAAATTATGTGTGTGATTACAGTCCCGGCCCCGAATACATTTACATACGATTAAGAGGTATAGTCAACAGTTAGTTACTGAATTATGACTGTATCATGTCACATAGTGGACACACAGGTTCACATGGAAGTCCTTTGTGCAGTGCCTAAAATGTATGAAATTCAGAGCTGTGTCCTGAGTGACGATGTTCGGCAATGAGGCTGCGGCGAGCACATGCCTCCATGTGCAGGGTCGGAGGGCCCACTCAACGCCTCTTTGCAGCTTTAACTCTGTTTCTGCCCTTGTTTAATTATGTTATCTGTTTGTGTGTGTGTGTGTGTGTGTGTGTGTGTGTGTGTGTGTGTGTGTGTGTGTGTGTGTGTGTGCGCGCTTCGTGCACTCAGATGGATTTCGTAAAGTGATGCACATTGACACAGGGATAGTGAAACAGGAGCGGGACGGTCCGGTGGAGTTTCAGCACCCGTACTTCAAGCACGGACAGGACGACCTGCTGGAGAACATCAAGAGGAAGGTGGAGTCACCTCTCTGATATCTCTGTTCCCTCATCCAAAGGTTGAATGTTTGAAAATTGCGAGCGCTCGCTCATATACCCTGAGCTCAAACATTGTCGAAGGCAGAGTGGCATCCACCTGCCAAAAATGTCATATGAACAATCTGCAATCCAGCCCATACTGAGGCTACTAAATGGCTAAAATGTAATAATATCAGTTTGTGAAGAATGTTTTATTTATATTTTTGAAATGAACAATTACCTGTGTGTGTTTTAATTAACTACATTTTCTCATACCAGTAACCTATTTTGATATATTTGATAAGTAAGTAGCTGTTATTTGTACTTTCTGATGTGTTTGTGTGTCTCTCTGATTTTCAGTTAATACGTTTTTAATCGGTTTGATTCTTAACGGCGATTAATCAATTAATGATTCATCATTGATATCTCCTAGTTTGTATTTATACAGACAGAGTTAAGACAGATTGTGATTGTGATGAAATGCTTGTCAAGACAAATTCAAGCTTGTTCTTCAGTATTTATCTGCATCGTGACCTTTGACTCCTCTATCTGTTCATTTTCACATCCGTGAAAAGTCTCCTGAATAAACAAATATTCCTCAAGATCCTAGTTTTTCGTTCCTTTATGCTTTCTGTGTTAAGATACTGTAAACACATGATTTGATCGTATTTCTGTCTTTCAGGTTTCCAACACTCGGCCAGAGGACCCAAAGATTCGACAAGAGGACCTGTCCAAGATCTTGGCGAGTGTTCAGAGTGTTCATAGCAAACAGGAGAACATTGATGCCAGGCTCGCAACACTCAAGAGGTGAGTGTAAATCTGAATTAATGGTCATTCCAAAATAAAAAAAACCCTGGTTGCTGGTCACAGAATTCCATCAGTAAAGAACGAACAAACAGTGCAGGGCTGAAAAGATTTACACCCCTTGATTAAGACACCCGCTTGGTTAAGATTATGGAAACACCCTCATCTCTTCATTAAACCCTGATTACACACAGGAGGCAGAAGCACCCTGATGCACTGCTACCTTAAGGGGCTCATGTAACCAACTGGGGTGTAAAGGCAGAGCGCTGGCTCACAATCTGCAGCATTCATTTTGCCGTCTCGTCCATTTTCACCGCCTGCAGTGACCAAATTTTTGCAAAAATGATGCTAAACTATTAGTAGTGATATAGTAAATAATGTCACTGCTGTTTATGATTGTTTTTACATATTTATTATTCAGTATTTTGTAAGATGTTTCCGAGCAGACAGATACAGAGACCTGAAGACAGACAG
Organism: Lagodon rhomboides; assembly: GCA_039737535.1. NCBI lineage: Eukaryota > Metazoa > Chordata > Actinopteri > Spariformes > Sparidae > Lagodon > Lagodon rhomboides. Next base: position 5,333,691 of record CM077798.1, on the reverse strand, counting down.
GCTGCAGGGAGGAGATGAACCCCTCCCCACAGATCATCACACAACTCTTTAGTCCTTTTAACTTCATTGTTGCTGAAGAATCCACACCCATGCTTATCATGAGACACATAAAAGTGTATATAAATATAAAAAATGTAAACATAAAACATAACATAAACATAAACATGCTATATATTCATGAGGTTATTATAAAGATCAGCTCTTTGGTTGTTAAAAAGACAAGAAAAGAAGCCTACAGGGAGTTCCAGCACTTTGTTTTTCACTTTAAGCACTGAATTCAGTTGGTAGGAAATCATTTACAAATCACTGCGTTCTGTTTTCATTTGTTTTACACAGCATTGTTTTAGAAGAACTCAATGTAGAAAATTGTCAACCTTTGACTGCTACTACAAAAATATTATAAACCATGTCATCAGGTTATTATGATACGTGACATTTATACTAAAGCAGGATTTTACTATAGTTGGCTGTGGTAGTGAACTATTTGGCATAGGATTGCAATTTGTGGTTATTTCCATCATGCATTGATTGTTTGTTAGTAAGACTTTCAATAGTCCAAACCTAAAAATTAAAACTACTCAAATAAAGAATTTAATGTCTGAAATTCTGTGCTACAGGAATCATAGGAGATGGGGTTGTCTCTGCAGTTGAAACTCTCAACTGAAAATATAACTTGTTGTGTCATTTAGGGAGAATGAAGCCCTCTGGAGGGAGATCTCAGATCTCAGACAGAAACATGCACACCAACAGCAGCTCATCAAAAAGGTAAGAACTCCACTGGATCCATCCATTTACATTATCTGTGTTCACATGCACGCTTCCTGTAAACACCTGCTTTGGAATAAGCATTTTTCTTTTCTTATATATTTTCTGAAAGAAATTTCATAGCATCTCATAGTGGTATCTAAACTCTTTCCTGCCCGTTGTCATTTCCATTGTGTCAATACAGCAGCCTGGTCAGTGGCCCTACGCTATGGCACTATACCATAGTTACCCCTCTAGCGTCACGTGATGTAACTTATTAGTGTAACTTGTCAATTAAGTGACGTGAATTACATAGTCATGTCACTGTGCAGATTGACGCAGCTGCAGTCCGCTTCCTTTAGTTGGAAGCGGCCTGCAGCTACTGGAAATATACAACCCAAATCTGGGGGTTAGAGTTCCAAGCAATTGGTCCAATTGGAAACATTTAGTCTAGCAATGATTTGATGCTAAGAAAGCACCTCTTTGCTTAGAATGACAATTTGATATATATTACATACACATATGACCTATTGATACATGTACAAACCATGAGCTCACTGACGGCTTCAATTGTTTTTTTGTGATTTTTGGGTCACCTCAAATATACTCTTTGTTGAACACACCGGTTCTTTTGTTTTAAAATGTAAACAGAGCCAGCAGATTTTGTTCATCATTGGCATCTGAGCTAATGATTCTCTGCTCAATCCAAGTCTGTTCTTTTTTCAGCTGATACATTTCATCGTCACATTGGTACAGAACAACCGCATCCTGAACTTAAAGCGCAAAAGGTGAGTTCTCACTGTGTTATATCCTTCAGCTGGGATTGTAATAGAGTACTGCTCCTTTTAAATGATTAACACACCATGACTAACCTCAAAACACACAGTAGGCACTGGCAAAGTGGTCACTATTTATAATCAATGGGTCAGTATTAGGGCTGTCACTTTTTCCAAAAATCGGGTTCGAACTAATTTGAAATTCCACGCTCCCTGTTTGAATTAATTCCTATTATCAATAAGACATCACCAAATGAGTTGCCTCGTGAAATACAAAGACCTGTCAAATTTACAGTATTTCACTACCAAATATTTGCGAAAATGATGGCTTATTTGATTTCTAACACGGTGGTATGAGTTATGTTGACCAAATAATCACAAACTTTGTGGACAGAATAACATAACTGTTTCATATTACCTTTTAAATGACTGAATGAAACTGAATCATTCCCACAGGCACCATCACAGACGTCAGTTCTTTGGTTGCTTTGACTTGGTGTTAAGTTTGAAATGCACATCAACTGTAACTGTTGTTGGTTTTTAATGATATGTAAATAATGAAGCTGCAGCCAATGGTTGTTTTTGTCATGTAATCATTTGGACTTGATTAACCTTTTATTTTTTAATTTAAATATTAATATGTCACCATCTTTTTGACAGGCCAGTTCTTATGAACAGCAATGGAAAAAAGCCCAAATACATTGATCAGATCTATGATGAGAAAGTGTGTGTGGAGCAGGTCAGTAAATGGCGCTATGATGCGTTATTCTGGATCCTATATATGTTCTCGCAGGACTTGCCTACTCTGCCTCTGATTGGTTGGTTGACTTTGTTGGTTGCGTTCTATGCTCAACTTTTAAAACACACAGTAGCCAGGTTATGTCTGTTTTTGGCAGTTAATAAGCTGTAGTTTTGCAGGTAAACATACCAACCTCTTCAGCCTCTCTCCTGGTCTTCTGCCACTCCTGTCTGGATCACTCATGCTCTGGAGCTGCTCTTCACTGTCAGAGTGTCTCTGCCACTCCTTCACCACCCGGCCAGTCCTCTCTACCAAACAAGCCCAGAGACACTGCAGACATCTGCTAGCAGTAACCGTGTGTTAACTACAGCTCTCAGTCCGCTACATCAGCTCCACCACCAGCTGTTTTAAACAAAGCTGAGAAAATCAAGCACAGCCCTTCATCACCAGAAGCCACTGAACACACAGTTAGGAAATAATAACGTTTCAGTTACGCTGACAGAGTTTTTCGCTGCCCTGGTAGTCCACTGGACAAACGAGAGGGAGATCTGTGGGACCTGCACCCACAGCCAATTGCCTGTTTTTGGCTGTCCTCCTATCCTACATCGCCCTGTGTTACCTGGTAGTCCACTGTACAACCAGACAGAGCAAGGGAGCTCAGTGGGACACAATACATGTACTGTTTAATCAGACTACAAAAAAACACAAAAATTAGCTTTCTAGCGTGCTTTTCCTTAGTGTAAATTCAGAGGCCATCTGGTGTTCATAGTGGTTGCTTTTTGCTCGCAGTTGTTTAAAACAAACAGCCAGCGGTGGAACTGATGCATCAGACTGTGTACTGTAGCTGCCAAGGGAAACACACTACCACGACTGGCTGTCGCAGCTGCAGTGTCTCTGGGCTCTACCTAATAAACCCAGAGACACTCTGACAGTGTAAAGCGGCTCTGAGGATGAGTGACCCATAAAGGAGCAGCAGAAGACCGGGAGAGAGGCCGAAGAGGTTGGTGTGTTTCCCTGCAAGACTACAGCTCGGACACTGCTGAAAACAGACATTACCAGTCTGATAACAATGAGCTACAAAATTAATAGAGAACTCAACCAGTCAGAGGCGGTGTAGGGCAGGTCTTGTGAGAACGTAGGTGGGTTCCATAATAACACCACTAATACACATGGAAAGTAATACCGATAGTGACATGATCAGTTACTTCTCATAGTTTAATATTAAGCCGTCATGCTTTTGTTCTTGTTTAAAATAAATCATGTCGAATGTTTGATGTGTTCTAGAGGAAGTGCTCTGATTTTGATGGTTTGTATCCTGTTTAGTCATCCGTCAACAGTCTGAATGGTGCGAAGGTCTCAGAGGCATCAGATGAAGTTGTCATCTGTAATCTGACTGAGAATGACGCTGAAGCGACAGCTGAAATCACAGAGAGCTCACCCAGTGCCTTCGAGCAAGGGTGAGACTGTTTACCTTCAACCTTTTTGACATTCAAAAAGTGTGTGGGATAGGACATTCTGCTCAGCCCTTTAGGAAACTTTTGTATTCATAAACTGGGGGACATGTAAATGAAATCAAATCCAATCAATTTTATTTTATTTATTAATAGATTAAATGGCGGTTTATTGTCTTAAACATAAAACAGTGCAATATCACTGCTGCATTGATGTGTATGTTCTATGTTAATACTGTAGTTGTTTAAGATTCAGCTATTTTAACTACTTTATATACTGTTGAACAGTTTAATCTACAACATTGCATCATATTTGAGAACATCATCATCTAAAAAGTCAACTTTTGATGAACTCAGAAAAACAACCCTGTTTTCAGCTCTGTGACAATACATTTTACAGATAATCTGAGAGAGTTTTTAAAAATCTGATTAGAAAATTCACAAAATCTGGAGGTCCATGGTTTTTAACTTGACAGAAAGGATGTTAAAAATGTAATCTGAAAAGTAATAAGTGACTTATGCTGCATTCACATGGATACAGGCAGATGACGGAGGGCAAACTGGATATGAGATAGATTAGCAAACAAGGAATACTAATAACGGTCAACAGCACTAGCTGTCCGAAGTTAGACGAGGCACTCAAGAACATGCCTTCAGTCACATTCTTTGGACTGTCATGGAAATTCCAACACAAGTCCTTCACAAAGAGATCTGCAGTCAGGCAGCAATATACATCTTCAACACATCGTCCACAGACTTATATAGACAACCGAGACAACACATTTTTTTGTTTGTGTTATAATCCGCTCACGTATTACCCCCTAAAAGAGTGATAAATACACTGTACATGTACATTTTTGAAAGTTTAAAAAGTTTCGTCTCCCCCTCAGACAACTTCCAGTGTGGCCACCTCGTCAATTCAGTCTTTTAAATTGGCAGAAGTATTTTTTTTCATGACAAGCTGTTTGAAAATATCCCCTGTCCTCCCTCAGAGATGTGGAAATCATGGAAGTGGAGCTGGACAGCTGTGCGGTGCAGCCGGCTGAGACGGAGGTGAGCACCAGCTGCACAGCTGACACCAAACAGACCGAGGCCGGCGGCTCGGCAGCAGAGGACAGCCAGAGGAGCAGGACTTTAGACAGCAGCGATCTAACCAGCGCCCTGCAGCTCAATAAACCCTCTGTCCTCAGTCTAGAGGACCCTGTCAAGATGATGGACTCCATATTAAATGAGAATGGAGCAATATCGCAGAACATCAACCTGCTGGGCAAGTAAGTGTGAACCATAATTCTAATTCTGTTTATCAGAAATACACACAACCCTGATTCCATTGAATTCAATGTTCAAACTGATAAACTTTATTATTTTCTGTTATACTGGTGAAGTATTTTCTGGGCTTTAATTCGTTCATCTAACTTTAACATTTATTTTTTATTTTATTATATTAATCTATAGATATCATGTGTGTAATTAATATTTGAATGTTTTATTCAATCATCTAATCATTATGTCACTGCTGTGTGATATTAATGATAATGATAGACCCTGTATGTCAGATGCCTGATCAGGAAAATAATTTAATCACTGTGTGTCTATGGCAGCTTTACATATACATAGATTTTTCTTTAGTGTTTGACTTCATACTAATTGTGTATGACGTGGATTTATTTCAACACTGAAGTAAGGTGTACTAGCAAATATGTTTTTACATTGATGTGGAGCGGGGAAATGAATTAAAGGACTGACAGACTGTAACAAGCCATTTTATCACTCACACTTGGATGTTTAAGTCAATACAATATATAGAATGACCGAATAACAACGTTAGATGATGCAGTGCAGACTTTTATCATGATGCAGATGGTACTTTACTTTAACAGTGCATCCTCTTGGATGCGCTGGGATGCATCATCAGTGATGTAAGCTGGTGTAATCAAGTGTTCCGGGTCTTTCAACATCAGACACTTACCAGCTGGGGTGATCAGTCCTCCAGCAGCAGTTAACCAAGGAGCCACCTGGCGTCTTTCTCAGCAGCATCTGTGATCGACTTGACAAGCTAGTCCTCAGTCAGGTCTTTCATGGGGTGATACGAGTCATTGGTTATTGATGGAGCTTGTGTGTGTGTGTGTGTCTGTGTGTCTGTGTGTCTTCTCAGGGTGGAGCTGATGGATTATCTGGACAGTATTGATTGTAGTCTGGAGGACTTCCAGGCCATGCTTTATGGAAAACAGTTCAGCATGGATTTTGATCCCTTAGAGGTAAAATTATCTCACATAAACCAAAAACGATTCACCTGAGGGGTATACTACAAAGCACGTTTGAAGTATGCAGTCTCTCTGCGTGAGCTCACTTGACAAAACTTAAAAAACATTCTTTGCTAACCCAAATTTTCTTCATGAGGTTCCTATGCGCTTTCCCATTAAGAGGTGGGGTGATGCATCATTTTATTTTTTTCTGCACAAAAAGGACTGATTGTGATCCACCTACGTTTGTCAAGAGGAACAGGTTGTTAAATAATATACGTATGAATAATATATTATGAATATTATATGACAGTTCTTCCAGGAAAAAGCAACACTGTTGCTGCAGATGAGGCAGTATAGGAGGAATGGTGGCAGAAATGTTTCAGTCACTGCCTACAGATTACTTCCAAAGTGACACCTGCACATTTTGAGCTCTTCTATTGTAAACTTGATATATCATATTTAATACACAAGGATTACATATACAGTGGAGTCAAAAGGTCCGAGGCCACTGGTCAAAATAGTTCTATTGCATTTGTTTTTTAAATGTAATACTATTTGTTTTTCATCGTAAATGATATCAGTTTAACATTTTGACTGAAAAGTTTAATGTGATGACTCATGTCATCCCAGCCTAAAACACACCTCAAAACATTGCAAAGTTTACTTGAAGACCAGAGAAGACCGAGGAGGCCTGGCTGTCTGACTCACCTGACCTGAACCCCATTCAACATTTATAGGTGTACTTGAAGACTGAGAAAGGCAAACCGTCTGTGTCATCACAAGGATCTTTGTGGAAAACTGACACATCATGCTGGGATAACATGAGTCAGCAGGTTTTGCACTGACTTGTGGAGTCCATGCAGCTTGGATGCATGCTGTCATTAAAGCAAAATGGGACAAATCAAATACTAAGATATTCTGACATACACTGACATTTATCAGTTAGCAAAATTAAAAGTATTTTGACTCGTTGTCTCAGTAGGTCTCACGCTGACTCATAGTGGAGGACATATGTACGTGAAAATCACTTCAGCTTTCGTGTTAAAAATGTTATTGATTGAAAAATATCTAATAGGTAAAACATAAAATTGGTTTGTGGATCCTTTCATGATCCTTTGAGTGTATGGATGATATGCTTTGAAATGTAAGTGAAAAGCAGTTTTCACCAACTGACTTTTGGGACAGTGCTGTTCAGGGGCACCTTTCGAACCTGATTAGGTGTGAAGCACACGTTACCATGGTGATCCAGCCAGGTTAAAGAGAGCCACCTTCATGACATTGAAAACTCTGGCTTTAGGCGCGACATATATCGCTAACCTTTTCATTTCACATTGTAGTACACCCCTCGAATACCTCCTCAAACTGTACATGGCAGCTTTAACGGTAGCTTAGTAGCAGATAGTGTTGTGGCAATCTGAAATATTGGGTTGATATCATGTGTCAGTTCCTCAGAATCACAGACACTAAATGTTTTCTGTAAATATATTTTCAGAGCACAGAGAGCGGAGCAGAACACAGCAGAGACAGAACAACGTATCTTACTAATTAAATTAGCCAAAGGTTGCCAGATAGAAAGTGTTAGAGCAGTTGGAAAGGACGAGGGGCTGTACAGTAATGATTAAATACTATAAAGCACTCAGGATAAAAAGCACAGAGCCTACAAGCGCATACTGTGCATGTCACTGTGGAGCTCATCCAAGTGTAAATGTGATTTATGCTGTAAAAATAAAGTTATTTAGCAAAATACCCACCTGATTTGTGTAACTCAGACTGCTGAAGCCTCATGAGTCTCAGCTGAGCTTTAGAACAAGCACTCCGTCTGTTACATCTGATTGCTTTATTGCCAATGTGGACAGATGGAAAGATTACAGTGACCATCGGCTGCCATCATGGCTTCATCAATTTCATTCGTCTGTGAGACAGTTTTCAGAAAATGTAAACCTATGCTTTCATCCCCATCTTTATTTTTTTAAAAAACTAGACTGTTATTTTTTGTTGGGTTTGAAGCTAGTTTTGTATTCATCAGTTTTTCTCCTTGCGTTTCCAGGAGAGTTTGTCCTCCAAAGACAACGCTGCGCAGCTAAACAGAGGCAGGACAGACGAACACAACACAGGTAACACAGTCACACTACTGCCTTAGCTTACCTGGAACAAGAACACACAAAGACATCACCTTCAGTCACCTCATCCCTTCCCCCTACCGGAAAAGTTTTATGTTACTATTCATGTGAGAAACTGTACTGGAGGGATGAACTGCATTCTTCTAGAACATGATGGTGATGGCGGGCTGTTTAACATGTGTTTGAGCTGTATTGTCTTTACAGCGAATGGTGAATATCGTTCACATTAAAAGAAAGTGATAATTGTGTTTATGTTCTTCTTTGTTGAATTGGACACAGTCCAGGCTGATTCCCCCTCTGTCCTGTTCTCAGATAAGCAGTTGATCCAGTACACCACCTGCCCCCTGCTGGCTTTCCTCGATGGCTGTACCCCTCCTCCGGAGCTGGATCTGGCCACCAGCAGCAGCAGCTCCTCCACTCACCTCCAGCCCTCTTCCAGCTCTGACGCTCTGTTGGAGGACGAGCCGCCCTCAGAGCTGCTGGACTCCAGCCTGGAGATGAAGCAGCGACCTTGCAGCTCCCTGATCCGCCTGGAGCCTCTGACGGAGGCAGAGGCCAGCGCAGAGACACTCTTCTACCTGTGTGAACTCAGTCCTGCTGGACCTGGAGAGTCCACTTAGCTAGACAGAGTGTGAACACAAGAACAGAACTGAGGTGTACGTTTGTTGAGAAGCATGAACAGAACTGAAGAAAAGACCAGGCTGGTGGACGAAGGTCTGTGGTTTGTGACGTGTACACATTTTTAAATGGATGACTTTTGCACTGAAGATAACATTTGAGTTACAGAAATAAGCCACGCTTTCTTCAAATAGAATAGTAATACTAGCTTAACAACCACTGGCAGGTTATTAACCCTTTGAACCTAATAATGGCACCTTTTTCTTCTCAGAGCCATAAACTCAGTCAAAACAGAACGCACACACATCTTATTCATATTGTATCATTATATCTTTTCATAAAGAATTAACGTCCAGAAACCTCCATGTTTCCATGTTCAGTTTAATGGCGTCGAACGTCCTCGACAACCACCGTAGTCTGATTGAGCCACTTGTGAGCAGCTGCCTTTTGAAAAACATAAACACTTGACCATTCAAACATGGGGTGTTAATTAACATATTTAATGTCGTAGCACTGAAAAATCTCTTCATCTTATGTTAACCACGGACCTTATTGAAGGCATTTAACTGAGAATCCATTCATAAAACCCACTGATTCAAGACGAGAGAACAGGAAGTGCATAAATGCTAACTCATTTTTGTACAAAAACACAAAACAGTCTTGGCGTCACCAAAACTCAAAATGTCCCTGGTTCTCACATCCCTGGAACACTGTCAGTCTCCATCTTTTCTTTCCATCACATATCCTCTGTGTACATACGGGCAGATGTTTGATTTGTGTAAACGTTATTCATAAAAACTGTCCTGTATCGTGGATGGTTCCACTGACACACAAGGGTTCAATCGGTTAAACCAGTTTGACTGCCATGTGTTTGAAAGTGAAACCCTTTCTTTTTGAGGGTCACCATCGTTATCTTTGGGACTTGAATGGTTTCTTCAATGCAACGGTCTCATATGTAAAAATGACATGAGAGGCACAAACTGTGGCTGGTGTGAGCACAGGACACCAGGACCTTGATGTCCACCACACGGCTTCTCCATGGCTTGGGTCTGAAGACAGAAGCCCACAGTCTCATAAAGCATCGCAACACATCCGGTCTTGCACCATCAGCGAGGAGGCATCCTCACCTGACCTGCATTGAGACAGACTTTGTATGTATTTGTTAAAATGTATTTATTCTGACTTTTGTTTATCTTTTGCTACATTTCTGTCCACAGAGCTGAGACTCTTCACAAAGCAACATTCCTTCAGATGGGTTGTTTTCAGCCAGGGCTGACTTCTCTCTGAGTTCGGCCTCGGGGCAGTGAATTTATTTCAATCCGTTTTAATGAAATCGTCATTCTAGAGAACTGGGACGAGACATGATCTTCACTAAAGACTGTACATTAACCTGTTGAACAAGTGTCGGTTTGTGTCGCCTGATGAACACGTCTCTCAGGCTGCAGATTACTGACTGTGGGGATTGATGAAACATCTGTGTCCATCCGCAAACACGAAACCACATCAGATCTGATCTGAACACCAGTAATGGTCTGCATTGCTTTAGCATTACAATAATATAACTGAATGGTCCGAGTAAAAGTAGTATGAGAGAGTAAGAATGCCATTAAAGGCATCATTGGAGTTATTTGTACCGTTATATTGCTCTCTCACGAGACAACAGACTCCTTTGAATGAAACAGTCATTTTACCTTGCAGACCAACACCTCCCGTGTGGAGTGAGATAAAATGACTGTTTTCATCAAAGCACTTTGGTGGCTCGCCCTCTAATGTAAGTGATACTTCATACAACCCCACTTCATCTATTTAATCTGAACTACCCCCTTAAATTATTATGGCAGACTTGCTGTATAAGTATCCAGCATAAGTAAGAATTAAATTGTTCACATTTGTAAATTTGAGAGGTAATCAAGAGTCACACTGTTAAAGCATCAGACGTTTTTCACATGCTTTGTGAGTCATCATAGGTCATGGTGATGGGATGTGACACATATACAGTAATTAATCAGCTATGTCAACAGTTGTTTAGTATTTCTGGAGACGCATGGCAACATACTTGAGGGTTGTCCCAGTTGTCATGGATGAAATGGATGAAACCAACCGTGAAAACCAACTCGACACATCTACAAACACTCCCTGATTCTGTCAGTTGTTCCTCAAACTGCCAAACCTCCTCCATCTCTGCACAAGTCAGCAGAGTTCACAGTTTGGGAACAACGGAAAACAGAATCAAGAAGTCATTGTTTCATGTGGAATAGCTGTAAATGATTCCCCCTCAGTTTCCTGGTGTAGAGCTGGTGCTGTTAGGTAGCCTCGGTATTTCTCGTATATAATTTGATAAAGGGAAACTCCTCTTGTCTCTTCTCTGATATAGAAGTGCCTGCATCCCGTGTCTGTTACTCCTAGTAGAAAAACACAAATGCTGTCTATAGTCTGCGGTACACGTCACAGAGGTCACCTGCTCACATCACACAAGCTGTCTGTCATTGTTGCAAGTCTTGCAGTTACAATAAAAAAATGTTAAGAAACTTAAAATGTAGTTTTAATGCTTCTTATTACAATTCAGGAGACAGAAACGATTTCTTTTCTCTGTAATTCCCTTCCCTGTGTGCAGCACCAAACAACTGATCCTATGAAGGACTATTGTACATGTATGCAAAGTCCTGCACTCGGGGTCCAGTTTGTGAGGTACACCAAGCTAAAGCCAGTCTAATACAACAGTCCTGCAATTTTCCTCAGCATTGTTTTCAAGAGGTGTTCCAGGTGGCTTGTGGTGCTGTGATGCTGTTACTAGCAGGAGTTAGCAGTTACTCTGGTGATATATTGCCCCAATTTGTTTAATGATAATAATTTTGTCGTTACACATTGATAAGAATGTGTTTTCTGAAAAAAGAAGTCACATGAAACCTACAAGTGATTTCTTGCCTTTTAGAGGATCTCCAATCACTGTCGGCTGTATCTGTCTGTTTCTCTTTTTCGAAAGATACAGTATACAGTACAGATGAAGTAACTTTCCGATCTCTCAGGGAACTAAGCTTGATGTATTGAACTTCCGTCAGTGTGATCACACTTTGGATACAACTGATCAGAATTCTGAAACTGCCCCCTTACAAAAATGATGTCTATCCATGATGTGCGTTTGTACTGCTGCAGGATAATGACCACAAACACACCTCAAAGGAGAACTTTAAAGGAAAACTATGTAGTTTAAGGGAGGAAATGTTAACGAGAAGAGAAATATCTTCACTGGCTGATTTTTTTTTTCTGCCTAAACAAACTAAATGAACAAACTCTCTTTGTTTTCATGACTGAATAAACTGAATAAATAAACTGACCTTGAAGGACAACACAATTTATACTGTTTTACTTTGTTTATATGTGGCGGACCCTGCCACCTTTCTAGCTTCAGACAGCTTGTTTATTCACTTTTTTGATGTTTTGATTGATAGCAGCCCTGTTTTTCGACCAATCTTGCCCATTTGTTAAATAAATGTGTATCAAATTCCCTCAACACTGTATACCCAATTTGGTGTTTTTTGAATCAACTTTGAAAAAGCAGTCACTATACTGTTCTTCAGTTTATGCTAATAGGCACAAAGGACAAGGACATTACATTAAGGATCCAAGAGTTTATTTTGTAGAGCGACTACAATTGGACTTGTGTGTCTAATTTCAAATTAATCAAACTTACTGGGTTTATTTGAGAAATGTTTCCAAAATTGATTCTTGTTTTGTTGATTATAGCGCTACCATGTGGCAGAAATGGTTCATATTTCCTTATTGTGCCAGATTTGATATTTCCAGCTCATTCCAGCTCACAGCAATGTGAGCTGCTGCGTGAGACAGATAATAATAATAATAATAATAATAATAATAATAATAATAATAATAATAATAATAATAAATAAATAAATAAAAATAAATTGGCACTTGTATGGAAGTAGTGGTAGACTTTTTTAGCCCACCATACATTTATGGCAGCCTGAGGGTGCAGTTCTTCAGTCATCCTGTGGAGGGCAGCAACCCAGTATGTACATCTAAACCAGCGGAACTTGCACAAGAAGAAGTGAGAGGATCGCATCAACCATCTTCTGTGACCACAACACATCGGAGCCTGAGGAGCAGCAGTCATCTGGCCTCACCTTACATTGAGAAGAATAAACATCGGCCATCATGGGAGCGGTTCTGGGACTGTGCTCCATGGCGAGCTGGGTAAGTAGCCTTTACGTGGACGGTGCTCACAGTGTGTGTGTCTGTCTGTGTGTGTGCGAGTGTCTGCTTCGACTTAACAAACGCGGTCATGACTGCGCAATAACACAAAGCAGCAGGCCGCCGGGCTGAGAGACTGTGGCGCAGACAGACGTAAACAACAGAGCTGCTTAGTGTTCGCTTAGCGGCTGTTTTTCATCGTCTTACAACGGGTTTAGTGAAGAATTTGAATAGATACTGGTGTCATGTAATGGCGGAAGAAACCTCTGACTACATGACGGCTGCCTTTTGTCTGGACACCAGCTAACCTCAATAACCACAGACAGACAGACAGACAGACGGACAGACTCCATGTAGCCGCTGTTGTTGATGACGTAGTTAGTCCTGACAAATGTGTACGGACGGCAGCCTACAACATGTATGTATGTATATGTGTGTGTGTGTGTGTGTGTGTGTGTGTGTGTCCATGTATGTGTATGAAATATGTGTGTGTGTGTGTGTGTGTGTGTATGAGAGAGAGAGGGGGCTCCCCGCTCCATGTTTTTGATGATTGTAAACATGTAGCTGAAGATGACGTCAGCAGCGACAGCACCGCATGTCATGTAAACAGGGACAGAAATACACGAGCCGCAGTCAGCAGGCTGCTCTTATTGCGACATAAGACGGCATGCTGGCAAACAGACAGCAGCACATCCACTCAGAGAGAGCATCAACATCCACTCAGGCCCAGGCTGCCCGGATCAGCCTGCAGAGCCAAGTGTGTGTGCGAGGAAGTTTTAAGTTCCCCTTCAATCTACTGAAACGCTGTTCCAAGAACAGTTTACAGGGATACACAGTCAACACAACAAACAAGGACACCGAAGCTTAACTAAGATAAAAATAAACTGAGTTAGGTAACATTATTTTTACAGGTCTACAGATTCCATGGTAAGCAGGTGGTAAAAAAGACCACAATAATTACTTCAAAATGTATTGAAAATTAGCCCAATATGATAAAATATCATATTATTATTGTTATTCTCATATATTGTTCCGCTATTCTGCTAAAGAAGCTGGTAATCTCTTAAATATATTTTCAGGAAACTTCCAACTAGTCTCTGTCTAACATCTGCAGTTCGGTCAACTGAAGTATGTTTTCTTTTTTTCTTTTTCTTCTTTCACAATTTACATTCTCATCATTTATTTTCACTTCAGTCCAACTTTGGAGCAATTACCCGAATTGTCGATATAGTTAGCCACTGTTCATTGGTAATTACCAGCAAATACAAGTTCAAAATTAAGAATTATGTGACTGATTTCCCATTTTAAAACTTTCATTCCCTTATTGTGTAATTGAGGTCCAGTAACACTGTCTTCACCCTCTCAAGTTTAATGTCACTCTTTATATTTTGAGATAACAGTACATTAAAAAGGATTGATTGTTGAATTGATGAGAATGTAAACGGCTATAAAAGGTACTTCAGTTTACTGACCTGCACGAGTTAAGCAGAAACCAGTTGGAAGTTTCTTGGAAGTGTATCAAAGAAATTACCAGCTTCTAAGTACTTTATCATAGGCAAGTGGACTATGAACTGAAGAAGCCTCTGCGATGAGAGGTGAAACGTCTTCAAGAAACTATACAAATCCAGTTGCCTACGATGTAGCACTTGGTATTACCATGACCTGAATGACTGAGAACCTTCATCAGAATTTACCAGCTGTTTATTAACTGCTTATGCTGCTGACATCTTCGATGCATTTTGAGGTAATTATTTTTGGAATTAAATATGTGCCAAGAAGAATCTAATAAAATGTATTCAATATCAAATAAAGATAAGAATTTGAGAGAAAATAAATCAGTGACAGCTCAGTGCAACCCATCAGGGTACTATGCCCTTGGGTCACGTCCCCGCCCCCTTGAGCGTGAAAACAATCCTTCCAATTTGAATGGCGGTCAATACAAATTCTGAAGACTTAAATACTATGGTCAGTCGTTACACAGAAAAAATTACAGAAATCAGGTTGATGAGCGTCCTTTCGGTCTGCCTCCATCAAAGTGGATGAACGGCCCCACCGAGTGGCTGGAGGTGTCACATCCTGACATATAAACTATGTGGTCATTTGGGGACAATGTCAAAGACATTTCAAACACAGTATTTAGTTATTACCACGTACTTACCATGACATTTCTAGACCTATAAAATTCGTGTCGTTAGGTTTACTTCACATTGACTCCACAATGAGTAACATTGACTAACACAGGTGACTGTTGCTCAGGAGGTAGAGTGGTCGTAGAGGGTCAGTGGTCCAATGTCTGTCTGTCTGCCTGCCTGTCTGTCTGTCTGTCTAGTAGTAACATTAATGACTAAGTTGTTAATACTAATTCTGGTGTGTGTATGTAGATCCCGTGCCTGTGCGGCAGCGCCCCCTGCCTGCTGTGTCGATGCTGTCCCAGTGGAAATAACTCCACAGTGACTCGTCTCATCTACGCCTTCTTCCTGCTGCTGGGAGTGGGTATCGCCTGTATTATGTTGATGCCCGGCATGGAGGGGCAGCTTAAGAAGGTATGTAGGATTCCTTATATAACATACATGCAATATACCAAGTGGTCAGTGAATTATTACTGCACAGGACACAACGACATGAGAACGACTGTATGGTCTGGATCTCTCCTGTGAAATTTCACATTATTACTGCTGATCAGAGATGTGGACTCAATTCACTGCTTGATTACTTGAGACTTGACAGAAAATAGATGACTTTGAGGCTCAACTTGGAAGTTAAAGACTCATGACTTGACTAAACTTGAGACATGACGACTCTACAGACTCATCTGTGTTCATTTAATGTTTTCAGTTTAGTTTTTGGGGTATTTTAGTCAGGATTTCTGTTTAAAAGTGATGGGGAGGGAATCATTTTTGATTGAGAAGAAAATAGGGAATACAGACACAAAAAGTTATGTTATAAATGCATAAGTTTTCTTGTCAGATTACATTTATTTCACTGATTGTCAATAATTAGAATACAACACAATTAGAACACATTCAATTAATTATTAGAACAAGTGAGATAAATTGGCACATAAAATCATTATTAGGCAGATACTTATACCTTGTCTTTCCCTTTATAAAGACCAGATACTGTAGGACAGACTGCAGTATCCTGAGGGGGGAAGTGACTTGACTTGGGACTTGGAACAAATAACTTCACATCTGCTGTTTGGTCCAAGAACCACCAGTGCTGGAACCATGTTCTATTTGCTTTTTTATTGCTACACGTGGAGGTTAATTACATTGCTGTGGAAGTTGTAGTAAATGGCAGAGATAATAATTTATTTTTTATTATACGTGTTCATTTCTGAACCCTGTGTTCATGTAGCTTTGTCTTAGAAGCCAAAAGTTTGCTTGATAGAAATCAGAGTATATCAGTCTTAACTGAGCACAAAAATGAAGGCAAACATTTGTTTCAGAACTGCTAGCACGTCAAACACTTTTCGTCCACATCCAGTCTTGTGCTGAAGTTGCTGATGAATCGTCTGGATTCTTTAGTTATATTTATATAGAGTGGTGTAGCGATGAAGTGTTTTTGTAGCTAACCCCAAAGTTAGCATGGCCCCGGTTCCCTCTGTGGGATTACTGAATTGGCTTTTGGATTATTACAGAAAATAATCTCTGTGACAAACACAAGTTTCCGACACTAACACATTTTGTTCAGCGAGATTATCTTCAGCACTTTTGTGGTTTTCATACAGTAAATTAAACCTCTAGCAGTAAGAAGCTAATGTTAGGCTATAAATAGACTACATCACGGTCACATGACTTAAACGTCCCACCACTAAGCTTTTTACTATACAGGTTTTCTATAAACTGATCAAGGTTCAAGTTGTAAAGTTATAGTTCATAACTAAAGTCGGCCTGTAAAGATGGACTAATGAGTAGATGAGTCTCTGTGTTCGCTGTGATGACGTTTAATGTCCCCGACAACCTCTTTATACTCATTTAGACACTTTTTAAGAAATGTAAGAGCTTTATGATTAAACTGTGGGACATTTAATTAATTATTTTATGTCGTCGAACAAAACGTGTAAATATCTCCAGCCTGTGGTAACCACACCCCTTGTCTCACACATTTAACTGAAAACACATTAAAAAAACACACAGACTTTGAGATGAGGGAACCGGACGTGCTAACATGCTAACATATTTTAGGGCTACAGACTACAACACTCTATTTGTTTAGGTTTCTTTTTCTTATTTATCATTCTGTTTATTATTTCCTCCTGCCCCTAGCCCAATGTTGATGCTACAATGCTACATCTGCAGCAAAAACCATTACTTTCCAGACTTCTGTCATAACACCGCTGCAGTCAGAGTGCCTGTTGTTCTGGTCCTCTGCCCTCAAGTAGCACTGGGATTTGATAGTAGTGATGGCACTATGCATTAAAACAATCTGATGTGTGACGTTCTGTAGATGTTTCATTTATATTCGTGCATCAGTTTTTTAGAAATGAAATCAAAGATCATTGAAGTATTTCAGAGTCATCAGCGAGACACCGAGTCAGTTTGGGTTTTAGTGAAGGATTTAACTAGTTTTCCTGGTTAAAATTGTTAAGCTGCATCCAAATGTCGGGACTTCACCGACCTTTAGACTGCAGGATTTGCAGGCACGTTGGTGGGAAGTCACACAATTCATCCAGTCCACAAGGGCCCTTTGTGAAGGACGTCAACAGGACGTTCCGCAGACTTCCAGAGAGTCTGCTGGGGGGCGCTGACCTTACCAGACTTCGCTGCTTTATTCACTCTCATTCATTCTCATATAAGGTGATTCTCTTGTTTCCTGCTGCTGTGTCACGGCTTCTGTTCTGTGTGCCGCTGTAGATTCCAGGTTTCTGTGAAGGAGGGATGGGCACGTCCATTCCCGGCGTGGAGGGTCACGTGAACTGCGACGTGCTGGTTGGCTACAAGGCCGTGTACCGCGTCTGCTTTGGCATGGCCATGTTCTTCCTGCTCTTCTCTCTGCTCATGATCAAAGTGAAGAGTAGCCAGGACCCCCGAGCTGCTCTGCACAACGGGTGAGTCAGAATCCACACAACCTCCCGCCCGGGATACACTGCCGCTTTCTTGATTTTTGTTAGAGGCTGATGTAAGAACTGATGGTTGCCAGGGAACTCTTTCAGACTTTTTAGATTTTTTTTTGTGCTTTATCGCAGGTTTTGGTTCTTCAAGTTTGCCGCAGCCGCTGCCATTACTATCGGATCATTTTTCATCACAGAAGGTCCCTTCACCACCGGTAACTATTCCTCTCCATTCTTGTATATACATTTATGTACAAAAACTACATATATATATAATATTCAATAAAGAAATTTGAAAAAGATCTCTTCAGTTCATCTGAATACGCAAATCTCTATAGAGTGGCGAAGTCCCGCCCCTTCCGGTGGACCCCATGGGACCTTTCGGATCATAAAATATACATGGGATTGAATGGACAGAAAGTCATTATTTTCTGGTCCCAGTCGTTATATGCCTAGGATTACACAAATGTTGTTTGTGGGTTTAAATTATATTTTTTCACGTCAAAAGTTCGACAGTTTATTGTGCAATTGTTCAGTTAAAGGCTGCAGAGAAAACACAATGAGAAAGACTACATGTTGCGTACTGTGACGTCACGTCATCAACCTTTCCCTCCGCTGGCGAAGTCCCTGTATTTCAAGATGCCGGTGTGTTTTGTTCCAGAATGTGCTCATTCGAGCAGGAACAGCTGTTCTTTCTTTCGGTTCCCTTCAGATGATCCCCTTGGAAAAAGGCAGTGAAGCGGAGCAGAGAGATCAATTCAAACGGGACCAGAAAATATTTTTTATCTCTCCATTGACTCTCGTTCATAATAATTCGCGTCTGAGGTCCCATGCACCGGAAACAGAAGGGCGGGACTTCGCCACTCTATATGTGTGTCTTCATTCTGTTTTTTAAATCACTTTTCTATGGCAGTAATAAGGTCCTCAGTGTCGTAGATTCTGGCGGTACGGACTCCTGCAGATACTGTGACGGTGGAGTAAAGTACCCTGTGTGTGTGTGTTCCACAGTGTGGTTCTATGCCGGCATGGCTGGAGCCTTCTGCTTCATCCTCATCCAGCTGGTTTTGCTCATTGACTTCGCCCATTCCTGGAATGAGTCCTGGGTGGAGAAGATGGAGGAAGGCAATTCTCGCTGCTGGTACGCAGGTATGGTGACAGCGTTCCTACGAGGCTAAACATACGGACGGAAACTCGATGAATAACAGTCTGAGAAGAGCTGTTTCATCTAACAGTGATGAATTTAAACAATACCTAAAATGTTTTTAAAAGGACTGTGTAGCATCAGTGTAACATCAAGCAAAAATGAGTCATCATAGGCAAGTCAATGTTAGCAGATCTTCAAGATGTGCAGGCAGATGTATAATGAAGTCGTGTTGTGTGTCCACAGCCCTGCTGTCGGTCACAGCGCTGAACTACTTGCTGTCTCTGGTGTCTCTGGTCCTGTTCTACGTCTACTACACCCACTCCGATGGTTGCACCGAGAACAAGGTCTTCATCAGCATCAACATGCTGCTCTGTGTCGGCGCCTCCGTGCTGTCCATCCTGCCTCAGATCCAGGTTCACACCGCTTCTCTTTTCCGTTTATGTTTGAGCAGGAATGTGTATGACTCAGCTGGAGACAGGGAGATAAACCATGGGTGGCCTTATTTATGGACTGTAATTAACATAAACCTAAGAAACTATGACATTATCACTGGAGATGCACCGATTGGACATTTCTTGGCCAATTCTGCTTTCTTTAAAAAAAATGTATGTCTGAGTGAGTTAGTTGAGCGACCTGTTACCAAATTTACTTTGACTTTTACTGTGAAGGGTAAATACAGAAGCCAGTCCCTGTCCATTCAGTCGGTGCATCTCTAATTTTTCACTTTTTTAATATTTCAGTCTGAAGGTCTGAAGCTTTAGAAAGCTGCTGATGTACATATGTGGTTCAAAATCACATTGAGCTGGCCGTATGAGGCCATTTGTGATGTTAAAGCACATAGAGTCTTACTCATGCCTGCTGCTCTCTGTGTGCAGGAGTCCCAGCCCAGGTCCGGCCTGCTGCAGTCCTCCCTGGTGACCCTTTACACCATGTACCTCACCTGGTCTGCCATGACCAATGAACCTGGTAAGATGCCATTCACATCTTTATACTGTACACAGGAGAGCTTGTATGCATCTCTAGTTCCCAATGACACGAGCAATCTGTGCTGAGCTCTTAGTTTTGATTGTCGGGGCCCCAAAACCTAAACGCAGCCTTCAGTAACCCATCAGTGATGTACATGTAATGAAGAGTGAGTGCAGGTCAGCAGTGAGTAACTGTTTTCTCGTGTCTCACAGACAGGAAATGTAACCCAAGCCTTCTGGGTATTATCGGGCTGAACAGCACCACACCTGCAGGTCAGGAGCACGTGGTTCAGTGGTGGGATGCCCAGGGGATTGTGGGATTGATCCTCTTCCTCATGTGTGTCCTCTACTCCAGGTGAGGAAGTCTTTTTAAGTATCTCTGTAGTAGATTATTAACAGTACAGAGCAGCCTGCAGGGTGCTTAATATGACTCTTTGTCTCTTGTGTTGTTTGACGAGACAGTTAATAACAGCTCTGTCTTCTCTCTGTTCCCCTGTTTGTCCACCAGCATTCGTAATTCGTCCAACGCCCAGGTGAACAAGCTGACCCTGACCAGCGACGAGTCGGCTCTGATCGAGGACGGGCCTCAGAGCGACAGCTTCGAGGAGGGCGGCGGCCCCAACAGAGCCGTGGACAACGAGAAGGAGGCCGTCACCTACTCCTACTCCTTCTTCCACTTCATGCTGTTCTTGGCGTCGCTCTACATCATGATGACGCTCACCAACTGGTACAGGTAGGCCTCGCTCCGCAGAGGAGCCGCTGTTTGTACATCACAGAATCACAGAAGTGATCCAGTTAAGGGGTTAACATAAAGAAGAAGAAGAAAAAGATGAGCAAACAGGAGGAAGTAGTGC
Source organism: Lagodon rhomboides (assembly GCA_039737535.1). Taxonomy (NCBI): domain Eukaryota; kingdom Metazoa; phylum Chordata; class Actinopteri; order Spariformes; family Sparidae; genus Lagodon; species Lagodon rhomboides. Next base: position 5,312,772 of record CM077798.1, on the reverse strand, counting down.
ATTTTTGTTATATGAGTATTTGGGGTAGCAGGTGGTGAGTGGCGTGTGGGACTGTGTCAAAATAGACTTGTGTGTGTTTATGGTAATGAAGGAACAGGTCACCCAGTGCAAGGTGACTCACTGATGTGTTTTAATAGACTGTGGAAGACAAAGAAGCTTCATGGCACAGAGGAACACTGGAGCATCCACCACATTTACCATCAAGTTTTCTTCTAAGCACCAGTTGACTGCGTATAAATATGGAGACGCATAACGAGTGATTTTTTTTATCTTCATGTCATGCACATAGAGTGCCCAACCCTAATGGGTTTACAAGACACCAAAAGTACAGCTGCAGGGGTCGAACTGTTCATTTCATTCCGAATTACAAATTATTTTGCCGCTCCGTCTGAAACAAAACATTCTGCTTCCTCTCCCGAGCTTTACAGAGAATTCTGCAACAGAAAAGTTTCCCTTCCTGAAGCACAGCTCACGTTTTTTATAATCATCCAACCAAAACAAATCAGCATAAAAGGAGGACATTTTATTAAAAAGTACATCTCTAACATCGTCATTAAGGGTGTCACGATTTCGATTTTTAATTGGAATCGACCGAAAATAAGGCACAATCTCGAACTTCGAATTAAAAAAAAGAATCGTTAATGCTGCCTTGCCCCCTCGCCCCCTCATGTCTGGTTGGCTTGTCAGACGGAAAAAAAACACACCTGTTGAAGTGCTGCGAGTCAACCTCCTCTAACTTAGCTACTAGCTAAGCCAGTAGCTATTAGCTACAGCCAGTCAAACGATAGCATGGTGTTACACCATTCCTGTTCGGCTCCCGGACCGTGGTCGGGAAGCACAGGGGAGATGATTTCCTCCAGGGCCGAAGTTTCTGTTTCCCTTCGGGGTGAACCCCCTTTCACGTGTTAAGCTGGTCGGGAAATAAGACCAGGGAGCTTTGCTGTATCTTGAGGAGCCGTCGCCTTTATTCACAGCCAAACTGCAGCCTATATTGTACACTTTATTGCTGTCGCTACTACTGCGACTCCTTTCGCTTCTCCTTCCTCTATCAATCATTCACTGTCCGCACGGACACACGCTCCCTCACTCTCGCTCGCCCACTCACACCTTACGCACACACACCTCACGCGCCGCCCTATTCCTGAAAGGGGCTACGCCACTCTTGCAACAATTATCTGTGTGGTAAATGTTCAACTGTTTGGAAATAGTTTGTTAAGACACTTAATTGTTCAGAGAAGACTATGGACATGGCTGATTTATTTTTTTGTTTGTTTTGTTGTGAACTTGAATGTCATCTTCTGTGAAGAAGACTGCAGTTACAAAAGAGAAACTAGATGGCAGGTTAATTTGTTTAAGTTTCTAATTGACTGAAGGTATAAATTATTGTTAATATGTTATTAATAAATGTTTTAAATGTTTTAAATTTGACAATGTAGTGTGGTTCATTGTGAACAAAGTTCAGATATTATATTGCATACAAGTCTAGTCTGAAATGGCATAGCAACCTGTGCTTTAAAAAAATCCATGTAAAAATCGAGAATCGAATCAAACCGTGACCTTAGAATCGAAAATGTAATCGAATCGAGGATTTGGAGAATTGTGACACCCCTAATCGTCACAGACATGACAGCGAAACAAGAATGTACCTCATTCTCAATTTCACCTCACTCACACAATAAACAAAGTCTGTCCTCCTCTGGAGTGGCATTATACCTGCCTAGTTTTTTTTTCAAAATCATGATTGGAAGTTGGAACTGAGTAGAATTCTGTCAGCTGACGCGTGTCTCTGTTGTCTCTCCTCCCTGCAGCCCCGACTCCAACTACGAGGCCATGACCAGCAAGTGGCCGTCGGTGTGGGTGAAGATCTCCTCCAGCTGGATCTGCATCGCCCTGTACGTGTGGACGCTGGTGGCTCCGCTGGTCCTGGTCAACAGAGACTTTGACTGAAGCGCCCGTCGTCCCCTCGGCTCACCCACTCATTAACGCTCTGCTTCACCCGTGTTATGTTTCATCAGTCAGTAAAACATTAGATGGCTAACCCTGCATCGTTTAGTGCTGGAGGGGCCAGGGCTGCGCTCAGATCGGCTGGAACGCTTCAGGACTGTTTGGTGTTGGTTGTCTGTAGTCTGTTGGAGCTCCCTCACTGCAGGGATGATGAAGAGAGAGCTAACAACTGTCCCGTCCCAGCTCTGACGGCAGCCCCGGTCCCTTCTGGTGTAATATTGTGACTCCTCAGCAGCCTGTTGTCGTGGTTCCCCATGCCAGTGTCATTGTAAATATCCTGTGTTTTACCCTCGTGGATGGTTTTCTTTTCTTTCTATAAAGACGGAGCTGCATGCTGTTCCTTTCAAACTTGATGTGACATTAACAGTAGCTGTATCTTAAGACTTTCTGAGGATGAAGATGGCTCAGATGGGCAGCAGCAGCGTAAACCTGACTGTAGTATTACATTATGACAATGCTGTTACTTGTAAGATAAGGGAGAAAATGCTTCGATCTGAACTGTGTGTGGCAGGACTCCAGCCGTGGCGCTGACAGGTGAGCGCAGCAGAGCGACTCGGGTGTTATTCGCTAACTTGTACCGTCACCAGGCGTGAGCAGTGCTGCGTAGCGGCGCGGGTGGTGTTCTAGTTATCTGCTATCATGTGTTCACTCTGGAGCTCGCACACACACTCACAGCACATACACACAACAAAGGCATTCCTGTTTTTGTTGCTTCTGATTTGCGTTGAGTTACGACTTCAAATGTACAATTGAAATTGATTGTTTGAGAACTTCTAGATAAATTATTTGGTATTGTTTTAGCGTTAGCATGTAGTTTCTCACAGACTCGGCAGACATGTTGTGGCTAGACGTTTGCTCTCACCTGTGTCTCACCTGCGCTTTCATTCTCGTATGATTTTTCTTGACATGTAAAAGTATATTGTAAATCGTTTAATAAAACTGACCCAAAAAAAATGAAAAACCTTTGCTGTGTGTCCTGTGGATTATTGTCGTTGGTTATGCCAGGCATGTTTCACAAAGGTGGCAGATGTGTCCTAATATTCACTTTGCACTGATTAAAACATGAAAGTATCAGTGGAACTCCAAAACTTGGTCATCATTTTGATCTCAACTGTAAAGTTATGTGACTGTAGCATCACTGTTGTGATGCTATGCTGACAAAAACCTGCCAACAAACGGACACAAACGACGGAAGCCCAGAGAGGCCATGTGAGAATTCTTTTTTCTGGTGATCAGTTTTCTAAGTCTGATGTAAACGATTTTCTCTCCTGTGTTTATGACTTGTGATCTGGTAGAAAAAAATCTACAACTGAGTGAATTTTTTTTTACTTCTGATTACATTAGATTAGATTCTGCTCAGTTTCACACATACGTACGGAAGCGTATTGCTGCAATGCCGAGAAAAAAAGGGGGCTCAGTATCACGTAATTGCGTGATAAGTTTATTGTTATAACAATATCTTTTTCACGTTATAATGTGAAACTATCACATTATTTCAAGATATGACATTTTCACGTTATAACGTGAAAACACCTTGTCACGAAATAACGTGAAAGTGTGGTTTTACGTTATTTCAAAATAAGATTCACGTCATAACATTCTACGCTTCTTCCACTGTGAACTGGCATGTATTCCAGTGAGCTCGTAGGTCGTTATGAATCAAAATGTGGATTCTCCACGTGACCTTGCTCCTTGCGAAGCAGACAGTCTTCTGGCACACCACGAACTCGAAGAAATCTCGACAGTGGAGAATCCACAGTTTGATTCATATCGACGTACGAGCTCACTGGAATACATGCCAGTTCACAGTGGAAGAAGCGTAGAATGTTATGACGTGAATCTTATTTTGAAATAACGTAAAACCACACTTTCACGTTATTTCGTGACAAGGTGTTTCACGTTATAACGTGAAAATGTCATATCTTGAAATAACGTGATAGTTTCACGTTATAACGTGAAAGAGATATTGTTATAACAATAAACTTATCACGCAATTACGTGATACTGAGCCCCCTTTTTTTCTCAGTGTGGCAGCAATACGCTTTCGTACACAAGTGATAAACACAGGGGAGGAAATCATTCACACTGGATCACCTGAAAAATAAAATCTCACTTGCCCCTCTGTGGCTTCTGTAACCGACGGATGATATAACACACATATAAACTGGCAAATGAATCAAAATCACTTCTGTGTTAGTCCCCGCTACAGAAGTTGTGTCCAGGACCACATTTTGCCATGATGACACACACACACAAACTTTACCAGTTGACCTCAATAAAAATCAAGTTCAGTAATTTCATTATTTTTGTTATTAAATTTTTTTTATGCTCAGTTTAGTAATTTTAGTGATTTTACAGTTGGCTTAATATTACACAGCATAATAATACAGGACTACAGAGTGCACAGACTGGCACATAAAAAGCAATACAAAGAGCACACATCATCAGAGTGTTGGTGATGTGATCACAGAGACAAAGTCGTCCCCAGCTGTCTCAACATAGCTGTGGACAATGAGGACAGTGTCTCCTGCTCTCTCCTCCACATCCCGCTGTTGAAAACTTGGGATCAACAACCACAGAGCAGAAAAAGACTGCTTGGGGTGATTCATATTATCGAGTTTCCAAAGATGTTTGCTGTTTCGGTGCACTGCTGTCATTTAAGACTATTACAGTGTTTGGTAATCTGTCAAATATCCTGCCTCCGTTTCATGTCTTTGTCACAAGTGTTTGATAAGCACATCAGAGGGATCACTGCAAAAAATGTTTGTATATTGATACTGGAATTTTTTACCTCCTAATATCGGTATCGGCACTGGCACTAAAAACATCAGTCAGGATCTGATATAAAGCTCCACGGTTAAATATGTTCAGGCATATTCACTTTACTGTAACAATGAGAGAATATTGAACATGAATGTCTTGTGTCTGGTATCCTACCAGGGCTGCAACAAGTTGACATGTTTTGAGCTTCATTGCAAAGTCAGAAGGATGATCAGCACAGAGAGAACGCTGACCTGTTCAGAATGGACCTAGCTCCTGCTGGTTTCTACAATCTTACCAGTTCAGAACAATAAATCACTGTATTTGATTTGAAGGCAGGATTACGCTTTCACAGACATGAACTGATTTGTGTTCATTCCCACTACTTATTCCCACTCAGATCTTCATCATCAGTGATGATTGAGGAGGAATTCAGACTCCTGTGCTTACTCTCTTCTGACGATCTGGATGTAAGTCCTGTTGTTACCAGCCAAATCTGGCTGCCCTCTCTCTTTCTAACTGATGACTCGTGTCACTGTGGAGACGTAGCTCTTCTCCAACATTTGGGATTACTCTACAGACGTCCACAACACGCTGTTTGACCTCTGTAGCTTCTTTCCGCGATACACCTGACAGCCTCAGGTTCCATCTCCTGTTATAGTGTTCAGTCTCATTCGTTTTGTCCTCCAGGACTGCTGCTCTCTTCTGATAGTCAACACTGGCTTGCCTGACTGTCTTCATGTCTTGCACTTCTTTGTAAAGAAACTCAGATGACACCTTTCAAAACCAAGCCTCACAAAACTGTCTTTCAACTTGGAGTAAGCAGTCTCGGTTTTTGCTGACGTTTTAACTGGTGTAGACCTACATTGAGCTGAATCAGGGAGTGGAGTAACCTCCGGGTTGAGGTTAGATATGAGTGCATGTCTTCTGCTTTCACAGCTTCCACGATGCCCCCACATATGATGTTTCTGAATTAAAAAGATCATTGTTTCAACTCGAGAAAGTGACAGTTTGTCATAAAACCAATTAATTGTAAGACTAAAAAGACTACACAGCCAACAGTCCCATCAGTGACTAAAACATTGTAGAGCTGCTCCTGTATGTTAGAAGCTCACAGAACTGACCAACTCTCCTTTCACATAACTGCAGTTGTCAATATGAGCAGATTTATTGTGATTTTCAGCTTTTTCACTACTTCTTCTGAGCCCAGTTGGCTCCATGTTGGTGTTGGTGACGATGTGTTGAGTGAGATGATGTAGTTCACTGAGTGCTTTAACAAAAACGACATGATATTTTACTTTCTTCTCTACAACAAACTGTGATTTTATCGACTTTTAAACGTCTCTCTCCTCTGACTACTGTACAAATGTTTTCTGAAATAAGGTCCCATGAGGTCCGCTGGAAGGGTCGTGACTTCGACTCTCTATAGACTACAAAATGCCAAATTTCTGTCGAGAATAACTCTACCATCCAATGACAAGTTGGATATTAGCGGTAACACTTCATTTTACATATCCAGAATTGAATAGTAAGCAAGTGGTCATTACCAAGGACCATATCTGAAATGCATTTGAAATGAAAAAAAAATATATTCTGCTGTTTTCCAACAAGCAGTTGAAGCCGTTTGCATCTGAACTTCTAACTAGTTTCTGTCTAAATTCTCCTCATCAGGCCACTTAATTGAAGTGATTTGTTGAAGTTTTTAACCGTTTATATTTTGACCAATATCATCTCTTCAGCAGATCAGTCCAGTCTGTTTTTGGCTTTTAGTTAAACACCATAAATTGCTGATTACCAACAAACACAATTTTATATAAGAATCATGTGACTATTTTAAAAGCTCTATTACTTATTGCCTATAGAGGCCAAATAATACTGTCTTCACCCCACTCAAGGTAAATGTCACTCTTTTCCGGATAATGACAAGTGAAGTTTTTTTTTTTTTTGAAACATGATGATTTCAATGTGGGCCCCCGCAGTGTGGCTGAATCACCTGTTGGAAAAATCAGTTTTTCTAAACTTCCTCGAAATAATAAGAACATTCGTGCCTTGTTTTCAGAAATTGCATCTTTTCCAAATGTTATGTTTTATTGGAGCCGATTTGTAAACAACATTGACTGGAAAAAAGTTTGGATGATTCCTCACAGATACCTGATAGTAAACAAGGTGAAAGAAGTGTCGTACAAAATAATTCACAGATATTACCCTGCTACTCATTACATGGTTAAATTTAAAAGAGACACTCAATACAAACTGTTCTTTTTGTGAAGACCACCCCGAAACTGTTTTGCACCTCTTTTGGTATTGCTTACACACCAGAACATTTTGGCAAAACTTCAGCAGATTCGTCATTGACCATATTTATAAAGATTTTACCTGATTGTGGGAGAATGTGGTATTTTGCTTTTATAGGAGTCAAAGTAAAGAAAATATGTACTTCATAATAAATTTATTAATTATGTTGGCAAAATTCCACATTCATAAATGTAAATACAACAGTAAAAAAACTTTTTTTTTTTTTTTTTTTTTTTACCATTTTCCATGAAGTTGTACAATATATTAATTTGATTCCTGGCTCTAACAGCAAAAAAGCGGTTAAAACTGTCAACATATGGTCCTCTTTCTCTTTTTAATAACATAAAACTTCCCCTGGCAAAGCTTTTTTTCTCCTTGTTTGTATTTTATATGTTCGTTCGCTATTACATGTATATATTTCTGTAAGTCGCATCTGAATTTTAAACCCCTTTTTGCACTAAAGATGACTTTGAAATTAAAAAGAAAATAATAAAATGATTTCAATGTGGGCAAACCTGCCAACTTACTAAGACATATCACACCAGCAGAGGCAGTAACGATGCCAATTTCCGTCAGAGACCGAAGAAGAAGAAGAAGCAGCGGCGTCACCCTTACGTCGTCCAATCAGCGCGCTACGTGTACTACGCTGAGGGTCAGGGGTTGCCAAGCAGACAGGAAGATGGCGGCAGGCGGACTGAGCTACAAGCAACGCCGACACTGATTCAGCAGGCAGCTAATACAGAAGATTAAAGCTCCTGTACGACCAACTCTGAGCGCTTTCCCTGCACACCTTACTTCCAAGAAGTAAGGGGACTCATGGCGCTGCTGTACGGCTTGTTATGGCGGTTTCTGCTGCTTTTGGTCCACGTCAATAGAGCGCTCGTCTCCTGGCTCCGTGTCCGGCTACGGAGCTGGAAGGGCCGGCTGTGGGAGCGGGCAGTGGCCGCTCTGCTCCTGCCTCTGGCTCTGGCTGGGTTCCCGGACCAGCAGAAGAAGTTGAACCGTAACCCCGACGCTAACGCTAACCCGGTGACCGGAAAGCGCACTGCCAACCGCCGGTCGCGGTGGCTGTCCGACGGCAGATCTCTGGAGAAGCTGCCGGTACACATCGGCCTGTTGGTGGCGGAGGAAGAGCTCAGCTATACGGACATCGCAAACCTGGTGGTCTGGTGTATGGCTGTCGGAATATCCTATGTCAGCGTGTATGATCATCACGGTAATCATTTTACACTTAACCTTTCTAAAGTAATGTAAAACTGATGTTGTTTCTGCTGCTGACTACTTAAACATGCTCCCACAGAGGGGCTCTTTAACAAGAACTATTTCAGATTCAGAGGGGAAAACAAATGAAACAAGACTTGGGTTGTTAAATCAGAAAAAAAAACTATATTTATAGCAGGGAGCAGCAGACAGAAACTGTCCTCAAGTCCGTGAGTTCATTTGGGTTTCAAAGTAAGTCCTCCTCTGAACGTCCAGCTGAGTCCAGCAGTGATCACACACGGGCTCGCTGCCAACGAACACTGATCTTTAAGGTGAAGTTTATAGAATGAATTGCACAATTGTTTTCTCAGCTTATCGTAGATAAGAGAACCCCTTTGTGTTTGTATTTATTTGATTTAATATGTCTATTTGACTTTCATAAATCGGAACATTATTTATACAAGTAGAAAAATGATCTTCCCTCCCACCAGGAAGATGATCCACCTCCTGTGGCTTATTTCAGTCATGTCATGTGACTGGAGAGAGGTTATATTAGTTCGTTCCACAGTACGTGGCTCAGTTGTAGCATCAGGCAGAGACTGCGCCTGGTCAAATCTGAAAACCTTGTCTGTGTGATGACCATGCACACACATGTAGGCTACATGTTCCTGGTTTAAAACACAAGCCGTGTTCTCAACAGGGATCAGTCGGTGCTGAGAGAGAGAGTAATTCCCCATGTTAAAGATCTTGATCAGAATAAATGAGATTAACTGAAGTATATCATCTGATCAGATGTAAACCTGTTTATTGCTTCCTTTTTTTGGTGCATCTTTGTCAATTCAGTCATCAGCTCGTCTCCTCTGTATCTCTGTCCTGTTTCTGTCTACCTAAGAACTAACACTGCTCAATAAACTTTACAGTAGATTTTGATTAGAACTGATAAAAGAAAGAAACTAGATAAAGCAGAGTGATAAGCTCATATTAGTGCCAAGCTCTCAATGCTGGTTCCTCATTTCATATACTTGTTTGTCTGTTTAACTGTTTGGCTTCTTCCTCCTCCATCATCTTATAAGAATAAATAGAAACTATATTTATTTTACTCTAGATTGAATATTGTGCTCATCATCCTCTTCGTTCTCTTCCCCCAGGTATTTTCCGGAAGAACAACTCCCGTATGCTGGAGGAGATAGTAAGGCAGCAGCAAGACCTGCTGGGCGTCGAGGGATCCAAATGCAACGTGGAGTTCCTGAGCAACGGCACAGATGAACACCAGCGCCACGGTAAGGACCTGGCACAGCTGGCTCTCCTGTTCCTTCAGTCAGCGTGCAGTACACGTACTTGACTGTGTGTGCAACAGGTTTCTATGTTGAAGTTTCTAGCTGTCAGTTTCTGTGATGAAAAGATGCCCACTCTCCCAGTTACACCACCGAAAAGTCGCAACCAATGGAATTTCACTGTATGGCGCTCTGTCAAACACAGCACACATTGGTCCGTCTGTTCACTACAGCTTTACATGCACAGTGTTAGGGAATGATTGCGTGGAAAAGTAACAGCGGCAGTAAAACTTATTTTCACACTATAATGGTTAGATCTTACAATTCATCCACATTATCTGTAATATTTACATTTTAGTCGCTTTTGTCCAAAGCGACTTACAGTAATTCATACACTGATGGCGGTGGCTGCCATGCAAGGTGCCGACCAGCACGTCAGGAGCAGTCTGGGGTTCAGTTTCTTGCCCAAGGACACTTCAACATGCAGATCAGGGGAACCAGCGATCTTCAGATAACAAGGCGCTGGTTCTTCCCCTGAGCCACAGCTGCCCTCAATAACAGTTTCATTAACTCTGCTTTGGCCCATCAGCTCACTGTAAACTGAAACATCACACAGAGGAACATGCTAATCTTGTTTGTTAAGCACTGTGGTGGCTGTTGTCACAGAATGCTAAACACCAGTCCCCTTCAAGACTAGATTCTGTTTCACACGCTGTCACGACCTGAGGTGTTTTCTCTCGCTGCTTTCAGAAGAGTTGATTTGTATCGACAACGTGCCACGAAAGTGCTAAATGTAATAAGCTGGTGGACATAATGTGTCTGCATGACATCATCTCCTCAAGAGATTTTGGATTAAATGACCCAAAGCTCCTCAGATCCCTGCCCTTTAACATACGTCTGTGTCCTGAGTGGGAGAGAGGCTGCAGAATGACAGGAACATGTAAGAACAGGCTCAGTGTGGCGGATTTTCCCTGGATGGAAACTGGGACAAAGGTGTTGCATTTCTCCACGTGGTGGTAGAATAGTTTTTCAGGCCAGGACTGTGTCTTCCAGGACACAAAAAGACAGTTACTTACCTAACCAGTTAGCTCACAGAAACCCACATCCACAGGTTTCTATCTCACACTAGTTCCATATCTGAACCAGTGTCTCACGTACCTCTCAAGACACTTTGCAAGGCGTTCGGCACTTTCAGCATTCACCCATTCACACACAGCGGTGACAGAGGTTACCGTGCAGTGTGCCACCTCTTCATCAGGAGCAATAATCCTTCATACACACACTCATTTCTAGCTAAATGGAAGATCCACCAAGATTGATTTGGTTCAGCGTGTTGCAGTCAAACAGAGCTGTTGATGGGACAGGTGATTGTGAAATGACGAGGCAGAGCGCTGCTGTATAAATAGCAGTGCACCAGATCTGGCCACACCTGGCTCTTAAAGAGGATGGGAGATGACCCTGTGATTGGTTTCATTCGTTGCGCCAAAAAACAACACCCATGACTAATTAAAGCTAGGGTCTACAATGTTGTTCAGAAACACATTGTGTTATACTGGGTGAAATGGTCCTTCTGTCCTGAGAGTAGTCAATACATTATGTATTCAGAAAATAATCAGACCTCTGTGGCAGCTGCATGACTGAGAAAAAGCTGACCAATCAGTGCTATCCGGCTTGAATAGCACGGATTGGTCAGATGTCTTCATTGGTCAGATGCCTTCATGTCCCACCCTCCTCCGCGCGTTACAATGGCAGAGAAAATGCAGCCACCGTTACTTCTACCAACTCACCCCGCTAAAAAAGGCAAGGAGAAGAAAGGCTGAGGCAGAAAAGGGTGAGTCGGCTAAGTCGGCTCCCCTTCTCCCGGCTGAGTCCCACTGCCAGATGTGCGTTCAGGTTTGTGGGGGCGTGGCTTTGGACGGAGCACTGACGGGATGGGGAGGGGGGGTGGAACTTAGAGGAAATGCCACTTTGAAATCTTGCTAGCTGTCTTGCTAGCTGTCCAGGATTGTAGACCCTAGCTTTAAGAGTCTGAATACAGCCTCTTTGCTCCCAGATTATTCACTGTTTAATCAGCAAAAAGGAGTTGGACACACCCTATATGTAGCTCCTTGTGCTTTAGACTATGTGACCGTTTAAATAGGGCCCAAAATCTGTACAGAGTAAAACTCTACTGTGCTATAGAAAATGAAAAGAAAGGTCCAGCCTGATTATTACCCAAATTTACAGAAAACCAGCTAAAAACAACCTGTTGCCATCCACAGCTGCGATGTGATTATCAGAAGTTTAGCGCCTCGACAAACACTTTGAGAACGCCCTTCCTCTAGTTAGAAACCATTAAGGAGTTTCAGACGAGGGCGCATATATGTACGATGTAGATAACGTGTCGGAAACATGGTATTTGTTTGTTTCATGTATTTAAAGACGTTGCATCTCCTCATGTGTCCACACAGACCTGCCTCTTTTTCTAGTAAAGTGTAAAAAAATTTAACAGCAGCATTTCCTTTTTAAAATAATATTTTTTGCCTTTTCCATCCAGCTGATTTTATGCACAAACTGAAATTTGGAAAACAGGTGAATTAAAATGCAGCAGGTGGCGCGGGGTATTATATTTGTCTGTATTGAGTTGAGTCCAAATTACACAACATTTAGAAAATTAAAGTTGCTAATTTAATATAACTGAAGGCGGTCATCATCCCTGTCTTTTTTAGCCGGTGTCATTAATGTTGCCTCACATTTTATTTCGTGTAACCAGTGATGCTGTACCGTCGCTCAAACATGGTTTCATTGAGAAGAAACAGCTACTCTCTATTTTTATATTTAAAAATATGAGGAGTGGATGTTCTGTCTTTAAGAAAGGTGCATTAGTAACAGTCTGTGTGTGTGTGTGTCTCTGTGTGTGTCTCTCTGTGTGTGTGTGTCTGTGTGTGTGTGTCTGTGTGTGTGTGTCTCTGTGTGTGTCAGTGGTCTCCTGCAGGCCCACAGTGAAGGTGTTGTCTCCGGAGGACGGGAAGCAGAGCATCGTCCAGGCAGCGCAGCAGCTGTGTCGCTCTGTGGAGAACAAAGAGAGGAGCTCCCAGGACATCAGCGTCTCCATGCTGGACATACTGCTCAGAGGTACCAGTTTACCGCTCTGTGTGTGTGTGTGTGTGTGTAAAATGAGCTGTGACCTCACATATTATTTCTTTTCATTTGTCTGGTGGACAGAATGTGTCTTGTGTGTGGGATGGAGTGCGTGTTGTGATCACTCAGACATGAAGTCAAACATGTCTCAGCTTTATGTCTTCTTCACATTCTTAATATAAAAACAAGCAAACAGCTGCAGCAGTCGAACTGTGGCATCAGGTCATGGCTACACACACACTACTGATTGGTACCCACTGTACGTAGGCCTCATCACTGTTTGATTAATATTGATTTAACCCTCAAAGACCTAGTACAGTTTTGTGGTTGCCAGACTCTCCTGTATTTAGTTTCCTACCCTGTTCAGCAGTCAGCATCAAATGTCATGTTGATGAAGGTTCTCAGTCATCCAGGTCATGGTAATTCTAGGTGCTGTATCGTCGGCAGCTGGACTTGTTTCAGTTTGTTGAAGACGTTTCACCTCTCATCCAAGAGGCTTCTTCAGTTCTGACTAACTGGAGGGGAGTTGTAGGGACTTTAAACTCTGTATGGGAGTGTTCTTAAAGAGTTGTTAAGGACACATGTCAGCAGAGTTTCAGAGTCATTAGGGCCACTTGTGGGTCGTTGACCCAACAAGCCTTCATGCTGGTTGTTTGGGCTAGGTGAGCCCAGGTGTGAATGGCTGTCTGGGAAAGGGAACTCATCAGCTCAAGTGCCATCCATCATTTGATTCAGGGGATCCCGTCAAGTCCCGTTTGACTTTTGCTTTGTCTGAGATTAAATTAATTTATCTGAACTCAGACCAAATTATTATTATTTAAAAAGATGATATTTAGTCTACAACTGACCTTTCCTAAGAAAGTTACAGCTGTGTATATCATCCTCTGCCTTTTTCAGTGAAAAACCGGTGACATCCTATATTTCCTTTACTGACCATGTAACAGGGTCAGGGTTAAGGTTAAGTTCAGAGACTAAATAGAAAGATTATTGAATCATTACAGAGGACATGGGAGTAAAAGTGATTTTATTAGAGAAATATTACATTCACTGAACGTGAACAAAAACAACCATCGCCTGCTGTGAGTGAAACTGTGGGTTTCACTGACGAGTCAGTGCTGCAGAGCATGACCGTGTGATCACGTTCCCTACGGAGCCCCTGAATGCCCAAACAAGACGTGTGTGATACAGGTGAAAAGCAGAGAAACTCTTTACCAAACTTCACAAGAGTTTTGAAGCATGTGGAGAGGATCAGCAGTTCAAAGGTTATTCAGCATTTTAGAACAGCGGCTATTTTTCGCAGCTGGTGGCTGTCTGTGTTTCTGAGGGTTAAATGCGGGTTTCACATGTTTGATGTTCTTTATTGTATTTGAAGTCATGGTGTTAAAGCGTTCACATGGATAAATGAGTTGAAGACGTGCTGTGTGTCTCTGTGCTCGTTTCAGAGTCAAAGAATATCCCGGACCCTGAGCTGGTGGTGAAGTTCGGTCCGGTGGACAGCACCCTGGGCTTCCTCCCCTGGCACATCAGACTCACCGAATTCATGTAAGTGGCTGTGCGCCTTTGGGTCCATGTGTTTGATGCATCACTGAATATATTCCTGACTGAGGCACTGCACTGCCCTCAGCATTAACAGCAGATGGCACTGTTGAGCTCTCAGTGCGAGTGTTTTTTTCCTCTCTGTCTGTGTTCACCAGTGTACAGTTTAATATTTCCTGTGTCTGAACTGTGTGTCCTGCTCTGTGTCCTCAGCTCCCTCCCCTCCCACAGAAACATCTCCTATGAGGACTTGTTAGGCGCCCTGCAGCAGTACGGCACCTGTCAACAGCGGCTTGGCCAGTGAGGTGCAGGCCAGCGTCCGGTTCTTAATATATCAAGAGAAGTGTGGGATTCACAGTCAGAGGGGTGTTTGAACTGGTCGGGACCCCTCGGTGGCTCTCACGACTCTCTCCCGACCCTCCCCCCCCCCAACTCTGTCCATTTCCTGGATCTCTAACAGACTGAGACAGCTAAAAGACGAGGGAACCAGGAGACACAGCCAGCCAGCTAGCTCACTTCCTGCCGCCAGCTCTTGTCTTATGATAAACTCGCATTCCAGGACCTCTGGAACATACTCTCCAAGCCAAGAGACAATAGCACATCAGAGACACACACTGGCATGAGAAGACTGTCTGCGCAGATTCAGTGTTCCACAAACCCTGTTCTGTCCTCTCGAACCCCTCTGGGTCACTGTTTCAGTGTTCGGTCTCCAGCTGCTGTTTACTGCCTTCACTCAGCAGATATCAAAGAAGAAACAAGGCTTTGTACCCGTCCTCGTGAGGCATCCTGGGAAATATAGCTGCATGTTAGGGAGAATGTCAACTATCAACGCAGGAGCTGAACAGCTGAAGTTGAGCTTCGGGACAGAGTGGTTAATAATGTGTAAATATTAGAAATTTATGTGGCTCTGTGTTTGTCCCCGTGGCCTCCAGCTTCAGTCTTGAGTTCATGCGTAGTGTTGCTTCAGACACATACAGAGGTTTGTTTAAAGCTCCTGTTTTCTGACTGAACAAGCTCTGAAATAAAGAAATGCACTGTTTGTGTGTCCACTGACAGCAAAATGGACTTTTCTATAATTCCATGGCAGAGTAGAGTCCATCTTTTGATGGGATCATACCAGCTGTGGCGATCATCACCATGTTGACCCATGAGTCATCACTACATGATTACTCAGTGCTCATGGGTCAGACTGCACCCATCAATTCAATCAATTTGATTTCAACTACACACGTGTAATGTTTCATGACCGCTACTGAACAGTTGTGGGACAGGGGCAAAAAGTGAGGGAGGGGGGGCAATGACCTCCTCCCTATTTCCTGCTCCTGTTCTTCCAGTGCCCATGTCAACAGACATATAAACACCAGGAGTAGAAGTGTCAAATACTCAAAACTGCTTCTGTGGTAGTTCCCTGTGTTGTCGACTGACAAATAAATGAACCTTGAAACAGAGGTTGCGTTATGCTTTTTCTTTTATAAGTACAGGGGGTGAACAGAATTTTTTACAACCCAGTCGGTTGTAAAAGATTCTGTTCACCCCCTTGCTTTCCAGGCCATGAATAGTACATGTTATTGACAGTGGTGCATGTGAACTACTAATGTTACTGTCTATTGCCCTCACAAGTTTTAGATTTTTCTGTTAAAAAATAAATCTGAAAAAAAAAAAAAAAAACTCCCTTGAATAGGTGTCTCTAGGTCCACATTTTGCTATAATGACAAACACTTCCACACACATACAAACACAGACTCACAAGGTGAGGAGAATACAGGTTCTGCTGGTAGTCTTAACTCTCCTGCATATTAACTAATGTTACAGTTATCACAGTACTGTGTCTCTCGTTGACACCTTGGCTAGCTCCGTCCGCTGATGCAGACCCAGAGACAATTTCTGTTAAATGATGAAGCTTAAAAAGCTAGTAAGTGGACCTTGAGTTTAGTTTGTTTTGTCAAACTACTGTTTGAACGATCCTTCGCACTCAACAAGAGTGTTATTTTCATATTTTTTTTAAGAAACACGTCAGTAATAATGACTTTTCACTCACCAGTCACCAAACACAGCGACATAAAAAGTCTGACAGGTCAAGAAACATGAGCGGTCAGACAGGTTAGAAATAATCCTCCAAACTAATCTGGCGGAGAGGTTAAATTATTACCTTAACTATCCATGAAGCTGGCGAGATCATCATGGTAGCGATGGTGTGTCAGACAATTGTGATCATACGTTGCATGCTGCTACCAGTATGATAATATGATGCAAAATAAAACATGGTCAATTAACCCGTACTGTGACCTCATTTATTTGCCAACAGAGAGTTTTGCTTGAATTTCACTTGGATCCCTTCCAGGATACCCTATTGCTCATTCTGGCCTTGTCTGACCACACAATGTGATTATTATTCATAGAAATGACAGAAGAAACTATTAAAATAAGACCTTAGTTCTGATGAAACTGTACTGTAATTTAAAAGACACTATGTGTTGTTGGGGAAAAATTCTGTTCAGAAGAGATATCTCCACCAACAGTTCTTCTGGGACTTTATTTTCCTCTGAGAACAGCTTTTTTTTTCAGTTACGGAAACTTTTTTTTGAGGTTGTATTATTACCTCATTAATATTGTAAATACAAAAAATCAGAGTGTGAATTTCTTCTCTCAAGCTGCATAGTGGCCTTTTAATTGTCCTACATGACGTGCACCTTTTTCACTGATGGACATTCTGACTTATTAAGCACAGGTCAGATTACAAGCAGGCTCCATGCTAGGTTCTGTATGGGAGCCCTTGGAATGTAATTTGTCCAACAAAGTCTGCTCTAGCATAGCCAGTCCGAATAAGAGTTCTGTGGTGCCTACAGCTTCCTGCAACCAGGTCTTGAAGACCAGCTTCATCCTAAATATAGAAATGCCCTTTAGCATCTCAACACTGTCTGTGTTATTCTGAAAATGGAAAAACAAATTGTCCCATAGATCCATAAGTTGCGTACTGGTGTCTGCTGGGTCCAATTGGTCAGTTTGTTCCGTGACGTTGGGCAAAAAAAGTAACAAAAGCTGACAGACACTGGAACAGACTCAGACACAGAACAAGAGTGAGAAATCACACAAAGGGAGGAAATGGAAAGCAACACAAGACACATGAGGGCAAAACTTCAAAATAAAACAGGAATCACAGAAACACAAACTAAAAAATAACATTAGGGTTATTACTTTGACATTTAATATCCTGAAATGATAAAAGCAAACATGTAACTGTACTCTGTTTATTTGTTTAGTTTTTCATAGTTTCTCTATTTATTTCAAAGAAATTCTAATTCAAAATGTGTTTTTCAGAGGAAAGATGCAAGCCTGTAACACCCAAAACCTTCCTCATCTCTGCTACACTGAATCAAGTATACTTGTCTGTTGTTACTTCGTGGAAGGAACAAAGCAGACATTTTAAAAGCTTTTGTAGCTACCTTCTTACTTAAAGTCATAGTTAATACAAATTCCCAATGAAATAACTTCTCTTTATCTGCAGAAAAGGGAATAGTCATTAAAGTCAATGGTTACTTTAAGATAGTCAACATTTAACCATTGTCCTGTTCTAAACATCTGATTTCTGTTACATTATTGTATGTTTAGACTGATTTAAACCAACCAACTTAGAACCAACTGAAGAACCTCTGGTGTATTCAGGGACTTTAAAGAAAACATGTAGAGTGTATTGTATCTGAACAGTGATTGGCATGTTCTGACAGGAGAAGGTCTGTGTCTTCCTCCTGCTGATGTGTCCATCATCATGGAGGGATCGGAGGTTCCTGATGATTGTAGATGTGACAAAGGTTCGCCTTCTGCCTCCAGACTTGTTGCTGCACCTGTACACTCCCTAAAACCACTAAAATATGACTTTACCTGACGTGTTTTCAGGGCTAATGCTAATAAACAACTATTTCAACTAGTTAGGTCACTCTATAAGGAAAGCAACTAAACAACTACATCACAAATTATATGTAAGTAAAAAAATTAATGATATATATTTATATATAAATATATGTGTGTGTATATGTATATATTTGTATATATGTATATATATATTCAAAGTTTATAACCATCAACTAAACATTTACTTTACTGCCATGTTTCTGCATATATGACGTAAAAGATGGAAAATGTGTACCAAACGAGACTCTGTTCATGTGAATGGGTTTCTCCAATTATTCCAACAGCACGTGAATGCACCAAGTGTCCTTCTTCAAATGTTTAACATGAGACCACAACTGTATATCATGTATTGTTATAATAATGGTTCCTACACCGAACTTTGGGTGATGATAAAAAAAATCAGTTCTATGTCAACGTAATGACACGTGAAGTGTTATGTTTTCTCTATTTGCAGTGTTTTCTCTAAATGCTGCCACTGTGTTGTCAGATTGGTGATGATGCTTTCACTGTTTGCTTGTACTCTGTTGATTTCTATGTTTCCTTCAGTTGCAGTGCGTTGAGCTCTCAGGGGCCACCGTAGAACTTATTGTGTAACCATTCTCCACAACCCAGATGTGAAAGGTGCGACTGCACTTCGTGTTTCTTGAAAAGCTGTCTCACTTTAAAATCGTACTTTTGGAAATGGCGTGGCACAGTTTATACGAGCGCACTGACGTTGATCTCTGTAAATCTCGTCTTCAAGTGTTAAATGTTTTTGAATCCTGTTCTGAGGACAGGCAGAGGGGCCAAGTTTGTGTTCACTGTATGCTGGGAAACATAATAAAGGCGCTGCAGTGTAAAAGCATTTTGTAGCAGCCTTATTTAAGACAGTTATGTTGAACTAAAGCAGAGCTGCGGTGATAAAAGCAGATGAATTGTTACATAAATATCACTTAAATATTACTTGAGAATAGCCTGTGTGATACTTTCTTGTGTGGAAATCGTTAAAAAACTTTTTTTTAAAGGAAATTTCACTCCACCTTTTTTTCAGTGCACTAGAAGTTAAGTAGAAACCAGTTGGAAGTCTCCTGGGAATATATTAAAGAAATTACCAGCTATTTATTAACTGCTAAATGGAAAATATCCGAAAAATCATATTGGGATCATTTTCAGTATGTTTTGAGGTAATTATAGTGGTCATTTGGGGGGTAACTTGTCAGATGTGTTACCTGGTAATTACCACAATAACCCTGGTAATCATGCAAAAATCCATATTGTGAATATTGTGTAAATGGAGTTTGTTTGATAAATCATTTGGAGGAAGGGGACACAGTGGGTGAGGCTGGGAGGGCTGTGGCAGTAGATAATCCAGGCGCTGAAATTGTTTCAAACCTGAAACGTGATTCCAGTTTTAAATCACGAGGTAAAATGATAAACTGACATCTTTAGTTGTCTGATGAGGCTTCAGTGTGCAGAGAACCACACACCCTCTGTAGTCCACGTGTGTGTGTGTGTGTGTGTGTGTGCTGATCAGCCATTACGTCTTCATCCCTGGAGGCTGTCTGGGTGAAAGGGCGCCTCCTTGTGGTCACAGCGGCGTCTACGTTAAATGCAGCTCCGGGTCCTCGGTCCGGTTTGTCATCGGGGAGGACGCTCCGCAGCGGGTCCGAGTCACCGTCGCTCCCGGGGCCGCCGTGCTGTGCTCCGCTGCCCGCATCACAGAGCGGGATAGTCCGCCGAGCCGCCCACTCTCCCGCCCCTCTCCTCCTCCGGTCATCCTCGGAGCACAATGCGCTGATCTCCGCAACCGTCTGTGGAAGGATGATTTCTGTCGTCTCCACTGTGGAGAGCGCTCCCAGAGGTACGGGCACCCCGGCTCCGAGCCTTTACCAGCGGATCAGGAGGGTCTTCACCAGGTAAGATGATGATGATGACGGCGCTAGTCTGAGGCGAGCAGAGGCTCCATCAGCTCTCCGCTCAGTGAAGCAGCATCACTGCGGCCAGGGAGCCCGCTGTCCTTTTGTTTCATCCACAACCTGTAACACCGTCACATCAGGCTGCTGCAGGAGGCATGTGGTGCAACAGATGGCAGCGTAGCAACCTTGCAGCATCTTACCTTTGCAGAAGATCACATGTGTGCATGTGTGCGTGTGTGTTTGTGTGTGTGTGATTGAGTCGGGGCATTTTGCACCCTGAGCTGCTGGAGCTCAGCCTGGGCACGGCGTGCTGGTCTGGAGCCTGCTGGCATAGGAGGAGGATGCCATGGCTGCTCCATCAGCCTGCACTGTGGCTGCGCTGTGCTGCACAATGGCTGCTCTCCCCGTTTCGTCTCAAGCTGCCTCACACCTCAGTCAGACATGTACTCTTGGATGAGCACACACACACACACACACACACACACACACACACCTACACACACACACACACACACACACACACACCTTGTCCCCATCTTTGATGCCCAGCTCCTCCTGTGACTGTGGAGCCTGGGGCTGTTGGACTGGATACTTGGCTGCGAACTGAATTTGAGACCATCATATTAGTCCCATGTCAGTGTGTGTGTGTGTGTGTGTGCATGGTGATGTTATTGTTGCTACCACAGAGGAGTGTTTCTGTAATTATTACAGGAGCACTGTGTAGTTGTGGAGAAGAATTTCAACCTCAGTGTTTTGATATTTACAATATTAATGAGTTAATGATACGAAATTCACAATACGTGTGTTGTCCTTTGAGGTCAGTTTGTTTATTCGCAGAAAGAAATCAGCCGATTTCTCATTTCCATTTCTTCACCAAAACTACAGATTGCGCCTTGAAAGTAGGCAGACGGAGCGAAGCAGGATCAGATACAAGCAAAGAACACAACATGTCAAGCAAGTTGACTGAACACAAATCCAACACAGTCCATGTCCGCGAAGAATAGGATGAATATGACCACTGCACTGGGTTGATCTCTCAGTCACAGTTAACTAGGCAATAAAGAGGCTGCACATTATTCCAGTTGGTCAGATTTGTTCAAAGACTTCCATTCATAACTAGATTGACACTCATAGAGCGCATACCTTGGCCAAGGAACAAACCCTGTATCTGCATCAAGTTGCGCTCACTCATGAAACCAGCCACCAAAATACAGCTGATGTTTTTCATCAAGATCCATACAAAAACACCCACAATGTTAAAGAAAGTGAAAAAAAGTCCAGCATCCGTCCCTTCATCCAGATCAGCACTAAAGGTTAATGGGGTCTGTTCCTAGTTGAAACGCATCCTCCATCCTAGTTTCGTGGAAAACCATTCATTAGTTTTTGTGTGGTCCTGCTGACAAACACCACCTCCCTGGCAGAGGTAATTAGCCAGCTAAGAAATGACTGCGACTCATTTGCTGCTCTAAAAGCCAGAATGATCAGTTCATTTGCCGTTTCAAGACCAACCCAGACCAGACAGTACAGAGTGTGGGCTGGTAGCATGAGAGGTGCTAGTTCACTTCCTGGGCACTGTCGAGGTGCCCCTGGGAAGGCGCCAAACCCTCTCACATTAAGAGTGCAGCATGCAGATTCTCTATTTTTTTTGCATTTGTTGGTTTAAATCAGATTTTATTTTGGGCCTTTCTGTACAAAAATAGCAACTCCAGTCTTTGACACAACACCGGTGCTCTCCATCAAGTGAATGCCCGTCTGTTTAGATGTTCTACCACTTCCTGGGTTAGAGGGTTATGTTAAACAATAGCTCATCCTATTTTGGTGGGGGAATGGCATACACGCTTCCTGTGTTTGCCGTAATGCTGCCTTCATTTTTGCAGAAAACTTCCAGTCTGGTGGGTAGGCTGAATAGCAGAGTGAAAGCGAGGTTCATAGGGAACCAATCTATATGCGGATGGTGTCATTTTACTATGGCTATTATACTTTGAATCAGTATTTACGTCAGAATGACAAGCAAAGACGTTATCCGATTCAAAATGTAATGTGTGTATGTAAACACAAAGCATTAGCCACATGATGTCATAATGGGACTAACATGTATTTTGCCTAAGATTATGATCTGAAACACTGATGACACTT
Source organism: Lagodon rhomboides (assembly GCA_039737535.1). Taxonomy (NCBI): domain Eukaryota; kingdom Metazoa; phylum Chordata; class Actinopteri; order Spariformes; family Sparidae; genus Lagodon; species Lagodon rhomboides. The sequence goes on along the minus strand of CM077798.1, from coordinate 5,290,643 downwards.
TGTCCATGTCTCTTGTCCTCTGCAGGGACCTGTTGGTGACCCTGGCCCTGGGTCAGGCCCTGTCCTTATTAATCTGCGCTATCAGTCTGACCAGCAAGTACCTGGCTGATGACTTCCACGCTAACACGCCGGTGTTCCAGAGCTTTCTCAACTACATCCTGCTGTTTCTGGTCTACACCACCACGCTGGCAGTCCGGCAAGGTACAGAAGGACACAGTGTGCATGTGTATGTGTATGTGAATGTGTATGGTGTGTGTGCGTAGAGTTATATAACTATGCTGAAACTAGTGGGGTTAGGGCAGCACTTTTGACCTCGCAAATCAAACCATGCCACGTTTATTGATTTTCCATTGGGTCATTCCATGTCAATTCAAACGATTCCCCAGAACCTCCCCAGTGACACCTCTTCAATTTACCTGTTTTTTGTACACATACCTTTTGATGCCAAATGAAAGAATCCCAAGTTTTAGCTTCCTACCTCTAATGGTTTTGGAGATATGGCCCTCCAAAGTTTGGGTGCCACGCCCACTTTTTGGGTCCATGAGTTGCACACATAATTTGCAAGCATATTTGGACACCCATATCTTTGGTTTTCAGACAGATACAGGCCTTAAAATTGCCATGTGCCCTCATTATGGTGCTGGTTATCAGATTCCGCACTTATAAATAGCATAGCTTGACAATTTTTAGATGGATGTTAACCCTTTAAAACAGGATTTTTTGAAAGGCGCGATTAACATTTTTGACATTTTGGGGGTCCAGATCTTGGAAAGTGTATATATTATTGGAGTTGCAACTGATTTACCATCATATTTGGGAACTTTACAGTGTATTTAAAGAGTTTAAGGGCAGTTAGACCTTAAATGAGGGTCTCAAAAATGGCTTCAGGATAAAATGACCCTTCAATACCCCCTACATCAGGCCCCTGGTTGACCATGTGGGCACTTGATGACTGGAATGGGCTTTTAACCCCATGTACAGTCATACTTTATCAAACATTTAAGCCAAGATACACTTTGTTTTTCCAATTCCTTCAGTCCAGAAAGTAGGTCAACTGAGATTTACATTACTAGTTTAACGAGTTGAGGCAACCCTGAGATGGACCCTCTCAAGAGCAGGGCCAAAGTCAGTGAGGCCACACCTCCGAGCTGGCTGAGGTGATGTCTCACTACTGTGGCCAGCCTGTGGCGAACGCCTTCTCTCCCTTAAACAAGCCTGTGTTGTGAAACTCAACTCAGTTCTGTGCAGGAAACCAGAGAGAAAGACTTCTTCTTCATTTTGTACTTCACATATCTGGAATCTGTGCCGGCAACAGCTCATATCACTTTCCCATTCTTGTGAGCGCGATATCTCGGGAGAGCCTGGAGAGTATGTCATTACATCTGGTCCAAACTATCACTCGGACTCATGGTTGAACTGATTAGAATTTCCTGGCCCAAGGTCAGGGGTCACTGTGACCTCACAAAACACTTTAGAATTGGTCATTCAGTGCCACAACTGAATACTGAATTGCGGACTCTTGGAACTGTGAAGATTGTATAGATCAGGGGTTCTCAAACATATTACTCAACGGTCTGCATCTGATTTTTGATTCAGGTCATGGGTTAGGAACGCTGTCGTGAAAGAACAAGTGATGAGAGATGTAGGCCTATGTATTCTAAACCTTAGTGGCCGTTCGAGCACTGTTGTGAGTTTACGACGTGCACATGAACACAACATGAAGTCCCTGTCAGTCTGTTGCTCCTTCCTTATCAAGGCAGGAATATTGTGCCATTTTTCTTCGTTGTAGTCTGTTTAAAATCTACTGAGGCAGAATTGGGGGAGTTTTGTTTTGCCCCTGCTCTGTGTTCGGGTAAGCTGGCAGTACAGGACAGGGGTGTGACGTTTGGATTGCGTTCATAGTCTGACAACTAAACAGATCCTTCAATGGATATAACTCAGAATAAAAGAGAAATGTCCCACACTTCCGCCCACATACTAACATTACAAGACCAAACAACAGTAATGTGCTAGCAGGTAGTGTCTTTGGCAACTTATGTGAGGAAAGAAATGCGAAATACGTGGAAAAGTGTCTGTCCTATCTCACTCTTCCGCCAAAAAACAGCGTCTGTCCCCACCAGTGAGAGCCAAGCAGCTCCTGCTGTCCACTGATGATGATTACGTGACAAGATTTCGAACAAACAACTTTAACTCACCATGTCTTTGTCACCTTCCTACTATGTTGTTGTAGTAACCATCTCTGGCAACTTATATAGAAAAAAATCACTAAATTTAATGAGGAAAAATGACTGCGACGGTCAGCCCTCCTTACAGAGTCTTCAGTGAACTCCCCCCTGCAAAACAGCATCTCTCTCCACAAGTGAGAGCTGGAAAGGGGTTCTCTATTTAATGATGGCGATAATGTGATGTCATTTAGAGCAAGAAATGTGTCTTTGTCACTTTCCGCAATGCATGGTGGATCAGGATCTCAGTCATAACACCATATAACAGGATCCATTATAAACAGTTTGCTGAGATATTTTTAGACTTACAGATGGAAACACAATAAAAAAACCACACAGATCTCAATGTTATGATGTGTACCATCACGCCTCTTTTGATTCCGCAACCCCGGCATGCTGTATGAAATGACACACTGGAGCTGCTTGGTTCAGTGTGAACAAATAAAGGCGTTGTGGAGGCGAGTCTTTGATGTGACGATATTGCGGAATCTCTCTCTGAAAGGGCTTGTGTGTGTGTGTGTGTGTGTGTGTGTGTGTGTGTTTTTTCAAACTCCAACACAGACAGCAGAGAAACATAGAGAGAAGCATCTAATATAATATATATGTCGATATGTCAATGACACCAAACACAACTCTCAGGATAGTTTTTTATCACATGACTGTTTAGCTGTCAGTGTGGCAGAGAGCCTTACAGATAATATATCCACATTTGGCAATTGGCCGACTATTTCTGACTGAGACGTTCTTACGACTACATCAAACCTAAAGTAGAAATTGTGTATTAGAGACACATTATGTGTCTGCGATTTAGGAGCAAATTCTCCAATGTGACATTATTCCATGAACATGTCAGTAACATCAGACAATACTCTCATTCTGTCAGTAAGCATCACCATGATCATGGTGTTACTGACAGGGAAACCAGACACATTGTACAGCAAGTCATTCTGACCAAGTAATCTGATTGATTTATCAGATTATAACAAATCAGCATCACAGCACATCAAGCTCATCACTAGAAATACTGCTCTTTGTAACTGCCTTTAATGAATATAATTCATGGTGCTTTTAGCATGCTTTCACATCCGGGATCCAGACCCAGAGCCCAAGTACAGTTGACCTGAGTCCAGTTCTTTTGATTAGTGTGAATACAAGTGTACTGTACTTGGGCACGGATTGCAAACCGTCCGTTTGAAGAGGTGGTCTTGAGTACAGCTCAGGTGTACTTGCGTACGGTCCGAGTCAGGTGTGGAAGCAACTGTACTTAAACACAGGAATGGACTGCTAAGACTGCTATGCTCACTACCTTGTGTATATTGGCAGATCACAAACCAACAAGGTGCATACTGCCACCTACTTTATCGGAGTGTGTGCATGTGCATGCAAACACTCTGGAAGCAATTACACCTAATGTGAAAACACCCGTAAACAGCTTAAAGATACATGTGATGTTCATGAAGTAGAAGCTAAATCTGTCCATGGAGAAAAATATTTTTTCATCAGATATCTTAGAGAAAAATTCTCAAATGTCCCTTATTATTTTGATATGTTGTTCTTAGATATGAAACAATATAGATACAACATTGTTATTTATGTAAAGTGAAACCTTGTGTCTGTTGGCTTCAGACAGGAGCTCTGTCTTATAATAATCATCTGGTTGCATAGTATGAATGGATGTAATCATGTGAAGGGTATATGGTATAGTGTGCTATGAAAACTAACATGACTGAAGGGGGTTTGTGAAGCCTCTTCTGTGTATATGTGTTCTGAGAATAGGTTGATGTATGACTCACAACAATGGTTAAGGTGTGTAGGAAGTTTTATATTTATCCTGAGGAGATGTGTAGATGCTGGGGATGTTGTTTTGAGTGAGCTGACATGTTATCTTGTAACTGATATAATTATGAGTATTGGTTTTCTGCTGGTATAAAGAACTGAAAAGAGCATCTCTTCAGTCAACATCTATGCGCTGCTGATGTGTGGTTCTTGCTTGCAAGCAATAAAGGGATGTCTAGAAAAGAAATATTGTGTCGAACTTGGTGTTTTGACCAAGTCTCATCTGCACTGGACAAGCGACTGGTTTTCAGTTGCCACGACAGTTATAACAAGATCAAGCTAGCAAGGCAGTTTTGACATTGTATGTGTGGTATTTCACCAGTTTGTGAAATCCCATGATCTCTTGGAAAACATTAACGTCAGCTCAAGTTGGCTGTCCTTACACAGAAATCTACTGACATGACACATGTACACTGTATATTCAAGTGTATATACACTGTATGTTTGAGTGTATATACACTGTGTATTTAATGCATGTTCATTGTGTATTAGAGTGTATGTACTCATTGTATTCGAGTATATGTACACAGTGTATCTATGTATCTATTTATTGCCTTGTTCAGCCTGTGCATTTGATACAGAGGTTCTCTAAATACATAAATACAGGGATAGAGATTTGTTTCCAAACAAATGTTCACAGCAAAATTTTCATAACACATTTAAGACAAGACAACGTGGCAATAAATGATACCACTAAAATAAGTAACAAAGAGTTACACCTGAAGCCAAACCGTTAGAAAACACTGAAGCCTGGTTTTATTTAAATGGTGAAAACAACAGAGACAGGGAACACCATGACTTTCTGTATTTTTTTTTTTTTAAAAAAGCATATTTTTCTGGCCTTTATTGATAGTCCAGCTGAAGACATGACAGGAAACAAGATGAGAGAGAGGGGGAGTGACACGCAGCAAAGGGCCCCAGGCTGGGACTTGAAAACCTCTGTACATGGGACGCCCGCTCTACCAACTGAGCTAAACAACACCCCACTTATACTGTATTTTGACATAAAGTCTTTGAGCTGGTTCAAAATTAGTTTCAATGACTTCAGCCTAAGTGTTACAAACCTCTGACCCAAACTATACATATTTGAGTATATTTTATATTACCAGTGGCTGGCAGATCAGACTGTGGCTATATTGAGCAGTGAACCGTGTGAATGTCATCAGGGCGTCCTGAAAGAGAGAGTATTGCTCTCAGTGAAACTCCCCTGAATATATAAAGGTGATTAAAACATATACAGTATGTTGTCCTGATGACGTATACTCAACACACTGACGCTTCAGTATCTCTGTGTCTTCTCTGTCTCTGTTTTTCCAGGGGAAGGGAACTTGCTGGCTATTCTGAAGCAGCGCTGGTGGAAATACATGATCCTGGGTTTGATAGACATCGAGGCCAACTATCTGGTCCTTAAAGCCTACCAGTACACTACACTCTCCAGTGTGCAGGTCAGTGTGTGTGTGTGTATGTGAAAACTTGATTTACCCTAATGGTGTGTTTACACAGACAGAAAAAAGAAAAGCAAACTTTTGCCTCTCATCACACACACAAGTTTGACCATGGGATCATTTGTGTTTATTTGCGTTACTATTTATTCTCCCCAAACAGCCACAATGCTTTACTGTGCATTAGCCATAAGCTAGATAGCAACAGCACACACAAGGATGTATGTGTCTGTCTTTGAATTCATTTCTCACTGAATCACTTCGCACTCAGCATAGACTCTGGGTCTCTCTCTCTTCTTTTGCCCCTTTGTTATGTTCATGAAGTAAAGTACATTTCCCCTCCAGCTCCAAGGTTCTACTCTAAGGCTATAACAGTGAATGTGTGTATTTTTGAAAATGACCAAAGGAAAAATTTTAATTCTTTTCAAACAAACAAATCTGGTGAAACAGAAATGTTACATTTGGTTTTCAGAGCAACTAGCTTTTTTAGCGAACGCATCTTGTGACGCAGCAAGAATTTTACAAACACAAACTGCTAAATGCAAAATGGTATGCATGTAAACGGACAATAAACTGGAACATGAGCACCATATTCATCACACAAATCAGAAAGAATGATGTTAAAAAGGGTAAGTTGTCACTGCTGAGTTCAATTGACCTGTCTGTCACCGTATTGAAGGTGGTGCTGGCCATGCGTGTGTCCATGCTCACATGGTATAAGTCATTTAAATGACCATCCACTAGAGATCCAGAATTCATTAAAAACTCAAAATCAACAGACCCTTAGCTGTTTAAGACAATAATAATAATAATAATGATAATAATAATAATACATTTTATTTATATAGCACCTTTCAAGGTACCCAAGGACACTTAACAATGACAAGAGACTTAACAGTAACTAAACAAAGAATAAATGGATAAACACAAGAAATACAATAAGATAAAGAAATAGGAAAGTTGATTGATGGGGCTGGACCCAGAGCTGATAGGCTTATTAAAAAGATGGGTTTTTAGGTCTTTTTTGAAGGTCTCCAGAGAAGTCTGTTTGCGGATTTCAGCTGGGAGAGTGTTCCAGAGAGTGGGGGCTGTCACACAGAAGGCTCTGTTGCCGAGGGTTTGAAGTTTGGTGTGAGGGATGGAGAGCTGGTGTGTGCCTGATGAGCGTAGGGTCCAAGATTGGGTATAGGGGTGGAGGAGGTCAGACAGATATTGGGGGGCAAGGGAATGGAGGGATTTATAGGTCAGAAGGAGAATTTTGTAAGAGATGCGTGATTTGACTGGGAGCCAATGAAGGCGGATGAGAGTGGGGGTGATGTGTTGCCAGGGCTTGGTGCGGGTGAGGACCCTGGCAGCAGAGTTCTGCACATACTGGAGCCTGTCCAGGGTTTTGGAAGGGAGCCCAGACAGGACTCCATTACAGTAGTCCAGGCGGAAGGTGATGAAGGCATGGATGAGGGTTTCAGCCACAGGTTTGGAGAGGGAGGGCCTGAGTCTGGAGATGTTTTTCAGATAATAAAAAGCTGATTTTGTTATGGATTTTATGTGTGATTGAAAGGAGAGTGTGGAATTGAGGATGACACCCAGGTTGTGGACCTCCGTGGATGGGGAGATAGAGCAGCCGTCCACATCCAGGAGAAGATCTCCAACCTTCTGGAGCAGCGCCTTTGATGCCACAACCATGAGCTCTGTTTTATTGGTGTTAAGTTTAAGTAGATTTGATGTCATCCAGAGTTTGATATCCTGGAGGCAGTTGACGAGTGACTGTGGCAATCCCAATGATCCAAACGATGAACTTTCTACAGCACTCTGTACTCTATGAAGCTTCTAGTCTGCATTGCTTGCCCCACACTGAGGCGAGCCCTTTATTATTACCAACAGGAGACCTTAAACCCAAAACTGCACCCTTAATGAATCAAACAGACAAACCTCTATGAACAAGCGCCAGGTGTGCTTTGAGTCTCTATGTAGTTGTACAGTCTTCCAGTGGAGGTCAGCAGTTACCAGGGACAGCAGCAGCCTCCGAGAGGAGAAAGGCCTGGCCCCAAACAACTTACTAAAAACGTTTTTGTCTCTGTGTTTTGGTCTTCCCTCTCAGCTGTTAGACTGCTTTGTCATCCCGGTGGTTCTGCTGCTGTCCTGGTTCTTTCTCTTGGTGAGGTACAAGGCTGTCCACTTTGTTGGGACAGGACTGTGTCTGCTGGGTGTCGGCTGCATGGTGGGAGCTGACGTCCTACTTGGTCGGCAGCCAGGCCTCGGTGAGTCTCTTGAGCTGGTATATGTACTAGTATGCATGTGTGAATACATGTTGAAGCTCGGGATGCAGGTATATGTGGAAGCATCTTTGTCTCTTGTTGTCCCTCATCTGTCCAGGAGAGCAGAAGCTGTTTGGGGATCTTTTGGTTCTGGGAGGAGCGACGCTGTACGGGATCTCCAACGTCTGTGAGGAGTTCATCGTGAAGAACTTGAGCCGTGTGGAGTTCCTCGGCATGATGGGACTCTTTGGATCCTTCTTCAGCGGCATCCAGCTGTGAGTTTGTGTGATGGGGTGAGATACACCCTATGACAGCTAGGTAACTAAGTAACTACTAACTGCGAGTCTAAATAATTTGGTGATCCACTACGCTGAGGTCGGTTGGACCACCAGGGCTTAAGCCTTCTCTTCACAGACCGGTCGGAGATCTTACGCCTAGTCTGGAACACACATGAAGTCTAAATTGAGGCTTTTAATACATCAAGTCAAATAGAAGCTGACATGACGATACAAGGGGGTTTAATAATCAAGAGTTTTGTCGTAGATAGTTTTTCAGTTTATCAAGTTTCCCTTTTTTCTTTGATCATTCATAAGGTTGCAAAATGAATATGATTAGCTACACATTCTCCTCAGGCTCCAAGACAGCGGGAGATCAGAAACAATGTGGCTCTACTCTACTCAGCTGTGTAACAACACATGATTTAGCTGACTTTGGTCTCGAGAAGCTGCATGGGAAAAGGGCCTCTGTGCCTTAAGCGACAGCAACAGCTCCATCGGACTCAGCCGCCCGGCCTTCAGCTACCATCACTCCAGCTCCATCCTCCAACGCTCCTCGATCAGCCCACTTCAACAGCCGCACCGAGGACACCGTTGTGCCAGGCACTAGAGGCGGAGATAATAGAATTCAAAGAGAGCATACTGCTGGAGTCTGACAACATTCAGAAGCTGGAGGATGAATTTAAACTGTTAAAAGAAAAAAATCAATGCTGCGGTTAGACAGCTGAGAGGAAACATGAATGAACTTGAACAGAACAAATGAAACACTCAGGCACGAACTATGTTAAATAAGAAAGTACATGAAGCAAAGACACAGGCTCACAGACTGGCCCCAGCAGCCAGGCAACATCGTTTTCTTGAAACTTTCATGCCAGTAAAGCTTTTGAATTGGAAAAAGAAATGGTGACAGAGAGAGAGGGATGTTACCTAGTGTTACTCTGCAATCAGCTAAGTGTTTGAACTAGACGACAAACGGAGTGACAGCTGGCTCACTTGAATGCGTCCACGTTATAAAGCCTGTGTCTGGTGCATGAAACGGCTGTATCCTGCATATAAACAATGATGATCTTGTCATGGGCCAACTCTCCCGCCCACGTCCAGGCGCTCCACTCGAGTACCGCAGCATTTTACATGCCAAAAAATAATCAACAGCCCATTCAAATTGAGCAGAACTGTGTTTCATGGTTGTGAAGCCTCATAATTTGTCTTGTTCGCATGTAAGGACTGCAGTTGCAGTACAGGGTGTGTTGTCAAACATGCACACCCACACAGATATGCACAGCACATGTGCAAGATGTGCATAAAATCCTACTGAAAAATGTGATTATAGGCTAATATTTGTTCAAAGGTAACTGTCTGTACACCTAGCTGGTGTACATTTCTTGAATCAGACCTGCTGAATATTCGGCACACTGGTGTGACCAATGAAAATGTTTACTCGCGCTTGACAGGACGTTAGGTGCATGCGCCACCCTGGAGCCCTGAGGACCTCACTGTGCAGGGACCGTGAAAATAGCTCTAGTCATTTCTGTGCATGTGCTCTGTTGCAGGGCCATCATGGAACACAAGGAGCTGCTGAAGGTTCCCTGGGACTGGCAGATAGGTGAGCGTGACAGACTCGCACAAATTTAGATTCATACACACAAGTAATGTTATCACACAATGCAATCCACAGCTAATCCAGAAATGGCTTTTAAAGCAGTGTACACCGATCAGCCTCAACATTAGAACCACCTGCTTAACATTGTGCAGGTTCCCCTTGTGCAGCAAAAACAGCTCTGACCTGTCAAAACATGGTCTGAAGACCTCTGGGAGTGACCTGTGGTGTCACCCAGCTGGCACTAGACGTCAATTAGATGTCATAGAGACGTCTAATTGAGACGCCTCCGACGTTGAATAGACGTTAGTATTTAGTTGAAATTGAAAATCGGGTTAACGTCTGAACTTAACGTTGGTCCGACGTTGGATATCAGTTATGTAGGCTATCTTAAGTCAAATCAACGTTGTTGATAGATGTTGTCCAGACATTAGAATTTTGTCATCAAAAAGGTCATTATTCAACGTCAAAGTTGTGTGAGTACAAGACGTCTGACACACGTTGGGTTTTGGTTGCCAGACACCACAACATAAAAACAACAAAATATTAACGTCATTTGACGTCAATATTCCTATGTCAAAAGATGTTGAAAGTAGATGTCAATGGACGTTGGGTTTTGGTCACCTGACGTCATGACTTGAATCCAACCAAAGACCAACGTCTATTGACGTCCGGTGCCAGCTGGGCAGGCACCAAGACCTTTGTTGTGGATCCTTTGGGTCCTGTATGTTGGGGGATGGGGCCTCCATGGATCGGACTTGTTCCAGCACATCCAATAGGTGACCAAGTCTGATTAGGATCTGGGAAATTTGGAGGCCAGGTCAACACCGTGGGCAGGACATTGCTTTGTATCGAGATGATCACTGTTAATCACATCAGCTGTCAGTGGTTTCAGTGTTTGGGCTGATCGGTGTAATATAAAATCATTTGCTCCTTCTGTGTTTTTGCAGGTCTTTTCTATGTTGGTTTCAGTGCCTTCATGTTCAGCCTTTACAGCTTCATGCCAGTGGTGATGAAGAGAACAAGTGCCACCTCAGTCAATCTGTCGCTGCTCACAGCTGACCTGTACAGCCTCTTCTGTGGCCTCTTCCTCTTTCACTACGAGGTAATATCGCACTGCCAGGGAACGTTCCTTTGTAGATGTGCAGGTTAAAAGATGTCTGGACATTGAACACAGCACAACAGAATCTCTGGCCAACCTGTTGGCAGTCAGGTTGCATGGTGGGTTACGTAGGTGCTACAATTTTTGACTGGGAAAAAGACCACCTGGAGTAAAAATGTAGGTATCTGCTGCATCGATCACTATCACAGCTTTATCATATTGGCCTATATGTTAAATGATAAACTCTTTATTTACACAACAAAATGCAGAAAAAGATGCTTGGGGTAATTTATAATTATTACATTCTCAGTAGGGGTGTGCACTATACTGGTTTCATTGACACCAGTGTCACATTCTGCTACAGCTTTTTAAACAATGCCGTCATTAGCGTCATAAATGTTCTAGCATATTACGAATAATGTGCTCCATTTAAATTCTTATTGTGTCATCCATCCATTTTACTTTGTGCTGCTTGCTTAATGAGGGCCAGCGATGTAAAAAGCAGGATGCACTTTAAAACTCTAAAGCTGAAGGACGGATTGATATCGAGTTCACTGCAGTCAAGTTAATTTTAGGTTGGATAATAGACAGACACACACAATGATGTCATCATCCAATGGCTTCACTGCAGTACCAAGTTCACACTTCACACTTGGCAGTGTAACATCGGACCCAGGACAGAACTCTGGAGAACCCTACGGAACAATGACAGTCAGCTGTCTAAGTTGAAGAAGCATAATAGTCAACTATGACTGAAAAGGTCCTGTACGACAGGTATGAGGAGAACCAAAGCCGATCCAGCAATACCAACCCACCTCCTGAGTCTGTCAATCAATATAAGGTGAACCTAGAATAGATCCCTGGGGAACACTGACATCACCACTACACAAGAGCCATAGTGATTTATATTAACTTATATTTAGATAGGATCTCAGCCGTTAGGTTTAAGTCTGTCTGCCTCTGTGTTGCAGTTCTCGGCCCTCTATCTGTTGGCTTTCGTCATCATTATCTTGGGCCTGGTTCTTTTCTCCTCCTCGTCTACCTATGTGGCCCAGGACCCGAGAGTCTACAAGCAGTTCAGGAACACAGGTGGCCAGGCGGTCACCGACCAGCCACCGCTCAGTCCTGGCGTCTTGGAGCCCTCTGTCACCTACACCAGCCTGGGCCCCGAGGGAGGGGAGGAGCTTCCTGTACGTGTAGCCTGAGATGATGTGGGAGGGACTTCTGTCTGTCGGCCAAGTGGATCAGTGAGTCAGCTGCAGCCTCCAGATTCTACCCACAGTTGTATACAAAGAAACAGCGCTGATGGGACCCAGTCTGTGCAGGGCAGCTGGCTGATCACCCAAGTAGGTTTAGGTTTTGATTTATGGCCTGTATTAATAGACAGAGAGTCCCCGACCCCTCAGTGAAAAAAAATTAAGACAAATCCACGTTCCCAAATATGTACCTGAAACATGAATGAACAAGATGTAATTAAAACAAACGGTATCATGAGTGAAAATGTTGGGTTCACTGTGAGCAAAGACTGTGAGCAGACAGAAGTGACTGAAAATGATCATTCATGTAAGGTATTGTAATTTTGTTACATCTCTTGCTTTCTTTTTCTATCTGTAAAGAATGTCTGTGCTTCATACCCGTTTATATGCTAAAGTTGTATTCATTTCATTTCTACAGTGTTTCTAAATCCACCTGCTCAAATTCAGTGACAGGCTTGGTAAGTGAAACACGGACTGGAGTCAAATAATACATTGTCTTAGGAGAATTTAAATGCATTTAAAATTGACTATTTTTACACCAAAAAAATCAATCAGTATCGATCCTCCAGAATGTCACTATGACAGAGTTATGAAGGCTTAAAACCAACATGAACAACTTCATCTTGAGAAATAGAATCTACAGAAAAACATACATGATGAACTGATGAAAGATCTGAATAATAATAAAAGACAATTAGAGACGTTATGTTCTGGAGTCTGGTGGAGTGGTGCGAGGGAGTTTGAATCGTGGTTATGACCCTGTGTTTGTTCTTCCTGTAAAGGAAAAATGATTGAAGTCAGGATGCAGACTGTATGTTTTTAGAACTTGATTTTCACACTCGTTTGTTAGATTTGATCCTCCTCAAACTGGGACATGGTTAGTCACCTCATGTTTAGATCACTTCTAACTAGAGTTGGGCAGATGTTACTTAAGCTTGTTTCACTCCTGTGAAGCTCACTGTTTGGATCCATTGTTCCAGAGCTTGTGGCAAATGAAGAATATCACATCACTGACGACTTCCGAAGCTTCAAACACAACTGCTGCTTTGGAAAGCACTTTGTTCAGTCCGATAGTTTTCAAAGTTTTACAGCTTAACTAAACGGGAGGTCCAAAGGTTTGATAGCACATTGAAATTCCCTGATACTGTCATGTAAACCTTGAAATGATCAGAAACGTTATGATTCAGGAAATCAGGAAATCACAGTGTCTGAAGTCAAATTGTTATTCGAAGCAAAGAGGGGCTTTCTCAGCTTCAAATCATGGAGAGACTAAAAGTTTCTCAGGGGGCAGTGCATGAAACTCAAAAGACTTTATCTACGGAAATGGGACAATCAGGCAGACCATCAGAAAATCAATACATCAAGCTTACCTGAGAGATAAAAAATGAAAAAGCAACTTCATCACAGATACAGAATTGACTAAATAGTCCAATCAGCAGTCGTCCTGTCAAAGAAGGCTGTTTTGTAGTGTCTCAGAGGACGAGCGTCAGTTTCTAAACCACTTCTCAGGAAGGAAACAAAGACAAACACTTGAGGTGGGCTCAGAAATGCCAGCATTTCTCAGTGGATGATGAAAAAAGTCTATTTACTGAAGAATCACAGTGATAGATTAGTGTCAGTGACAGAAGGGTGTATGTAAGGAGACGGAGAGGAGAGAGAGTGGTATCATAGTGTTTCAACACCACAGTGAAACATGGTGCTGGAAGATGTTTTCACACTCCTGCACAGAACTGACTCCACCCTGACCGAAGAGAAGCACCACTCCATTCTTCAGAGACATGCTCAACCCTCTGGTTTGATCTTTGCGGAGAAGGATCCATGCTGCAGCAGGATAATGAGCCCAAACACACCTCAAAGCTTTGACACAACTACTGAAGACCAAAGAAGACCAAGGAGTCCTGACTGTCCTGGACCGTCCTCCACAGTCACCTGATCTCAACCACATTCAACATGTATGGGGGCAGTTAAAGACCGAGAAAGCCAAGCACTCTGTGTCATCACAAGACGCTTTGTGGAACACTGTCAGATCATGCTGAGATATCATGAGTCAGCAGGTTTTACACTAACTTGTGGAGTCCATGGAGCCAGTGCGATGCTGTCATGAAAGCAGAAGAGGGACGAACCAAATGCTGAGATAGTCTGACAGTCGTGGACATTTAGAAAAAAATGTTTAACTCGTATTGTTAAGCTGATATTATCATTCAGAATGAAAGTAGCATTACATAAAAAAAGCAAAGTAGAAGTATTTAACGAGTGGTCTCAGACCTTTTGACCCAACTGTATGCAGTTTGCACATGAATTGATGTACATTAGAGAAATAATCATAGGTGGCATTTCCTTGTGATAACAAGTAATGATGTAATCTATAAAGTAGGCACATTTCACTCTCCAGTCCCATCACATTGGGACTTATATGAGATGTCAGATGGCCTAAATATCAACCAAGACCAGGAGGCTTAAAAAGTATGACCAGTGTCGCATAGCAAATACACCAGAAAGGTGCATTGATGGTTCACATCAGAAACTATATTATATCTAGGCTTTTTTTTGACAATGCATCATTATTTTAATGTAATTTATTGAACATCTAAATTGAATGCAGCACAAAAGCATATGAGACTACAACCATTATATGTGGGTGTGGTGGTTCGTAGGCCCCAGTTTTAAAGACCCGCTATAAGTTTTACGAGCCACAAGATGTCACCGTGTTCGCTGATTTTAAGCTCTGACGCTTCAGAAATCCCCAGAGCTTCATAAGGCTTCACCTGACCATCAGACATTGAAGCTCTACTAGGGGCCAAACTAATAAACAATGGATACCACACTAATGATAATCCAGTTTATTCAATCAAACAAAGCCACTGATCAGGAAGTAACGGGATGGAGGTTTGATATGTGCTGTCTGACACACCCACTGTAGCCGACCCTTATACTGGCAGAAACTGCGACAGGGAAGAGTGGAGTAAGATGGGCCATCTCCTGTTCCTAGGCAACTGTGGACATTTATCGTCATGTGACCATATATTAAAAAACGTACCCAGCATTTCTGTCTAGCTGTGATGATAGAGGCACATGGCAGAAATAGGAATTATTTATTTTCACATAAAAAAATGTATTCGCTTGTAACTGTCTGACTGTCGGGGGTAACGACTGTTATGTCACACTAAAAGTGTGTGTTAAACATGTTGGTAATTTGCCAATGTATAAATCTAGAAATGCACCAATCGACCAGCCAGGGACTGGAATCGGCCACTTTTATTGATATGTTACTTCTGTATACATGTTTTTTTGTATATTATGTATTATTGCTAACTTGACCACAGATCCCTTTGCATGCAATACTGACACTTGAGGAGTAGATCGTGTAGTCTGATGCTTAAGGCCACTGACCAATTTCTTGTATTTGACAAGATAGGACTGTGAACGTCTTCATTATAATGAGCCAATAACAGTAACAGCTTGGTAGCTAGGCCGACATCAAATGTTATGTTATAAGCCAGTTGTATCACCCTAATGTCCTCTGTGACCTATCCCTCCATGGACTATATACGTCAGTATATTACCTACCTGACTTGAATGAAAAGGGCCAATTCAGGATCACTTTTTGAATCTTTTCAAATTCCACAATCCTCTCCATCTGCTGAATGACCGACCAAGGCTTATTTGTGTGTTTGGCTGTGTGCTGTCACTGTTCTGCCATCAAAGCAGCGTTGACAGGAATTAAGAATAACTGCATATAAATAGCCAATCATCTGACTGGTGGTCTCATTTGCTTATGTATGTCATAAAGAGACATCAGGAAAAACTCCCTGTAGCTGCTTTAACTACTGCTGCTCTTACGGATTGCTTCACCAGTGGCAACGTCAAAAGATTCTTAATATTAAGATTTGTTTGGTTGGTTCTATGATGTTTAAATTAGCTACCTGCAAAAGGAAAATGTATGATTCAATTACTTTTTGAAAGAGGTAGATTATTTTTTTTTTAATTATGCTGAAGTTTGAATTTAAAGATTCATTTAAAGAATGACTCAGCTGAATGTACCTCGACCTGGACCAAGTTCAGCCACAGGAACCTTTTTTTCAGGGCCCTTTGTCACTGATGTATTCTTATAATTTCATTTGATAGGTAACATTCTGATATAAGGGTTGATGTTTTTATTGTACTTCTATCTAATTTTTCCTTATTGATAGGACAAAATAAGTGAAAGTTGGCCAACTTTAATCTGCTCCCTCCACATTTTTGCTGTGTGTCAGTTGAAAAGAAGAAAAGACAAGCCTTATTCATTTTCTTATTGTTTCGCAGTTTCGGTGTGGGCAGGCAAATCTTACATCACAATCCTGTCTGAAAGCAGTGCTGTGAACAGAACCACTTGCAGTGACATGAAATATCTTTAGTGTTAGTCTTTTCAAGACACTGGGATGCCTTACCATCCAAATCCCATTAAATAGGTGGGTAAAACCTTGGCTGGTCCTTCCTGCTCAGTTTGCTGTATGAGCTGATATCCATTTGGCCGTTGTTCCTGGAACATCATAACTGATGTTGCAAAATAATATAACATGTGTAAAACCTTTTTGAAATTGTCTATAATAACCCAAACCATGTTTACCTACTAAGTATTTTTTGTCTTCTAACCATCACTTTTTTTGTAATTACAAATGATCACGGTGCGATGACATCACGACAGCGTGATTGGTCCGTTGTAATGACAGTCCTGGAACAACATTAATTATGATGTTCAAGGAACAACACCAGCACAGTGATGCCAGACAGACGCAGTGTGCAGACTGAGAGCATTATGTGGCGTCATGTAACGTTTGTCCGTCTTTACTGTTTGAGTCCTAATTGAAACACTGTTCAAACATAATGTTGCAAGCAATGTATTTTCCTGTCACCCTTTGATTTACATGAGAAACGAACTGGACCTAAAATAAAACTGTATAGCTGGTTTGGTCTGGTTCTTTGTTCAGTTTATGACGGTTTATGAGTCCCTGTCTGGATTATTTACAAAGGACTTTCATTACTCACCTCTTTTCATTGGCTTTTGTATTCTGATGGATGTAGTGCATTGGATCATTGTCAATGTACTAACAACAGTGTTAATTCTACTCAAATAAAGTGTCTTTGTCAGAACACCCAGCCTGACAGGTTTGTGACTAGTGTTGAAGTTTAAAATGTTTTTCAGTTAAGTGTTGAAATGTGATGTGAACACTTGTGCCAAGCGGACCATCAAAATTCTACACCGACCAGGTGTGGAATAGAGTGCAGCTCTAAACCGAGTATAAACTGAACCTGACCTGCACTTAGAGTCAATGTAAGCCGAAGCGCTCAGTTTGTTTGGCTAAAGTCACACATTGGTGAAACCAGTAGTGGCAAATATTTGCCTCCTGTTCATGTCCATTCTATGGGATTGAAGGGACAAATAAAACACAATAGCCTCTGTGTTGCGTTAAAAGCATTGTCCTGTAAATAACAAATCCAGTAGCTTTACAGGACATATAGCCCCACAGACAGTAGTTCTATCACTTAATATTACTCATCAGTCATCTTTGCAGTATTTTTACGTTATATTTTCACATTACGAACTTAAGCAACATGTTATATGAAGTGACCAAACTTGACCAGGTTCAGGTTGGGAGCCCATGTTCTTGTGTGGACCTCAATTTTTGGTTATTGAAAAAATAGAATAGATCATGCTTTTCCCATTGGTGTAAAATATAGATTTTTCAATATATAGTGGTGCCGACCATGGCTCAGGAGGCAGAATCTCTGAGCCATGCAGCTGCAAGTTCCACTCAGACAGTCTTTCTTTGCGTGAGGTGGCCCGGCAAAAAACCTGGTCACAGATAACCGGACCACAACGGTGATTATCAACTTGCTTTGGTAACCCAGGCTTTCTTCTCTAGACTGGTGGTGTTTGGGGGAGCGTGTCTATGTTCCCCAGGTCCTATGTTCCCCTCTTTGTATGAGACTGGGGAACATAGGACCCTTTTTTTAAAAAAGGGTCCTATGTTCCCCGTTGTTCTTTCCACCATTACTGAAAAATCCCATGGCAAATAGGCCTATGTAGGCCTACAGGCTAACCCTAACCCTAACCTAACCCTAACCCTAACCCTAACCTAGGACCCTTTTTCAGAAAAAGGGTCCTATTCTCCTCGGTATGTATTGCTACAAGGGAACATAGGTCCCTTTTTGGGAAAAACGGGGAACATAAGACCTTTTTTCTAAAAAAGGGTCCTATGTTCCCCAAGCAGGGAACATAGGGCCCGGGGAACATAGGACCTGGGGAACATAGGGATGACCCCAATAATCTGTATTGCTTGAATATTATCTGTGATTATTACCAACAGACTATAATAATTTTTTTAATCTGTGTTTTATTAGCTGCAATATACCAGCAGCGTAAAAGTGACTCCAGCAAATGTGGACCAAGCATTAAAACATAAGCTAAAATGTCAACATTATAGTTTGAGGGGTTCAGGTTAGGGTGAAGCAAGGTCCTGCTAGTATCCAAGCTCACGCAAGTGAGCACAGAGCTGCTACCTCTGCAAAGGCAAGGAGCAACCAGTTTCCCCCACCTTCTCTCATTAGACACTGCACAGCAGGACACCACTGTTCAACACTGGGACTAAAACTTTCCCCAGCTTGGCATCAGCTAAGGAACCACCAGCACCTTTTTCTACAAAGACTGGTAACGTTGAACTGGGCCTTAATAGCACACAGCAAAGCATAGCACGGCTAAGCACAGGACTGTTAACCGTGGTTGATTAAATGCACATGTGTTGAATGTATCTGGTCTATTCATGGTTTGAGTGTTAATGTGATCTCTGTGTAGTCAGTTATTGGTTGTTGGCACTGCCAGATGGCCAAGATGATGTTATTTAAATTGTGCCTCACACAGAAGAGAAGTTGGCATTTTTTATGTCAGAATCTTGCATTTGTAGATACAGTTTACTGTTTGCCAACAATGGTTTTCTGACATGTTTCAGAGCTTATGTGGTGTTATCCTACACAACACATGTCCGATTTTAATGCAGAGCTGCCTGAGGCACTGAGGATCACAGGTATCCATGATTGGTTTTGGCCTTTACATGCGGAAATGTCTATACACATTCACTGAATCTTTTAATGCTGTTACGGTTTTTAGATTGTGAAATCCTTAAATTTCGTCCACTTGTGTTGAAAAATATTGTTCTTAAACTGTTTTTCACAAAGTGTTGAATCTCACCTCATCCTTGCTTGTAAAGGACTGAGCCTTTGGAGGACTTCCCTTTCATACCCAATATGATATAATTAGTTACCAATTAGCAGTAAGCATATATACAAAACAATGTGTTATCAGTTTGAACATTAATATCTTGTCTTTGTACTCCAATTGAGTACAGGATGAAAATGTGCAAATCGTAATCTTGTTTTCCAACGTTTTGAATCTGGGTTGTAGTAACAGGATTATCCCCCTAAATGAGAGTCATGACCCCTTTAGTAGTTCATCACGGGAAGAGCGGTCAGAGTTCAAGAGGTTTTTACTGTTCTGAAAAACATTTCTGATAATGTATGGTCATCACTGGCCACTAGATGGAATCCTTGATTCATGGCAAAACACGACTGCTGTCAACTGAACCAGTATGCTGCCAGCGCTGGTGAATGCAGTCTGCATCTAAGCTTTCTAACTTTAGTGCTGCTGGTGAATGCTATCTGCTCTTAGTTTAACTACATGATGATCACTAATCTAAATATGAAAGTATGAGATGTTCAGTGGTGTTTAATGTTTTCTCCCCTCATGGTTACTTTTTAAAGCTGCTATAAGTGGACAGAAAGTTGGCTACAAGTTGGTATATAAGAGTTCAACAGGTTTTGGGTGATTTATGAATAATCAAATGTCACATAATTTAAGATGTGTCTGTGCCTTGTAACAGCATCAGCTGCTCTGTCCCTCTGTGTGCTGCTGCTGCCCTCCACAGATTGTTCTATTGCTGTCTCCTGGCACAGTTATTGGACATTTATATAAGCCCTTCATTCATTTTCTATTTCATTTCATGAACATTTTCTCTATGAAGAGACATTTTTTAAAATTGTCTTCAACATATGTGGTTTTAGGCAACGTTATGTGGGAATCAGTATGAGGTCAGCGTAGATAATAGCACCACGGTGCATCAGAAGGGCATAGCCTGGTACAGGGTCGACAATACAAAAATACTCAGCATAAAATTCACAATAACACTGATCGACCAAGTATCCTAACAGTCATCCATATGCATCACATCCACAACTTCAGCATCATGTCACTCAAACAAGGCCAGTATCACATCTACTGTAGAAAGCACCCGTGCATGTCAGTCAGACGTTTTCATATGTCAATTCACATTTCTTGGTGCAAGTTATTGGTAACACTTCACAATAATGGTACATTAATTTACATTAGTTAATGTAGAATATATACAGTATATATAAAAACAATATTAAATACAAGTTTTCAAAGTTGAAAACTTACACAGATACACGTTAACAGACATCTTTTTCAACCACATTCTAATTTTAGTAAGAACCTTAACTGAACTGTAAAGAACTGTAAAGTCTCTGCTTGTAAATAACATGCCTATAATTAACAGATTGTAACTGTGCATCTACAAGGTCTATTTGAATAATCGAGGTATCATAACAAAGGGAACACTTGAAGTATCTGAGTAAATATCTGCTCGGGTATAACAGGTCCATTTATATGAAATCCCATGATAAATGTTAACAAGAGACATTTGTTGACAGAAACTTAATGCTTAATAATGTATAAATTAGGCACTGGTTAGCTTTTATTTTATTAACCGATGTTGATATAATCTTTGTAAACTTATTATATATAGTTAAGACGAACACCATTAATGAGTGATTAACAGACACATAAGTTAACTGCTAGTAAATGCTTACCACTGCAATTACAATAATGCAATCAATGTATTGATTAAGTTTTCTATTTTATCAACTATTATTAGAGGCTTATTAATCTGTGATATGATATGTAAATGAACACCTTCATTTAGATTGGCATAGTTAGTAAGTGATTACTTGACACATAAGTTATCTACTATTAGTTTATGGTTATTATGCCATTACCTGTTGTCAGTTAATGTAACCTTATTATTATCGTTACTGTGAATAAACTATAAAATGATGTATGAATAACCACCTTCAATAACATGAACACCATTATTCAATGATTACTTGAGACATCAGTTAACTGCTAGTCAATGATTATTAATCCATTATTAATGTTAATTTATGTGTCCTTGTTAATGTTGATTCTATTAAAAAACAACTGAATAATGTATGAAATAACACCTTCATGAACATGATTGTCACTAGTAAATGATTGACACTTTACTTAACTATTAATTGTTAACTGTTAATTTATGGCTATTACTACATGAACTATTGTTACTTAATGTACCACCATTGTCAAGTTTTTTTTAGAACATTTTATGAAGGGCACAAATTCACATATCATTCACCTCTCCAATCACGTTTACAACTGTCACCACTTAATAACACAGCTTCTGATTGGAGAGGAGTGATCAACATGTCCTAAAATAAGTGTTTGCTTGATGGATTACCAATGTGAAAGGGATCCTTTCACTGTCATAATTTGATCCGTTCGGTCTGATAACATTCGGAAAGTCTAGAAGAGTTAGTGGAGGGCTAAACAGGAAGTAAGCCAGGATGTCTGAAGTGCAGCTTCTCTGTGGGCCCCACAGTGTGGAAGATACAGGTAATTTTCTACCCAGGAAGTTAAACTTTTATCCCTGCGCCGCTGAGCAGCTTTCATAGGAATGAATGTGGCTCAGCCTCGGACGCAGAAACAGAGAGAGAGAGACTTACGACTTTCAACCTCCTTCATGAAAACACATCTACCAGCTACTTATTACAGCACTACACACACACACACACACACACACACACACACACACACACACAGATTTAAAATCTATTCTGTTACAGAGCCTTTTCATAAACACATCTCCAGGTCGCTCCCCCTCAAGCTACAAACAGCCCCGTCTACACACTACATGGGAGAGAGAGAGAGAGAGAGAGAGAGAGAGAGAGAGAGAGAGAGAGAGAGAGAGAGAGAGAGAGAGAGAGGAAGCGGCATTGGGAAGAACAAAGCAAACACAGACCTGCAGCTTTTAATGAGAGGAGAGATGGAGACAGAAATGTACAACCCCAATTCTAGAAAAGTTGTGACGCTGTGTAAATCAAAGATAATATAATGCAGTCATTTACAAATCAACTGTGTTTACAGACGGTCCTTTTCTAAGTGTTCCCTAACACATAGTTATATCCTTTGTACAGCGTGTTGTGAAATGTGTTTCAAAGGGGTGAACCTGAGCCCCATTCTTGGCTGTAACCACTGAGCTCTCATACCTGCTTATGATGCTATCACCTGTTACCAATGAACCTGTTTACCTTAGTAATGTTCCAATCAGGTGCTTTGCAGCATTCCACAACTTTCCCTGTCTTTTCTGCTCCTGTCTCAACTTGTTTGAAACACGTTGTTGACATCAAATCACTCAGGACTTACAGATAAAACAGCTGAAATTAAGATTTATGGCACAGATGGAGAGATGGATGTAGAGAGCCGATCCAAAACAACAGTGGAGTGAGCCAGCAGAGAGGACTGGAGGTCAGAGGGAAGTTTAACCTCAGGTAAACACAGTATGAGATTATATTATAACACAAGGAAACTAATGTTATATCAAGTCACTCAGCTCTAATGTCCTCTGAGGCCAGGGGAAGATTTAGTGATTCAGTCTGTGCAGCCAGAAACAGAGCAGCTGTGCTTAGCTCTTACTTTCGTCATGATGCTAGCAGGTCAGTGCTTGCGACAAAGAAAAATGGCAGACCTTTGTAAAGGTAGATATCAAGCTTTTGGTGGAGCTACCTTGGACTGGGGATGGTTTTAAAATCAGAATGGCTCTTTGGATCCCGAGTTTTCTGACGTAGCCAGTCCAGAAGAAATGACTGGAATTATTTATTTCACAGTTTGTGAGCTGGCAGGGACTCCAGATACCCAAATATCTGCCCGCAATAATGTGTCCTGTTTAATTAGCCTCAATCATTGAAGACTTGACGTGATGACAGTGACAGTGACTACACGTTATGTCAGGATTGTATTACTATCCTGACATAACGTGTAATTTGTAAGTCATACGTAAAGTGATGTGTTCACTGTTATGTATAGTCCATAGAGCTAGAGCCTTAATGAAACTGAAGAACACAACATTAAATGTTTTATCTTTGTACAGTATTTAATTGAGTATTTGTCATAATGGATGAGCAAATGATCACATTCTGTTCTGCAGCATCCTAACTCCTTTGGAACAGGGGTTGTCCTGAGCTCATACCCTGCTGCTTTTATTGGCTTGGGGTTACACAACACTGCCCAAAGGTTGACACCCACAGATGTCTCAAACACAGCCAAATAGTAAGGAAACTAGAACGGCCCTCAGTAGAGTGCATACCTCCACCGAGGCCCAACAGCGCTCTTTAATTCAGTCAAGTTACTGCTGTTAATAAGAAACCCAACAATTCCTTAATCTGTTTCACAATATGTTTTGTAACTGTTCAGAGGGCATCATTAATGTCATCATTGAGCTATATTTTTTTCTTTGTGTGTGTGTGTGTGTGTGTGTTTTCCACAGACTATCCCTGTGGGCTTAGGTACTGTAGGTGTGTGTGAATCCTCCTGCCCTCACACAAAGGCTCACCAACAACAAACCAACATTAACAGCAAGCGAGCAAGCTCGGTGAAAGTTATTCAAAATACTGCCTGCTGTCTGTGTGACTTACAAATGTTACGGCTTGATAAATCACACAGCCTAAACTACAGAGTCACTCTCTCCTGAGCAGAAAAATGGATTCCTGCTTAATCATTCAAACTGTAATAAACCTTAAGTAGATAAAGAGGTTTAGACCGGAGTAGTCACTCAATAGAGGCATACCATGGTGAATTTGAAAGAATAAAAAAAAAAACAGTAAGTGGCCAGGCCTAACTTTCAGGCTAGTAGCCATGACTGCTGAGTGAGGTTGACAAGTGTTGGGATAATTGGATTGGAGGGTAATATCACATCAAAAGACGTCACCCATGCTTTTAAAATGGCTGTAATTAGGACATTCTTTAACTTGGACGCAGAGGAGATTATGGAGGAGCAGGGATCAGAGCACATTACAACCATCCAGGTGACACATTTTCATTCAAGTTTTAGGGGAATTTGAAACAAAAGCCTATAAGTGAAATGTTTTGAAAATAGAGTTCATGCTCATAATGCGACTTGATAAGAAATAAAGGGGTAACGATTCTTCAAATTCAAATATGATTCAGCTTTTTGTTAAAATGTGGATGTTTGTTTGCCGGTTTCACCATCCTTCTGATTGGAATTACATTCATATGACACTACAACCAGACTGCCATTCTAGCAAGATCACATCATTGGTGTGGATAGCAATACCATTGATATTAATAGGGCTATTAGCAGGGATAGTGATAGCACTCACTCACAAGGAGCCCTGTTTTAAATGATCTGTGGCATATTGTCTAAAGTGCATGGTTCGTGTGCGTTCAGGTCTTGTCCAACTCCCTTTTGCAAGTTAAACTGCCGATAATCTGGGCGCAAAATGAGGTGCACGCCACAAAGGGGTTGTATTTAGACTCTTAATTAGTCATGGGTGTGTTTTGGGTGTAACTTATATTAAACCCACCCAGGTGTCAAGTATTCCAAAGCAGGTTCACAGAAGAACAAGGCATAGCATTTTTCAACATTGCAAATAAAAGTGTGCTCGGGGGAGGTCTACAGTCACATTCAGCAAAAATCTTTTGATTGGTCATTTTCATAACATTTTTAATTCATGCCAATGAACCACAGTTTCAAGTATTCAAGTATATCTTTATTGAAGTGTGTTCTTTAAATAAAATAAAACAAAAATAGAAATATACTAATTTACAGTTAAAGTGCCCAAAACTTAAAACTACCCCTTTAAACATCAAAGTTTTTTTCTTTTTTTTTTAAGAAAAGGAAAAACAGCTCACAGGACACAAATTAAGCCTTTAAACATAACAGCCATCAAAATGTGGCCCCATTATAGGGCATTGTTTGCATATTTTGGAAAAAACCTCCTCCTGAACTCCTTGTGGTCCAAGGCCTCTTGGTCTGGTCCATCGATGGCAACCTTGCAGCACACATCCAAATGTCTCATCTTCAGTCTATTGAGCAGTGGTGTTGTCACCTTTTCAAGAGACAAAAAGACACCCACAATTCCTGCATTCAAAATCTATTCAGATACAGACATAAATAGTGCCAGTGGGAAATAAATAGTGCTAGTGTTTTCAATCATATCATAAAATCTTTTGTGCTGAAAATAGCCTCTCCACATCTGATGTCTGGACAGGGGCTGTGAGGGCAGTGGCAGCTACAAGGCCAAGGGTTGGAAACAGCTCCGACGACTCAGGGGATACAAGCCAAAGCAGCAGAGCAAAGTGAGAACAAAGATACAATCATTCTTTAAAACCAAGATGGGTCATGGTTGAGTAGTTAGTGTAACTGGTATAAAGTACCTTCAGATCAGGACTTTGTACACTCAGTCTGTATTCACAAGGTCAGACTCCCTCTCTTTCAGTCTTGGGAACTGCTCTGCCAGTCTCTTCACCTTCACTTGCCCACATGCTGCATTGTTTTTGTCAGAATCTGTCTTGGAGAGAACACACTGAAGACTGAGAAACCGGGTCTCGATGTTCTCAGTCAGTGCAGTCAGAAACGGCTCCATCAGCTGTAAGAAGATTTGAACAAATATCAAAAAGTCCACATTAACTACTGAAATACCTTCACACTTCGAGTAGTAGTATAGGATACTTACATTTCTCTTGAATCTGTCCCAGACATCTTCCTTGAAGTATGCAGGGATCTCTTCCTGCAGAGGCTTCAGACCAGTATCAGATTGAAGCCAGGCCCACCAGCAGTCCTTCACCATGCTGCTCTCTCTCGGATGTCTTCAGCACTGTGATCTCAGGTTAAACATGCTAGGTCAGCTAGGAATATAATCAAATTAACAGGAAAACCAAGCACTGTGATATTGTTCTCATACCTCCTGCTCCACTTGGGAGAAGATGTATCAATTGTTCATGTACCTCTTGCATCAGGCAAAGGGCAGAGGAGAAATAACTGGTCCTTGACAAAGGAAAATAGACCTTGACCTGTTGGCTCATGAGGAATGCCAGGGAATACATCCTGGAGCCTTTTTCCGACTCCATTTATTTTTCCTAAAAGAATAAAAAGAGATCACCATGAAATACTCAGACTAAACAGGTCTATTGTCATCCTGGATGACTCTCAATATAGTAAATGGACTTGCATTTCTGTAGCGCTTTTTCAGTCTGCAGACCGCTCAAAGCAGTTTACAACACTTCTCACATTAACCCACGTATTCATACACTGATGGCGGAGGCTGCCATGCAAGGTGCCAACTGCTCATCAGGAGCAATTTGGGGTTCAGTATCTTGCCCAAGGACACCTCGACATGCCAAGTATTCAAACCAGTGACCTTTCGATAACTAGACAACCCGCTTCCCACTGTGTCAAGTCCCAAAAAGCTCAAAGAATATTTTATTATATCATATCTGGTCCGAGTTCTCATAATCAGAACAAATATGTAATTCATTTTATTGAAGAAAATAATCACACCTCATAACAAGACCCAGTTGCTTGGTGACAGAAATGTCCCATCAACCATTAACCCCCACACTGGGGATTTTGACAGATCTGCAACCAGCTGGTCATCCAAAGTCTGCCCAGTGATCTCCACCATTTTATCAATAAGGTGGCTGCTGGTACACTTGGTGTTGGCACCGACCTAGAAGGGACATAAAAATAATTGGTTGGCATACTGAACAGAATTTCTCCTGTACCCCCAATTATGTAGAGATGTTTTATTAACAATCACGTAATTAAATGGCAGCAGAATTTACATTCAACCCATCAAAATAGCCTAGTCACTTGCACAGCCGAATAATGGGATCATAGCTGGTGTGGTGGGGCCATTTCTGCTTCAGGCACTCATATATTATTTTAAAGCAGCCTTCAAGAGCCCCATGGTCCATGTCCACCTGTGCGTCTATGATTCGCTGCAGTGTTCTACCAAAAGACAGAAAAGTAATTATTTTTTATTATTCAGTGATCAATTAGTTTTAATGACTTGTTTTCTACTTCTAGAGAAAAGCTTGAAGTAAGGTCCTACCTTCTCTGAGGCGTTTCTCCTTCCCCTCATCTTGTGGCCTTTTAAATTGTCCAGCCTGTAAGCAGTGGACGGCTGCCCCACGAAGCCAGCTGCGAGCTGCGTGGGGCTGCTGTGCTTCTGGCATACATAACACGTCATTCCCTCCCCGTTGTGTTTGAGCCAGGTGAATTTTTCCAACCATTGTGGGTCAAAACCACTGGCTCCGCGTATATTAGATCTGGGAAGATGAATAAAAAGTGATGTTTAAATCATGTAAAAGTCGGCTTTCCATTTAATACACGCCTAATGACACTGCAACTGAATCGATTCCTCGCCTTGACTCCTCCTCATCTTTCGGCCCCTTCCCTTTCTTTAGATTGAGCAGCAATATTTTCAGACCTGATAAATTTACCGAATCTTGTCAGTAACATGAATTATTACTTTTTAACTCATGTTACTGAGTTTTTTTTAACATGTTACTCATGTTACATTTTTCTCAAAGAGATTTCTTCCAGTCCAAACAGCTTTCAGTGGCAGGCAGTATCCTGATAGTTGAACAGGTGAGGTGAGTATTGTTTCTTTTGCATTTCTTAAAGGGGTTGTCTAAATTAATGTTACATCCCATCAGGGTAATTGTTTTCAGTTTTGCAGGTATGGTTCATAAAATCAGCTATTAATTTAACATTGCAAAGCGAGTTTGCAAGGAGAAACAGTCTAGACTGATTATACTGTGTTTATTGAGTTTTTGCCGACATTGGCCATTTCAAGTGGTGGCGGCCTGGAAATCGGCTGTGAGGGCCTCCTCCACAGTTAATATGCAGGAAAAACCCTGCAGTTATCACGTGACTGGAGTTCAATACTTGGGTCAAGCCTTTAGCCATCAAGCTCCTCTGCAGTGGAACCACCTTCCAATGTCGGTTCTGGAGGCAGACAGCCTCTCTATGTGTAAGAGTAGATTTAAAACTTTCCTTTTCGATAAAGCCTATAGTTAAGGCCTGCAAAGGCTGCCATATGTTTAGACATGGGGATTTCTCATGATGCCCTAAGCTCCTCTCTCTCTATCTGTACACATTCATGTCTCATTAATACATGTTACGGACTTGGCTTCTTCCCCAGAGTCTCTGCGCTCTCTCGTCTTGCAGGTTCCGATGGATGGTGGTTGGCCCTGCTGCTGTGGTCCTGCTTGACTTCTACTATCACCCTCATCATCATCATCATCATCATCATCATCATCATCATCATCACTGTTATACTTTTAGTATTAATACTCGTATCTCAATTAGTAAAGCTGTTATAACCGCTGTGGCTGCTGTACCTCCCCTCCCCTGTCTCTCCCACTGCTCCTCCCCCCGTCCTCCCTCAGCTCCCCTCCCGTCCTCCACTCTCCCTCTCGCCCTCCCCCTCTCTCTGTCTCTCTCTCGACCCGGCCAGTTGAGGCAGATCTGCTCCGAGGTTTCTGCCGTTAAAAGGCAGTTTTTTCCTTGCCACTGTCACCAAGGAGAATGGTTTAGACCTGCTCAACTTAGAAAGTGTCATGAGATTACTTTTGTTGTGAACTGGCACTATACAAATAAAGACTGATTGGTTGATTGATTTAAGTCTTTATTCTTTTTTGTCCAAGCTCCGTTCTCTGAAGAAGATAGTGGGATGCACTTAAAAGGAAAAAGCACAGGAAAGTGGTAGCGCATGGAAAATGAGTCAAGATCTTGATGAATTAAAATAAAAAAATCACCTTATTGAAGCAAACCCTCCTTTCATATCTCCATGGTTGAAACCCACTATCCTCCATGTAATTCAAACTTCACTTACGAGCTCAGAAATGCAGTTCCAAAGCTACATGGCTATGGAATCTTACGCAGTTATGTCAGCTGAGTTGATCGATGTTTTAAATATGTAGGTAGGTACAACCAAAGCATTCCTGACTAATACCCAGACCTGGCCTGTGTGTGCGCTGATGTCCGAACAGGTAAGAGACTGCGTACTGAACTGTGCTGTGGAGCTGGAACACAGAGAGGTTGGAAAGAACAGACATTTTCCATTGGATGGAGTACTTGGACACTGGTTTTATAGTTGTTGTTCGCTCTCATTACCTGATTAATATTGAAGTCTAGCAGCACAAAAAAGACCCTGAAGAAAAAAAAAGTTCCTTGCGTTACCGCTGACCTCAGCAGATTTATTTTTTAGCCTCATGAATAAATATGTTTGAGTAGCCAAGCAGGTATTACACATCCTAGACTGCCAAAGCTTGAATTTTACTGCACTTTCAAACAATGTTTGATTAAATGTAACTCAATAGGTATGCCTCTTTATTTTTATTAACTTAAAATTCAAAACAAATGATCTCACCAAAAAGTGTTACCTTTTATTGTAGTGCACAATAAAACACACCTCCTTGGTTTTTAAACTTCGTCTCCTCCTTTCTCTTCATCCTTTAAGGACGGTCTTTTTCAAAACATTACAAAACCCATTTCTCTTCGTCTTTGGCTCTCTCCTTTCACAGGAAGTTCTTTTTCAAAAGGTCACGAAAATAATTTCTCGTGTGTCTGGGAAATTATCTGAAACAAAGCTGCGAGCCAGAACAAATCAACAGACACAGCACATGTTTCAGCACTTGTGATTTCCATTTGGTACACACGGTGTCCAATTTTTCGTAATCTAATGGCTGGTGGCTACTGTAAAATGTGCCATGCAGGAACACAGAGCAGGCTTGAGCAGCAATTAAATGGTAAATGGACTGTAATGATCTGACATCTTACTTTGTAGCTTCCAAAGATACTATTCCGACAACATTGCAAAAAGAAATGACTGAAGACTGCAGCGAGAGTTCATTACATGAGTTAAAAAAAATGATCAGTGACAGTGGAATGATTAGGTAATTTATATTTAAACAGCACAGTCAAATATCAATATAACACAGTAGGCTTTGATCATGTCCACTCGTAATTGCTGACAAATACGTTTTTTAACCCACGTACTGTATGTCCTGTAACTCATCTGGCTCCCAACAATGGTACAGATACTGTATGTACTGATACTGTTGCTTGGAAGCATTGCATATTCCAGCTTTACTACTGGTGCTAATAACGGGTAATAACGAGTGTAGCCCTACTGGATTGCTGCTGCACTTCTTGGATTATACTCCTCCTCCAAAGCCTCTCGTTGCTCCTGAAGTGTCTCTGGCTGAGAGAGAGTGGACAGGCTGAATTTCCGAAGGGTGGGCTGCCCCTCGACGAGCAACCCGGTGGCAAACGTAGGAAAACCAAAGTTATTAAAGCCTGGTCTGCATCGAGGGGCAGCCTTCACTGCAGACACTCTGCCTGTCCGCTCTGTGTAGTCCAGAGTAGGGATGGGTACCGAGACCCGGTATTAAATTTAGATAAGACTGTGGTGTCAATAAGCTCCATCATTATCGGTTCTGCTAACGGTATTGAAAAAATGAAGGCATTCATCTATGATGGATTTCACTATTCTCCATCCTGAACAGAGATCTGTGTCAGAGCCTGTTCTGTGCAGGGGGCGGGTTCTCAATGCCTGTCCGTCATTTCACACACGCCGGCACAGACAGAGACACAGAGACCCTGCTCCGAGTGGAAATGACGGAGAGAGAGCTAAAGGCTCAGAACTGTGGTTATACTTCACGAGAATTTATGCAGACAATGCTCGCTGACACAAGTGCAGTAAGTCTTTTGCATATAAGCTGGGGAACACGAGCAATCTTTCAAAAATTTTTAGCAAAAGCACATCACATACAGACGGAGAAATGCACAGTTTGACAGCCTAGCTCATAGTTCTTCTCCCATTTCCCCATCTACCTCAGGTATGTTATGCTAGCAGGAGCTCACACAGAGATAATTAAGGTACAAACATTGGGTTGATAGCCGTTATTAACCATTACTCAGCTGAATGTTTAGCTATGTAGTCATGAATTCTGTCTGACATGGTGAAATCAGATCATTATAATCTTATTAAGTGATTAACTATTTATTAAATGCAATCTGTGTCCTGGGTCCTGAAATTATGCAATAAAATAAAACATCAAGACGTCAAGACTCTCATCTGGGTTAACCAAGCCAAGAGCTGCTACAATTGTGTTTGCACACAATACAAAAAGGCACACTCATGAAATGCTGTGATTGCTTTTAAACCTGTGTGCCAGCTGCCTCACACTTTCGTATACATATTCATTCTGTTTTTACTCATGCCTTTCTGCTGTTTACCCCGGGAGACCGAGTCACAGTTCAGTCGCTTTCATTTAACAACCCCAGGTGGCTAATCAGTGAAAGGCTTACATTTCTAGACATACAGCTCATCCACTGAACAGGATATCGGATATTTGTAGGACAAAGAGGTGTGAAGGTAATATAATGTCTTATGATTTTGTCACGTGGTAGTGAATATGTGTGTGTGTGTGTGTGAAAGAAGCAGAGCAAAACCATATGGAATCACCAGAATGTACCAGTGTCTCATCTGCCAATTGAAAGTAAGCTCAGTCAGGTGGGGTACTACAAAGACAGGATATCATTAGTGAGGGCTGAAGTCACGGCTTTGGTATCAACACTGCATGAAATGAGGTCAGTCCTGTAAGCAGATGGTGAGAGAGGGGTTGAGAATTAAATACAAATACAAACCAGAAAAAATAACCATTAAAGTACAATGTTTCTTGTACTCTGTCCAACACACTTTTTAATGCCTGTGGATGGCAACTACAGCAAAGTTAAAGGAATAATTCAAAATTTTGTTAAAGTTCTATAAATCCCAATGATTGTGGAACTGCGTTCATTTACAACTGGCTGTTAGGTATACATTAATATAGACCTGCTCGTATCAATAATTCTATCCGCTGGGCAAGAGCCTCCATTAACTCCAATGCCCAAGCAGTCATTACACGTGACTTGTATCATTAATTTGACAAATATTATGTATTCTGCATTTAAGCCATGCCTGAGGAGCAGCGGGGCAGCGACCATACAGCACCCAGGGACATTGTCAAGCTGCTACCTTGACTAAGTCTCTCTTCTAAAATAGATTTTAATATCAATGGGACTTCCTGGTAAAATAAAGGGGAAATAAATAAAGTGAGCAGGAAAATGTGTATGGATAGTTTTTGTGTTTGTATCTGGCCCCTGGTGTTAATAGTGCTGAATGTTTCAGCTGTGTGACCACTGTCTGTCTCGGAGGCAGAGACAGACTAGATAAAGACAGTTATCTGCCGTTGATACCATTGACCATCTGGCCTTTAGGTCCCCTTTGAGCCTTTAAGATGAATCTTCAGGTCAGTGCAGACTAAAACTTATTGATTTGTACATTTCAAACAAAAAGCTGATCTGAAGTCAAAGGTGTAGTCTGTTTCCTGCTATTTAAAGAGCACAGGCGGGTTCACACCACGTGTAAACTCCGATTTTGTGATTAAAGAAGCTGCTTTCAGTTATTTTAAACATTTCCCACAGTAACAGTAATGTGACTAACAAATATCGTGCCACATTTAATCAGCAAAATTGAAAGCTGGAGAGGAAACTCTGCAGAGGACACAGACCTAAACTTTTAGCTTCTGAAATAAATATTTTTAACCAGGATCTCAGGATTTATCAGGACAGCTGCTTCACTCCAAACTGGTTCACTTTATCAATATGGACTGTGTGTGACCTTTCTGTGTGTAGAAGAACACAGAACATTCATTAACATGAAATACTAACTGATCCTGTCGGCAAGTCAGGAGTTTTAAATAATCAAAGTTTATCAGCTGTTTCTCGGTGCAAATGGTACCATACACATATGGTTTTGGGTGCTGGAGGATCGCTGCAGGTAATTTCATTAATATTTTCCTCATTACGGGTGTATTTCACCCTCTCATCCCACCATTATTGATCAGGATGATGATTATGACCATTTTATGTGTGGGGATGTGCCAGTAGAAATATCACCCCTCACAGCACACACACGCAAAAGAGAGAACAGAGAAGCTTTTCATAATTTTACGTTCAGCTCTGTGTTTGTGTTGTCAGCAGGAGCTAGGAGCTGCTCATTATAGTTCAATCAGGAGAGACTTACAGACTCAAGAATTAAGAGAGAAAAGGATTTAAATTGAGGAGATGATTTATTGATAATGTAGATAGACTTTGGCGCTTAAGCCCCGGTGGGAAGTTGATAGCCATGGTGAGGCAGCCCATGAATAGGGAACTTCCGAAGTGAGGAAGGATCCCCCCGGAGCCTAGACCTGGTGGTGGTGGTAATAAGGAGAGGTGACTGATGAAGGGGGCCATCTGATGGAGGACTTGTTGAAGATGATCTGAGGTCAGGACAGGTGGTGAAGGGGAGGCGGAGGGTTGCTGGAGCTCTCGGGCTGAAATGACAGCTGAGTGACAGCAGAGGAGAGAGAGAGCACTTTTAAATTTGACAGCTTGCAGTTGATTGGTTATCAGGCTGGTGTGTCATGACGTGATTGGATGAAGAGGAAATTAGTGGGCGGTGCTTACAGAGAACCTGAGGTTGTGATTTAAGGAGGCGTGAGCAAAGGGGCAGTCTTACAGTCTTCCTGTCTGAACTTTCGCTAAGCTTCATTTATACTTCATGATTTCTCACCCTGTGGCCCGGCTCAATTGATCCACATTAAGGGCGCAATATCTTGTTTGCTGTTCTGCTCAGGTCTAACTGAACTTGTTTTGAGTCAAGTGTAAGTTTGGATATGACCCATCAGAATTAAAGGACTATGGACACATCAACCAACAGTGTTGGTTATATCCTCTATGTGACGTATTACATACTACTAGTTACTATCATTTGAAAGTAATACGTTTCTCTTCAATATTATTGTCTGTGCAGAGTCTTGTGTTAGTTAGCTTTTGCGTTAATTTCACCAAAATAACGGCATTATAAAATGGATGAGCCAGAGGGTGGCATGGTTAAAACATGGTTTTGCTACTACAGCCCCGGATTAACCTGGTCTCTATTGACTAGGGTTAAATTGATTGTTTATCATAATTTTTCTTACATTTGGAAAAAGATGCCTCTAACAGCAGGGGCTGTCCTGGGCTGAAAACTACATTGAAAAAAACGTGGCAACATGTTGTAGGTAGCAACATGACAAAAACAAACATACCATACAAAGACCAGGCAGGAAGAACAGAAAATATGTCAGCAGTTATGTTTTTGTTTGACAACCGAAGTTGGCAGAGAGTGAGCGGTGGACTTCACAGAATAATATTCACCACTGAGAATAATTTGATGAAAAATCCTTTTTGATTCTTTTGATCAGCGGACACTTACAGACTAAAGGAATATAAATAATTGTGGAATGGACATAATTTAAGACTTTATGATCACTTCAAAGGTCAGGAGCTGCCACTTTTGTCCGTCTCTTTTGCTGACCATACCAGCAAATCTGAATGAATTATTCTTTGCTTCTTTTGGTTTCTGTTAAATGAACTAAATGACTAATATATGGAGAATCTAACTGATACAGCCTTGTATAGCATATTAACAAAAGTTAAAACAATTGGGCCTTTAATGTGATGAGCCCCTTTGAACAGGCTTAAGTGCATTGCCACTGGGTCTTAATTTGGGGTGGTAACATGCTAGCAGACTAAGTAACTGGAATAATATTTCTGCAAATCCTACTAGAAATGCATTACATTACTCCGTTACTGCTTAAATATAACCCTGTCAACCAATCAACACACAACAAGTTACTTTAATTATTAGTGGCTTAAAGCTTGACAACATGCTAGAAATGAAATAGCATAAGTAAGTTAGTTGATATAACAAACAGCCTTTTAGCAAAATATACAGAAATTTTAGGTGGAGCAGGTTAATCTGAGTAAATGGAGCAGATTGTGTAAGTAACAACCTGTTTAATGGCGACACCTCAAAATTCACTGCACTGCCAAGCCCAAGGTGTTCAACAAAAAATCACAATCTTTGGAATGATGCATCATCAAGGTCTTAAGGCTTTTCTGACCAAATCTGAGGTGGATCTGATCAACTTTGTCATTAGTACTAGAGGTAGCCCTCATGACAGAGCTCAATTTATTCCTATGAAAGCAAATGGATCCAAAAACACTTGACTTCCGACCAGGGCTCTTCCACATAATTTCTGTATTGTGCGGCCCATAGAGAGCGCACTAGAGACCTGCTGACCGAACCAATTAACTTCCGGTTCAGTGCCCGGATAACTTGAATGGGGATACAATAATTAAATCGTGCGGCTCTTGTAGACTTTCCAAATGTTATTGGTTAAGTTAACCGGAAGTTAATTGACCGAATTACTGAAATTATGACAATGAAACAAGTAATTTTGCGGGGGTTGTGACGCTCAAAGAAATGTTTTACGGACCCTTCTTTTACAATTCAAGCTTATGGGAAAAAGTATTTTCAAGCCGCAGTGCATCATGTGACGATGTAATTACACGGTTTGTCTACTACAAAAACTGGCTTCAAAGACTGACGCTTCTCCTGGGTGCTTGGGTGTACTACAACAGGGTATGAATTTTCTTTTGACAGTAGGTGGTGCCATGACCAATACAAAATAAGGCTTATGGCTGTGTTCAGACCTGTACTCTTATCAACCGTAGAAAGTCTGGGGCAGATTCGAACATGTAGAGTGGAGTTAAACACAACATCCTGTTTCATATTCCACTTCCTATGACATGATCAATTTTGACACCTTGCCAAAACTATGGCTCTCATCAAACAATGCCAAGTTTTCCCTGCATGCCTGCCTCAGCCAGCTTGGTTGTGGTTGTCCAGCAAAACCAGCATCTACCTCTGCAGCAATCCCCCCTCACCAAACTACTCCTACTGATCCATCTTGTGGACAATGTCAATTCTGCCCTGACAAGAGTGTGGGGACCTACAGATGAAGTTGTTCCAGAGCCAAGCCTGCCCAGAGCCCCAGCTCCAGCACAATGCCAGTGTTTCTCCGTCGGCATCCGGTGGACGCCTACCAGTGTTTCTTCATTGACATCCCAACTGACACCTACCAGTGTTTCTCCGTCAGCGGCCGACACCTATTCCTGCTCCTCCATCAGTGGTTCGGCCGACATCTGCCAGTGGTTCTCTGTTGGTGGCCCGGCAAAGTCATTTTCCTGGTCCTCCGTCGGTGATCCGGCCGACACCTGCCAGCGGTTCTCTGTTGGTGGCCCGGCCAACTCCTTTTCCTGCTCCTCCGTCGGTGACCTGGCTGACCCGCCCTGGTACATCTCTGTCGGCGTCCCGGCCAACACCTGCAAGGGGTTCTCAGCGTCGTGGTGGAGGAAATAGCAAGACTTGGATTAAGAAAGTGGGGCTTGGCGACGGTCTGGTCCTTTCTGAGAGGAAGTTCCTCACTTCTGCAAGGATGAGAAGCTGGGTTGCGCAGGTTTAGTAAACACTAAGCAGTCTGTGTCTTGTCCAGCTAAGTTGAAGAATCTGTCCTAGACGAAGGTAAAAATCCAGATATTTGAGTGCTCCCTTTTAGTGACTGCTGCACAGAAGAAAGCTGGTGCTTTTAGCACCATGTTACAGTGGAACTGTCGCAGGTGTACTCCAACTGTTCTGACATCATGGTTGTTGCCCCAGAACTATGGTACATTCAGGTGCCTTTTCAGCCAATTAATACACCTGTATTTTGAATATGATAATACCTAACAACCAGGTGTGACTTAGTGGACCGCTTGGGTTTGTCACACTTTTCCTTTGTTTGCAGGCTTTGGTAGTGCATGGAGGCTTCATGTTAGGCTTTTGAGTTTACATGTAGGCCTCTCTATTGTTAGGACCATGTGGTGAGGTCCAAGTGAGGGGCGTTACACATTCAGAAATCCAATGCAGTCTTTTCTTTTAAGGGACATGAGACAGGATCAAGAAATAAGACTCAATAGTGACACGATGGCCATTAGGGTAACTGCAGCCATCAGCCAAACCGGCGCGGGAGCGCGCATGAACTCAGCTGATGCAGTGACAGTTATTTCTTTACTCGCTGTTCACTTGACTGTTTACTGCAAGACCTCCGCACATGCCTCCGTGGAATGACGTTGGTAGCCTGCAACTGCGAACTGTGCTGTGTGTAAGTGATAGCCTTATCCCCTACACACATGAAGCAACCGGGAAGCCGGCTTACTGTGTGTAGCGACACACAAGTGTGGCGAGTCTGAAATGCACAGGCGAAAGCAAAGATGGCATATTGGGGGACAAAAATCGTAAAAGACGTATCGTCGCTGATACGGGTTTGCTGTGTGTAAGTTGCTAATGTTACTACACAGACACAAACAAACCGTTAGCCTGTGGCTACAGCCAGCTGCTAACGTCACCTCCTGGATAACAGGTTGGGCTTTCATTCCTATATATAAAGGGACATATTTCTAACTATTCAGTTTCAGACTAAAGGACCATGGAAAACGCGCAGTCTGTAACTATTCAGTGTTACACAGAGGTGGACTAAGTTACATGTTAGCAGCTAATGCTACTTTGCACATTAGGTCACTCCGAGTCCTCTGTGATCTAATATGATTTTCAAATCAAGCTCTAAACATGACCTGTAATGTTTTCTTACCTGGTTACTAAGAAATGAGCCATGTCAGCATCTGTCTTCAGTCCCAATTCAAGTTGAAGCTGCCCCCATGAGCTGAACGCGTATCCGATGTTTATTCGGGTGCCAGTCCATTGTAATTTCATTTCGACTCACGACTTGCCGCTGATAAAACCTTTGTTTTCTTCTCAGTATGACTTTTTAGTGGACTTTGTGTCGTGGTGGGTCGTTTTCTGGCCATAACAGAATCCATTAATACCCAAACACTAGTTTGGGTCCACCGTGCTTGTCTTCTTCCTGTATCCAAGCTGTCGAGGACGCGCATTCAGCGTCATCTGACGTCTGCAGACCGCGTGGGAAATTCGGAACACGAATTGCAGTACATTATGCAGCACACAGCCTGTTCAAGGCAATGGAGAGATACGTGGGTGGGCTCATTCTTTTTGGTTTTGAATGCTTCATCACCCATTAGCATTTAAAAACTTAAAATGCATGTTTATTTAAAAAAAAATCCTGCCTCATGTCCCTTTAATTATAAGCTCTATAAAACAACATTTATTCCTATTATGACCTCAAGCACTTGACTAGAATGGGTTTACCTTCAGTTCTTAAAAGTACCATTAAACACTGCTCTCAGCAGGTTCCTTCCAATTCTACCCCCACCCCACCCAAATGGGTGCACTTCAAGAGGCAAGTTTTCCTCTTTGTCTTGGCTCAGCTCTGGCCTTTTCACAGGGCAACCCCCTATTGTGAAGTTACTTAGACATTCTGGATACATCCTCCTAACCACACAACCTCTCATAACAGACACAGGCACAACACGCACGCATGCACACACACTCGAAGCCTACGAGATGGTAACCTTTGTGAGTTAATCACTGCCTTTCACTGCAATCAACTTTTACAGGAAGACTAACGCGGCTGAAGCATGATGGAATAGTGGAAGCTGCTGCAGGGCCCTAGATTTAGAAGAATTCAACAATGGACTCTTCTTCTGTAGGCCTGTGAAAGGCATCTCCAGTGTGATTTTGTGATTGTGTAATGAAGCAGATTGAGTTATTAAGGCTATAAATACTCAGGCTATAAATACTCAGATTGTCTCTGAAATAACATTTGCTTAGTTGTTAAGGGAGGGTCTGTTCTCTGCTCTCTGTGTGTGTCAGGCAGGGGGGATGGTTGCTATCTTCCCTAATTGGTAGGCTACTTTATAAACCTGTATAGAGAACAGTGATGAAATGAAGAATTAATAAAAATAGTTTGTGTAAATTAAGTCACTACAGTCACCTTAAAAGTATTTTCTAGAAAGTCAGATCTGTTGACTTTTGTACAATGTTGTATCAGTGTTATATCCCCTCTGTAAAGGTGCTATATGTCATAAAAGTTTGGCCGGTGGCTGACCTGTCCTTCAATCCCAAAGCGTCATTATTTGAAGAGTTTGGAATTGACTCTAAAATCCACTTTTCTTACAAATAGCACCCTTAAGCATATTGCAACAATATTTGTTATTGCTGATGATTATTGATTGCCTAAAATGTTATTTAAATATAACAGATATATAGTGTTTAAAAGGTCTACTTTGTAGTTTTCTTGGTCTGTCATCCACATCTTTTGACCCTTATGGTCTTAAGGGCCGTGAATAGAAATTGCTCATACAACATGGAAATGGCTCAATTGTCTCATTTGACCCAACCCAGTGAGCACCAACTGGGATTTCAAACTTTAATTTACTTTTTGAAAACTGGGTGATATTTGGTCTGAATGTCCAAGACATTTTTTCGCCCTCTTTTCAGTTAAAATATGGTTAAACATCAACATGTAAACAATAGGAAAATGTCCAATTATTTTGATAGTTTGTTCATTTAAAGGTTAAAAGAGAGACGATAGTCTTACATGT
The DNA here is from genome assembly GCA_039737535.1 of Lagodon rhomboides. NCBI lineage: Eukaryota > Metazoa > Chordata > Actinopteri > Spariformes > Sparidae > Lagodon > Lagodon rhomboides. The sequence continues at coordinate 5,251,014 of CM077798.1, read as the reverse complement.
GAAAGTGTTTCCCCAAAGTCATATTGCGCTGGTAGGCAAGTACAAGTAATTAGCGTTACAGCTTTGACTACTCCAAACCATGACTTGTGAAGCCAACTACTCAGGCTAGATATTAGGCTTCATGCTTAAGTGCAGGGGTCCCAAACTGCTGGCCTCCATTAGCAATGCTGTTGTTCAACAAGAATGCGTCTAAAGTGTAAAACAGCGGTCATATACGACATTTGTAGACAGTGGGTCAATTTTAAATATGTCAGAGAGGAGTTCTTATGAAAAAGAGGTCTTAGACATTTAGACCGGAAATCACCCAGGTTTCAACTAGAAATTAGCATTTAAATCCTGGTTTGTGCTACATGGGATCTTTTAAAAATGCTTACTGGGAAAGATGGAACTGAAGTTACCTTATGTTATATGGCTATATATTAGGGAAGATGGTGTTGGTAGTTAAAGGTATAATTTGAATGCCCAGAATTCAAAGGTAGGTCCAAAAACAGCATATTAACCATTGTTTTAGACTCAATGACTACATAAACATTCAGCAGACATCCAAAAGATGTCTATTATATGAATTTAGATCTACTAAACTTTCACTAAAACTTAAGTGAAATTTAAAACTTTTAAACCTAAGATGTAAAATGTCTGTGATTTCTTTATTTGGAAAATTTAAGAAATATGAAGTCATTCAATCCAGGCCGGTGTATTTAAATTGTCCATAAACACAACACATGGAAACAGACTGCGTGCCTTATTTAATTGTTTTTTTTTTTCAGCTCAGAACTCAGGTCACCTGAAGGCCCATAAAAAAATATATTAAACACAGATAACAGAAATCTGAGCATGTTCCTGTTTTCCAGGGCTTCAACTAACAAGAAGTTAATAATGTTACAAGTAAAGTTAAAGTCCCTATGAAGTCACAATTGCTGTTTTAATGGGTTTTTTTTTTTTTTTTTACACATGTCTTGCTCCATATTTCACCTGTACACCAGTATCAGGCCCAATAGTGGAACAAAAGCAGTTTTGTAAGTATTTTAATAGTATTTTAGAGATGTAACTTCTTGGAAACAATAAAAATGTTGATAGCTCATCCTAAGTGCTGTATCGTAGGCAACTGGACTGGACTGTTTCAGTTTCTTGAAGACGTTTCACCTCTCATCCAAGAGGCATCTTCAGTCCTAACTAACTGGAGGGGAGGGAGGGGAGTTGCAAGCTTTTTCACTCAGTTTGGGTGTGTCCTTCCAGAGTCATTAAGGACATGTGTGAGCTCCGAGTATCAGAGTCGTTAGGGCCACTTGTGGGTTGTTGACCCAACCGGCCTTCATGTGGGTAGCTAGGGCTAGGTGAGCACAGAGGTGAATGGATGATAAGCTGTCTAGGGAGGGAACTTAGTACTGCATTGTAGGTCGGTGATAGTAGTAATGTCGTAGGTCCCAAGCCAAAGAGAAAGGGACTTGTTATTATGGATCCCACTCAACTTCTCAAAAGATTGCCCTACTCCTCCTCTGATTGGTTGGCTTTGTTGGTTGACTCAAAGTGGGTAATCTCGATGCTACTGCCACGGACTAACTAACAGCTGCTGAAATAGCTTTTGGTACCACAAAGAAAGTGCAGCATGATCTCATGATTCCACAACACATTCCAGTAAAAGTGAGAGACTGTCAGCATACTTACTTAGGCACGATAAACTGTTCTATGCAGTCCATTATAAAGGTGTAATTGAAGTAGCCATGCATTGAACAAGTGGCGAGAGGATCTGTCTCAGGATCTAGATGCACTGCACATAAGACTGACACTCCTCCAAGGTTCACTGAGCTTCTGCGTGGTGTTTACTGTTAAATGGCATCAAAGTTTGAACATTTGAACACAGACACTGCCTCTCTTTTTATCTTTCTCAGACATAAAAGAACAACTCATTCTTCCTATTGTGATGTTTGAGCTTTTTGCTGCAACATACAGCGCCACTCGGGCCAGCATGGAGAGGAGAGGATAGGTGTAATTCCTACTTTTGTTTTTTTCTGTCCCAGCCATGGCTATCCAATTTCCCTACCAAAATGGATGATGGAATGCCACCATCAACTCAGTAACTCAAAAAAACACTTGAGGATTTACCTTGTCTGAGAGTAATACTACTACTACTACTACTACTACTACTACTACTACTACTAATAATAATAATAATATAATAAACTGTATTACTATAGCACCTTTCAAAGGTAGTAAATAGAGCAATAAATACAAACTTAACAAAATCGGACCAAGAAATGAGCCCTGTGGGACCCCACATGACATTAGAGGAGTTGACGAAGTACAGTTGTCCATAGTGGCCCTGAATACTCTGTGTGATATGTAGGATGAAAACCAGTTAAGAGTCCCACTTGGGCCAATCCAGATTATGAAAGTGTTGAGTAGGATTGCACAATCGACCGTATCAAAAGCTGTGCTCAAATCCAGCAAAATAAGGACAGTGGTATTTCCAGAGTCTACGCTCATTAATATACAATATAATTTATTCATTACCTAAACTTCTAAACCAGGTTTCTTAAGGAGAGGCTGGATACAGGCCTGTTTCAAATTAAAAGATTAAATTTCAGATGCAAAAGATTTATTTGGGTCATCAACATAGATAACCGATAAAATGTGATCATAACTGAGGAGAAATGGAAGAAATAAAATAAGAGAATTCACATTCAGAAAACTAACTATTTGGTTTAGGAGGGTGAAAGACAACAATACAGCACAGGGGGAATCAAGAGTCATTTTGAACATCATTGCTTCAAAGCTTGTTTTTTTCCCACTGAGATGAGGGTACAGTTCACATTGTTTATAGGAAACTGCAAGTCCCCCTCCCTTACCACTGAGTCTAGGGGAGTTAAAAAAAATGTGTAGTTGCGAGGGCATAGTTCGGGAAAAACACTTAAGTCGCCAGCTCTATGCCATGCTTCAATAAGAAACAGGAAGTCTGTTGTATTGGTTGAAATGAAATCATTTAGAATATAAGTTTTATTGGCCAGAGACCGTATTTAAGAGGGCACAGCTAATCAAAGAAGCATGATGATAATTTGTATTTTCAGAAGATTTTTGTAATGGATGGAGATTTGCAACATTTATCCCACAACTTGAGGTTTTTACTTTTGCATGGGGACAGCTATATGACCTGTTAGCGTAATGATGCCCACTGGAAATGAGAACAGGGAAAGAGAGGTGTCGGACAGCAGTCAAGTCATTCCACAGGGGAGAGCTTGGTGAAAGTGCAGGGGAAAGGGGATAATGGCAGGGGGCGCCAATATGCAGGTCAATAGATTGATTAGGAATCATAGAAGAAGAGGAGGGGCTTCCAGGTGGGTATGCAAGCGACATAAACAGTCAATCAAATTGGTTGAGTTTGTACCGCATGCTGCATATTAGCAGCCAGTGTCCAAGTGGCCACTTTGTTTGGATGAACACCATCCTTATTAAAAAAGGACACATGATTCCAGAATATATTATAATTGCCAATAAAATCCACATTTTGTGTTCTGCAAGCTGACAGCAGCCAAGAGTGAAGATTAAAGAGTCTGCTGAAATGACCAGCACCGTGTCCAATGGTTGGATTTGACCTGAGATGCAGTGTCAGAGGACAAAAAAAAAGCTTTTGTCACTTTTTGTCAATGATGAAGTTGGGTGTCATTCGTTCCCACATGAACAATTGTTCTTTTAATTGAGGAGGGGAGTGATGGCAGCAACTCCTGTGGTGACTGTGGCATTGGGAAAAAAGCTTGTAACAGCGTTTAAAAAGGACACATTCCTTTCTCTGATGATCAAAGTTGTGAGGAAGACGAGGGGCTGTGGAAGTGCTGGCTGGGCATTTTCAGAAGAAGCGTGAGTGGCAAGGCATCCACCATGTGCGCTGTGCTAGCCATTAGGAGATGGGTAGGTAGATCCTGGCACTATTGAAACGAGAACCTTCCTGGCAGTGGGGCTCTCAGTTGGAGAGCTGGTCCAAGGATGAGGGTTGAGCGGTATGCGACGAGGAAGGGAAGAGGGGAACCCAGGCAGATCTGTAGAGGGTGCGGGCGACATGTGACCATCTGACTCCACGGACAAAGAGGGCCGTAGTGACTAGTTAGGGAAATCCTGCTTGTCCAGAATGGAAAATGTATTGGTCAGACAGAAGTCCTGAGGTGGTGGAGGGCGGCAGAGGGGTTTCCCAGCATGTTTATCCCTGCTGGCAACAGTCCATGGAACCTTCCAACAAGGAGTGGAGCTGACTAGGGCCTTGGGCTTAGCTCCCAGCTAGGTCCAGTGGTCTGCAACCTGGGAAGTGGTGACATACAGACATGGGACATGTTGAGTCCAATTCTCTGGTGGATGGAGACAGCAGGGCCCATGGTGAGCCCAGCTATCGCATCTGGATGGGGATGTGAGTGGAGCCATGAATTATGATGAAGTCAGATGAAACTGAGGAAAAACAGAAAACAGCTATGGCAGCAAAGATGTTTATTTTGTCTCCCATATAAATTGATTTAGACTGCTGTTGGCAGAATGGCAGAGGTACAGGCAGCCAGGTAAGACTTACATGCCAGGACTCCAGAACAGGAGTCCACAGCAATGATACAGCACTGTGTCCAAGTCATGCAGCTTCTTAGGCAATGATATGAAACATACCGGCACTGGTCCAAAGACTTGGCCCACTGAATAGATTGGAGATCTGGCAGGTCTAGTGTAATCATCTCCACAAGTGGCATCTTCATGCTCGCAGTCCAGTTCAGCAAACTTACTCTCTCTCTTTTTTTCTTAATCCATTGGTAACTCTTTGTCAAAAAATTTAATTTGCTAGGATTTACGTTACTTCATGTACCTTTAAGCCCTGTGTCAGGTGCAACATGTAACTCAGGGTCGAGGCACTTATTCTTGAAGGCCTCTCCTTGATCTACTGTGACTTGGATTTAACCTTATATGATCTCTTTGGACAAAACCTCTGCCAAATAAATACCTGTAAATGTCTATTTTCTTCCATTTTAAGTGCACAACTACAGTGATTGTATAGGGGCTTTAAAGGGATATTCCAGTGTAAGTTTAATCCATGGTCTAACACACCTTGACACCGAGTTAGACTCACCCTCAAGAGGTCAAGTTTGCTGACCGCTAGCTTAGCTAGTTTAAGCAACCTCAGAAAAGATCGCACAAAAACAATACACTGCCGCTTACACCTCCAATTAGAAACCGCCATCAAAAAGCCACAAATAATGCTCAGAACAGCACCAAACTTCAGCAACAGTACATGTACAGTCCCAGCACACAGTACAAAGCATCAAACATCTGCTAGCTTAGCCGGATTTGTATTGAAAACACAGCACAACTCACCCTCTCCTCCAGCAGCCTGCCTGTGTGGGGGAGTCCTGACGAGTTGATTACCGAGTGCAGTAGATTTCCGCAGCTCAAGGATGAAAATGTATGATTATTACTCCATTACTTCCATTATTTTCCCTGTCAGCTCTTGATAATAATAACTGAGTATTCCATGGAGTAATAATCAGTCATTTTCATCCTGAAGATAGCTGGGTGTGTCCTCGAGCGGCGCCTCAAGACCTCTGGATTGACTGTTCACAAACAGGCATACAGAGAACACAGGAGGGCCTATGCAGAAGCCCTGAAGGATGCACGGTCCAAATTTTATTCCACCATAATCAACAATAGCCCTGGAAACTCAAAACAACTATTTTCAACCACAAATCATTTTCTCAAACCCCCCTCACCCTCCCACTCCGAGTCCACAGAGGAGAGATGCAACATGCATATAAACTTTTTCAAACAAAAAGTTACAAACATCCATTCACACCTTTCCACTCCTGCTGTCCTGTCCCCCCAAGCGGTCGACAAACTTTCTGAAGCTGTCCAGCCCCGTTGCTCCTTCTCCGCTGTCACACAGGAAGAAGTAGAGGACATCATCAGAAAAATGAAGCCATCCACCTGTGCCCTTGACCCTTTCCCTTTAGCTCTACTGAAGGCCAACATCTTGGCTGTCTCTCCATTCATCACCAAAATCATTAACCACTCCCTCCTGGCTGGCCTTATCCCATCTTCATTAAAAACTGCTGTCATCAGACCTTTACTGAAAAAAACCCACCTTGGATCCAGAAGTTCTCAGCAACTATAGGCCCATTTCAAATCTTCCGTTCCTTTCAAAGGCTCTGGAAAAAACAGTTGCAACTCAACTCCATCATCACCTCAATCACAAGAACCTGTTCGAAAAATTTCAGTCTGGTTTCCGCCCTGGCCATAGCACTGAAACAGCCTTGGTCAGGGTCACCAACGACCTCCTGATGGCAGCAGATACTGGCTCCCCATCCCTACTCATCCTCCTTGACCTAACAGCTGCTTTCGACACAGTTGACGACAACATCCTCCTCCACTTACAATACACCATTGGACTCTCAGAAAACTGTCACAGTTGGTTTATTTCTTACCTGACTGACAGAACTGAATATGTTGCCCTGGGCAAAGCACAGTCTCACACCCACAATGTCACCTGTGGTGTCCCTCAGGGCTCTGTGCTGGGCCCCACCCTCTTCTCCATCTACATGCTCCCCCTTGGCAAAGTCATCAGTAAACACGGTCTTTCATTCCACTGCTATGCTGATGACACACAGCTTTATCTGAGAACAACCCCAACGTCTTCTGCTCCCCTGCCAACACACACACTGATCACCTGCCTGGTGGAGATAGAGGTGTGGGTGAAGCTAAACTTCTTACAACTCAACAGTGCCAAAACAGAAGCCATCCTGGTTGGCACACCACATCAGCTCCGCTCTTCCACCATGACCAGCATCACCTTCTCTGGCCAAAACATCTCCCTCTCCACATCTGTCACCAACCTAGGCGTAAAAATGGATTCCCACCTCTCATTTGATACCCACATCAATCACCTCTGTAAAACATCTTTCTACCACCTCAAGAACATCGCCAAACTCCGTCCAACACTCACCCTGGCAGATGCAGAGAAGCTAATCCACGCCTTTATCTCCTTCAGGCTGGACTACTGCAATGCACTCCTTATCGGGATCCCTGGCAAGAGCATTCAGAGACTGCAAAACATCCAGAACAGTGCTGCCAGGATCCTGATGAGGGTGCACAAATATGATCACATCACCCCCACCCTGAAATCCCTCCACTGGCTCCCGTCCCTTTCAGAATTGAATATAAGGTCTCCCTACTCACCCACCAGTGCATGTATGGTCACGCCCCCCTTTACCTACAGGAACTCCTCACCCTCCAAACCTTCTTACGCACCCTCCGTTCTGCAACAACACACACTCTTCAAACCCCCAGAACCAAACTCCACAGCATTGGTGACTGGGCTTTTTCCTCTGTAGCCCCGAGACTGTGGAACGCCCTCCCTGACCATCTGAGGGCCCCACAGTCTACAGATGTTTTTAAACAACACCTTAAAACGTATCTTTTTAAAAAAGCTTTTTTCTAATTCTTATTTTATTTTTTTAAACATTTTTGCCAATTTTACTCTGTAGCACTTTGAGATTGTCAAAATATAAAGTGCATTACAATAAAATGTATTATTATTATTATTATTATTATTATTATTATTATTATTATTATTATTATTATTATAGCTATTAACTTGGTTGTGAGAGTTGCCTTCTGCTTGTGAGTGACTTTAACTAAGTTGTAAGCAGCTCCTTCATAGTAACCTAGGCCAACCCATCAGGAATGTTAATGTCCCAATGTATATCCTCCCTCGTGGCGTCTCCACAGCCACATGAGTCACAACCTGTGGTTATTCAGAAGAACTCGCAGGAAGAGAAAAAAAGAGAGACTCTGTAAAAAAGGAAGCAGGAGCATCTGAGAACGAGGTGTAATTACATGTTTGCTTGGCTGCTTCAGAGCTACATGCCTGTTTAGTGGTTGAAGGGTTTAAATGTGTGTGTATCTCTGTGTGTCTTTATAGTATCAGAGTACCCTCTGAGTGTGTCTGAACGTCGCTTATGCATCTGGGTGGTCAGGGTGGCAGTCGGTTTGTTTTATATCAAACCAGCGGATATGCACAACGATCCTGTAACATGCATGCACTTATCAAACTGTAAACCTTGACAAGGGATGATTGTATATCCTCAGCAGTGTGGGAAACTGCAGTTCAGAGTGCTTGACTTAGTTCTGTATATTTACGTGGGCTTAAAATGCTAAACCACTCAACACTCCATCCCAAGCTGTGAAGGACTGAACCACAACACTCACTTTCTCTTTAAACTTTTGCTCAGATGATTTTTTTTAAGATTCGTGGATATCATACGGTCCTTGAATCGTTGTTCATTTGAAAATCCAAACTAAGAAAAAAAAAAAAAAAAATTTATTATTTCATTATTTGTTTATGAATGTGCTACAATAAATAACCTTTGAGCATTGTTAAGATGAAGAGTACTTAACTCAAAGGCTTTAAACATAACCCTTTCTCCTATGCGCAAAAACCTTTTTCTGAAGATTCCTTTCCCTTAAAGAGAGGATTTGTTCCCACTGTGACAGTGTTAGAGTAATGAGTAGCTCCCACAGAAAGCCACTGTGTTGAATAATTGACTGTAAATACTCAGGGAATGTTAATTACGCCTCTCACACAACCAAACACATTCAGTGGGTAATTTTGTGCTCTGGGGTCAGGGAAACCTCATGCAGCTCAGTATGTGTAAAGCTGCAACTTCAACTTGAATTTGCTGAACCCAAACCAGACTGTTATACTTCCATCAGTGTTCAGTGTATCTGTGGAGCATTTGAGCAATCACAGGCTTAATAATAGCAGAGGCATTTTAGCACAGTGATAGATTTAGCTGAGAATGAAGCTAGGACAGCATCCAGATCAATACAATTACATTTACTGAACACTGAACACTAACTGTGTTGATATTCTGAACACCTGAAGTGAAATAAGTGAAAGTATAAAACCATGAGTGTTGCCCCAATATGGCAGTCAGAGTACATCCCAAAGACAGGATAAAACATACAATATATACAGTATATGTTATACATATATGTAATAAATAGAATATATTCAATAGAATGCTAAGATCAATGAATATTAACATTAACAAAATGATTTGATTGAAAATTATTAATTTAAAAAAATAATAAAATACAAAACTGAGCTGTTGCTCTGTTGCCTGGTAATGAGTCCAGTCCTCACAATAATATACACATAGTTTTGGCTACACAATGTAGTGTTAATATGTAACATACATATTAATGTATGTGTAGGCTGTGGCTGCAGCTTTATGTCTTAAAATAGTCAAATAAAACCTTTACAGCCTGCAGGGCCATCATTTACTGAAGAATTCCAGAGTTGTAACCGGTGGTGGAATGTAACTCACTACGTTTACGTCAAGCACTGTACCTAAGTACAAATTTGAGGAACTTGGTTTTTACATGAGCATTTTCATTTGATCTAACTTCATACTACTCCACTACATCTGAGAGGCAAATATTGTACTGTTTACTCCACTACATTTGTTTGTCATCGTTAGTTACCTTTCACATAACAATTTTTCATCCTTTAAGAATTCTGAAAATTCTACTTTTTAAGCTTAATAAACTATCTTAAAAATCTCTTGAATTAGCTAAAAAATACATTAGTAAAAATTCATAAAAACTTTTTAGAGATGTTTTTCTTACAGGACAGCCACATTATGAACATACAATGATTTAAATTACACATAAATATTAATGCAGCAGTAATATTAATCCACAAACATCAGATATAATAGTTTAACACTGTGTGGTGGGCGGTTGACCAGCGAGCTGGTATAACTGAGGAGGAGCCAACAACGCCACCCTGGGAATTTCACCGAAAGAATAGTAATTTATCTCAGACTAAGACCGATATTCAAAAGGCACAGAGGTTCTTAATACTTTGAGGCGAGAGACGTGGTTCCTTTAAACAATTATTTATTTTAAACACACAATTCTAATAAAAGGCTAGGAAACACATATAATAAGGAGGGGGGCAAAGGAAAAGGCTGAAGCTGAGGCTTACCAGTGGGGAGGGGGGCCACCAGGAGTGAAGTATCCAGGAGAGAGAGTCCCCTCAATCACATGTGCACACACACCTCCACACACACACACACACACACACACACACACACTCACACACACACACGTGGTGGATCACACCAGGGGACACCACCACCAGGAGACACCAACACCCACCACCTTAGGCTCTCAGCTTCTGAGACAAAAAAGGAACGAAAGACAATTAGTGAGACATTTTTATACAAACACAATTACACTAAATAGTTCTTACAAAAACTAAAGGTTGACTTGTAACTGACAGAAAACCGGGCCACCTGCCCGTGGTAAATGACAAACCACTTAAAATGGAATTAACGGCAAAACAAGGAAAGAAATAAGATACAGTAAACAAAACAAACACAAAACCAGATTAATGGTGGGGCTAAGGAGCCAGGTATGGATAAATGAGAAATTAACAAAACAAATGAAATAAGATAAAGAAAATAAACAGAATAACCTACACAAAACAATATTAATGGGTTAAACCAGTGCCGGCCCTGACCAATTTGGTGCCCTAGGCAAGATTTTAGCTGGCGCCCCCTTTGCATTGCAGGCAATTTCACAATCAATTTTCATACACTCACACAGAAACTGCATGTAGGTATTCAAGATTTTATTTCTTTTAAGTCTAAAATATCACAACAAATAAACACTGAAGAAAGAAACAAGTGATAAATTAAAAATACAATATAGATAAGGTATTGCACAAACATATTAAAGAATATTCTATTTACATACAAAATATGCTGTGTCACTCTGCTGTGCTGAGGTAGAGAGGGCAGGAGCACCTGATGCTGTGTCACTGGGGTGGTGGTGAAATATTTTAAAAGTGCATCTGAAGAGAGAAGAGAAGTATATGTGACCACTGAATGTTATAAAACAGATGCTTGGTGTGTGCTATACAGACTAATGTAGACTAATAATGAAAATACCATAAGATTCATTCAACTTAATTGTCATTGCAATGCAATTCAGTCTATATATATATATGTATATGTATATATATATATATATATATATATATATGTATATGTATATATATATATATATATATATATATATATATATATATATATATATATATATATATATATATATATATATATATATATGTGTGTGTGTGTGTGTGTGTGTGTGTGTGTGTGTGTGTATATATATAGATAGATATATAGATATATAGATATTTACAAAGTAAGCTAGCAAGTTAACACTCTGCTCCAACAATGGAAACTACGATGCATTAAACAATTAATTTCATTCACTTCATCACTTGCCGTTACTGTACCTCTATCTTTTTCACGTCTTCCTCTTTTTTCCTTCTTTTCCTTCCCTGGGCGCCAGATGGTTTCAATCTTTTGGACATTGTGATTCTGCTACAGTATCAATCTCGCGCTTGGTCTTGGGGTCACGGTCCGGTCAGATTCAGGCAACTTGCCTCCCCGTGGATGACGCCGCCCTTAGCATTCGTCTATACAGCCTTTGCCTAGGGCTGGCTCTGGGGTAAAGGCAGCAAGCCAGTTGGAAATTTAACAACCAAAATGAAAAGTTAAGCCCCACTGACAACACGCTACACTGAAATGGCCCAAACTAAAATATCTGGGGACTAATAATGATTGTGCAGGTAAACCAACGGTAGCAAACCAACGGTAGGAAAGCATAAGCGTAGTTACAGGTGAGCCAGAGTAGCTGCTATGTTGCTGGCTGCTGAATACTGACACCGACATGCAGTCCCGATCCAGCTGTGCCTGTGAGCTTGGGGAGGGGAGTAGACAAGTGCCTATGATGCTATTCTGTCAGGTACTTCTACATTTTGTACTTTAACTACATTTTGCTGATATACAGACTCTTACGCTAAGGTTTTGAATGCAGGACTTTTACTTGTAGTGTATTTTCACAGTGTGGTATTAGTACTTTTACTTAGTAAATGATGTGGATATTTTACCAGCCCTGACTTGACTGAGAGACTTAATAATCATCGTCTTGTTTTTAATATTATGTGCGCTGAAGGGAAGTGTCATAATGGCCATATATTGTCTGGACTGAATCCACAGAGGTTGCTGCTGGAAAGTGAGAGTTTCATTTCCCAGACAGCTAACGTTAGCAAGACGTATGAGAGATATGAGAGATGTCGTGGTTTGGGGTCTTTCTTTTGTTTCCTGTTTATTTTGAAAATGTAGTGTTATGTTATGTTATGATAGTGCCATAACACTAATTAACTTCCTTGTGTTCAAACCATGACGCTCTACCTATCCCTCTATTGTCAGTTATACTTGAGAAAGTCTCCATGGTCAGGTTAACACTACAACATTATATGCAACGTCTGGTAAGGCTTTCAAAAGAAAGCGTGCTGACAAACAGCTCTCACTGTATGATGTATTACTTTTGCAATGTTAGTAAGCTGGCAAATGGTTGCAGTTTGGTTAAGTTTAAGGCAAAAAAGTACACAAGTAACGTGCAAATTATTAAAATCATTAACGTACGTTCACTCACCCCTGAATGTGGTTGGGGTGGTGGGGTCAGTCGTGACTCTTGACCCCATCACCCCAACCACCCCTGAACTTGGACTTTTCTTGCTCTCTTTATACTACTTCACTAAGCAAGTGCTTCAAAAAGTGACGCCAGAGGGGTACCTAGATCATCAAACTTAGAAGTGTTGGGCTACTGACTAGGCCTCTGGATTTGATGCGTTGGGAGTCAGAACCAACTGGCACATCCAACCCTAGCCTCACCTGCCAGTTACCGTCTTCATGCCCTGTCCAGCTCCCCTGGTCTGCATGTGTCCTTGGGCAGGATACTGAACCCCAAAACTAGATATAGATATAAATAGATCAGAAAGAAAATGGATCACCAGAAAAAAGAAATTTCTCAATTGCTCTGCACCAAGCTCCAGTGATGATGGCTTTTTATCATTCCCAACACACGCCTCTCTAAGGCTGAACATACTCAGAGTTGATTAAACTAATTCTAATCTGCTGTTTAGGAACTAAAAAACTCCCATCTCAGTTTTAATCAACTCAGGTTTAGTCATCTCAAGAGTTGAGATTTAAGCTCAGTCCCCTTTCTGAAACAGACCCCCTGGTTGTCTCAGAGAAACTTCCTCTCTGCCTTTAATTAATCCTCTCCCTCACACTGTGTGCCTGTATGATTGTTTATGTGTGTCCTGAGTATGTGTGTTGTATCACAGGTCCAGGGTTTGTGTCCAGCAGAGGGCCTTTTAAAAAAAAAAAAAAAAATCCTTAACATAGGACTTACTAAATACAGATGTAAAGGCAGTGCAAAACAAGTTCCTCCACACACACACACACACACACACACACACACACACACACACACACACACACACACACACACACACACACTATCCTTTGTGATAAGCCATAAATATGACCCACCCTTGTTCATAATGATCTCGACATGGCTATTTGCAAAGGGAAAACCTTGTGAAAACTTTGTTCATTAACTTCAGATGTAACACAATGCTGCTTTTCTGACAACAGAACACTATAGTTAATACCCAAACTAAAGTCTTGCTTTTATTACCTCTATAAAAAAAACATGTTTAAAAAAAAAGTCTCTTGACATACCAGGAAATAATTTCTATGCAATCATCATTTGTTCTGGTCTTACCGACACTATGGCAGACTACAATGTCAAAGTTCACTAATACAAGGACCAGATGGCTCATATGGCCTTATCGAGGTGGTCGACTGTTACATGACCAGGATGGAATCCCGCATTGCTTCTCTTGTATCTGGATCAGTCGGGATCTTCTTTCTAGCACCCTGGCATAAGCTGTCTCAGGAAGGGGAAGCATGTTTTCAGGTCCCCCATGGGAACCACCACCCTGTCATAGCAGTCTGCAGGCACTGTCACCGACCTCCACACAACATTAAAGAGGCAACATTGTCAGCCACTTATGATAAATAATAAAGTGACATTTAAATTGGATTTGAAGATGGGCTCAACTTTTGCTTGTGTGGGTTAGCAAAGTTTCATGTTTAGCTAGCTAAAGAGTCACTGTTGGTGGCTGTGGTTCAGCAGGTAGAGCAGTCGTCCACCAAGTTGTCACAGGCTCAATCCAACCCCTGCAGTCTGCATTTTGAGGCATACTTGGGGAAGATGTTGAATCCCAAATGGCTCCTGGTGGCTATCCCAACAGTGTGTGAATGTGGTAATAAATGGTTATCGCTCCTGATGAGCAGGTGGTGCATTGCATGATAGCCTTGCTACATGAATGTATGTGTGAATGCTGACTTGTGTTGAAAAGAGCTTTGAATGCTGGCTAAGACAAGCGACGCGCTTTAGAAATGCTGTCCATTTATCATTCCATTTACTTACATTCTGGTAAAATTGGCAGTCACCAAACAGCTTGAGGGGCATAACCACCACCCTCCTGACTGAAGGAGGGCCAAAAACTGATGCGAGTGTGTACCCTGGAAAAACCAAGAAACCAATCAGATTTGTGACCTGGCAAACGAACATGCATGGATATACAAACCAAAGTGGACTAAATCACATTTTGTGAAGTGTCAGACACTTTATTCCACTCCATACCAATTGAGAAACCAGAACAGTATTTCTTGGAGTGGGATAAAATCCTCTCCAGATTTATATAAAAAGCCAAGAATAAAACCCAAAACTCTACAATTACCAAAGGAAAAAGGTGGATTGGCTCTCCCCTGTCTGAGAAATTACTATATAGCAGCTCAAATTTGGCCACTAGTTGGATGGTGTATACCAAATTATAGATCGAGATGGAAAGAGATCGAGATGTCTATGGGGAAGGGATTACCAGTTAATACGTTGGTTGGTGACCCCTCATCAATTAATCACCTCTTGGACCTTAATAATCCTTGGATCCCTAAAAACATGTAACAAAATAATTAAAAGGTATCAATTGAGGAAAAAGACTGAAATGTTTAAATGGTTCGCCTGTGATCCAGATTTTATACCCAATAATTATGATACAAGGTTTAAAAATTGGATAGGGAATGGGCTTACGGCATACTGCACACTCCTAGATCAGGATACAGTTCTGAGCTTCCAGGACCTTACAGATAAATTTGGCCTATAAAATCAAGATCACTTTAGATATTTACAAATCAGAGAGTTTGTGAACGAAAAATGGTACTTTAGGGAGGGAAGAAATTCTCAACATTTTTTTTTTCAAAGAGCTTACAAGAATACTCCCTTCAACAAAATAATATCTAAACTATATTTAGCTCTCCAAAATCTAAAAAGTGACCATACTTTGTACATGAAGGAAAGATGAGAAGCAGAGGGAGGCCTCACAGTATCACTGGAAGAGTGGGACAGGATCTGCAAACAGCAATGGACAATGACAAGCTCCCCCTCCTAGAGGGAAGTCAGTTGGAAGAATCTGACACGATTCTTTAGCACTCCAGCGCAAAAGACTAACTATTCAAATCAGACTGCCTGCTGGAGGTCCTGTGGAAACACATCAGCAAACCACTATCATATTTTTGGGGGCTGTCCCTCTGTGGCTCCATTTTGGAAAGACGTCCACGGGGTCCTGGAAGCTGTTTTTTAAAAAGAAAATGTACTTAAACTTTAAAATCATGTATCTTGGTGATCTGAACAGTCTAGAATATACAAAGCAGGATAAGTGCCTGTTAAGAGTGTTATTAGTGGGATGCAAAAAGGCCTTGACCAGAAAATGGCTTAAGAAGGACAAACCAACAATAAATGAATGGATTGATATAATCTGTAATATATACATGATGGAGAGGATCACATTTAAATCAAGACACCAAGATGATATCTTTTAGGAAAATTGGTCAAAATGGCTCACTTATTTGTCAAGTATAGGACTGGATTTTGTATAATTGGTCTACCATCAGTAAGGTCATACCCTCCAGATTTATAAGGATTGTCCCCTTTCTCAAGTGCAGAATCCTTATGTTTTTCAGTTTAGATGTATGTGCCCATGCAAAAACAAAAATGTAGTATACAAAGACGCTTGCTGTATAAGTAAGAGTGGGTATGGTGTGTATAAATGTGAATATGTGTCTATAAGGGAGTACTATGTGTAAACTGACTGAACTGTCGAGATAAGTGAGGGTGTGGGTACATGTGTCTATGTATGCATATTGTATTTACTGATCCTGCTGTTTTATTTAACAGTCAGATCCTCCCCATGTTATGTGTTTTGTACCCAGTTGGCACATGTATGTTGTTTTGTATACTGAAAGAAAAATGAATAAAAAGTAAATTACAAAAAAAAAGAAATAACAAGTAAAAAAAAATGGTCTAACAAGTACAGGTCAGGGTGATTTGAATCTTATCAATTCTGCTGATGTCTGATGATATTTTGACTTTACGATGATGCTAAGTGATGTCAAGATCACCAAGTCTCATACAGTTCACCCTTTAAAGCCCCCCTCCAGTCAGTGTTTCTTCCTGTCTAACAGTCAACAGCAACCAGACTGCCGTTCTGACGAGGATTAGCAATAATATCGATATTACCATGGACAAAAAACCTGAATATTGGCAGGGTCAGTGCTGTCACTGAAACAGAATGTTTTCTTGTGTATGGAGGAGCAGCAGAGTTTATTAATAGACAAACTGTAACCTGTACTGTACATTTATTGCCACTAGACAGCTTCTCTGTTGAACTTTCCCCTTTGCTCCTCTGAACTAAGGATGTTATATTACAAGGGCGTAAATTTGGTCTCAGCTTTGGTAGGGACACTGCCCAACAACCTATTCCCCCTCCACCCCCTTTCCAACACACACATGGAAAAAAAAGGACTCACTGAATTAATTATTTAAGACATGTTTACATTGATAGTAAGCCATGGTAGTGTCTCATCACAGAACCATTTAAGACCTCACCTGAGGCCCGGACAGTCCAGCTGTTGCTTCCTCAACCTGCACTACATCTGTACTGGATATCTGAGTTTCCTGAATGTATTTCAAAATAATGCATCAATGAATAAAATGTAGACCTTATATGATAAGTATATGCATTACACTTATCAAACTTATTAGAAATTACTTTTGAATATTACAGGAATAGCCAAGATTTAGGCTTTATGGAACCAACTTTGTTTATCATTCAAAAAAAAGAGATGCTATGCAAATTTACGCCCTTATTATATTATAATTTTGGATCCAGAGTTGGAGGTGGAGCCCCATTCATTGCTATGAAAGCTGCTCAGTGAAACATGAAGCCAAAAGGGCTCAACTATCCAGCTTTAAAATTACCTGGATCTTCTGTGTTGTGGGGCCCATAGAACAACTTCCGCTGTTAACTTGATATTTTGCGCCCGGCTAACTTGAATAGAAATGAAATCATTTCATCGTGTGGCTCTTCTAGCCTTTCCTAATTTTATTGGACCAAAAGGCTTAATTTTTATAATAGTCAAATGACTCATTTCCAGGGGTTGTGATGCTCCAAATAAAATTATCCAGTGTTAAACAGCCGCTTTTGTCACAATGCAAGCTTTTGGGCCACAGTGTATCTGATGATGTAATTACAGGGTTTTACCCACTACAAAAATGTCATTTTTAGCCCGGCGCTAAAATTAAATTTTAAAGCCTGGTGCACCAGGGCTAACTCTCTTGCTTGCTTGACCACTCACACACTATGCACTGTTTCTTAAAGGAGCCATGATGCTTTCATAACCCCTATTGGAGGATGACATATGACACACAGATTCTCCTATAGTTATGTTTTTATTCCAATTTTTTTTTTAAATATTTGCCGAACAGTGGGGCTTGAGAGGTGACAGGAACAGGATCAGAGAGAACGGGGATGACATGCAGCAAATTGCTGCAGGTTGGACTTGGCCTCTGTACATGGGACCAACTGAGGCACTGTGGTTGCCGGACAAGTTTATGGTTTACACACAAACAGCAACCTCCAATTTAATATGTGAACATGTATCCTGCTGTTTTCTCTGCAGGTCCAAGATCCCCCACAGAGCCTGGAGGGTTTGAAGGAAGGTTTTGGCTTTAAAACAGTGACTTTAAAACATTAGGCTGTGAGAGGTATTTTTTCCATCTGATCCAGCAAACTGTCTGGGACTACTTTAAAGTGAATAGTGTCTTTATAATAACATATGCCTGAGCCTTTTAACTCACTGACAAGGAAGTGTTTGCTCAGGCTTAGGGGCTTCCTGAAACCAGGCTCTCGGGCATAAGCCTACAACCCAGTAATCCTGGGTCCAATAATCCATCCATGATATGTATTCTAACTTAATTTAACCCTGAGGACAAACTGGGTTGTTGGACCAGATCAGGCTCCAAGATAAAAAAAAATAGGGAGTTTGGGGCCACTTTTCATTCTGAAACATTTTGTATTATATGTCCGACTCACATTTCTGGAGAACTTGAGTGATACTCGTTGTTTCAGGACATCATTGCAGTGAACCAATGTGAAACAGTGAAACACTGTTGTGATGTCATAGCTTTGCACCTTGTGTTGGTGTTGGTGGGGTGTATATGACCTATTTTATGGAGGTGAAAGAAGGCAGTTGGTGCTATGTGATGCTTGATGATTATAACAAAGCAAGAGTCCATATCTTGAGCAAGATGTTGGGTTTTAGTGGGTTAGGTATAGGACTGTCATTTAGTAGAGTGGGGATCATATACTGTTTGGAACCTATTGTTACACTGTTCATTTATTATAGGTTCACCTATTATTTTCCATTTATTTTCAGTTTTCTGCTGCTGTTTGGTTAGGTTTACATGGTTTGAGTTAAATTAGACCCTTCCACGACGTTTACACATGCTACAATGGATAACTTCTCCCATTAATCCAGTCTTTTACCCAAATTGTAGGCTATGATGAAAATTCATTGGTCAGTTGCAATTATGTTATTATGGAACATCAGGAAAAACACCAACATGGTGATGGTGATGATGGTGAATGGTACTGTGGAAATGTGAAGCTAGGAGGCTGTTCACATTTGGTATCAACATCTATCCTGAGTGATCTGATCTCAAGCGGGCAGCTTTACACCACTACTCAATTCATACCATTAACATACACATTAAATTAGTGATCGGAACTCACTTCCCTGGTCTAGATGTATATAACTGGACAGACAGATTTTTACACAAAGAAAAAAAAACAATAAGACATTGTTTTTTTTGAGGACTTTATCTAGCGGCATCATAGAAGTAGCCTATATTATTAACTGTTTACTGTATTTGTTAAAATTTGACATGTTTATGGTCAATAAATGTTGTCTAGTGTAAAAATTTAAATCACATGAAACAGTATGTTCAAACAGCTTTTGGGGAGCAAGACCGACTTCAGACACAGAAGCAGACAGGATGGCTTGATCACAAATGCGTCGTCAATGCATCTTGGGGGCGTTCACACCTGTACTTAGAGCTGCCCACTTGTGATCAGATCACTCAGGAGACACTGTAATACCAGGCCTGAACAGCCTATAATACAGATTCAGACTGCTGTCTGTAGTTGACTATTCTATACCGTTATTGTAAGTGGCTCAGTGATGCATTATGAATATATATGAGTCAGCTGACGCTGACAAGCTGATGTGAATGCCTCTTTAAAATGAATTCAGGTCAAATAATCAAACGGACATAAGGTGATGACAAGCACATAATTTAAATTTTTTAATTGACACAAATGTATCTACATTTCTGTTGACATTGCAGAGAACAAATGTTTACCTGTGTACATCTACTTGTGTCTTTGTATTCACTAAAATTTGCTTGGAGCTGAAACTGAACATACCTTTAAGCATTTTAACTAACAAAAGAACTGTACCTTTTGCTGACCAGAGGCATGAACAAATGATATAGCTGCTCATATTCGCTCACCTTTCATTTCAAATCCAGTGTTTTTTTATTTGACTCAAAACATGCCTGTCTGTACTTTCAGACTCCACAGACAAAGTCAAAGTGTTCCCCTCAAAAATACAATGTCAAGAGTGCTTCAATTTCCTGTAGCCTTAAGCAGCTGAGTTACTTCTACTTCAATAAAAACCTACAAATCCACTGAGATCTGACTCGAAGCATTATACCCCCTGAGAGGGGGCCAACATACACGCACATAGCACACACACACACACACACACACACACACACACACACACACACACACACACTACACACACACACACACACACACACACACACCAGTTGCAAATGTTGGAAAATTTTGGACTTCCAAAAACTAAGGAATGCGATGTGAATATATGAAGATAAAGTGTGATAAAGTTATAAGTCTGTGAAAAAAATGGCGCCTGTAAACAACATGAGGCTGTGAAGAAAATTATATTATTTATTTTATCTGGCCTTTGTTTACAGGCAACAAGTTTTAACAACTGATTAACAGTTTGTGAACATTGTGTTCTTTGTTTTTTATCTACCAGTCTGCAGTCATAAAGCAGCGAACTATGAAGCGCTTGGCAGCAAGAAGCAAGGTCACAAGCGAGAACAAAAGAGAGAAGAAAGGAAGGAAGGAAGAAACATGTTGGTGGTGAACACATACAGTGTGTGCATAGCATTATACACATGCGTAACTACATACAGGCACACACACAACACACTTACAAACATTAACAAAGACATACAGACCTGTCGCTATGTTTATGGTACAGTTACCAACTAACTTTCTGTGTTTTGCATGTTTCCTTATTTAATGCAGCATTCCCTGGTATGGGGCATGCCCATTTCTGCCTACAAAACTAAACATCCACATTTTCGTACCAGTATTTAGACAATGAGAGTGTAGTTGTTTCTTTGGAATTTCATCATTATTATTTTTGCTTCAGTACTTTCTGCAAGCCTCATGACTTTGAACACAGCTCAAAGTTTGTGCTGAGGTTTAGTTCAGCCTGGTAAGAGAATGGCCTTTCATGAGGGGCCGCACAGACTGTTGCATGTTCAAGTTGCTGGCATGAAGCCTGTTTGTGTTCTAATTGAGAAATCTCATAATCCAACAGACTTGTTTCTTCAGCACAGTCCTCATGCTCTAGATGGGGTTCAAGTCAGGACTTTGGGAAGTCCAGTCCAAAACCTCAATTCTAACCTGATTTAGCCATTCCTTTTACCACTTTTGATGTGTGTTTGGGATCATTGTCTTATTGGAACACCCAAGACCCAATGTTCTGGCTGATGATTTTATAATACTGAAGAATTTAGAGATAATCCCCCTTCTTCATTATTCTATTTACTTAATTTAGAGCACCAGATCCACTGGCAGCAAAACAGCCCCACAGTATAACACTACCAGCACCATGCTTGACAGTAGGTATTGGTGTTCTTGGGGTTAAAGGTCTCACCTTCTTTCCTCTAAATATATTTCTGCTTCTTGTGGCCAAACAACTGCATTTTTGTTTCATCTGACCTCCAGGACATTTTTCCTTTTGTGTTCAGCAACAAACTTCAGTCGAGCTTTAAGGTGCCTCGTCTGGAACAAGGACTTCTCTCTTGCACAGAAGCCCCTCAGCCGATGTTGATGCAAAACACACTTGACTGTGGACACGGACACATGTCTTCCAGCAGCTTCTAATTCATTGCAGACTCGTCTTTTGGTGTTTTTTTTTTACTAGT
Source organism: Lagodon rhomboides (assembly GCA_039737535.1). NCBI lineage: Eukaryota > Metazoa > Chordata > Actinopteri > Spariformes > Sparidae > Lagodon > Lagodon rhomboides. The sequence continues at coordinate 5,229,417 of CM077798.1, read as the reverse complement.
ATTGACCATCCTGACCAGTTCACTCTAAACTTACAAACAGTTGTTTGTAAAGTTGATCTTGGGACCTGTAACTGCTTTGAAATGGCTCCAAGGGACTTTCCTGACTTGTTCAAATCCATAATGGGCTCTTTTAGATCAGTGCTTAGCTCTTAACCTCCAAATTCCACCAGATATGTGTTCAGTCTGTCTCTGATCCGCCACGGCAGCGGATCACTGTAGTCTAAGCATGCTCTTTCACTCCACCGTGTTGCACATCTAGTCCGTTGCAGCTCCGGCAGTCCAGACCCTTTTGTGGCAGATATGCAGCCCAAGAGATAGGCAGCACCACCAAGAAGGCAAAGATTGTGGACATGTTCCACTGCACACACAAAGCCTACTTCAAGAGCAGAGAAGATGACAGCCATCTTTGATGCCCCCCTGAGCCTCACCGGGATCAAGCAGAGAAAGACCAAGACCAACCATGCAGTCCATTTCCACTGTTCTGGCTCTAGCAGTGCAATGGTTTGAGTGCTGTACATAAGCAGCAGAGAGACAGGCACGTGCAAGTGAGGTAATGGCTGAGTCAGGGAAACAGGGCAACAGGTCAGGGTCTACCTCCTGCCAAACTCCCTCATTTTCCTCACACAAATAACACCTCCTACAACCAATGGCCAGCAACATCTTACAACCAAACAGCGGCTACCTCCCACAGCTTGCACCAGCCACCACCATTCTACCTCTCAAAACCAACAACCGACTACCTCTGCTGATACACATCATGATCCACGGCAGTAGTGGATAGGCTGGGTCTTCGGCTATTAGTAGAGGCACCTAGACCTATATATATATATATATATATATATATATACACACATACACACAAAGGAGGGGATGAGGTGCAGGTGGAGTGAGGTGGGGAAAGGACAGGTGAGGGAAAGGAATGGAAAAAAGCTGGAAGGAGGGAAATCACACAGTGGGAGGAACTGAAAAGCAACACAAGACACATGAGGGCACAATTTCAAAATAAAACAGGAAATATCAGAACAACAAAAAACAGGATCATGACCCTACTTAGAAGACATTGATAATCCCCAAGCACCTGTAACACTATGAAACCCTTTCCGGTTTACATACAGTCCAGCTATCCATCGGATGGGGATATAGGTCCCATCCAGTGTGCCCAACACCGATGGCAGAAAGTGCATCATGGAATTGCAGTGAGCTATTGCCTGTGCCTCAGCTACATTTGGTAATTTGACAAATTGGCTCAACTTCTTGAAATGTATGGCCCTGCACACCATATACACACAGCAGTGAGCTGCCCTGTTCTTGGTTTTAACCCTGAATTCTGCACAGCTGGCCAATTTGTACAATGCATTTTTTGTTGCAACTGGTGGTCGTAGAAGGCTAGGCACAGCCCAGTGAATGGACCTATCATAAATCAAAAGTTCAAAAGTAGGCTTGGACATACGGAAACATTGCATCCAAACTTTCTTTTACACTCCACCCAAATCTATGTTGGCCTATTAAAAGAAAAAAGTTCTGGCATACCTTAAGTCAAAGCTCTGTGATGTAGGGTTCCTTCAGGAAATACATTTATTAGACCAAGAGACAAGAAAACTACATCCTGGGTGGGAGAGACATTTGTCTATAGTGTGTAGGTCCAGCCATCATAGGTGGGTCGCTATCTTTATTAATCAAACCGGCAATATAAATGTAGTTAAAGGGATAGTTTGGGTTTTTTGAAGTAGGGTCATATAAAGTACACATCTATAGTTGGTCTGTTCCCTACCATAATTGCCGATCAGCGCAGCCTCGGTTTGGAGAAGCAGAGAGCTGCTCCAGCCCAGATGTTCAGCTTTGTACCGCAGTGAACGGAGACCAGATGCAAAGCGAATTTTAACCACCTAAAACAAGGACCACCTAAAAAAATCTGTATCAGTTCAAGTGTACGTTGTATTGAGAAAATTCACACCGCTTTACACCGCCGTCAGACTACCCTTTCTTTTGGCACTACATTTTCTCAACCGTAGAACCTCCGTATCCCTACCTCCGCGAGCAGCAAAATACAGTGCGAGGCCCAGTTGCACTAATGCGTAGGGATACGGAGGTTCTACGGTTGAGAAAATGTGCTCCAAACTGAGGCTGCGCTGATCGGCATTTACGGTAGGGAACAGACCGTCTATAGATATGTACTTTATATGACCCCACTTCCAAAAACCCGAACTATCCCTTTAAGAGACCAGAGATGACTTCAGGGAGGTTTTTAGTAGTTTGAGATAAAAAATCTTAAGCCTTACTATTCATTTAGCCAATAAAGCTCCCAACAATGAGGACCCATCCTTTTTAGAACAAATTGAGAGGTTTGGGTAATTATCTAGTGATCATGCAGATATTTTAATCAGTTGTGGGAACCAGTTCTGGACTGACAACCCTCAAAACATTGACCCCCGTAGATAAGTAGATATGCTCAAGGATATGTAGGTTGTTATGTTGTCTCCATAATCCAACAGCCAGAGAATATACTGCACATACCACTCCCTGCCTCGGCGCTCTCTCTCTCAGTGATTGACAACTTTTTCATTTCCAACCCCACTGTATCCTCCACAATATCCTGTAGCATGGTGTTCACATCTTCGATCATGCCCAAGTGATGGTCAACATTCTCCCGCTTAATACGTCTAATAGGATCAAGATGGAGAATGAATTCAAGCCTTCTTCTGGATACTGGCTTCAGAGACTCTTTAAGAGTCCAAGTTACCCTCTTCAAAGAAACCAACTTACCAACAGCCCCTTCAATGTGTCTATTGTGGGAAGCCATGAAAGCTTTCCTCAGAGGATATTATCATTCAATATGCCACATTTAAGAAAAAACAAAACATGGAAAAACAAATCGAATTAGAGCAAATTCAGATAGCAGAGGATACCGACATGCAAGACATCATCCACTCTAACCTCATTGAGAAAGCTGATTATGCCCAATTCAGAGCCAGACAGAAGCAGTTTGAAGAAAGGGACAAAGCAGGAAGAATGTTGGCAAGATTTATAAAACAGAGGGAGAGTATGAATGGTCATTCTACAGACATCAGTGCAGTATAGAGTAGACATTTATATTTCTACTTGCTATGCTTTTGAATTACAAGCAAACAGTGAAGATATTAGATCGTTCTTTAGCAGCCTAAATATTCCTTCTCTAACAAGATGAACAACATGATTCATTAGATGCACCCATCAATGTGGAGGAGGTTGTGGTGGTCATTAGCAGCCTTCCATTTGGTCAATTCCCTGGCCTCTACAGATTCACGGCCAAATTCTTTAAATGTTACGCTAATAAACTGGCCCCAGTACTCTTGGATGTGTACACGGAGGCTTTCCAAATTTGCTTTCTAGCCCAAGCCCTGATGGAGGGAGTTATCACAGTTGTCTTAAAGAGTGGTAAAACTCCAACAGACTGTAAAAGCTACAGGCCCATTTTATTGCACACCTGTGATGAAAAGGTGTGGTCAAAGCTTTTAGCTTTTAAGGAGCAATTAGTAAGATCCGGGCATGATTTTAGCTTAAAACAAAAAATTAACTAAACACTGAACAGTGTGACGAAGTAACAGTTGTAGCTTTATGTCAAAGATGCTTATGTATTGAATTGCAGCGATATCCACTGCCAACACATTCCCATGAAATGCTTTGCATGACATTGTACGTTGAGTTATGCACCAGTTTTCGTGTGGAATCCTACGAATGTCCAGCAACACGGCAATGAGTGCACCTGCGCAAATTCCGAATACTGTTTCTCTTTGTCAAAAAAGTAAACCTGGTGCTATGTCTATTTCCTAACAGTAGGTGGCCTCCAGGCCTCATGATTTGGCTCATTAGTTTCCACCCGTCATTGTTTATGGGGGACACGTTAGCCTAACGCAACTGTGGGGCTGCTGATGAATCCATTCCGTACTGACGCCACAAAGCCGCTATTCAACACTAGAGTGACTATAGCGCATCAATAGACTTGTTATTTTGGTTATGACGGGTGTACAATAATTTCCCTCAAAATACGATAATTTTATGTCTCTGGTACGATAATCCTACATTTCCCACCTGGCAACACTGCGTGCCAGTAACCCAAACCATTCTTCCAGTTTTTTAAGTTTTTTAGTGGACATTAATGTATTCTCTGTGTTTTTTGCAAGCTGTGATGTTTTCTTTTCAAATGCTTTGCGACAGTAAAAGCACAATGCTCCTTCAACACCTGGGATGAAATGAAGCAAAGATAAGTCCTGATACCATTATCTCTGAAATCTTAGAGTTTTGTCTGCCAACTTCTGAGACACAATGGTCTTAGGATCTGTCTGATATGGTTTTAAAGTGGCCACAGAAGATCCGTCCTCTGCTGTATCTCTGTCTGAAGCCTCTCCCTGACCGTCAATGCTGTAGCCTGGTCTCTTCCCTGATACATGACTTTCTCCCTGTGCTACCTATTGCAACACAGACAATAACATTTTAGTATAAATAAGACTAGTTCTGAAATAGCTGTGGAAATGCTAATCTTAGAGTCACTCTTATCCTATAGACATTTCCTTAGCCAGTTATAATTTCTCCTGCCATGATATAGATAATAAATGTGCAAAGCAAAATTTATGAATAGAATTAAGAATAGTAGTGATGACATAGCTGTGGAAATTAATCACAAAGTCACTTTTATGCTATCGACATTTTTTCTCAGCTATTCTCTTCTCACCTGTGACCCTGCATGATCATCCTTGCTGGCCTCTGGTCCACTGTCTCCTCTCTCACCCTGCTATTTCTATTGTGGAAATAAAGATAAAAAAATATGTGGAAAGCAACATTTTGAAATAGAAAATAGTAGTAGTGAAATTGTTGTAGAATTTAACTTCAAAGTCCCTTTTATGCTATCGATATTTTCTCCCAGCCAGTCATAACAGAGATGTTCTAAGGACTTTGGTTATAATTTTCTCCTAGTGCTAGAGCCACTACCTGGTTCGGTTTTCCCACAATCTGGCCAACCATAATTATGATTAAACAGAGCACCCAGTGGACCAACATATGTGATCAACAACCCATAAGCAGCTCCCATAATGTGCACAAACCTACAGTAAGCATCACATCAACGATCACCAAGTCATGACATAACTTATGTAAGCATGTACGCACACCATACTGAGGGACAGAAGATCAACTATATAGGGGCTAACAGGTGGCTTGATTAGGTGCACTGCAGTGGCCCATCCCCCGGAATGTACCATTGCTATGGGGGAGTTTGATTATCTTTTGAAGAATATCTATATATGTAGTGGAAATTAATGTATATATATATATATATATATATATATATATATATATATATATAGTGTGTGTGTGTGTGTGTGTGTGTATGTGTGTGTGTGTGTGTGTGTCTGTGTGTGTGTGTGTGTTTTAGTTAAAGGAATTTATAATGCCTGACCAATCAGAAATGCAATTAATTAATGAACCATTCTGGCCATACCGGTGACTGCAGGTCAGGTTTTTCAACTTGAGTTGAAGATTGATGGTGATCTTAACCAGATGAGCCCTATAGATCCCTTGATTGAGGAGACACAGACTCTCACATTCAGGTCCTAGCACCACTTGCACAACCCAAATCCCAGACTTTGACTTTACTCTTTTTGACTTGACTTGGAAAAGACATTTACCTTTTCTTACATTTCACAGATTTTTTTTTTTTGCAATTCAATCATCACAACAGAAAAGTAGTAGCAAGATTCATCTAAAGTTACTTTTAATTTAAAAAAGTGTAGCTGCACTTAATACATTTTAAAAGGCTTTAAATGGTAAGTGTATATATTTATTTGTGTGTGTCTAACACTGTGTGTGTCTGACACTGGCAGTGAGGGCACATGATGATTTCAAATCCAGGTACAGTGTGTTCATTACTGAATAATCATGGATACAAGCAGCAGAGCATCTGGGCTCAGCCTTAGGCACATGGATCAAACATCCACCATGGGTAAATCTGCTGCTCTTTTGTGCAGAAGTCAGTTGAGGTTATTTGGGCAGTTTATCAAAATGTGTCCTGGATGCTCCCTGTGAAGTAATTCCAAGTAAGTTCACCTGGGAGGAGCTCAGGTCCAGAGCCAGGAGATGCTGAAGCCATTATATATCCATCCTCCATGGATGTGCTACTCTGACCTGGACACAAACAAGTAAGTTTTATGTTCTTACATATGACTCAGTATCAGCAAAACTCAATAGGTGCATATGCCAGCAAAATCAGAATTCAGGTGTGTATGACTGTGTGCGGATGAGTGGTTGTGTGTAAGATTTATTCTGAATTGCAGGAATGGGATAATCAGTAATCATCACACATTGTGACTTATGTTCCACCAAGTTTGGCTTTGCATTACCGCACACAATCTGGGTTACTCTAAAAGTCCAGTGATAGCAGAGTACTATACAAAACTATTGTTAGGCATTGGCCTTTTATAGACTAACAACAACAACACACAAACACAACCTCAAACAAGTTTCAGCTTTTTATAACATTATGGAAAATACCATTGGTTTAAATGCATGAAACGTGGAACCGTCAGTATCATCTACTAATTTAGATTTGTAAGAGAGAAAATAAGGGTCAGAACTGATAAAGCAGAGCCAGAGATGTCCTCACTATTGGTCCCTTGGATCTCCAAAAACGCCTACAGCTTACAGCTCCTGTAATGAATATTGAGTTTTTCATGACTCCACTGTATTTATACAGCACCTCTTACACAAACACAAAGGAACAGAACAGACTGTGGCTGGGTGGGTGTTGTCTTTTAGTATCTTTGGGCTCTGTGCAGACATCTCACTTCACTGATGTCACTGATGCTCTGTAGATGGTACCAGAGATGTTCTGGGTGGTTTTAATTAATTAATGTAGAGTCCTGGGTTGTGATGAACCATGTCACTTTGAGATGTCTCCAGTCAGGATGGTTTCTATTGCTCCTATGAAAAAGTTGCCAAGAATTTGGCAATGGAATTAAGCCTTCCTAAATTTCCGTAAGAAATACAGCTTTTTCTGTTCAACTTAGAGCCCCACCGATATATTGGTTTTGACCATGATAAGTGTTCTGTGATGTTGATTCCCAGGAAAGTTCTGAGGTCTGTAGCAGCGGCGGCCATAGGTGGGACACCTGTAGTGATGTGGCTCGTACAACAATTGCATCAGCAGCAGGACAGCATACATAAGCATCAGCTCCACATTTGGTTCAAGTGGCCTGGGGAGTTCAAGGTGGAGCTGAAGGATGGTCTGGTTGTTAGCGCAGAAGTGTCACACATCAGTGTCAGAAACAGCTGAGCTATTGTAGCTGCCTTTTTTTGTCTGAACAGAGGCAGTGTCGATAAGACTGGACAAGAGGATATCCTTCTGTTTTAGTTCATCTTACTCAGATGTCTTTTCTGAGGTGAGTTATATGCCTGTTTGCTTTATGGAGTAAATGGCAGTCAATACACAGCACATTAGGGAATGTTTCCTTGGAAAACTGGAGTGGGATGAGATGTTGATGTCTTAAAAAATCAAATGTTAGGGACTGTTTTTCTCTGACTCCTGCTGCAAAAGATATTCATCTCTATTAAAGGGCTTTTCATTCATCTCAACAGTTGGTGTTATGTAACACCCCCTGGTATCCCTAGATTTCCTCCGCTCCTAATGTTCCTGCAAGGTTTGTACATGAAAAGCCTATCAATGAGAGTATGGATAATGTGTGTGTGTATATTCCTTGTGCATCTGTGCATGTGTTTGTTTGTGCTGTTTGAGTTTGGCCAATAGGACATAGACAAAGCTGTTGCTAAGCTGGATCTTTCGCTGCTGAAGAAATGCAGTGTTTGTGCTGGGTTGTTGGGTGCAACCTCCCCGGTGATGCCCTGGGCACTGGCACCCTGACCAGGCCTCTTTTGGCTGGGTGCTGCCTCGATTAGTGGGTGTTCTTGTAGCTTGTACCTAAGGCCTGTTTTTCTGCAGGTTCAGTCATCAGATTTGGGTTACGATTAAAACGTAAAGATTACTTTCGGACCGGTCTTGCTATAGGTTTGAGTTCATACATGGATAAACGTGCACGTGTGTGAGCATGTGTGTGTGTGTGTGTGTGTGTGTCCATGGCATAATAGCAGTCAGGCTCATAATGAGGCTTGGAGGCCCACTAACCAGGCTTTTGAAACACTGGGTAGATACTTGGCACCCACTGGATAGTACATCATTTGGACAAAGGGTTATTCATGGGCACATATATGCAGAGCCATAGACTCACATCAATGCCTGCCTTACACACACACACACACACACACACACACAAACTAATGACTTCAACATATCGGTCACACTGCCCATTGATTTCTTGTGACTTAGGTGCAAAGACAGAAGACTTTTTCTGTCGCTTGGGCTTTTTCTAGGTCGCTGCAAGACATAGAAGTGTTTTTCACGTGACCTTGCCTTGCAAAATAAAAAGGGGATGTTGATGATTTACTGTTTTGAGTCTTTGTAAGGTGGAAAACAAATCATGATACACTTATAGATGTTTGCAGTTAAAGCTTAGGTTGGTAAGATTGGATAAACCAGCAAGAACAAGTTATATTTGTATAACTTTTGTATACTTCTTCCTTTTCCTTTTCAACTGTTAATTGAATTTCTTGTTAAGGTTTGCTTTTATTTCCGTTTTCACTGCTGTTCTTATGTTTTTGGAGAGCTTTTGTTTTTCACTTAAAGTTTGATTTTTCCTGTTTTTACATGTTTGAAATAAATCAATCAATGATGGACATAACCAAGGATAAACAAATGTTTACTCTGCACCACATTCCATATCATGAAACTTAATTTCAAATAGTGATGGAGGAAATGGGTGAAGCAGCTCCTCAGATATACACTGGAGTGGACATCCCCAGTATCTTCCTCACATCCATATTTCCCTCACTTGGTCACTTCCACCAAAAATTCATGGATTGATGCAAGAAAACCATGGAAAGAGAGAAGAATTGAGGAAGTGTTTTTTGAGAGTTATGATGTTTTTCTCTGTAGCACCATCTAAGGTGATATCCGCCATCTCATCAAATTTGGCAGATGTAGGGTTAGAGTAATTATATGTCATGGTGTTCAGCTGTTGTCATGTATCCCTCCTTGGAGGAGACGGGCTTGGGGATGGCCAGAACTACTCCAATTAAAGCAAAGATTGAGGAGTGAGATATAATTCACATTTAGATTCAGATTCAGAGACTTGGGTTGTACCAGCAGACTCTGAGAAGAAGTGTATTATCCAAACACAGTATGTTTTAATCTTAATAAAGCAACCAAAATAGCTTAGTAAAGTAGTAAAGGTAAGTTGGTCAAACTCAGTTAATTTGTTTGTAATTATAAATTAATAAAAGAAACTCATTAGGTCTTATAAACTTAACACGTTTCATGTTAGTACTTATCAATGAATAGTTTGACAATAAACATTGTTTTTTTATGCTGTGCTCCACTTCTACAGGATTATTAGTGTTAGTTAGCATCCAGTAAGGACTCTGAAGGGCCTTTATTATCTAATGCTTATTATGAGAACCTTAATATAAAGCATTACCATTCTTTAACGAGATTTGAACCTGCTCTGGGCCACAGGGTGCCACAGTTACAAAGCATATGGTTTGTGAGATTAATCCAGTCAAAAGTTGCTTTGATGTCATGTCGTCAGGGAACTTGCACAGGAAAATAGAAAGAGAGTGAGACATATTGGGCCGTTCTTGGTGGGCTGAGGTGTCAGGATTGGTACAAAGTATAGCACCACTGTGTACCAGGTTCTGTCCAACCCTTGTTCCCAGCTGTAAGAAGAATAATGCACTGGCTTCCCACACCAGTACCAGAGCCTCTATTCTCACAGACACAGAAATCCACAAGATGTCAAATTGCCTTGGAGTTCAGCTCCATTCCTGAACCAGGGCACAGGAGATCTAAACACTGGGTTCAAAGTCATGAGACATACAGCGGATCTTTAGTGTACATGCTATGTGACCGGCAATAATGACCGCAATGGAAGTAGATCAGTCAACCATCCAGAAACACTTTCACATGACAAGAATATTGGACGAAGAGTAGCCCACTCCCTGCACTTTTGGCACAGGACTTTTCTTTATGTAGGTAGGTTCAAAATGCTGTCACACACTTGAGATTCATGTTACAGTTTTATATCTATAGTACACATACGTATGTATACATATATATTTATGCATGCATACATGCAGCGGTGTTCAGAGTCTGAGACCACACTGAAAATCTTTAATGTTGTCACTTAAACCTGTCACTTAAATTAATTCAGAAAGTTAGTGAAAGTGTCAAATGTCAAATTGTTATTTGAACTGAAAACAGTCTTTCTCAGCACCCAATCATGGATAGACTAAAAGTTTCTGAGGGCGCATGGAACTCTAAAACGGTTTGCAGAAACAGAAACAGTTGCAACAAAACCACTGTAGGGCAGACCCAAAATGACAACGCCATCAGAAGATCAAGACATTAAGCACATGCTTAATGTTCACACAGCAGGCAAATCTAAAAGGAGTTTCTGCACTGTTATTTGCAAGTGATCAGATCAGATTTTTGTGTCCAAATATCACCAACCCATCTGCATGGGTTGTTATGGTAACGATAAAGGCGTATGCTGGTAACACAGCACACTGAAGCATGATTAATCATCTTGCATTCCAAACAATCACACCGTCATGTCATGGAGCAGACAGTTTATATTTTAGCGTGACTTAGCGGACTTTTAAGTTTGGCTAAGAAATACCAGAATTTGACAGTGGATGAGTCCAAGATTTTGAGATGCATGTAAGGACATGAACAGGAGAGAGAATGATTCCACAGTGTTTGAACACATAGTGAAAGTGGGTGTTTTGTATGCTCTCGAGTTGGACACCTGCACAGATTTGACTCCACTCTGGCCAAGGAGAAGCACCGTTCCCTTCGTTAGAGACATGCTCTATCCCTGATTTGCATCTTTGTGGAGGATTCATACTGCAGCAGGATAATGAGCCCAAACACCCCTAAAAGCTTTGACAAAACTACTAGAAGACCAAAGAAGACCAAGTAGTCCTGATTGTCAGCAGTTGCCTGACCTCAGCCTCTGGGTACAAGGTCATTTATCATTATTTTTGCATAACAAAATTAAAGTATGTAAACTCCTTCATGTTACACAAATTACAGAACGTATATACTGTAAGATTATAATTATAGCTCAAAATAGTAGTATTAATATGCCATTAATAAAGGTTATTATGCAGACTATTGTTAGTCCTGTTTCCTGGTGAGGTAAGAGTGGGTCTATTAAAGGAAAACGCCACCGTTTTTCCATACTGAACTATTTTCTTCCCTGATCTTAGGCGAGTTGATACATACCTCTCTAGCCTTCGTGCGTGCACTCAATCGCTCCGGCGTGCAGCGCTACTTTGCTAGCATGTAGCTTGGCCCAGTACATTCCTTAGGATCCAAACGGGGGTGAAGTTAGAAGCGACCAAGCACTTCCACGTTTTCCCTATTTAAATACGGTTACGTGAGTAGTTACACGACCCAAGTATTGTTACACAAAATGAAACATGCCAGTTTTCTAAGCGGATAAAAAGGATATAATGTATGGCGGAATAACACCTGGGAGCACTTCGACGTCGGCGCAGTAATATCATCACTCCTACTCATAGGAGTAGTATAGGAATAGTGAGTGATGATATTACTGCGCCAACACATCCTAAGGAATGTACTGGGCCAAGCTACATGCTAGCAAACTAGCGCTGAGCGCCAGAGCGATTGATTGATTGACAATGCAAGTTTTACAAAATTCTCTACAGCGTTTGAAAAATAATATCAAACGGACCCCAGGAAGAATAGCTGTGGTTTTGCTGCAGCTAATGGGGATCCCCAACTAAACTAAACTAAACTAAACTAAACTAAACTAAACTAAACTAAACTAAACATACACACAGCATATATAACACATCAAATAAAATCTCTTAAATAATTTCTATATTATTTTATTTTTCACCAAATAGATCCATTTGTACCAGCATTTTCAGTGAGCAACACCAGTTCACTTTTGAAAAAAGAAATTTACCAAACATTTCTACATTTCTAGAACATATTCAGTCACAAATCCACTTGAAACTGAAGTACAAACTCACCACAGCTTTAATGAGAAGGGTGTGCTTGAGAGGACACACAAAACTCTGCAATATTTGGCTGAATTTGAGAAAGTCTGAGTCTTAAATTGTTCTCCACACAAAGTCTCTGTATTTTGTTTTCATGCTTGTCAGAGCTGAGAATCCACTCTCACACAAGAACGTGGTGGCAAAGGGCATCAAAGTCTTGACAGCGCGTTTGGCCAGCGCAGGATGTTCTGTGCGCAGTCCGATCCAGAAATCTGGCAGTGGCTTCTGATTAAATTCCATTTTCAGGGATCCATCTGTTGTGATCTCAATGAGACTCTCCTGTTCAGATGTTGATAGAGAAGCAGGCACAGCTGTAAATGGATGACGTATCCAACTGTCTGACCTGTCAGTTTCGGGAAAATACCTGCGCAGCTGTGCAGCCAGCTCACTGAGGTGCGCGGTTATGTCACGTTTCACACTGTCTGTCAAATAGAGTTCATTTGCGCAAGATAAGTCATGCAACGACTGAAAAACCCCTGTTTTGTTGTTCTCTGTGCAGTTTAACCAGAGGTTCAACTTCTTTATCATGGCCTCAACTTTATCTCACGCATTGAATATGGTTGCGGAAACCCCCTGTAATCCAAGATTAAGTTTGTTCAGGTGAGAAAAAATATCGGCCAGATAACCAAGGCGTGTAAGAAACTCTTCATCATGCAAATGCTCAGACAAATGAAAGTTATGGTCACTGAAGAAAATCTTAAATTCATCTTTGAGTTCAAAGAAACGTGTCAATACTTTGCCTCTTGATAACCAAGCGTACCTCTGTGTGAAGTAGTATCGTGTCATGATCGCTGCCCATTTCACTGCATAATGCAGTAAATATGCGAGAGTTCAGGGGCCTGGCTTTCACAAAGATCACCATTTTCACTGTTGTTTCCAAAACATTCTTCAGGTTGGCAGGCATTCCCTCGGCAGCAAGAGCCTCTCGGTGGATCCTGCAGTGAACCCAAGTGGCATCAGGAGCAACCACTTGCACGTGCGTTACTACTCCACTGTGTCTCCGGTTATGGCCTTTGCACCATCAGTACAGATGGCAACACATTGTGTCCACATAAGTCAGTTTGATATCACAAAGGTGACCAGCATTTTGAGAATGTCCTCTCCAGTTGCCCTTGTTTCCAGAGATTTACAACACACTGTGGCCGAGCAATGTAGTTTTCATCATATTTGCGCCTTTTTTGACGAGGTTGTTTCTCTGTCTGTCACTGCATGCTTTCCCCCATCAGGAGGCTCTGCATCCGACTCCTCATCGCTGTCCTCGGATATGCTAGCAGCTTGACTAGCCACAGGTGCATCGCTACTAACATCCCGGTCAAAGGTAGACCTTGAAGGTGAAGAATAACATGGGTTGTTGTCACTGGAAAGTGCACCTTCGACTGTGGGATTCCCCAGTTTTGGAATCACTGGTCTAGATCATGTCCTCCATTGACTGATTTTGTATACTTAAGTGTCAGCTGGTAATGGATCTCTCAGGTCACAGTGCTCGTCCTGATGCTTCTTTCTATAGATTCCCAGACTGTTTCTGATGCTGGTTTTCACTTGACTGAGGCACGACCCCTGCCAAGCATAACTTCCTCCTCAGTTGGGTTCAGCGGGAACACCCGAGCTTCACATGGTCACTCAGATGGTCTGTAAAACATGACAGATTCAGGGTTATTGGTAAGACAAATACTTGGCAGTATTACCGTGAGTACATCTACTAAAGGCAGTTCATTGTAGCTCAACATATCAGGAAACAAACCTGCACTTCTGCTGTGAGGCTGAAGAGTCCAGCAGTGTGTATCTGTGGTAGGTCGCTGCCAGACAATGTGCCTTGCTGGTAACTGTAGTGATGTGCAGAAACAGAAATTACACCACTATCATCATGAATGTGTAGTAATGGCAAAATCTACACACAGTGCAATAATATCAATTTAATAGAACGCTTGAAATACAAATACAGTATTTATAACCTTGCAAACAGCACAATTTGGCCTTGGTGTTGGTTTGAATACAATGCAAGACTGCAGCATGTGACCTGCAGATGTAACTGGGTCAGTATTCAGTATTAGTATTACAGTAACGTTAAGTGTGACCCTATCCATGGAGGTGTTGTATTAGCCTTAGCCTCAAGCTAGTGGGTGTCAATCATAGTTCGACAACGTTGTCAAGTTAATAAATCCTGCAGTTTGACAGTTCTTCGGTCACACAAAGCTATATCGTTACTTCCAATGCCTGCCCATCAACAGCAACAAACACAGAATCACCGGCGAGGCTTCTTATGGTACGCTACGTAAAAAAGTCCCGCCCTTTCCGGTTGACAAAACTCTGATGTGATTTCTGGTTAATTCGTTGTGGTTTTGCAATTAGCAACGGTGGTTTCTAACTGTTGATTTTCTCACTTTCTGATGTGTTTTTTAACTTGACGTTGTGATTAGCCACTGTACTTGGCAGACAGAAAACATTGGGAAAAACAGTGAAATGACTTGCAACAAAGCCCACTAGCTGGAATGAATGAATGTTTTTGCACATGCAGTGGGTGTTTTCAGAGTATATTCTTAACAAATAGCGTGTGTTACAAACTCAGGTGATAGTTTTGATGTTTTGCTGTTGATAATTCCTCAGAGAATCACATAAATGCAGTCAAGATGGTGTTCTGTGTTAAGGCGAGGCTAAAGAATCCAAGTGTGACACACGGGGAAGCTAGAAGACTGGAGTTCAATAAAAGAGGAATATTTATTGCAGCTTTAAAGGGATGGGGTATGAGCTGGAGAGGAGCCGTGCAGAGGTGAAAGCTGTGAGCTCGGGGAACTGAGCTTGAGCCTGGTTGTGCTTAGCAGAGAGGAAGCCGTGGCTGAGGAATCTAGGGAGTAGCTGAGCGGAGCGGGGGTCCAGGGCAGGAGAGCAGGGTAGATGGTAGCTGGACAAAGGGGCAAGAGCAGCGCCAACAAAACTACAAGGAGAGGAGAACAGGATTAGGCATGCAGACTAACTGAGCAGGTACTAGGATCTGGCAAGGTGGATGTGGCAGAGCTGAGTTCTTGTAGTCCTGATTACAGGATCAGATGCAGCTGGTGGGGCTCTGCTCCAACACACGTGTACAATCACGCCCACGCGGAGAGAGGGAGGGAGGGAGGAGGAGAGAGAGCAAGGGGGAGATAAAAACCCACTAACACCCACTTACCCCTGGCTTTTGTCTTCAATGGGAAAGGGTAAAATCGGCATTCTTTCGGGGTCGGGGTTGTTTATCAGCTCCAGCTCCGATCTGGACACAATAATTTTCTCCCCTGGTCTGGTGCGTTGCTATGTTTGTGCTGAGGTTAAGGACGCTGGTGCATAAATACTTTTCCATCCTTTGCTGCACTTGATTATCATTCAGTTGGCATTTACCTTTAAAGACGGACAAGTGAAAAACAAAGGAGAACCAACATTACATTCTAAGTGGCCTCAATGTACTGCCTGACTGGTACTGCACTTGTGCAACTCATAAAAGAGATGAGATAGGAGGCAAACTGGCTCACTCCTTAGCTATTTCCATCATCACCTCTGAAAAAAATTATGAAAATGTCCAATTAAGAATTCTATTGATAAAAACAACTTTTAAAGTCTTCTCAATATAGTCTGATGAGTTACAGTATATGATCTATTTACTACTCTACCTTTGCTCTCCAGAGCATTTTGGAAGAGTAGAAAACAGATCATATTGTGAGGTCACCTATTTTTGGTTGGTTTAAAACACACGTTAAAAGAGCCCACATATACACACTATGTTTGGTGTGAAAATGGTCAAAGAGAAGAGCTGTAGGCTAGGCAGAGGTGGAGAGTTTGACACCGAGGAGAGAGTTCAGTCATATGACTGAAAATAGCTGCAGCTTTATTAAATTATGATGATACAAAAAGAAAAGTTGCAAGCAAAAACCATCTGCAGGCCACAGAAAGCTCACTGTGTTTAATCCATGTGTGTGAGTAAGAATACACTGTGCTGAAGAGACACCCAAACACAAGTGGAAGTTGTTGAGAAGCACGATGATTGGATTAACATGACCTTAAGCGGTGCACATGTGCTCGGTGTCTTTATTTCCCTCTCACACGTACACACACACACACAGGTTTGCATGCTTTCCTTATAAGGACTTTACATAGACTTCCATTTATTGTGGACAGCGTAACCCAAACCCTCACCCTAATCTTATCCATAAATTGGTGACCATTACGAATTTATACCAATCCTTAACCTTGACCTTCACACCGTACACCTTACTTCAACCAGGATCTCAGAAATTATGTTTTTGCCACATTGGGATGTGGCAAGGTTAGAGTTCATGCTGGAAAATGTCGCAAAAACATGAATACACACACACACACACACACACACACACCACTGCAGTTGAGATGAGTAGTAAGCTCCTTTCACACATGCACTGTAACTCTGGATTTACCCAGAGTTTACTTAGAGGAGCTGTATGTGTGAACACAAATGTCTGCATTATTTGCCCCGGACTTTACCCTGCCAGCTCAATCACCCTCAATCCGGGTGAGTCACATGTGTGAATAGAGCAGTTGGGGCTTGTCGACGAAGTGTAATCTTCTGTGTTAGTGCTTGTTTAATCAGCTGTAACACATACACAAACGTACCAGGACATGTGAAAATGGTGTTTAAACTGTTCACCTTCAAGGTTCTGGAAAACATCTGCCTAGAATATTTCCTCACTCTACCTCTTGTGCCTCCATATTGCCCATTTATGCTGCTGCTGGACACAGATCCAAAATGCTGGAGCTTCCTTTTTTATGGTGAGATCTTTGTGTACTGAGTGTAGCGGTTTCATACTCTTCTCTGCTTGCCTGTATATAACACTTCCCTCTTTCGTCTGTACTGTGGATATGTCCAAATACATGTAGTATTTCTATCAACGCATCATCATTACGGAGAATGATGGTCATAGCCACCTACCCAGGCACTGCTTCTTGCGCAAACCATACGGAGTATTTCCAACATATGTGAACACGTCTGACATGGATGATCTCCTGTTGTGTGCTGCATGTGTAAACAAATAAATGTGGACAATATCCTGATCTGATACTCTGTCTGGATATTCTCTGGAGTTCATATGTGAAGCAGGCTATGGTGACAGCATCGCATGTCCTCCTTTGTGATCGACTCAAGATCAAACGGATGGTGCAGCTGGCCTGCTTCACAGTCCTCATATGGTGTAGAGGAAGACAAGACTACACTGGCAAGGTGAACACACACACACACACACACACACACACACACACACACACACACACACACACACACACACACCACTTTAATCTGATTAATGCCAATATATTATAATCTCTGGCCGAGCTCTGCAATTTTAATTCTTATTAAATGTTCTTCTGACAACCTTCTTGACACACGTGGACCCAGGACTGAGGTCCTTTTTCACTATTGTGAAAAAACATTAAAAACCCAAAATGTCAAACCTGGCAACCAGTCTTCTGTCTGAGCCTGCTTAATTCAATTTGTGGACAAACACGAGAAGACAGTGAGCGCTGTTGTGTATTATGTGTGGCAAACTGTTTGACCTGGTTAAGACAGGCACGTTACTTTTTTTTTAAAGCATAGCAATCAACCAGAGAGAAAATCTATGAATCGTCTTGTCAAAGAGGGTGAGTTATATATGTCACGGCTATGCAAAGAGGAGTAGGCTGCTTAACTTTTAACAAATTGTTAATTACCTTTAACTTGTTAGTAGAAAACCAGCTGTGAAATCAGTGCTGATTGGGTCTGATTGGTTTCAGATCCAACATTTCTTGGTTCAACATGGGTTTGGTTCCTCGCTTTCATATAATAGACAAGTCCTGTGGACAAAATAAGCATGAGGGGGAAATCAATGGATTCATTTACAGTGCTGAGTCATTACTTAAAAGATAAAAATACATTTAGATTTTTTACATCCCTTGGCCACTGCGTTGCTCTGAGACATCCTTCATTATTGGTGCATTCTCTGTGACTGATTGGGATTTTCATGGATAGCATTTGAGAACTGGACTGTCCACTTTGATGGTCTCAGGATTGTACTCTGCTTTTTGCAAAATGACAGTTCAGTGGGAACTACTAACTAAAGCACTGAGTAGGACTGGGATTATACCTATAAATTGACAATGATTGGTGCTGTAGTTGGGATCTTAAAGAGGGGGCTAGGTAAAATGTCTACATATAAAGCCTGTGAGGATCTTTCCCTTGATAGTGATCAGAATCAGCTCAAACCACAGATTTTAAGACTAATAACACTTACATCAAAACCTACAGCACACCTACTTATCCTGTTTAGAATTCTTGTCAAGGTGGTAAAGTCCACCAGCTCACCATCTAAACATTCATCTGAGCTGTAACTAAGTTTTGCTTTCCTTGTTTCTTCCCAGTAGAAAAAGTGTCCTGTTTCAGGCTATGGGAGTGTATCCACAAATGTACAAAACCAGCATGTTTGGCACATAATGAAAAAGTAAAACTGCAGTGAATGGTCCCATAAAAAACACTAGGTATTCACAGCACAATCTGAGTAGTACTCTGTAATTAATCCCTGAATCAATTTTATTACACCAAACAGTTTTATGATGCAGATTACCAGTATTTGCAATGAAATCACAGCAAAGCAGTCGTCATCTTACTAGGTGTTTAAAAATGGCTGGAGAATTAGTTACAGGACAATTCACACCATCAGTGCCAGATACAAATTGTCTCAGAAATTTCGTGAAAAAATAATAAAATCCTTCTGGAAAGCTGATGCATGTAGGTTGAAACAATGAGTCAACATTGGCTGTAATGAAACAACAAATCTATTTAAGGAACTGGGAAATAAAGAATCTATCAGTCCTCAATTTAGCATTTATCGTAAGTTCTGTCCAATGAAACAGTTTAAAGAAGTAGGGCAAATGTCCCAGTTGGCAGATTCTGGTTCTGGGAATGTTTCTTTTGGTTCTGGAAACAGTTGCTAGATGTTTATGTATAACCCATGATGTCAAAATGTAAATTTTTTCCTGATGTAAAAACTGTGTTAATGTTCCGTTCCAGACGTGTTCTGGGAAGGCTAGTTAAGTGTTCCGGGGAGGATAATGGAATGTTTCACATTAACATTCCCTGCATGTTAAAGTGACAGTATTTTAGTTTTTTATGTTACAGTCCAACCTCATCTCACTGACTAAATTGTAAAAACATCAGTAAGAACATACCCAGTATTTCAGAGGATGTACCACAATGACGACCCTACAGTTCTGGCGGTGTGTGTTACCAGCTGAGGAGTGATGCAGTCTTTCAACTTAAATAAAAGCATGGCCATATTTTCCAATGTAAATTTTTTTTATGAGCCACGAACATTTATGAGAAAAAGTAATTTATTTGAATGTACTTTCTCAATTTCTAGATAGTACATAATTAAACTTGACCTGTTACAACATAAACCATGGATAACTACAATTGTAACTTGAATTGATGGGTAATCCTTGGAAGTACAAAATTATCTGAGTTATTACCAACCTAAACTGGTCACAACTACATAGTACTTAGTTGATTGATTTGATGGGTAATAGTGAAGGTTTTTTCAGCTGTTATTTCTCTGTTATTACCTACTTATTTCTAGTGGTAATTACCCAATAAAATGCTATACGTAATTATTGGATAAATACTTAGTAATTAGAGGAGTGTAAATGGAGGGGTTTTATATACAGTTGCAGTCAAAAGTTTCCATATTCTTGTAAATGAACATCATGGTAAAATGATCATATCAACTCATGTTTTGAGTTCCAATGAGTTCTACAGCTGTCATTTTTCTTTGATGAATGAGTGGAACACATACTACTAACCTTTATGAAGTTTGGTTCAGTAATGAATTTATTATGGGTCTTCTGAAAATGTGACCAATGGCTATTTTCACCTCAATTAGATGCTTCTGATAGCCATCCACAAGCTTTTGGTAGTGTGTGGAAACTACATTCCTGTTTAATGGTGAATGATTATAAGAATTAAAACTCAGATTATTCACCATATACCATAATCA
Organism: Lagodon rhomboides; assembly: GCA_039737535.1. Taxonomy (NCBI): domain Eukaryota; kingdom Metazoa; phylum Chordata; class Actinopteri; order Spariformes; family Sparidae; genus Lagodon; species Lagodon rhomboides. The sequence continues at coordinate 5,209,228 of CM077798.1, read as the reverse complement.
AGGCATCCTTCAGGATTTCCTGATCAAATTTGAGGTGGATTTGGTCAACCTGCTGGAAGGAATACATAGAATTAAAAAATCATTTCCTGTTCCCAGTAGGTGGCGCTATGACTGTAAGCGAAATGGCATATTAATGTGATCAGACTGTGAAATTTCTGCATTTGTTACTCCATCTGGCCTGTATTCATATAAGGTGATGCCTTTTGGCAATGCTCCAGCTACATTCCAGCATTTAATGAATATGGTGGTTGGTGATTTGGACAGTTGTGCTGTCTATTTAGACGATGTGGTTGTTTACAGTGACAGCTGGAACAGTCATGTCCTACACATTCACCAGTTATTTGAGCGTTTGGCAGCATCAACTGAACTATTCTGTAATCAAAAAAGGAGACGTTGGCTTTAGTCTTGGCCTTGAGTCACTTTGAAGTGAATATTGTCTCAGGAATGCCAGTCGTTGTCTTTACTGATCCTATGATTTTTTTGAACTCTCTGAAGCGTCCTAATCAGAGGTTAATCAGGTGGTCTCTGATGTTGCAATTATACTGTTTGGACATCTGCTAGCTTTGCCGGATTTATATTAAAAACACAGCACAACTCACCCTCTCCTCCAGCAGCCTGCTCGTTGTGGGGAGTGGTGAGTTGTGCTGTGTTTTCAATACAAATCCGGCAAAGCTAGCAGATGTTTGATGCTTCGTACTGTGTGCTGGGACTGTACATGTACTGTTGCTGAAGTTTGGTGCTGTTCTGACCATTAATTGTGGCTATGAGTGGCTTTTTGATGGCGGTTTCTAGTTGGAGACATAAGCTGCCGTGTATTGTTTTCGTGCGGTCTTTTCTGAGGTTGCTAAAACTAGCTAAGGTAGCGGTCAGCACACTTGACCTCTCAAGGGGGAGTGTTACTCGGTGTCAAGGTGTGTTAGACCGTGGATTAAACTTACACCCAAATATCCCTTTAAACAGCAGCCCCCGAAGCACCTTTGCAATACATGCAGAAAAATTGGTAGACGCATACGTATATGACACGCAGACATACAAAAAAGCGTCTTGGAGCCACTGCCTAAACTTAACAGGAAGTCAGCCATTTTGAATTTTTCTGCAAATTTTTAGTGATATGCACACGTTGTATTAAAACAAACTCCTCCTACAGCTTTAACCCCACAGACTTCGAATTTTCACAGGCCGATCTCAACACATTTTGTGATGAAAAAGTACTGAGGTTTTGATGAACAGCGAGACCGTGGCAGCATAGCAGGAAAACAGGAAGTTGTTGTAACTCCACTCTTCCATAAGTGGGTCAAATAATCAATGCATTTTTGTGTCATTTTTGTCATTTTTGTTAAGAGTAATCATTCATGTTATGTTTTGTATTGTAGACACAAGAATGATTTCATGTTTGAATTATTTTTATTTTTCACTTTTTAACATTTGGAACATCACCTTTTTGAACAATAATAATTGAAAAGAAAGAAAATTGATTGCACAGAACACAACTGTCCAGTCATTGACAATTCATCTCATTCATCAGATCTTTTGATGTCGTAGTCCCTCACTGCATGCAGTTGTCACAAACAAATGTCACAAATCTGTTTCTGTCTGTGATCATTGCACACAGGTACATTGCATTTGTCACACCTATTGTTGACTTTGCGATCTTTGTGACTTGGGCAGATCTGACACCTCTTTCTCTTTAGACATTTGGCACCTGACTGGTGTCTGGCTTTTTCTTTTTGTGGGAGAGTGCAAGAATGTCATATAGGCTACTGGTACTCCTGGGTTGGGGGGGTTGTTATCCATGCTCTTAATCCCAGCTGCTCAGTCATGGTTTGGGACAGTGGAATCAGGTTATTTCCCACCACTTAAACTAACTTGTAGTTTGGATTATCATAATGCTCTGCCATTATCACCTAAATTTATTTGTGTCACATTAGCTAATTAGAGCTGTCAGTTGTCTACCACTGTGTGGTCTGAAGGAAATCAAAATTTGAAAGCGGAATGTCCCATTCAAAATTACTTATAAAATAGTAATATAAAAATAGAAATGTGTTTTCAAGCAAGCTGTGTCATGGCTAAATAGAGAAACGCTCTATTGACAATTTATTAGTACATCGAGCAAAAATATTTTCTGCCCCCTTGCAGCATGGACATCCTCAGTTGCTTTTTTATCAGGACACACATTCGTTTAACTTCTGAAAACAATATGATGATAAGTTGTAAAGGAAAAAGTTAATGTGATGTGGGAGTAAGATCTACTTACAGCACAATCTATGAGAGTACACAATTGATTTATTTTAGAAACAAATTAACACAGCTTGGGTGAGTTAACATTTTCTCATATACATAATAATAACTTGATCAACAATGATAACTTAGAGAAGAAAAAATGTCAAAAACCATCTTTTCTTTAGCTGAAAGAAAATACTTCATCACGTATTTATGAGCCTTGAAATATGGGCCAGTACTGGTGAATGATGCATGGACATTTTGGTCTGGAAGTTTTTACAGGTGCGTTGTACAGATGTGTTAATACCCTATGCTATATTCCCCACACTTGCAATGCTTATTCTTTATTTTTCCTGTTTTTTCTTTTATTCACCATGTTTAATGGCATACTTTTTTACTATATATCTTTTAATTCAGTGCTGCAGTGGTCCAATTAGGAAGGAAATAGGAAACAGCCAACCTTAAATGTTAAATTAAATTGATGTTGGTTCTTGTGACAAGGTCACAAGACTTGTTGACATAGTGAAGGTGTCTATGTGTGTGCATGTGTGTGTGCATGTGTGCGTGTTTCTTTGTGTATGCGGGTGGGGTAAGCAGGATCACATGGTTTGTTGAAACAAATGAAGGCTAAACAGATTTTATTTAGGATGTGAGGCCAGTGAAATTACATTCCCCTCTGTGTTTCTGCAAGGTCAATAAATGTCCTTGACGTCTGTGTGTGTGTGTGTGTGTGTGTCTGAGGAACAATGCTGCTATGCTGTTCACAGCGGTGATAACCTGTCTGAAATGTACAGTCTATAAGCACATTAGGCTATTTGCTGTAGATTGCCTTGTGATTCAGCAGAGGGCGCTCAAAATTCCCAATCAGCTTAACCTATGACCTATCAGCAAATTAAGGTAAAGTTGCTATTGTGTTGTTGAAGGGGCAAACGCAAGCAGAGCTGCCCTGAGCGTACAGTAACAAATAGTATTTTGGGTTCTTGACTGTAGATGGCAAAAGTCACAAAGATAAGGCTGTTTGCCCCAATGATGGCAATATTGATAGCAGATACATCTCCATGTGGAAAACTGAGCTCTTTCCCAAGATATTAGAGACTGTACAATAGCCTATTTAAATTTCACAAAGTTCATACAAAGGCCTTTGTATATCTGTTTGATGGTACTTGTTGCAGCCTTGAATCTAGGCTAAATTGTGTCCTGTACTACTATTATTTGACCATCACCAAGGTGTGAAGATGCAAAGCTGTTGACTGGCATACCACCTTTTAAGTTCAAGGCTTAGACGCAAAGTTAACTCTGAGCGATCTGTTCACCGCAGGTGTGCGTGGATGTGTAGGTTAGTAAAGAGGAGAAAGAATGAAAAAGTAAAAAGAGTTGATACTCTGCACGTTGCAAGGAGGAGGAAATGACCGTTGAAGGACATAATAGTCGCCTTTCCATTACTCGGATGCCGGTGAACGAACTCAGGCACAGTCACCTTCCTCTGGATCTTTTGGTTCCTCTTGATCCAGTAAGAAATGTGGCTTATTGTGTGCTCACTCAGCAGCAAAACCAACACTGTTGATCCACAAAATGTAAAAGCTCAAATCAGTTTGTGATGAGCACAAAGGCAGACAGTATTCACAATACTTTAAAGTATTCACAAGCAGCGCAAAAATAAGAGCTGGTAGTCCACAAAACCCATAATAAATGCAGCTTTAAGCTTGCAATACTTACTTATGCTCAATCACTAATGAAGCCTCTCTTACTTTGATTGCACTGGTCATGATTAGCATGTGTCCGTATGCCTCGTTAATCAAGCTTGTTTCCTAAGCGTGGATGAATGGCATTGCCGCTGTAGCATAGAGTCCACTCGGGTGAACAAAGAGAGGCTCAGCAGTGGTCCATTTCTCCAGGGTGGTAGGGATGAGAGGCTGTGTTTTTATTCAACTCAAAAACAGCCTGTTGCCCGTCCAGAGAGGTTGAAGACTATGGCCTAGGTTAAGTTGAAGTCCAAGCACTTGGGAGCTCCCTTTAAGTAACTGCTGCACAAAAAAAAGTTGATGCTTTCAACAATAAATTATGGTGGGAATGCAGTGTAAGGCATCATGGCTGTTCCTTCTGAATTGAGGTGTATTCAGGTTTGCTTTCATTCACTGGGAGATAAGAGTTCTGAGTAAAAATTGCAACCAGGTCGATTTACTGGACATCTGGGGTTTAGGCATAATTTTGTTGTTTGCAAGTCTTGCAAATAACTACACACAACTGTAAATGGTCAGTTTTCTAAGGGACTAAGTGTACTGAGGATGAGAGGAAGGCCTGTGTATTAGATCTGTGGTGTCTGCTGGATTTCACTAGCCTGGATATCACTCTGGGTTATTGTTCTTGCCTTGCAGGGGTGTCCTCAAGTTGCTTTGGTATTCAAACTGTGTCCACTGGCCTCACTGGATCAACCGGGTTTCAGCAATGTGACTAGCAAGTAAATAATTACCATTAACCACTACCTGCCCCATTATTGAAACTAGAAGCATATCACCACTGATCTCCTTCAAGCAGCTTTAGAGGAAACAATGACATATCCGATATTAGTGTAAGATAGCAGGAACTTGGCCAGAAGATAATCATTAGCAACTCTGAACATTGAGGCATTGTCTGAATAGTTGGGCTTGGCCTGTTAAATGGCAGCCTGAAGCATTGGTCCTGACAGGCAGGCAGACTGGCGTCAAGGTTGGCAGAGAGATATAGAGAGAGAGGGAAAAGGCGAGTGAGCGAGGGAGAAGTTGGCATGAAAAGAGAGGATCTGAACCGCTGCCAAGTTTAGCTGCTTAAATGGACAACCAACAGCAGAGGGGCTCAGTTGTCCAGACCATTAAAACAGCACAACACTGTTTTCTGTGTTGTGTGTGTGCGAGTGTGTGCGTTCTTGTGATCAAAACACTTTTATTTCCCTTTTTCCTTTTTATTTCCCTTTTACATCTAGTTTGAAAAAATGTTAATTTGTAATCTGCACAGAGAGAATCAGGGCAATGTTGCAGCAGCTCTTTCCTGCAGGAACTTTGTGGCTGTGAATACAGATCTGCTCAGACATAAGAACAGAGAACTCCTCCAGTCAGGCAGGACATTTACAAAATCAGATCTTTTGCACATGTCCTAACGTTCAGCACATGCTTGGTTAGGTAATTGCAAATTGACACAACACTTGTCCCAAAGCACGCTGTCTTTTTTATAGATTGGTGATCTGTATCTGGAGCAAGAGGGGTGGAGGGTGAAGTGTGGGTTGACTGTCAGATTTTCATAACTGGACAGGAATTAAGGAATAAATCTAGTGATATTCTATATTTTTCTTGTGGTCAACAAATCCCATACCCAAACCAACCATAAATTGATCACACTAACAAGTATAATCTGTGCATCTGAAGCCTGCTAAATTGTGCTATAGAGCTCTATGTTTAACCACTGCAACACATTCTCACTCTTGAAGCGTCAAATATAGCAGCTTGGTCAGTTGCCTTCCGATTTAAAATATAACGCTTTACCTACCTCTCTAGCATCAGTTTTCAAAGTGAATGGCTCTGCTGTCAAGTTGGCAACAATACATATGCAACGTCCAGTTAGATCGTCAAAATAAAGCCTACTGACAAACTGTTCCCATTGTATGACTTTTGGACTGTTAATAATGTTCACAGTATGGTAAGGTTTAGGCACAAAATACTTCAATCAACCGGCACTAAAGGCACAAAAACTATTTGTTCAGGCGAAGGAAAAGATCACACTTTTGTCTTAAAGTATCTACACTGATTAAAAATAAATAAATAAATAAACAAACAAGGGAACACTTAATTGTCACATTATAACACCAAGTCAGTTAAACTTTAGGGGTATCAATCTATCCATTTAGGAAGCACAAGTGATTGTGGATCAATTTCACCTGCTTTAGTGCAAATGAAAGTGACAATGGGTGCGATGGAGAGGCAAATGCAAGACATCCCCCGAAAAGGGAATGGTTTTGCATGTGGTGGCCACACACAAATGCTCTCTCCTTGCCATTCCTGACTGATGCTTCTCTAGGTTGGTGTTGTACTAGTGTCCTTGTCAGTAATGGTAGCATGAGGCGGTACCTGCAGCCAAATCAGGTTGCATAGGTAGACAAAGGTTTGCCGTGTCTCCCAGCACAGTCTCAATGGCATTGAGGAGATACCAGGAGATCGGCCGTTACACAGGAGAGCTGGACAGGGCCGTGGAAGGGCATCAACCCAGCAGCAGGACCGGTATCTGCTCCTATCTGCAAGGAGAAATGACAAAATGACCTCCAACAGGCTACTGGTATATGTTTCTGGCCAGTCCGTGATGGTCTGGGGAGGCATATCCTAGGACCATCATCAGACCATACGCTGGTACAGTGGGCCCTTAGTGTGTAGGCAGTTCATGGATGACAAAGGGAATGATGCCATTTACTGGCCAACTCATTCCCCTGACCTAATTCCAACTGAGCACCTATAGGACATTGTGTATCGGTTCATCTGGCGCCACCAGGTACCACCACAGACTGTCCAGGAGCTCACTGATGCCATGATCCAGGTCTGGGAGGAGATCCCCAAGGACACCATCCGCTGACTAATCAGGAGCATGCCCAGACTTTGTTGGGAGTACATACAGGCCATACACACTACTGAGTCACATTATGACTTGCTGCGATAAAATTCACACAAGTTGGATCAGCCTGTTATTTAAATTTAGAGTTGACTCTATCCTTTAGTCAGTTGATGATTTTGGTTTCCATTGACTCATTTTGTTCTCAACAAATTATACAGTGTGCATCAGCAAATATTTTTCAACATGAATATTTAGTTCATCAAGATCTGATTAAAGTGATCCCTTCATTTTTTAGAGTGTTGAGTGCATACTAAGTCATGCAAGTCACTATACATTATGTACCATAGGTACTTCACTGTGACATAGGTGTGTCACAACAGAAGACATTCTACCTTTATAGCATAACTGAAAAGCTGAAACAGACACCTTTTCAAATTCTCCCTTCACTGTGATACTGCTGTTAGCACTACTTCCACAAAGCCAGTGTTAACAACATGGCTGCCGCTTACAATCTGTAAGATTCCCAATTTGACCTAGAAATCCTGATCTCAGTGCTATGAAATAGACAGAGTAAAGCATATTGTTGTATTAATAAGTAGGCAGGGTTTGATACTTACACTGTAAAATGTTATATGTTGAATTTACAGTAACTTACCGGCAACAGTTCTCCTGTAGTTGCTGTAATTCCTACCACAATACAATTACTGCAAATCTAACTACAATCATTTTTATCATAGTGTTTTTTTTCCATGCTGAAGTACCACATTATACTGTATGGAAATGTTACTGTCACCTTTTTTACAGAGTTACTGTATAAACTATGGTATTTGATACAATAAAAATTACAACTAAAGACTTAACTGCACAAAAAGCTTTATTGTATAATTTCAACAATACAGTTATACAGCACAATAATGGGCAAATCAATCACTGACTAAATGTAAATAAAGCCAGTAATTTTAGTGGGCCATTCCTCTATGATGGTCCAAGGTATCGTAGCAGCATACATACAGTGCCGCAGGTTAAGATCCTGAAGTCTTGGTCCCATAAGATGCCACAGCTCAGCTCCCACCTTTAGGACAAAAGAAACAGACAAACCAGTTTCACTGTAAAAAACAAATCTGTATGATTTACGATAAAACAGGCAGCTATGGTTGCTGAATTAAAAAAAACTAAAGTGAAAAATTAAAAGATATTTTGGTATGTTGTTTTGACAACTGTAAATTTGACATTTGACTTACTATTTAAAAACACCTGATATAAACCTGCTTATGGTAAATTATGGTAATATTTTAAAATCAACATATAATTTGTAAATCTTATTACACTCTTAGTACAACTTTATGATTAATTACAGTATTTTATTGCAAGCTTCAACTTTACGGTAAATTACTAGCAGCCAAAATTCAATTGTAAAAAAAAACATTGTTAGCACTTTTGAAGTTAGCAGTATTTCTGCTAGGATAACACTTCTGTGGGAATACAGCTACACTCACAGTTGGACGTCCTGACTTCTGTATACATAACATTTCTTAGTTAAGGTAGGTCATGGCTACAGAAATCACTACAGAGTCAATTTTGTGAGGTTTATTTGCATTTGTTTATATGTTCACGCTTCCTTAGAGCTAGCTTAAGGTTGCATAAGTTTGCTAGGTCAGGTTAGCCTTTACATGTGTTTTCTGCAGTTTTGTGTTACCTTTGAAAGAACTAATAAACCTGTTAAGGTTATGTTTACCTTTTCCTTCCCTATACCTGTGAATGTGAGGGAGGTTTTGTTGAATATTAACAGTTAACTTGCATTACAGTAACATTAACTGAAGTTAGCAAACTTACTACCAAAGGTTGGTAAGGAAAAGGAGCATGTAGTAGAAGGACGTGCCGTGAGTTGTCCAGTGAGAGGCTGCATAATAACCCGATCTGAATTTCAGGGTGATGATCCAAATCTGTGCGGACCAGAGCGCACCACTGAGAGCTACAAATCTGCTGTTGATCACCTCCAGACTGAAGATGCACCAGATGTTGAAAGGGTAAAGTTCGAGTCAGTCCTTTGAAGTACTTCAATGTCTGTCAGACAGGTTTGCCACCTTGTCTAGGACATGACATCTGCAAAGGTGTTTTGTCTGATGATGTTGCACTCTATCTTAAGCATTACATAAAGAAAACATCATGGTTCACTTACTTCACTCTGAATCACTGTGCTAAACAATTCAAATACTGCACCTCTGATGGTTCTACAAAACTAAGCGGGGTTAGCCCTCAAGCAGCTTAACTGTCAGGACATGCCATACAGAATTGGAATTTTCTGAGACTGCTGCCTATCATAATTGGTGACAGAGTAAAAAATACAGCAGATGATGTGTGGCAGTTGACTCTGAAGATGAAAGACATCGTGGACAATGTGCCTGCAAGTAGGCACAGCTATTTCAAGGGATGTGCAAGGAATTTGAAGAATTTTAAAAACCTCTGCCTTACTCTTTCTGAGAGACACCAGATGCTGCAGGCATTCAGTGGGATCAATTGGTCAAGCTGTCTTGCAAATCAAAGGAGGTTCAATTTACTCATACAGTAAAGCCATTCAAGATGCAGTCAGGCAATTTGGCTTCACTGAGAGCAACACAAAGGTCACAGTAGAAATACTGTATAAAGGAACATCATATAAGAAAGGACAATTCCTTGTCACAGGAAACATTGACTCAGTGGAGTTTGAACTAGTGCCTATTTTGATTAAAAAAAAAGGACACTGTTATTTTTTTGTGTCAGTGTACATTGCAGAATTCCTTTCTTAGCACCATCTTTGCTCAGTTAGGAAAGACAATGAAATATGCAGTGTGTGAACATCAGTGACTTGACTGATTTTCTATCCATTTCCATCATAGGATGGATGGATGAATGCCAAAGGGTTCCATTGAAGCACAGTTATCACACTAATGAATGTCTTGGGCTATCCTTCAGGTGTTAATTGAGCTTAATGAGCATCATAAGCAGTGACATTACTAAGGTGCTGCCAGACCTCCCAGCCCCAATTCTAAATATATTAGAGGAAACACTACAATCATTGGGGATGGAGAGAGGATTTGAACTTCATCCAAAAAGCTGATCTGCTCTCTGAACTGCGACAAATTCAAGCATGAAAATTGGTGGCTGTCTGGAAACAAACCAGTAAGTTTATTTTGACAAAAAAAATCACTGTTATTGTTTTACAGCACAGAGCATTGAAATCCACAGCCAGTCAGCCTTAACCTCTCCAGCCTCCTCCTCGCGCTCCTCACTCTCTAGCCCTTTTCACTAAGAGACTCCACATTATCGCATTTCCCTGACTATGTTTGTACACACTGAAGCAAACAGCTCTGGCGAAAAGCCGCACCAGCGTGTCAGTTCATATAGCACACCAGCGCTGCAGATCCAAAAGAGTTGTGACGGTACACATAATGACGTTGACATCTGGGTGTTTTCTCATATAAGTTGCCAGAGACACTACCAGTTTGGTCCTGAAAGGTTGCTTTGTGGGTCATTTCTCTTTTATTTGATGAGTGAAGGATCTTTTTAGGTGTCAGACTGCGAACACCATCAGACCGACACACCCCTGATCCGCTCCTCCGGCTTTTCCATTCACACAGAAGCTGTCTTGCCGCTGCTGCGGCTCTAATACCATCTCTGGAGGTACAACAAGTGTGGAAAATTGGATGGGGCTACTCTCTCCCCCTCGCCCAGCCACTTGATCAGTGTTGCAGATGGGGTAGACAGTTTCCAGATTCCATGGGAATCCTTGATGCAGTGTTTGGAGAGGAGAAAAGGCCAAGCCCACGGTTATGGAGGGAAATGATCTGCATTGTTGTTTCTGAGCTGATGAAAGCTTGTGCTTCTCCCAGTAAACAAGCCTCCACAGAAGTTGCCAAAAAAAATGGTTGCCAAGTGTCCACAGTTTCTGCAAGAGGTCATAGAAGGTGATTTGGTGGGAGCAGGATATCACTCACTGGTCAGACAGTTACAAGCCCCAGTTGATTATGTAAGCCTTCAGCTCCGAGGATAATCAAGCGCAAAACGGGGGATATGACACAGAGAATATGACACAGAGGAAGTCCCAGCGGAAAAAAGGGCGGCTGCATAAAGTTGGGACATGAAATTCGTACCAGTGAGTGAAACACCTAAAAGTAAAAACAGGAGAAGAAAGAAAAAATGGAGCTTTCAACTTCAGCCCAGCTGAGGCAAAACCTCTTGTGAATTGCACCTACTACTCCCAATGAAAAGAGATAGACAACAACAGAACAGATCTGCAATCCCTCATGGAGGAATGGCCTTTTATGTTCCAGCAGATTGGCATTACAGTCCACTTTCAAGAGCTCACTAAAAGAAAAAAAGGGACGACGCCTTTTGAACTTTATAGCACTTTATTTGTAATGACAGGAGCAAACAAGTTTTGCAGGCAGTCACCAAGCTGTACATTCTGAGAGGACAGTTAGTGGGGTGCTCAGAAGATGTCAAGGATGGGGTTCTTATTCTTCTCTCCTATTTTGATGAGAAAGAGGAGAACCTCTTCCACTGTATAGAAGAAACAAGTTTGGCAAGTGAAGTACAAGTTGAAAGCTTGCCTGTGACACCATGCATTATTGTGTGTGGCAAGTTTATATGTAGTTTTACTGAAGGAGCCTGAGCTAATGTGAATACATATTACATGGAATGCACGTCATGTTGTAAAGAGCTAGTTGTGGTTCTTCCCAGTTCAGTGGTGTTTTCTCCTCCATTGAAGTGTAATAGATCCTCCAAGTTTGTTAGCCCCTTCGTTATTGCAAGAGCGAGTGCTTCAGCAGGATTGTCCTCTCCAAACCAAATGAAGTAGATTTTGACATGCAGATAAGACTTTTGAGCTATTTCATCCCTGATGAGGTCCTGCTTCTCCAGGGGTTTTTTTTGTTTTTGGGACTTTTTATTTAAATAACTAAGGATGAAGATTTTCAGCAAGGACAAGTGTCGAAGCTATTTTTACTGCTACCAACGGAGCCTCAAATGTATAATATTAGGTATTACTTTGTGTGGGGGTAAAGCATGATAATAAACGTTTTTGTATTTGTGAATACTGTTTTGTGCGTTGTGTGTGTCATGGTGCTACTGCCTGGTTGTGTTTCTGTTTTCTGCCTTTCCCCCCTCCTTTCTCCCTCACCTGCTCCTTCACTGTGTGTGTGTGTGTGTGTGTGTGTGTGTGTGTGTGTGTGTCTGTGGGTATGGCAGCAGCAGCAGCAGCAGCAGAGTGTCACACCTGAATCAGATCAACTCGTCACCCACCGGCTTTATCTACCTGGTCTCTCCACCACTTTGCTGCTGGAGTATTATGTCCCATACGGTGACTACACAGTGCTGCTATTTAGTGTTTGCTTGAAACTCTGAGTATTTTGTATCTCTGTGTTTTTGCCTTTAATCTAATGCCCTTGTCTTTGTTGGCTCGAGCAGAAATCTCCAGCGCCATTCTGCTCTGCTTCCTGCTTGCCTTGCCTGCCTGCCTGCCTGCAAACCTGGTCCTCTTATCCACATTACCCTCCGGAGAGCACTAGTTTGTATCAATAAATCCTAACTTCACTACTTCCTGTCTCTGTTCTCTGCATTTGGATCCTAACAGAAACCCTCACCATAACAGAATAATCTAGCCTTAAATATGGACCCAGCAGTTACCGGCCTGGAGGTGACATACTGGTTTCAGGACTTATTGGTGAATAACACTAGCAAGGCTCGTCAGGTGCCTGCTAGCCACCAGCCTGTCCCTTCCTCCAGTGTTTCCTCCTCCTGTGAGCTGCAGGGCTTGCCAGTCCACAGGTATCTCTTTTTCTTGGGAACCCGGCTGGCTTATAAGGTACCCCCCCCCCGTTAATGGCATGGCTGACACACCGGCTTCCAGTGGGTCCCAGCCTTCGCCTTCTCCTTCGCCACCGGCTTCCAGTGGGTCCCAGCCTTTGCCTTCTCCTTCACCGCCGGCTTCCAGTGGGTCCCAGCCTTTGCCTTCTCCTTCGCCACCGGCTTCCAGTGGGTCCCAGCCTTCGCCTTCTCCTTCGCCACCGGCTTCCAGTGGGTCCCAGCCTTTGCCTTCTCCTTTGCTGCCGGCTTCCAGTGGGTACCAGCCTTCACCTACTCCTTCGCCGCCGGCTTCCAGTGGGTCCCAGCCTTCGCCGCTGGCTTCCAGTGGGTCCCAGCCTTTGCCTTTTCCTTTGCCACCGGCTTCCAATGGGTCCCAGCCTTCGCCTTCTCCTTCGCCACCGGCTTCCAGTGGGTCCCAGCCTTTGCCTTCTCCTTTGCTGCCGGCTTCCAGTGGGTACCAGCCTTCACCTTCTCCTTCGCCGCCGGCTTCCAGTGGGTCCCAGCCTTCGCCGCTGGCTTCCAGTGGGTCCCAGCCTTCGCCACCGGCTTCCAGCCTTCACCGCCGGCTTCCAGTGGGTCCCAGCCTTCGCCTTCTCCTTCGCGCCTACTTCCAGTGGGTCCCAGCCTTCACCTTCTCCTTTGCCGCCGGCTTCCAGTGGGTCCCAGCTTTCGCCTTTTCCTTCACCACCGGCTTCCAGTGGGTCCCAGCCTTCGCCTTCTCCTTCACCGCCGGCTTCCAGTGGGTCCCAGTCTTCGCCGCCGGCTTCCAGTGGGTCCCAGCCTTCGCCGCTGGCTTCCAGTGGGTCCCAGCCTTCGCCACTGGCTTCCAGTGGGTCCCAGCCTTCGCCTTCTCCTTCGCGCCTGCTTCCAGTGGGTCCCAGCCTTCACCTTCTCCTTTGCCGCCGGTTTCCAGTGGGTCCCAGTCTTCGCCGCCTGCTTCCAGTGGGTCCCAGCCTTCACCTTCTCCTTTGCCGCCTGCTTCCAGTGGGTCCCAGCTTTCACCTTTTCCTTCGCCGCCGGCTTCCAGTGGGTCCCAGCCTTCGTCTTCTCCTTTGCCGCCGGCTTCCAGTGGGTCCCAGCCTTTGCCTTCTCCTTCGCCGCCGGCTTCCAGTGGGTACCAGCCTTTGCCTTCTCCTTCGCCGCCGGCTTCCACTGGGTCCCAGCCTTTGCCTTCTCCTTTGCCGCCAGCTTCCAGTGGGTACCAGCCTTCGCTGCCGCCTTCCAGTGGGTCCCAGCCTTCGCCACCACCTTCCAGTGGGTCCCAGCACCCTCCTGGCTCCGTTTGGTCTGTTTTTTTGTTTTTTTTTTCTTTTCTGGACACTGTCCCTTGAGGGGAGGCAGTACTGTCACGATGCTACTGCCTGGCTGTTTTTCTGTGTTCTGCCTTTCCTTTCTCCCTTACCTGCTCCTTCCGTGTAGGTGTGGGCTGAGGTGTTCCATGTACAGGGTGCCACTATTTAGTGTTTGCTTGAAACTCTGAGTATTTCTTAGCTCATCGCCAGCCCTGTGATGGGTTGTTGCAGTGATGCTGCTGACTGATATTTCTTTAGAGCTGCTACGTTACAGTGCTGCAAAATTATTTCCAGGCAGGTTTAATTTAATTGTTTATTTATCCATTAGGCCTACATAACATCTGTTGGTTGCTGTTAAGCGCATGCACATATACAGGGCAGCCCACCCTGGTGAAAATTTGCTCTGGCGTGCATGCCTGTGCATACAAAAGGGTGAAAGAGATGATTGAAATGATTTTGTGTTTCTGTCATTTATATCTTATATGCATTCTTGGAAGTGTTATTACATCTACCAGTAGCCGTATTTAACATGGACCTTATCAACCTCTCTGCTGTTCTACTAGTGTGCTCTTCTGATCAAATACCAGTCTTGCCAAGTATAAGTAGTGTTAAGTGATTGTGCAGTTCAGTGTTTGTTCATTTAAAAACAGAGGGCTTTAGGTTTATCTGTTTTTGTGAGCACTGTGTAGCCATTTTATGTTCAGTGTATGCAACTGTTGACATTAAGCACTGCATTTATCTAGGCATTGCCTAGTGTAATTTTCAAATTCTGTTTCTTCAGATGCTTTGAGCCATTTCAATATTTAATCACTGTCTAATAAATCTTTTATTCTTATTTTATTAACTACCAGTGTTTAGATATATTATTCCTGATGGAGAATTAACAGAATACCCTTAGGTATACTTTTGTCCACCTAGTAACAACTTTTTGAGTGGCCTGATGTCCACAGGCTGCAGTAGGGGCATTGCAGTTGTTTTAACAACCACATCTGCTCTGTCCCTTTCACTACAGAATTTTTCAATAGATTTCAACATACATACAACTTTTAACAAACAAAATCTTTTAACGCTTCTCAGCATGGTGCAGCTGGAGTAAGCTGCCAGGCTAACAACATTGTATGAATGCAGAATGGCCAGGACTCTCCTTCGTGATCGGCGAGATCGTCACTCAGCTTCAGTGAGTACATTAAAGTGATCTGAACGATAATTTCTCAATGTTTTTTTTTATGCATTCACATCAATAATTATATGCACCTTATGTGTCTGCTAATATATGTGAAGTTCTTTAAAGGCCTTTTGCTTAACTTGCTTAATGGTTCCAACATGATCTGTTGATATTGATTATCAAAAACTCACTGCTAGAATTTTCACCATCCTTCATGACTGACAAGCTTGAAACACTGGATGTGTCTCAAATCAGACAAAGCAGAGGTTCTTATTAATGACTCTGACTGCTTTGCTTAGAGGTTACTTTTTATCCCTGGAAACATCAAAACCTCAACATCGCATCAGAAACTTGTTAAATGGGTTGAAAATACCACAACCTACAACAATGCAAAAAGAACTCGTGGGTCAGCATATTGTAGCGTAATGCTTAGTATTGAAATGCATACATGACAAAATATGTCATCCTCAACTGAGCAGTTTACTGTTGGGAAAAAAAAAAAAATCTAACTTTGGCTGCAGGGAGGATCACACAGTTGACACCTGGTGGACAAGGCTTCAAGCAGAACTGATGAAAGTGCATACTTTAGGTTCAAGTTTACTGAACATCATGTCTGTGTGAGACTCTATCCCATGTTGAGCACCCTCTTCAATCAAGTCTTGACTCAGTGACTGTTACATTTGATAAACCCTGGGCAAGTGGCTAATTCTTTGTGTATTCCTCCCACAAAGGATTATTCTCCATATACAGACATAAGCTTTATCAAGATTTCAACACTGCTTAGTGAGTATATTGGACAAGCATTCTGTTAATAACAGATTGAACCGATCCAACAAACGGTTTCTTCAAGTTTTATAGTGATAACCTATACTTTGAGGTACAATGGTCTTACTTTATTTGTAATTTATCATAAGCATTTGTTGACTGTAAAATCAATGCCAACCATTATGCCTCGTACCATATATTTTACAGTGAAATTCTGGCAACCGCAGCTGCCAGTAATTTACTGTAAACTTTCACTTTTATATACTGTGTTTTTCACTGGGGAAGACTGTAATCGGGTTAACTGTCAATTTTAGAGTAATCTACCATAAATAGGATTATATTATAGCCTATTAATTTTAAAGCAAATTACCTTAAACAGGTTTATGATACATCTGTCATTTTTAAAGCAAATCACCGTAAGCAAGTTAACAAATTTTATGGTAAAGAACAGTTCTTACCTGTGAAATTTTCAGTAGCCAAAAAACATACCGTTATGTCTCATACATTGTAACCATATTTTTTACGGTGAAGTTCTGGCAACCACAGCTGTCAGTATTTTGCTTTGAATTACATAGAATTCTTTTTTTATTTTTTATAGTGAATCACATCCCTTTCTACCTGCCACTCTAATACCTGATAAAAATGTGCAAAACTATATTCCAGAGCCCTGATTTCTTCTGTGAACCTGATGGCATCATTTGCTTCACTTGAACCACTGCTTACCATAAATTAAGCTCCTACAGACATGGTACGATGTTTAGGCGTTGTCATCTTTTCACTTGAAGGCTCATATCGTCAATCAGATGTTCCCTGTGGACTGGCAGAATCCTCTCTGCCAAAAAAAAAGCATTAAATAAATACAACTTAACTGCTTAAAACGGTTAACAGAGCAGTTCAAAGGGGGACACTGTGGGGCGCTGCACACAAACACACGGTCACCTTTGGATTTAAAAATTAGAAAAAGGGGACCAAAATGAGTCCTTGATCAGTCAGGGAGGCCAACTACAACATGGTTCATTGCTTTCCACGTTACCTAAACCAACTTAACAGACTGACAGAACATTCAGAACCAAGCAAAGCTGCCCAGGTCAGCTGACCTACTCTCAGCCTACCATGAGAGATTGCCCAGCCTCCAGCCAGTGTGTCTGCTAACCTGTTTAACTGCTATCTCCAGTGGGATTTTCTGTGCAGAACTTGGATGTCAGATATCAAGCCTAAACACGATCAAACACAAACTTCTTTATACCTTCTTTTTAGAGAGTTAGAGTCCACGGCTGAAAGTCACCAAAGTACATGTAAGTGCTTTAAACGAATCCCAGACTCAGACATCACGAGATCCACATTTTGGACATATATTTATTTTGTTGCAAATTAAAAACGTATTTGCCATTTAATATTTTAATCATTAATATTTCATATTTTGTTCCATCCTTAATTACACATTTACACAAAAATTCAACACAAGAGAAAAATAACCAATTATGAGTAAGTACCTTTTTATATGTCCATCATTAAAAATGTGGGTTAAGGTTATTTAAAAGAAGGGAACTTTGTGGTAACTTTAGATTATTTACTCATTGAATTAGCAGAAAATGTGTACATGGTTTCATCTGGACATAAAATTGCGTGTATATAGAGATTTTGGTTATTTCGCATTGCCCTATAGAAACCGTTGCATAGTTGAAGGGGCTGATCATTTAAGATCAGTTAAATGCAATCTCTGAAGGTGATGACACTGACAACGAATCAGAGTGCTGGCCATCCCACATTCCTGCAGAGCTGGCAGCTTTGGATTCCCCAGCGGCACCTTGCTGAGGAGAATGTTAAAGGATTTTATCAAGTACAAAATGGTATGGCTCGGGATTCAGCGCAGTCATCTACATTAAAGTTGAAATCTATAAAAGAATACAACACTTAAAGACATAGACAAGGTAGTGAAGAAAGCACCAGGGGGCAGCAATCCATTGGTTTGTGCCAAGTCTGCATAAGGCACAAAATATCTATATTCTAGTAGTTAACAAAAAATTTTAAAAAACCCAAAAGGACTTGGATGTCTGAGACGGACAAGAAGTTGAAATCGATTAAATTTAAATTATGCAATGCCTGGATTTATGCAGTCCTTTTTGTCAACTACTGCATACACTGTTTGAACATGACAGTGTAAAAAAATGATGAGTCTCAAGCCTTATGTTAAATAAACATACACTGAACTTTATAACCACTCACCGCTATTTATCCTTGACAAGATATCCGATCAGAATGGTAGACTAGTTGGACAGCAGAGAAGCTGATGAGGTCCATGTCAGGTGCGACCCCTGGGAGAAGTTATGAGACGCAATAGAAAAAAGACATCCTCTGAAGAGAAAAACTAAACGACCTCGTACAGAAACCAAACTAAACATTTCGTTAGCCAACCTAATGGATTTCCATTATCACTGGATGAGAGTCATGTCTCTCCTCCCTCTCTCCGTCTGTCAGTCTGTCTCACTGTATCCCTGTCTCCCTCTCTGTCCTCGTCTGTTAATCCGTCTGTCTGTTTCTCTCTCTCTCTCTCTTTACAATTAGCAAGCAACCCTGGACTGAAGTAATTTTTAAAAGAAGCAGAATAGTTTGTGAGCGGTTCGTGGAGAATCAGTGCCACTTCCATTTCACACTTTTCTCTGAATTGTTGTAGTTTTATTTGGATAATGACATGATAAGCCTGTTGTGGGTTCTTTGGGTCACCCTTGCACATATTTGTCCTCATGAAGAAAAAATATTATCGCTGTGTTTAAAATATGCCCATGTCAGTAAAATAAATTTAGGCCTTTGTTTACTAGAAATCACTTGATGTTCTATATATATATATATAGAGAGAGAGATTTATATATAGAGATAGAGAGATAGAGATATACAGAGATAGATAGAGATAGAGATAGCGAGATAGCGAGATAGAGATAGCGAGATAGAGATATATAGAGATAGAGAGAGATAGAGAGATAAATAGATGTGTAGATAGATAGATAGATAGATAGATAGATAGATAGGCTAGGCCATATATATGGCCTAGCACATTTTTTTTTTTAAATTAGCAAAATCATTTTTTGGGCTGAATACTTGCTTGTGAAATCTAATTTCCCCCATAAGCTTTAACCAAATGTTGTATTTTCTCAGTGAAATTGTTACAATTACAGTAAAGGACTATTTCTTGATGTATAGTAAATCATTGTCATCCTTCCGGTGGCATACTGTTTTTGACATCATGGTATTTTACTGTTGCTATTTGACAGTTTTGTTTTTATAATGGCTCTCATGAAAAGATTGAGAGAGAGAGAGCTGTCTACCTGCGTAACCGGCCTGCGTGCACTCCTTTGCACTTTGTACTCATTGTGTATGATCAGTCTTCCTCAGGCTAGGTGGCTGTATTGCTAAAGCTATTAGCAAGCCAGTGCAGCCAAAATTAGGCATTCGTCATATAGCCACTGAGTCCCACAAAGCACACAGCCTGTGAGCCAAAACAAATCTATGGCAGCAGCGACAGCCTCCTTTGGTGGCTGATTCCAGCATAAGCGCACAGCTGGAGTAACTGTTGTGCTGGCTAGCCTTTAGGACTGAGGTACATTCGTGACAGCTGTTTTGTTGGGTTACCATGATTGTGTAATTTCTGCACTTAACAGAGTAGTTTGTTGAAGTACTTACTAGTCTTAAAAGCTAAGAGCACGTTGAACGTAACAAACTACCAGCTGATATTTACCAGCGACAGCTATGGGGCAGAATGTGTAGTGCGGTAGGCATTCACGTTTTTTAGAGGAGTGGCTCTGAAGGGAGGAAATGGGACTTCTTTGATTGGATACTTCCAAAATTTAGTTTTCATTGCTGATTTCCCTAGCATAGTGCATAGCGCATTCCTGGTTGCAAGCTGCAGGACAATTGTGTTACATGTGTATGAGTATACCTTGAATTTGAATTATCAATTGTGATTTATTTTATTAGTAAAGGCGACCATGTTTTTGTCATCAGGGCCCCTTGACTTTGAAACAAACTACCTGAGGAGATAATGCTTGCAAAATTGGCTTTAAATCACTTCTTGTAAACCATTTTTATAGACTTGCTTCGATGTGAAGTCACCCCTTTTAAATTCAGTCGTTCTATCTTTTTATTCTTTTCACTGTTTCTATTTATCTCTTTTAAATTCTTCCTATGTGGTGTTGTCTTCTTATCATCCTTTATTGCATTTATTTATTTATAAAGACATTTTAAAAAAATGTTTGATTATGCCATCATAAGTGTTGGTCCATTTGTCATAAAAACTGAACTGAAGTTGGTGAATTTACCATTGGAGGGCGGAGGAATAACATGATGGTGACTCACAACATATTGAGATATTAGATGAGCTAAGCGGTCTCATCCTCTGTGCAAAATTTTGAAGTTTATGTATAATCCAGTTTGCTGCCTGTGGTGGTGCTTGCCAACCACAAGCCTTTCATTTTACTTGCACAGAGTAGAGGCTAATGTTAGTTCAAGATTTTAACTTAGCAGTCGACCATGAGAGTGTGTGCACATAGAGCAAATTACTATGTAGACTATATGGGGATGTGAGGAATTAGCGCTGGAAGGAGACGTATAACAAGATGTCATGTCACTTCATCTTTAATTGCTTGCCTCTTCAAACTAAGCTCTAAAAACATGTAGGCCTACTCAGTTTCATTGGTGAAACACTTCCACACTTGAAATATTGACTAATTTCAAAGCTATTACATCTTTTAAGTATACTTGAATTGATTGAGTTAACAAGATTTTAAAAATTGAAATACTCTGGAAAGCAGATTATCTAACAAGACAAATGTACTACATTTATTTCATTTAATTGAGACTATATACTAAATATCAATTTTCAAAGTTTATGTAAGAATTTATGGGGTGCCGAATATAAAAATTCAGTCACACTTTTCTAACTGATATATTTTGAATATTTAGTTCACCTTCCTCACATGTAGCTAATTTTCCTCACATCTGAGGTACAAATTAAATGGTGAATCTAAATGGCAAATCTAAATCTAAATGCTAAATGCTTAATTTAAATGTTAAATGTTAAATCTCGATTTCAAGGGTGTAACGAAAAATTTAGCTAATGTGCAAATTCTCACTGCCTGTCACAGGAAGTACCAAAATAAAAGCTTGAGTGCAGTAGATTTCCGCAGCTCAAAGATGAAAATGTCTGATTATTACTCCATGGAATGCTCAGTTCTTATTATCGAGAGCTGACAGGGAAAAGAACGGAAGTAATGGAGTAATAATCATACATTTTCATCCTTGAGCTGCGGAAATCTACTGCACTCTGTAATCGACTCGTCAGGGCTTCCCCACAACGAGCAGGCTGCTGGAGGAGAGGGTGAGTTGTGCTGTGTTTTTAATACAAATCCGGCAAAGCTAGCAGATGTTTGATGCTTCGTACTATGTGCTGGGACTTTACACGTACTGTTGCTGAAGTCTGGTGCTGATCTGACCATTATTTGTGGCTATGAGTGGCTTTTTGATGGCAGTTTCTTGGTGGAGACATAAGCTGCAGTGTATTGTTAGCGTGCGGTCTTTTCTGAAGTTGCTACAACTAGCTAAGATAGCGGTCGGCAAACTTGACCTCTCGAGGGGGAGTCTTACTCGGTGTCACAGTGTGTTAGACCATGGATGAAATTTACACCAGAATATCCCTTTAAGTAAACATTAAAAACATGGTTTGTTACTGAAACGCTAAATAATATTTGAAGCACATTTAATAAAAGATTTAATTTTAAGACGGGTTAACTGTTGGATTTTTAGGCATTTATTTTGGAATGTCCAACACAAATAATCACTGCTGATATTCATAGATATTAAGGCTCTTTATTATTGTAATATTTATGAACCCACAGAATTTTTTTTTAGTGATATACAAAAAAAAGCTGATTTTTAGAGTTATGCTGGAAAGCTGTTCCTTACAGTATTGTGTGTTGTATATTTATATATTGCTATTTACAGTAGTGGAAAGGGCAACTAGAAAGGAGAACTGCAATTTGTGATTGAAATTTTAATGCTTTTACATTAACAGACAAAAGATGACTTTTGTTCATGGCACGTCCATTGTTTAATTATTTGTTACCCAAATTGTAATTAACTATAAATGTACCATTAATTAAGTGTTGCCATTAAAGCTTGTTAGCATACCTTGGTACAGCCCTGTCTTTATGAATTAAACTACAAACAAAGGTCAGGCTTCAAGTTTATAGATGTCTACTTCTGGGTAACTGACATCATGAGCACTGAAAAAAAGCTTTTCTATCTTAATATGTTAGCATAATCCAATGATCCATTAATCTTGTAGGGTTTTGTTGTTAATGTCCTTAACACATAAATAAACTGACGCACAATTGTGATTGGTATCCTCATATTTTTTTGAGCTTTGATCAAAAAAACTAGACAATACCAGTAAAAAAAAAACTGAGGAAATACATGTTGACATGCAATGTGCTTACATAAAAAGTACAACACAGTGCAGTCTTACATTCATTTATATCAAACGTTTTCGTATTCTCTCACAATGTGCAGTATCCTGTAGTTATTTTTTCGATCAGTAGAGGTTGTTTGTCTTCAGCAGCTCAAGAAGAATGTGTCATGTGGTTTCTGCTTCCCTGCCTACGAAAGTCAGAGCACGTGCAGAGAGCTCCAACACACAGGAAAACATCCTGCAACAAAGTAAACATTAAAAAAAGTGAACATCTGTGTCACACTGTGGGATGACAGAAACTTCTCCCCATGGGAACTGTGTGAGGGTAACACGGGGTTCAGACGAGACTGAGGGAGAGAGAGAATTCTGCTTGTATATAAACATGCCTCACATCCTCCATTCTGTGGTGGAAACATGCAAATCCTTCACAATTATACATGAGGGAGTATGGGAGCTATTCTCAGTAACTAACTAACAGTTCCCCCATGTAGTCATTAACTGTGATCCCCAGTGAAATGCTTTATTGTTTGAAGAAATGAGGAAAAACTATTAGTACCTTTTACAGGAAATCAAAGCCAAGCTAAATATATACAGTTTTTACATTAGAGGTCTTATTTCCTAGCTTTGACAGTTGCTCCTGTCTGATATGATTATTAAATATTAAATAAAATAACTGTCAGACAATCATTTCAAGAAGCGGAGGGCGAATCCCAATCTCAATCCAAATGGTTTTGGTTTTTGGTTGGATGTGTTTTACTTTCCACTTCCTGTCTGTGTCTTTTTCCTGCCTGTGTATTTAAGCCTGACTTTTCCCTGCACTCTTTGTTGGTTCATCTGTGTCCCCTGTGTCTCCTGTCTTCCGGTACCTGTTACCCAGTCTCCATGCGTCCTCTGTGGCACCGCTTTGTTCTCTGTGGCTTCTGATTCGTCCTCTGTTTTGTATTTCTCTTTATTTTCTTTCCTGAGACTTTTTCTCTGCCTGCCTTTTCTTATTTACATTTAGCATTTTGTGCCTTCAACAGCCACTTACAAAGCTCGCTTTTTAATTATTTTCTTTTAACCTTCCTGCCTCTGTGTGTCTTGAGTTTTTATCTCTTTTTGATAAATTATTAACATGAACAAATTCAAACATTACCAGAAGTTTATCAAATAAGGATGGGGTTGGGGTGGAGTAGTCTGTGCTAAGTGTCAAATTATCAATGCTCCTGTATACATCTGTGCACATGAGCTAATCAGCAGGATGAATTAAAGGATAACATTCACAACACAATAACAAACAGTATCCAAAAACAAGCAAGACTAATAAATACATCATATAATAAATGTGGTTGGCTGGTTGAGCTGCTACTTTTGACCTTTTCTGACTGGAGTTTCACAGTGAAATTATTGAGGGTATGGAAGAGTGTATCTGTTGGTTTTGGCTAGGTGGTATTTGAACCAGGAACCCAAGAGCAAGGTCTAAAACTCTTATTAAACTAATTTTTTCATTTTACAGTGAGAGAAGAATACCAACAGATAAAAGAGAAAGTAAAAGACTCAAACTCAACTAGGTGCTATATTGCGATGGGATCAAACCAGCATGACACCCATCAATGTGTCGATGTTCCAACCCTTGACTACTCAGGAGTCATTACTACATTACATGAGTACTCAGTAGTACTACATGTATTACTTCCAGCCCCCTGCTCTGATCAAGGCTGAACTTTGAACTTGTTGTTAATTTTGATTAAACACCTGGAAAGTTTTATGAGTACATCTTGCATTGTGACAGTATTGCACTGACAAAAAATCAGTCCTCAGGACAAACCTACATGGGAAACTATCCAGCAGCATGAGAGCCTACCTAATACAGCTCTTCCACCAAAATAAGCTGGTCTACATGCCTATTGAAACTATTCCCACTTCCTGCAGGAAGTTTCTCTCACAGTCCGCTGGGAACCGGTCTCCACGGACCGAAGAGTTAGATCCCCCTATAGCGCTTGTTGTAATACTTTTGCAGCTGTTACTGTCCGTGAAACCTGTGAATGTTTTTACTGTCACGAGTAGGGACATCTCATCAGCACATGTTCCAGTCTTAAAAGAAAAAATCAAATCAGACATCCCAAAACACCATCTCCAATCAATTTGGATTAAATTCAAAATCCAACCACCCTTGGCCAAAAGCATGAATGTGGTAGAATCGAAAAAAACAAACAAACCCAAATTGATTCAGTTTCCAAGCCATTCATTTCAAATCTCTCTTGTCGGTGACGAAAAGCTCGTACCCATCACTATCCTGCAGGATACTGGCGCTATGCAATCGCTCATTCGTGGCAGCATCCTTCCCTTCTCTGCGCAGTCTGTGGTTCAGATGTTTTGGCATGGGGAGTGAAAATTTGTGTTATTCGCGCACCCTTGCATTTTGTGCAATTAGTTTCAGGTAAATTTCAGATTGCTGTGAGTCCCCAGCTACCAATAGCTGGTGTTGATCTTATCCTCCGAAATTAGGCATGCAGGAAAGTTTTCCCATCACCCGAGGTAGTTGAAAACCCAACTGTGAATGCGTGTGTTTCTGACCCGGGTGGGCCAGACTCGTTTCCCCTGTTCCCTGTGTGTGCCATAACCCGTGCTCAGGCACAAGATTTTGGAGACTTGGTGGATCTGAACGACTCTTTCATGAGTTCCACTGATGATCCAACAAGCTCACCTCCCGAGTGTGAAATAAATGCACCTGTTGTCACAGAGCTCCAGCCTGTGGACAAAACCCTCACGTTACCAGTAGACAAAGAACAGCTGATTAAAGCTCAAGAAAATGACACTTTGTCCCCTTGTTTTTTCACTTGTGAATAAAGCTACATGTGAAAAGTCTGTGTCTTACCTTGTTGATGAAGATGTGTTGGCTCTGGTTTAGGGCACCAGTCCATGCACCAAATTGTAGTGCCTCAGGTCCTGAGTCTTGCTCATGACCACAATGTGTCTGGCCATTTAGGAGAAAAAACATACAATGTGTCCTCCGTTATTTCTTCTGGCCTGGACTTAAATCTGATGTTGGGAAATTCTGTTGTTCGTGCCACACCTGCCAGATCTCCGGTACACCCAATCAGGTGATTCCAGCTTCTCCATTGAAACCAATCCCTGTCATCGGAGAACCATTTGAGCATGTCATTATTGACTGCGTTGGTCATCTTCCAAAAACAAAGTCCGGTAATCAATACCTCTTCACAATAATGAGTGCTGCCACCCGTTACCCTGAAGCAGTCCCACTGCGCTCGTTGAAAACCCGTGTCATTATGAAGGCACTCGTCAAATTCTTCTCCACATTTGGCCATCCCAAACATATCCAAAATGACCAGGGCTCAAATTTCATGTCCAAAATCTTTGCCCAGGTCATGTTTGAGTTAAATGTTAAGCTCCGTACCTCCAGTGCTTATCACCCAGAGAGCCAGGGTGCATTAGAGAGATTTCAGAAAATGAGAGTTTCAAAGATTTCTTGGGGTTGAAAGTCCCCAGGTGGCGTTGTTTGGTTTCCCCCTGAATTTCCCCCCTTAGTGCCCCTCGCCACATTTAGATCAAAGCCGAGATGATAAAAACTGTCTACTGCAGAGTCAGTTGACCGAGGTGTAAATACAGAGTTTACACATTCCCATTGCACACAAAAGTCTGACCTTAGCAGGATTAAGTGGGATTCTTGACCAGTGGAAAAGGGGTATAAGTCCCTAGTGATGGCCGTTTGCTCAGACCTGACCATTTTTTACTCGGCTCAATTGGATCCTAATCACACACCTGTAGGGTTTTGGTGATTATATCTTGCACTGTTGTGACTATTGTGCCAACTATATTCTGTCCCGGGGGAATCCTCAGGTTTACTCAAGGTAATGATGTTTCATTTTGTCACCTGTCTATTGAAGATGAAGATGCAGCCAAAAATTTTGCTAACATTTTTTTTTAACCCTAATTTATTTTTGCTTTTGTTGCAGAAACACATACTGTCAATGGTCACTGGAGACAAAAAGGAGCAGTTTTGAATTAAAAGCAGCTGACTTTGAGACCCTCACGGCCCACAGCGTCTTTTGACCATCCAACCTGACCAGCTGGATCGTCCCTGGGAGGAAGAGAGTCAAAATAAGAGCCATGCTAATCCTTCTTGGTTTAAGGCTGCGCCTGGCTAATGTCTGGTCACAGGAAAAGGAAATGGACAGAATGGGACCCTGGACAAACAACATGAAGTCAGACTGCTGTGCCCACAGAGACCCGTCTCCACCACAGCATGTCAGATCAAGCTGTTCCACTCGACAGGAGGACCGTGTCCTGAGCCGACAGAGCGCAGAACTACAGCCAGACAGCTTCAAGGAAGGAAATACATTATAACAAAAGTTACGCAGCATGACATCAGCTTTGCATAAACAATCAGCCTAGCTGCTGCAGTGAAGCCATTTGTGGTTCATGGTGATGAAGGATCAGGGCAATATATATGTTTTGAGCGTGTATGCGAGAGGAGTCAGTCTATGTTTCGGTCATTGTGGTGCAAAAAGACTGCAATTACAAGATATTCCAATTCCTTTTGCGCTCTAAGATTCATGTATCAGAATCTTGTAAACAAGAAACTTGAAGGAAATGAGGCACAGATAGTTTTTTTTCCCAAACTTTCAGTATTCCTGATTTGTTACTATTTTATTGACCAGCAATGAGAAACACCTCTTTTTATTTTCTCTAAAATGTTGACATTTACAATATTTTATTTCTTATCTGAAAGGGCACACTATGTTTCAGAGTATCTGTAAATACCTATTAGGCTTATGTATCTTTCAACAGTTACATTGAATCTCTGGAACATGTTTTTTTTTTCTTCAACTGTCTTTTTATTGCAAAGAAGTTTAAATCAAACTGTAATTTCACAAATCAAAAATTCACCATCTTTCCAGGGTGGAGGGGTTAGTTGGGGGCAGTAGCTCCGAGTAGGGACCAGACAAAGAGCGATTTAAGAATTTCAAGACTTTTGCATGTGTTACATTTTAACCAACTCCTCCTATAGCTTTGATCAAAGAAACTTCAAATTTTGTCAAGGCAATCTTACAATCTTAATTTTGTGAAGAAAAATGATCAGAGCTTGAATTTCTGTTGAAGGGCGTAGCTGTGGAGGCATGGAGAAGGCCGATGTGGTGCCATGAAACAGGAAATTGCTATAACTCCACTGTACATGGTCGAATCTGCCCCGAACCTCACATGTTTGATAACAGTCCTTTCTTGAAGACATTAATATGCCAGTATTTAGTTACAGTCATAACAGCATAGGAAATTACATTACAACAGCCCCTGCCGCTACTTCAACGTATATGTATGAAATTCAGAACACATTTTTGTCACACATAAACCTACAACAAAGTCTCTTGGTACTATGACCTAAACCTAAGGAGTGACTTCAAATTTTTCAGGGCAACTTTAACAACTTTGTGGAAAGAAAATATGAAAAGCTTCAGTTTGCTTAGAACTGTATGGCCTTGGTGGTGTGGCAAATATCGATGATTTGCCATAAAGTAGGAAGTTGATATCACTTTATTCTTATGGCTCGTGCTCTGAACACACTAAGATGCAAATAAGTGCCTTTAAAATGTCATATATAAATATATACTTAAAATATATATTTAATTTATAATATTTATATAATATTTATATACAGTATATTAAATATCAATATATTTTGATTCAATATCTGAAACATACTTTGGATCTTCATACTTGCAGGGGAAGCTCTTTGAGTTGCTGCAGTACTCTTAAAGGATGACAGCGTATTTTCTTATTCTCTCGTTGGAGAAGTCCTCATTGACATATATTGAGGAATTTTTCAGCAAGCTATTACTTTGGACTGAATAATTTTCCTGTCTTTGAATCTCAAGAATCTGACAATGGTCTAAGACAGCCAGGAATTTATAAATACTGAGGTCATGCATATAAGGAGCAGTGTTAAAAAAGAATTAGAAAATCTACTTTTAAACAAATCTTGAGATCTTGTTATCTCATAATTTTGATTTATGATTATTTGACCTCATAATTTTTGGCATTTAATCATTTTGTATCTCATTATTTTGAATTTCTATTTCATTATTTTGACTTTTTTATCTCAGAATTTCTACCTTTTATCTCATGGAAATATTTTTTTTCATCATGCTTAGCTTTTAGTTTTTCTTTAACTGCCAGAAATAGTCTTCCTTATTTATCACTGAATCTTGGCCAAAGCCTGGCAAGGGACACTTTTGCATTGGGTGATAACAGTGTGATTGCAGCAAGTGGTTTGCCACTGAAAATGTCAGCACAGACACTCCCAATTAACTCATAACATAACGTGTTGCAGAGCTGTTCCGCTTTGCTGACAAAAAGATGCAAACCTTGGTATTAGCACATCAATGAAGCTCAATTTTTGTTGATCAACTTGCCTGCCTCTGTGTCTGCGTTCAGGCCCTTCTCTTATGTACTGTGACAGTACCATCTCACCAAACATGGACCTACCATGAACGATTTGAGATTAATTTTTTGACTTGATTGAAGAACTAATGCTCATTCAGGACATCTGACAGGTCAGTGGGGGCACAAAGAGCCTGTTCTGTCGGTTGCACATAAAAAATTGACCTCAATACCCTGGCTTTGGAGCTTTAAAACCTGCATGGGCCAAAGACTTCCTCAGCACCCTCAAGCCTGTGTTCCCAGCTCTCTGCTCAAGCCTTAGCTCCAGGTTCCCAGTTGTCAGCCGAGCTTGCTTATCTCCTGCTAGCTCCAATTTCTGAATCAGCCAGCCTGTCTGCTAGCCTCCAGGCTAACTGCACCTCAGATGATTACCAGGAGTCCCCCTATTTTGAGGAACAGCTCATCTGTTGCTGGGTTGGCTGACGGCGCCTTGTGGTCCAGGGTTTGCTTACGCCCCTCCTGGTCCTGGCTCAATCGACAAATCTCTCCAGCCCCTGGGTCTTTTCGTTCCCCATCATCAGCCCTGCTGGCACCTGCTTTGCCGATCCAGCCGACATCAGCTCCCGTTTTCTAATTGGTTGCCTGGCCGGCCTCAGCTCATGGTTCTCCATTGGCCTCCTGAGGGGTTCGATCACTGCTGCAAGCCTCCTGCTGAAGATCCAGAGGGGCTCCATCCTTTGTCCCTGCCTCCTGTGCAGCATCCATAGGGAGACAAATTTTGTTCATGCACTATATTCTGAACATGTTTCCTTTATGGGTCATAGAGATGACATGGAGTCACCCATTGTCCAAATAACAGTGGCCTTATCCTGCTGCAAAACAAAAAAGAAAACATTTACTGAGAGTGAGATTGTGATGCTGATTACTGAGGTCCAGGCAAGAAATTACATTATGTGGTCTTTTGTGGTTAGGAGTATGCAACAAGCACCAAATGAAGGCGTGGCAAGGCTCAGAGACCCGTACAATTCCATAACGCACAAACAATACATCTGTCAGTCAACATGGCACATTCCACTTTGCCAACAATAGGCAGACTGGAAACACTGAGTCACTCAATGTAAGGCCGTTTATTGTCACAGAACGTAATGTGGACACTGGGAAGTGTAGTGCCAGAGATATCCCCACCTGCAAACCTTAGCCAAGTGTAGTCAGGGCAATGAGAAGAATGGGACCATGGATGTGAGGCCAGTCTCTCTACAGCAGCTGACCAGGTGCACCCGCAGGCACAGGGGTATGCTGGTATGCTTTGCCTCGATAACTGGGGGTGACAATTTGGCTATGTCCTCACTCACGTTGTACCAGAGTCATAAAGAAATACAGTTAATGCAATGAGAAAATATCTGCAATTATTTTTTTAAAAAAAAGGAATTACTTTCTTGGTGACACAAGTGAAACATTAAAAGAATTTAAATAATAAATGCCAAGTCTCAGGTTACCACCTGGGACTGCGTTTCTTCCCAGGGGAGATGGATCTGTGTGCCTTGTCTCCTGTGCATCATGGATGTCTGTGCTCCTCAGCATCTGTGTAGTTCCTGATGTGTGTTAACATCTCCATATCACATAAACAGAGAAAAGGCTCCAGATTACTAGTAATCTCGAGTAATCTCGATTGTGACACAGTGAGTAAGGCATCAGTGGAACATTTGGCGAGTTTCAGTACTATATATTCTGGTATCACCAAATTACAGAACTCTTTTTTGCTATTTCGAAGAGATGTGCAAGTGCTTCCAAAGAAGCTCAATTGGCCAGGTGGTAGTGATGAAATTAAGGCTCAATGTGCTCTCCAAAAAAACCTTTTGGACCATAAAAGCCTTCCATGATATTTTTGCTTATTTGCACAAACTGAGAAACAGTAATGAAAATACACTTCTTCCAAATTTCCATGATATCAACACCAAATTTGGTATACAAGACTATATGGAATGAGATTAACTTAGAAATTTGTATCAGTCTGGAAACTTCTTAGAATGTTTTTTACAATTACAACTATTTGTCTAATCATTATACATCTGGGTAAATATCTTCAGTAACTATTTGCTAATGGGCCTAATAAAGCATTTTGAGCCCAAACCCATGGGGCACCACAAATACCAAAAACATATACCCCATACCAAGAAAAGAGAATTTCCAATTTTGTGTGGATGCTCTGGGGCAAACTTTAAAAAAATTGTATGGGACTTACTGATTGTTTTTGTAATATGCAAGGCTCATTGTGTATTTGCTCATAGCTCAAGTTGTATTTAAGCAATCCTGATAAATTCACTGGATGCATCCTTTATGTACACTGATCAGGCATAACATTATGACCACTGACAGGTGAAGTGAATAACACTGAGTATCTCTTCATCATGGCACCTGTTAGTGGGTGAGATATATTAGGCAGTAAGTGAACATGTTGTCCTCAGGGTTGATGTGTTAGAAGCAGGAAAAATGGGCAAGTGTAAGGATTTGAACGAGTTTGACAAGGGCCAAATTGTGATGGTTAGACGACTGGGTCAGAGCATCTTCAAAACTGCAGCTCTTGTGGGGTGTTCCCAGTCTGCAGTGGTCAGTATCTATCAAAAGTGGTCCAAGGAAGGAACAGTGTTGAACCGGTGACAGGGTCAGGGTCATGGCCAAGGCTCACTGATGCACGTGGGGAGTGAAGGCTGGCCTGTGTGGTCCAAACCAACAGACGAGCTGCTGTTGCTCAAATTGCTGAAGAAGTTAATGCTGGTTCTGATAGAAAGGTGTCAGAATACACAGTGCATTGCAGTTTGTTGCATATGGGGCTACATAGCTGCAAACCAGTCAAGGGGCCCATGCTGACCCCTGTCTACCACCGAAAGCGCCCAACAATCGTGAGCATCAGAACTGGACCACGGAGCAATGGAAGAAGGTGGCCTGGTGTGATGAATCACGTTTTCTTTTACATCACGTGGATGGCCAGCTGCGTGTGCATCGCTTACCTGGGGAACACATGGCACCAGGATGCACTATGGGAAGAAGGCAAGCCGGCGGAGGCAGTGTGAATCTTTGGGCAATGTTCTGCTGGGAAACCTTGGGTCCTGCCATCCATGTGGATGTTACTTTGACACGTACCACCTATCTGAGCATTGTTGCAGACCATGTACACCCTTTCATGGAAACAGTATTCCCTGATGGCTGTGGCCTCTTTCAGCAGGATAATGCTCCATGTCACAAAGCAAAAATGGTTCAGGGATGGTTTGAGGAGCACAACAATGAGTTTGAGGTGTTGACTTGGCCTCCAAATTCACCAGATCTCAATCCAAGCATCTGTGGGATGTGCTGGACAAGGATCCATGGAGGCCCCACCTCACAACTTACGGGACTTAAAGGATCTGCTGCTAACATCTTGGTGCCAGATACCACAGCACACCTTCAGGGGTCTAGTGGAGTCCATGCCTCGACGGCTCAGGGCTGTTTTGGCAGCAAAAGGGGGACCAACACAATAT
The DNA here is from genome assembly GCA_039737535.1 of Lagodon rhomboides. NCBI lineage: Eukaryota > Metazoa > Chordata > Actinopteri > Spariformes > Sparidae > Lagodon > Lagodon rhomboides. The sequence continues at coordinate 5,177,017 of CM077798.1, read as the reverse complement.
TAGGCAGGTGGTCATAATGTTATGCCTGATCGGTGTATATTCTCCTGAATATACACTAACTAATGAAGGGCAAATTGAACAGGGACAAAAAGTTTTCTGCACCCCATCTGAAACCTACTCGTCGCTGCTCATGGCTGTAATTTTGGTTGATTGCACTGTTCCTTTTGTTGAGTGCAAAATTGTCTTGAACCTGCAATTTTCCGCTTGTGGCTATATTTAATTGTGCACAGTACTTATGTTTAGTACCAAGACCTTTTTCATTTTGTTGCTTTAGAACACCATCATCAGAAGTCAAAGAAAAAATCTTAGCCATTCAGTCACTTCACTCACTTAAAACAAAAAAAAAACACACAGTCACAGTGTCTGTGCTGCATCAAGCATTTCGTCTCCAGCGGTTACACTCATGAATGCCCCTAGGGCATCGAAGTTATTTCTAAGAGTGGCTCTAGAGAAGTAAATACCAGATCCAATGGTTGTGTAGATCTGTATGTGTGTGTGTGTGTGTGTGTGTGTGTGTGTGTGTGTGTTCAGAACTACTTACAACTACTGAAAAATACTATTCCTCTCAGCAGCTTAAATAAATAAAAGTATTACCCCCTAATCCAAACAGGTCAACGCAGCGTTCAAAGCATATTGCCTTTTCATAAAACATAGCTCTTGGATTGAGGAGACCTTGGAGGGGTTTCTGGATACCTTGCTGTTGAGAGGAAGAGGCAAAATGAGCTTTTCATTCCAACTTTGGCACAGTCTCTCAAACTGGGGTTTAAAAGAGGCAGCACAGAGGCTGGGCCTCTCAGTGTGCTTTTCACGTTTTCCCAGGCACATCCAAAATAAAAGTCCCACAGCGCTTTTGTTGCTGATGGCTGCACAACTTCAGCAGAACTACCTGGTGTTTTTTCATGGACCTGTACAGCTCAAGTGTTAACTCCTAGATGGCTCAAATACATAAAAGAATGTTTCTTCAATGAAGTAATTGTCTTTATGGCCTTGAACAACATAAAGCAAACAAATGTATTCATGAAGTGCTGCAGTATTTCAACTCGATCAGCAGTGCATCAAATGGCATCAAAAGATTTTCAGTCTGAACATTGTCCTAACTTAGTTCTCCCAATTAAGTGTATGTTTTGTCCAACTCTCTTTACTGTTTATAGATACATGACATACAAAGAATATTAGATTATCTTGTCAATGTGATGCATTCGAATATAACATGACCACGAACTACACCCTTAAAAAAGTTACATGCCATTCAAAGGTAAAATATGAAAGATATGGCCAGAATTTTAGTTTGAAACATTATAAACGTCATCAAGTGATACAGTGTGAACAGAATGTGAAGAAACAACAGCTTGATGTCATGTCAATAATGTCTATGTATTTTGTTGCAGAAATGTCCAATGAAGTTAGCATGCTAACCTGGTAGCCACTGCCCGGCATGTGTCATAATACTACTTTGTACCCCAAGAGGTAATAGTCAGATAGCACCCGAAGTTAAAAAATAAACTCACAAAATCTCAAGGAACTAAATATTTTCCTTACTAAACAGAGAGATAAAGAGTATATATATAGTTAAAAAACATATTTAAAAAATAACACAGATTAATCTATCTATACACACAGACACGTGTATATATCGATATAGATATATAGATTTAGATATAGATATAGATATACACACACACACACACACACACACACACACACACAACACACACCATCCACCCATCGTTGTCTGCTTACCTGGGGTCAGGTCGCGGTACCAGCAGGCTCAGTAGGGTATTCCAGACGTCCCTTTCCCCAGCAATGCTATCCAGCTCCTCCTAGGCGATCCCAAAGCATTCCCAGATCAGATGTGACACATAATCTCTCCGGCGATTTCTGGGTCTGCCCCGGGGTCTCTACCCAGTTGGCCATACCCAGAAAACCTCCAAAGGGAGGCGCCAAGGAGGCATCCTGGCCAGATGCCTGAATCACCTGGCTCCTTCAGACGCAAAGCAGCAGTGGCTCTACTGAGAACTCCCTCCTGATGTCCAAGCTCTTCACCCTATTTGTAAGGCTGAGCCAGTAACCCTACGGTGAAAATTGTATCCACAATGTAATTTCTTCGGTCACCACCCATAGAGCATGACCTCAGGTGAAGGTTGAATGTAGATGGACTGGTAAATCGATAGCTTTGACTTTTGGTTCAGCTCCCTTTTCAGCACAACTGCAGTATTGCTGATGCCACACCAAACCATCTCTCCATCTCATGCTGCACTTTCCAATCGACCATGAGCAAGACCCCAAGATACTTGGAAAGGGCAATCCAGAGTATATGGCCTCAGGCTTAGAGGTGCTGATCCTCATCCCATCAGCTTCACACTCAGCTGCAATCTGCCCCAGCACCTGCTCTAGGTCAAGGACCAAAGATGCCAGCAGAACCACATCATCTGCAAAAAGCAGAGATGCAATTCTGAGGTTCCCAACTGGACACTCCTCTTACTACAGCTGCGCCCTCTGATCCTGTCCATCAATGTCATGAACAGGATTGGAGACAAGGGACAACCCTGGCGGAGTCCAACACGCACTGAAAATGTGTTCCACTTTGTGTTGAGTTTACAGACACAGCTCTCTCTTTGGTTATATTGAAACCAGATAGCGCATAGCAACGGCCTCAGTACCACATACTCCTGCAGAACCCCCATAGTACTCTGGTGCACTGTTCCATGACCAGGACAAACTCCTTTCCAGCACCGTGGAATAAACTTTCCCAGGGAGGCTGAGCAGTGCAATACCCACGAAATTTGGGAAGGCATTTCAACCAAGACAGCCCAACAATGTCCAGAGCCTGTTGAGCCGCCCAAAGATGTCATGGGCCTAAATCAATGAGACGTTGAGGAAGGGGGGTGCCTCTTTAAAAACTTGATGAAGCCATCCAATACAGCTCCAGTTTAGAAGGAGGTACCTTACAGGAGGGAAAGGAGAAAGCGATGCCACGGGCTCATAGATTGCTCAGTCCCTGTAAAGGTGAATAGGTTGCGATAACCCTGGCCACATTTTGCATTAATATATATATATGCCTTTTGATGCTATGCCATATTTGATTTCTCCAACGGGGATCAACAAACATACATCTTATCTTATCGTATCTTATATTTGTCTTTCATAGCCATGAATAGATATGTAACCACATTGCTATACATCCTGCAAATGGGTGTGTTTAAAGGGACACTGTGGAATTATTTCTTCCATCTAGTGGTTAAATTTTATTTTGCATTCAAACGAATACTGCTCTCTAGCGCCTCGCGTTTTCAAATGTGCATTGCAACCTGTTGGAACTACGGCAGGCGGGATGTGTCAAGATTCAAGAAGCTATGACAACAACATGTCTTCAAACACCACTTCATCAAGTTTTGTTCCGGGTGATGAGGTATGTTATTTCAAACAAACTTCAAACTGCAACTGATAAGCGCATCTCGCTAAGCTCCTTCTCCGTTCCACAGTCACGCTGGCTCTGAGTGAAAACGTGTTTAGCCTTATCTGTACCACGTAGTGCTTTTTGTCCCTCTCGACAGTTCATCGTTTTTTATAGACCGGAAGGACATGGAAGCCTCCGTAGAGATCCAATGTAAATACAGATAAGTGATTCTTCTCTCAGGAGGATAGGTGAGATTGTTGTCAGAGATAATTTTACACCAATGAGGACCTATTTATGAATGAAGGCATTGATTTGAGGTAATAATTACTTAAAACACTACACAGTGTACCTTTAAAAAAAATAAAATAAAATCAAAAATATTTATTGGGTCTACGACATGAGGAGGGGTTGCTCAAACAAGTTTGTCAACAGGGGGCAGAATCAACAAAAGGTTGCTTTCAGGTAAGTTACCCAGTTCATATTGAATATTGAATTGAATATTTAATGTATAGTCACTGTATTGTCAGGGTTAATTCACAAAAAATTGCACAACATGCATGAAGACATGATATTATTAGAAGATCTGGCCAAAGTTTTAAGATACTGTGATTACATGACAGCGTGGCTGGTTAAGTTTTCACCTTGCAAGTCTCTGTGTGTGTATCTGGGTTGGCGGGTAGGTATCATAAGGTGGCATCACTTACATCAAACTGGAACGACCGTCTTTGAACAGAGGAGGTGGCCTACGACATTACTTATCACCCACCTACAATACAGTACTGAGTTCCCTCCTCAGACAGCTTAACAACCATTCACATCTAGGCTCACCTAACCCTAGCACCCCACATGAAGTCCGGTTGGGTCAACAAAGTCATGTGTTAATGTTAATGGCATCGTGGCTGATGTGTTCCCACTGCTAGATGGTCTCTAGTTTCCTTCTCAAATTCAGCATTAAGTGTTCACTTGAAGAGTTTATGGTGTTGTACACTGTATCATTGTTATCCTTGACCATCAAAACATAGGGGTAGACATCACCTTTTCTGTGTTATCATGTTTGGCTCAGGGGTTATGAAGCAAAATACATAGTTCATTTAAGGAGGAAAGTAAAATTGCCGCCGTGAGGCATTTTTGCGATGGCTCCATCTCTGAAAATATTCAAGCCCTCATACTGTACAATTGTACCAAGTTTCATGCTTTCTTGAAAAAGCGAAGGGTTTTTATTCATCATCTGATCTAAAACACATTTTCTTTATGTAACTGCTTCTGGTGTTGACTCACTCAGCAACATTAGGCTGTCTTTGTGCAATTCTTGAGTGTCTATGGGATCAAATAACATAATCATGACCCAATAGGCATCTAGGAATTAAGTTTACCAAAGTAAACAGGGATAGAGGTGATGTGTATGCTAGGAGGTGCCTTTTTTTCAAACTTGGTGTGAGGGGAGGCCCACATGCTGTCTCAGATTCAGCCCTGATAGAGATATTCGGTTGCTCAGCTTGTGTATTGCAATGATGACATTGAGCAATCCACACATAAAGGAGATCTGCAGGTATGTGTAGTTCAAAGAAACTGCCAATACACTGTGTATTTTATTTTAACATTAGTGTAGTCTAAATAATATTGATCATGGCGCAGGAGTAAATAATGCATCTGTTTCAGACTGAGAGAAAGTTGTTCAGGTTGGAAAAAACTGTACATATTTTCATGATTTCTAAACCTTATTTTACAAACCTGGCAATTTTTTTTGGGTCATTCACATTTGGATAGGTGGTTGATAACACATATTTCTGTAATGTGACAAACTCAGAACACATTTTAACTAAAGTTTTACATGAATTGTGTTAGAGTTGGCCCTCAGAGCTTAATTTCATCTTCTTTTTTTTTTTTACGATTCTTTGCCTCACCAGTTGCTTATTTTTCAAGAAAATCCATGACACGAACTAGAAGGTCCTTGGTGAGTTGATATGGCAAGACCCCATTGTATTCAGCTCCAGTTTTTTTTTAAATTGCCAACCAAATTAGAAACCCCTAGTCACCAAGCCTGACTTGCAATCGACCCACATTTTCTCCCACGTGGACCATTCAAATAGACTGCCAATTAACACAAGTATAATCCATGTCACTCAGTTCAAGAAGGGTCTGCAAGTCTGAGAAGGTTTCCATTCCTAATTTTTTTAAGTCACTGGCAGTTATTACCCCTAGCCCCCCACCAAACCCCACACTCTGTTCTGAGTTGAGATAAGCTGTCCAACCATTATAAAGTTACTGAAATTCCTGGATGATATCCAAAAAGGGGCCTCAAGAACACAATTATGCTCCCCCTGTCCAAAACACACACACACACACACACACACACACACACACACACTCAGACAAACTTCTTAGCATCAGCCTTCTATACCATGAAAGTCTCACACACACTAATTCTTGCTGTCAGCGGCCTCTTTGTTTTCAGCGTCATCTAACTTCTTAACAGGTGACTGAGTGACCCCTGCCCAGAGATTAACTAATTTCTTTAACAACTCTGAGCTTGGTGTCACATTTACTACTGTCTCTGCCTTCAGACATGACTGGAAAGCTGGGGAATTGAGCTCATATGTGTGTGTGTGTGTGTGTGTGTGTGTGTGTGTGTGTGTGTGTGTGTGTGTGTGTGTGTGTGTGTGTGTATTGAAACCTGGTGATCACATGGCTTTGATTGGCCACTATCAGCTAAAAAACATTTTCAGAGCGATTTGCAGAGGGGCCTGACAGTCATGATAGAAGATAAAAATATGAGTGTCTCAATGATTTGCTAATTTTAACAAATGGCTCCACCAAACAAAACAATGTCAAATGGGGCGCAATTACTGCCATTTCTAGACCAACAGGGCAGACCAAACCAAACTAATCCTATTTTTTTAAATAAAATCTAAAGTGCTGTATAGAAGTAAAAAATACTCTCCACAATCAACTCAAATCTTACTGGTTTGTATTTAAGAAAATGAACATATCAATATGATCAGGAGGGAGTTGTGAGCGCAGAAAAATAATAAACTCACCACAGCATATTTAAAACCTAATGGTTTTTGTTTAGGAAAATTAGCATATCTACATGGTTAGGGGTGAGTCGTGTGAGCAGTTCTGTGTTTCGTTCTGTGTTTGCTTTCCACCAGTTAATGGGGTTTACATCCGAAGGAGCAGCGTTGTCGCCAAGGAAGTTTTTTTTACCTTAATTTCAGCCCTGTTGGATGCATTCAAAAAGTACTGGTCCCCAAGGAGTAGTGCCATGGCTGTAGCAGCGCTGTCCTTCGGTCGAGCCACAGCTCCCTGTTCATCAGAGGTCGGTATTTCTCCATCTTCATCTCTGCTGGCCATAACATGACTCAGTTCATCAGTAGCGGTGGTCACCAAATGACACTGCTGCTGCCCGTTCTAGCAGCATAACATTGGCAAATAGTCTCTAGTAAGATATCCAAGGTGTTTGTGGTGAGGGGTCTAACATTGACACAATCAGTGCTGGCAATGACACCAAGTCCAGGGACTGAACCTGTGCACACAAATAATAGAAGAAAAAAAATATCCTCCATAAGCTAACAGTATTCATCTTTCATTTCCAAAACTCTGGCTTCTTGGGGTTTGGTTACTGTGCAATTAGACAGCACAGCGGTAACTGCCCAACACTGCTCCAACAGAGTTCCATCTCATTTTGCAGGACTGTATTAGTCGGTAAGCTGGTAGTTCCCCTCCAGTGCTTTGGTAGCAATGGTGCTATGATTGAAATGCCTTACCAGCTTCCCTGCTGCAGTAATGACCTGCAAATAGCTGGCAAATCCATCATTGATTGTAACCGTAAAGTCTGTGCAAAGCATGTAACAGAATGCCATGTAGCACGAGTGGGATTGATGCTGCCATGATATTTTTTGTGTTCTCGTGTACACAAGATGGCACTTGACCCGCTAGCCCACGTCCACAAAGCCTCATTCAACTGTTCAGCTAAACTGCCTGATGTGTATCTGACTGATGTTGCCTGGGTTAGCAGGACAGCTGATTTCAAATGGCAGTCTTCATCGATGGTGTGGCAAGTTACTGTGATGTAACTCTGTGGTAAACGCTGTCCACAGTCAGTCGTCATAGCCACCTTGTCTGCTGAAAGTAACTGCTTCTTAAGTTCATCTTTCTTTTCATTGTACCGCTTTTTAATGAGAAGTACCAATTGTAATTGTAGTAATTGTAACTCTTGAGGGGATGCGATTTTCTACCATATAGCTAAGCCTGTGAGTTTTTTCACTACAGCCCTTCCGACTTGCACTGCAACCATCAGATGCAACCATCAGGTGCTGTATTGTCAGGAGTTGTATTTTAAAACAGTTTCGCAATTTTTATGTTGAACCTTGTCCTCTTTTACTGTTCGATGCTCCCATACTGGCCTACGTTTTGCCCTCTTCATCTTGCCTCACCATTTCCGAGACTAACTTCTTCATTTGCTCCGCCAGTAGTTTAACTGAACTGCAAAGATGGTGTACGCCCTCTTGAGGTATAAAATTAACTTATTTAAGTTAGGGCAGAAAGCAGCAACAGTAGCAGTAGTTCTGAAGCAGGATATACTGTGTGTATATATTATAAAACTTATTACCACAACAGACACACCATAGGGTGAGTTAATTGGCCTAACTTGACATTGCCAATCCTCCAAAAGTGACTTGCACATGCGGATATTGCGATGCAGTTGCTGAAACAATGTATTGTGTAGCTCTAGAACACAGCAGTGAGAAGCCAGCCGCTGTGACATTTGCAGGGCAGCTGATGATGATCCATTCAGCTGTGCTCTTTCCACACCGGACCCCCAAGGGCCAATTCCCAATTTGTGGGGAAGGTTTGGCAGTGGGGAGTTACCTGCCCTCATTATAATGGATACAGTAAATAACTAGGAATAATAGTTCAGCTCTTTTATTTTGCTGCATAAAATTTAGCTAGATGTAATTTCCTAAATGGCCATGTACTTTTGTCTGACATTCGTAATTGTTTGTAAGGGCACAACATTATGTTCACAGTCACATTATTTGAACATATGTTCTCTTCTGGAGGGGAAACTCTGCACAGTTAAAGACATAGTAGGCTCAGCATGATACTAATTACACCCAACAACTTCTTTACTGTGGCTTGAGAATAAATCTGGAACAAATTAAGCCATCAAATGACACCCCCATTACAAAGTTTAAAAGTAAAAATCTGTCCACATAGTTACAATCCAATGGCGATGAGCTGGGTACTTTAAATGATGCCAGTTTGACTCAGTCAGTGATTATTTTAATCGGCAGCATGTTTATGGCGTGGTGTTTGTGTGTGTGTGTGTGTGTGTGTGTGTGCGTGCATGTCTGCATGCGTGTGTGTGAATGTGTGTGGGGTGGGGGGCATGGTGGTCATGGTGAGATGGCTGAGGGAGTTAATTGGAGGGTAAGATGGGAAACAAGAAGAGAGGGGTGGACTGAGGGTGGTGGGTGGCGAGTAGTTAAAACGCCTACATTATAACTAATCAAAAAAAGGTCAATTCAATCGTAATATGACTGTTTTCATGTATGCTTTTACTGTACCATAATTGACAATTGACAAATTACAGTAAGCCTTTTGTCTTTCACAAATTAATGAATTGTTTTTCACTGTGACATGAATTTTCCAAGACACATTTACATTAAATCACAATACAGACAGTGAAGAGGGGTATTTCATCATTTCAGTGTTGTGTAGCACATCCACCAATAAAGCACATCTTCACTTTGTATGCAACTTGTTTTGATTTAGATGACAAAGAAAACTGAATAATTTGAGTGTAAATAGGACAATATCTAAAAGTTGCTTTAGGAAGGTATTGGCATTGAGGTTTGTGCTGACAACTCTTACATACTGTACCTACTTGTCTGAGAGGGATCTTTTTACACATGTTGCACCTTAGTTTTTTAATGGAAAGTAAAATCGTAAGTCAAAATAAAGTCAAATTTGGTTCACAAAACTGTGTGTCCCGAGTTGCTTAAAATGTTCTTGTATGCAAGCAATGGAAAGTCAAATTATTTTGTATAATAACAATTATGTTTCTGCAGGAATGCCAGAATACACCACAGGCAAGAGCCACACCATCCTGCAAAACATAGCATGTAATAGGCAGTGCTACCACAAATCAGCCCAAAGGTCATTAAAGCCAGCCCAAAAAACAGCCCTGTACCAGAAGTCAAAATATGTCCTTGCCAAATTATATACACTGCTTTTTGTCAGCATTACAAACATTTTTCCCTAAATCCATTCTTTCACCCTGGTCCCAAAATGGCCTCATGTTAGTAGATAGAGTGTATTACCATGAACTTAACACAGCTATGTGACCGTTAAGACCAACACACTGAAGCATAAACTAATGTTATGCTTTGTCTTTCAGCTTTTTTATTCTTTGTTCCTGTTCCTCCATGCCTAGAAAACATGAATTTACTGTTTTAACGTCATATGCATTCACTGTAATTCTTGCAATAATTTAAACTGAAAAACCTCTTAAAGTTGCTTCACTATGGGGTGCCGTTTAGCTCAGTTGGTAGAGCAGGCGTCCCATGTACAGAGGCTTTGTCCTCTATGCAGCGGCCCTGGGTTCGAGTCCCAGCCCTTTGCTGCATGTCACTCCCCCTCTCTCTCATCCTGTTTCCATGTCTTCAGCTGTACTGTCAATAATGCCATAAAGGCCAAAAAGGTAATTAAAAAAAAAAATTGCTTCACTACATTTTAATCATACCCTAAAATGAATATATGTGTAAACAGGCTGCATGTATTTAATGCAATGTTTTTTGTTTACACTATTTAAACTGATGAACCCAATTATTGCCAATTGTTTTACAACATACATAATAAATACAAAATAAAATAATTTCAGCTTACCTGTTTGACTTGTAGAAGAGTAAAAAAACAAAAGAGAAAAACCCCCTTTCTCCAGACATTTGGGTTCTCCTAGGGGTTGCTAGCTAGTTGCTAACTTGTTTGCTTCGGACAGTTGGGATTGAGAGGTGATGGCTGTCTTGAGGCAGGAAGGAACAGTCACCTGTGAGAGTGAGATGTTAACGTCAGCTAGCTGATCAGCACGTTTTTAGTACACGGCCAGGTATATTATCTGGACCAGCAACCTTATTTCTATTCACTTTCAGCAGGATTTTTCTCACATCCGCTGTGGTTACTGACAGTGGAGTCTTTGTTTATGAGATTGAGGCCAGCATAAAATAAATTAAGCTCATCCAGCAGTGTGGCCTCACACATGATGGGGCGATCCTTCCTGTGACATATCTATCCTAGGCTATAGAACTAATTGTTTTGGGATTTCGCCTTGGTGATTCCCCAAGAGCCCAACATTTTTGCTCTTTGCCTTAAAAAATGTCATGTTTTTAAAAATAGGTGTCATATTGATATTAGTGATATCGGCCTTGTATTACTTGGTATCAGATCGTAACCAGATTTTGTGGTACTGCCCATTCCTAATGTCATTCTCAAATTTGCTAAATGTAAGATTAAATGAAGTTTTTTTCATTTGTCTATTTCACTCGCAACAAAAATGTAAATGTAAATCATTCATATTTGTTCCCATTTTAAGTAATAGATTTTACTAAAGCCGTTTTCAAGATTGAAGATTCAAGAGATTCAAGATCATATGTTATTTTATCCAGCTGATATTGCATTAGCTGCAGTGTGCACCAACAACAACCAGGTGGCACATGTGAGCAGTCCGGACTACATAGAACACATCATGTCTCCTCCCGCTCAAAACTGACACGCTGTTTTATGAAAGAATTAATCTCTGATGAGGAACATATTAAAAACATAACCTGCAGCAATTCTCCAGCATCAGTGCTGATCTTATTCCCAGGTGAAGCGGGGCACAGCGCAGCGCAAGTGTTGTTGCTAATTTTATACCAACAGTCTTAAAATTAGGCGTGATCAGGTGGTTTGCTGGCGCATCAAAAAAAGGGATTCAAAGACACTAGACTACTGCTTGCCCGCAATCCGGTTGCCTAACGGGCTGGGTGAGCTTTGTGTGGGTTTGCTTCTTTTTTCGTTAAGACTCGCCACGTTTCTACCTGTCAAAGGTAGTTTTATTTTGATACTTTTCTTTCAGTACAAATTCTTTCAAGGACACTTTACGTTGGGATTTAAACGTTTGAACTGTGGGGATTCTCTGGGTTATTGTGGAGTTTTTTGGCCAAATGTCTGTTTGTATTGGAGTGTGCCTCCCTTCCTTTGTTTGGTGTGTGCGTTCGGGTCAGAGGTAATTTAATTTGTTTCCTGTTAATACACGGTGATAAACCTAACCATCTGTGTGTTTTCGTTTCTAATTTGTTCCAAGACTATCGTAGGTGTAAAGGAGAGATTTGCTGTTTATTTTCGGTGGTTTAACTATATTTTTCGGTCAGCCGGCAGTGTCCGTTCACGGCACTCATCAAGTCCGCCCGTTCCCTTAAAATCTGTGTTTGTACTTTTCCTTTGAGTTAATAGTTGATGGAGATTGTTAGAACTTGATGGGCCATCGTTCAACAGGTCTTCCAGCCCCCACAAGGTGCATTGTCACCCTGAGAGCAAGAGCCTTCGTAACACCACAAATTTGGTGTTTTGTTATCATCTTTTCCCCCATTTTTTTAAACCATTCCTCTGTGTTGTATAGAAGGTACAGTAGAGACGTGAAAATACAGATAAAAACAGTAACAATAACTGTGTGCACATCTGACTAATCTAACAAGGCACTGAATAAAGTAGGCAACGTTTGGAGGAGCCTTACAACCTTAACTTATACGTTGTCACTGGTTAGATTGTCAAAATGAGAAAACTAACAGCTTAAATCTTTGAGGAGCTACATTAGCATTAGTGACGGTTGTATCCAGTCTGCAGTTACTTATTGTTCCCTCAAACAATGTAACGAAGTTGGGCATCAGAGGAGATTTAGAAGTGGGTAGACGCGATGCCAACTGAAAAATAAGTCGTTATTTGCCATATACCTGCACCACTGGTAAAAGTGATTCCACAAGTTAACCTGGGTGTACCGCACTCTGCCACAGCTGATTAACAGCAGTCTACACACTGCCTTCGAGCCGAGTGTAAACGTATACCTCAGGCTGTATGTTTTACTTGTAGGCTTATGCAAGTACAAATAGTAACTTAACGTTACACATCTTCAGTTAATTTAACTTAGTTCACAGAAGAGCTGTTAAAGTTAAATATCAGCCGAAGCAGTCATATTAACATAGCGTTAGACTACATACATCCGCTTCCTGTGGAGTCAACCAGCCAAAATATACGGACAATGCCACTCTGCCATTGCTGAGCACATGGTGGTGCGGGGTATAAAGAAAAATCCTGTCATCAGGATTTTACTGTCATCATCACGATTCAAGCACCCTGCTGCCACCTAGTGTCTACGGTTATCAAGTACAGACCCCCCTTTTTACCGCCGTGACGTCACTGCGCTAACACAGCAGCAAACAGGTCATATGATAGGAGAAACATCTGCAGATAAAAAAAAAGACTCATGGCCGAGGACTGTATAGCTTTTTTTTCTCCTTGAAGCCCCAGGCATGGAAAGTTTGAACAACCCACCTTACACCCTCAACTAATTGATGATGACATGTACCTTATCACACTTTTACTATCAGGTTATGTATCTATTTCCTGTCATACAGCCAGTGGTCACAGGTCAGGATGTTTTGGTCTAATATGAATTAATCATATTTCAAAATTGAATATATTGATAAAGTTAAAAAATGGGTGTAGGGCTGATTTTCTTACTCTGGTAATGACCAGATGTTCAGAGGTGTTAATTTGTAATTTACTTATTATTATTGAGGTAATCTGTGATAGATCACAGTTACATTTATAGTATTCTCAGTGGTAGTAAAGTACTGAAGTAATTATTGTCATCATACAGAAGTTGCCAGGCTGGGTGTGTTTGTGCCCAGATCAGATCTGGGCTAGCCTGGGTATGCTAGTGGGCCTGACAGGCCTCCTCCAGGCGCTCTCTAATAGGTGCTAATTGCATTCCATCCAAGCTGGTCAGTAGCCAGAGGGAATGTGGCTGTTATTATGGCTGAGCACTGGAGCCACAGGCCATCAGCACATTCTTCTGAACTCAGTCAATATACGGCTCGTACAACCACAAAGGTGTGAGGCAGGCCGCTGAGAGAGTGGCCCCAACGCAGGGCTTTCTCATCTGTGTATGAATGCCGACAATTTGTGTGTTAATAATACTAATGTGGACGCTGATACCAATTTGCAATTGTAAGCACCCAGTTGTGAGCACCCATGGCCAACTGTGGAGCGACCAAATCTGAGGATAGTAATGAAGAAAAACTAGAAAATGCAGTGAGAATGCCAACAACTGACTGCATTGCATCGCACTGCCAAGCCGTCAGGAGCTGAACTTCCGAACCTGCAGTTCTCACAAGGTGTATCGACAGTTGCTGTGTGATGAGCCACGCTGCCAGTGAGCAGCACACAAGAGCTTCCTGAAGCTTTCTAAAAAGCTTTATGAGCTCACCAGATGCAGGATTTGAACCTAACTTCTGTCCTGCACAACTGAAAGCATAATAGTCATAAAAGAGACAGGTTCTAAATATCAATCACATTTTAAAACCAACCATCGATGTTTAAACAAAAAGGGACTCAAATGCAAGACACGAGGGGGCAGGCAGGGTAAAGAACTAAAGGCGAGCTTTAATTACAAAGCAAATGTCCAAATACAGAATCTAAAAATCTAAAAATGCAAGTTACAAAGGGAACTTGCATTGGGATTTTTAAGTATAACGTATTAGGGTGAAATAACTACCGAGATCAAAGATGGACAGAGCAATGTCAGCAGCTGCTGTTGAGATACCTTAATGAGCAGCAGAGCAGGCTGCTGAGATGAGCCGATTGGGAGTGAATAGAGCTGAGAGCATGAGGAGGAGGAAACTCTGTGAGTTATCTTATGAAATGTACATAAAGCAGTGCTTAACTTTAGTTATAGTAAATAAACAGAATAAATGGAATACAGCTAACAGAAATGCTGCTGAAGTTGTCCGCTGTGTTGGCTGCAGTGGTTTGTCTGACCTGGGGAGAGAGAGCTGTCTGTAAGCTGACCAGCGAGGCAGTTAGCCGTCTGGCTAGTTAGCTATCAGCAGTAATCTCCTGCTGCATACTCAGAAATTCTTGCCAATGTAGTATACACTTGGGTATTTCTCTTATACTCAAATTCTGCATAACATGCAGTTGAAACGCACTGCATACCCAACTTGACCTCAAAATTATGAATGAATTTTACGTTTTAAATAGTACTTTGTTGTGATCACCCATTAAAAACTTACATACACAATGGACGGAACATTAATAAGACCCAGGTGAAACTAATAGGGCAATCTAAAAAAACAGGAAGAAACAAAGACTAAAGCTGTTTTGACATTTAACAAATACATTTACTCATTAACAACAGCTCCAGCCTGCACAAGCTATGCTATTAAGCTTTACTTTCAATTCCCCATTTTGTGTTTTCCTTGCTACATAGGAGCATAGTGCATATTGAGCCCCAAATAGTGTCAGGTTCAAGTGTCCAAAAATGCTTGCCACCACGTTATCATGTGATTCAAGTCATGTGATGAGAACTAAATGGACAAAATGGATGCCTGCCCTTTTGTTCATAGCTCTTGAAACCTGATTTTTTTGTTATTGCTTTTTGACCGTGAGTCTAATGACTGAGCAGAGTTAACGGATTGACAAAAGATAAGAGGGCCACGGAAGGGAGGGATCTCGGGTTCTCTGTTAGCTTTTCCACAGGTCATTTTGTGAGAGCATACTGAGGACTGGAACCATGCCAGCTGAAGACAGCTGAGGATACAGTATAAGACCTCAGCTCCCACACAGCATGAATGAAGAACGATGCTTGCATCCAGTTAAAAGAATTGTTAACTGGTGGGAACTGCTTTCCCACCTGATGGGCTATTTCATAACCTGGAGGGCCTCTCACATTTGTGAGTGTGCGTGTGCGTGTGCGTGTGTGTGTGTGTAGAGAGAGAGAGAGAGAGAGAGAGAGAGAGAGAGAGAGAGAGAGAGAGAGAGATGAAGTTACAGCAGAAAAGTTGACCCCGAATCAGAGTGCCCCTGTGAAAACATTGAGGAGAAACTGGCCATGATGGTGCGTGTCACACTGTCTCTTTCCCTTTCTCTGTCCTCCCACCAGCTCTTTGTGAGCCGACAACTAGAGAGGAAGAAAATTAACTCTCTTATCCTTCCTGCCGTTCCTCAGCTTCCCAGTATTGTCTGCTGACCTAGAGCAAATGAGTAACACAGACACAGCAGTGTAACATTCTGTTGTGGAGCAGTGGAATGAGCAGATTATTTAAAGGATACGTGATGATGTAAAAGGGCTTGGTTATTTATCGTGCGTGACGCTGAATGATTCACGTTGGACTGCCCTGGTGTTGCATCTTGGTGCCTGCTGGTAAACGCTATAGATCCAGTCCAGCGTCCAGAGGTTGTACACTAAACACAACTACAGAATCTTCTTTAAGATTTAGGACTGTTGAATAGAATGCACTGTATACTCAAATAAATAAGCAGAACTCAAAAAGAATGAGGCAATCAGTTGCCACAAATTCATAAACTCAAAAGTTTGATCTTTGGAGTTTGTTTTAATGATGCATAACTCAAAACTATTTAATTCAAAACAAAATAAAAAATAATTGTGGCAGCTGATTGATGTAATTACACTGAGTACTGACACAAATTACATGTACATGTACAAAAATGTACATCTTTTATTCTATTCAAAAGTTGAGTATACAATCTTACTTTTTGCTCTTAGGTTATGTTCAGGACCTCAGGAAGACCAGTAATTATGATTAGTGCGTGCTAGCATGCTAGTGCTAATTGTCATTAGCATGGTAGCTTGCTAACTACAGTATAAACTACCTGAAAATAGTACAATATTAAAACCACACACAATAGCAAAGAGTGCATGTAGCCTAATGCAGCCTCCGTATGTCTATGCACAAGAGCAGCTGAGCCTGCCTGTATTATGCCGCAGATCAGTCGTTTGGGTTGTACTTTCAGCTGTCTGACAGCAGTGTAAAGTAGCAAAAATGGTGGGAAGCGGGATGACAGGATGGTAAACGGTGTGCCTTCTTTTAGGTGACTAAAATACGTTTTGCTGCCGTGTACGTTGCCCTGTACAGCAGTACAATGCTCTGCTTCCCTGTCAGTGCTACGTGCTGCTTCTCTACAGAGGGGGAGAGCTGACAGTCATCGACCCCAACCATCACTTTAAAGAGCATTCGATACAAGATTTCATCTGATCCACAGGATCTATCCACCAATAATCATACTGTTTCCATCTCCCAGTTTCAAATGACTAACCTAACTACTAAACTAAACACTTTTTTCTTTAAAATTAGCAACCTTTTGTGAGCATAAAATCAGGATAACGTATTCTAATATATATCAAATTCAACACTATCAACCTATTGTGAACTCAAGTGCTCTCAGGCTGCCAAAACAGCTGGAGGAAATTGAGACAGCAGTCTCAGAACTGCACACTGCATGATTGCGCGCTCAAATCTGATTCTGCTCTTAGGAATCCATGACTGTGCGCTCTCATTTGTTGACTTGTGGACTGAATAGTACTCAGAATTAGTTTTGTGCTCTCTCAAACATTTTGTTGTCAATATACCTCCATAAAACTTGATTGGCATATCAAACATAAACGTTTTGAGTTTTACATAATGAAGAAAACATTTCTTTCCATTCCAAAGTCTTTTTTTTACTCATGACAGCTAAGTTAACATGCAGGGACTGTGGGTCTTGCTAGCATACATAGGTATTCTGTCCATACAGAATAATGTTTGCCCATCGAGTTGTATAGCTGTGTGTGGAATTTTGTTATGAAGCCACATTTCTGTAAAATAATAAACGTTGCAGTCTCTCATTTCTGTGTCTATTAGTAGACCACATTAGTAGAATTTAGGGGACAGTTGGCCTGTTGAGGTTAGCCTTGAGCCTAGCATGGGTCCCCGTCCTCTCACCACATATCTATTTCCCCGGGCACCACCTCCTGTGCTTCCTTACCTGGGCAGCTGCAGCAGGGGGAGGGAAGGTCTACTTCAGTTTAGCTGTGCATAACAGTATCTGCTGTTATTCTCTTTTACATCTCAGCACCTGCTCGTCCAGTGGGGTGCAGCAGCATGGAACCAGAACTCAGTGGTGACTGCACTGTTATTTGAGTCGGAGTGAAAGGATTCACCTTACTGTTATTATTGTCCTCCTGGAAACTGCTGGGAGGGAGATAACAAAGCTGTCAGGCGCGGCAGATGACTCTCTCCGTCAATAAACAATCTCTGATCTTTGTTGAACGAGGCTGTTTAGGCAGATGTGTCAAGTCAAATAAATAGAAGGGAGAGACCATTAAATCCAGATCTTCTCTGTAAAGGAGACAGCAGCAACAGATGCTGAACCACAAGATGGGAAACATCTTTTTTGTGATGTTTGAATGGTGTTAACATCTCAGTTGGGAAGTACTTCACTCAAGTATTTCACAAAGTGCTTGGTGTTCACATTTTCCTTCTTTTTTAGTGATAGTTACAGTGTTTCCAGATCTTGGCCTTTAACTCGATGAGTACAATGTTATTGCTGATAAAAATAGATGACAAACTTTTGAGCTCTAAATCACAACAATATTATCCTTTATGAAAAAATCTTAAAGATGGAGCATACAAGTAAAAATGTAGTTGGAATTGAAGCATAATTTTACTTTGCAGCAACATAAATGTTCATAAATCAGTCAGTATGTTTACATGATGTTAGACTATTTTGTAGGTCCAACTGAAATCGTACTAAATCAAATTTCTCAAAGTCAGACTAACACACTCAGATAATGTGGTTGGAAGTCGATTTACTCTTTCATGTATATGTCTATATGTCTTAGTTGGAGCTGAACTGGCCTCTGTGTTCTGCGCATGCACCACAGATCACGCACCGGGCATTGATGTGGAAGTCGTCCATGGCATCAATCTATAGCAGGAAGTCCGGGAAAACAAAAAAAGAAGAAGACGACGAAGGTATTAATACAATCTGACTAGTGACATAATTGGCCGATTCAAAATTATGGCAAAACTTGGTTGTTTTAACTGGAAGAGTAAATGCCCCCAGTTGATTAAGGCCGCTGTAACATATACACAAAATTAACATTTGCCTCCCATTCACTTACATTAAATGCACATGAGCAGTATAGAAACCATTTGCATCCAGTGGCAAAGCAATTACACATCTTTGCTTTTCAGGGAGTTCAACTTTGGTCAGCAATGACCTAGATCTGCTGAATTCATTCAGATGACCATAATTTACTTGACAAGACCGTAATGACCTTGACTCATTGATGACTGATTTGACGAGAGGCCATGTTAAGTTCACATTGCACTTTGCCAAAAGCATTCTTAAAAAAGAGATGAATGCCAGTGTTGTAGAAATTGTCAAAATGTTCCAAATTGTGCCATTTAATAATTCCAGCAGCTTCTCAAGAGTCAAGACCAGTCTCCCCCATTGTTCCCCAACTGCTGAGAAGTGAAAGGGTTTACTTTCCGAGGCCTGACTGGTAACAACCACGACAACAATTGAGAGTATTCTACGCAGTGGAAATGCAAACGGAGTTTAGGTAGGGGAGAGCGGGGTAAGGCGAGCCAGTGGGTAACATGAGTCACCCCCTGTATCGTAGGTAGGTAACCATAAACAAAAGTTGTCATGGGACCACAAACTAAGGAAGTACGCTTCACATTACCTAATTCATGTTGGACTGAAGCACATGGAGAGTGAGAGAGTGTTTTCGATTGGATTGGAAAGACCTTTTTAGTCCTGAGTGGCATTTTTGGTTTGCAACAGTAGTCAACTCAACCAGTACACAGCATCATAAATAATGCTATAAATAGACAGTGGTGAACAAACCAGACCAAACATAATGATAGTCGTCGTGCCAAGTAGATTCATCCATCGATCCTCTCTCTCAAAAAATAGATATGTTTTGGGCGGTGTTAAATGATAATTACAGTCAGTGTAAGATACAAAACAAGGTCATAAACTTAAAGTAATTGCGGATCACACAATTGTAGACACACATTCTCACTGTAGCTAACACAGAAAAATTCCAGTTAAATCTTTCCTGAAAATTTTGAGCACGTTTAACAAGCCCACGAGTTTTTTCAGAAATTTCGATTTTTGGTAACAATGTGGTTTGCCTCTATCGGCACATATATTTTCAAACTTTCACCAGATTTGGTATATACCATATCTAGATGATCTAAAACAAAACTTATGCACCTTCCATTTGTCTATAATGGCTTATCAAACACTTAAGGCCGTGGCATGTTGCATTCAACAGGCTGATATTAAAGAGTGGACAGACAATCACCTATACTGCTGTAAAATGTGATGTCAGTTCTACCTCAGGGGCCTCTTCAGTAACAACATTACATGATAATCCTGCAATTCTGTTGCCTTTAAGAAGGTGGAACTTGGTATACAAATTCTACATGAGCATGTGCGTGACAAATTAAAGTGCAATATCAACACCACCACGTTGTGGCCATTATAATGCTGTCATATCTCTTTAATGCATGATTGAATCAGCACCAAATTCAGGTGGTGCCATCAGACATCTTTTGCCAGTTCTGCTGTGAAAGGTGATATCAGTCAGCATTATGTAGCACTACAGTACACATTTCAAATGCAATTTTTCAATCCCGATTCTTTCTCTTCTTCTGCATGTTCTTTGCACCGTTCCTCCTCCCACAATTCAGGAGTTGGGCTGAAAAGACTGAGGGCTGATTTTGATCACCACAGCAGTCCTGTGGAGAGTATTCCAGGGCAGTATGAGGGCTGTGCCTGACACAGAGGGAGCAAACTGTGAGCCAATATCCGTGGGAAGACATTCCGGAGTGGATTATTGTGTAGAATCCATTTCCATATAGGCAACATCAAATGGTGAATCTGTGTCCGTCGTGAATGGAAGACTCTATAGGTCAGTGGCCATAAAGCGATATATTGATGCACGTGCAAGTTAAATTACTTTTGAGTAAATCAAAACACAGAGCCCTAACTTGGAGGTGTTAAAATAACAAACTCAATATGCTGTTCAAGACTCATAAAAACACTAGATGCTGTGAAGTGTTTATAGTGTGTATGTCATCAAATGTTTAATGTGTGTTGTCATCTGTTATTTGTTGCTGATGTAGTGCTTTGTATGATATAAAGCGTGTTTGACTAATCTGTGACAAAAGTGGTCGTCAGTCCAAGGCAGTCAAAAATAAATCGTAATCGAATCCAAAACTGTCTAATAAATACCAGAAAAGAGCAAGAGTTAAAAATAACTTCGAACAATGCAACAAAACAATTTGTGCAGTGAGGTCGCTGCCCTCGTGGAGGGAGAGAGGAAAAAGCGAGAGCCAGATGGATCCTCACAGAGCGGCGATCAGGGACAGAGTGCAGTGAATCAGACACCTCTGAGAAAGGTGAAGAAGCTTTTGATCAATAATGTGAATTCTAATCAGGATGTTGTTAATCATGAGAGTCAATCAGAGTCATTGATTGCCATATTATACATTATAATAACATTGCTGGACAATGTCTCAGTTGACAGCATGAAAATGTCTTTTACTTAATTTTTTATTTGAGCTGAGTTGAAGTCATCAGTACTACATTGAGAAGGTGACTTACTTCTTGATTTATGACAACAGTCAGCATCTTTTTATCAGGTTTGATTAATTTATTTCGATACCATACACTTAATAACTGAGTGACTGTAAGTGAGCTATACTATAGTTGGTGTAATGAATTTTTATTTGTTAATCAGGAGATACTGCTTTAGGTTTTCTGCTGACTATTACCTGGTTCAGTCTTTACTCACAGTCCCATTAGATAAACAGTCTGATCAATTCTAGTGTCCAACCAAGTTTTTTATTCGTGTAAAATGTCTCCAGCTCAGTGTGAAAAGTTAGATCAAGGGAGAAACTATGCCTCCCCTGGCTGATAGACAATGTGTGATGTTATACTTAAACATTCAGATGAGTTTAACCAAGGTACTTGGTCTTACGCATTTTAAGACAGTATGAAATTGTGTTGTCGTTTTAAGGTCAGTTTGTTTGTTCAGCTTATTCAGTCATTAAGGTGAAGACCTTGTTTATTTAGTTTGTTTCGGCATAAAAAAGGGAAATGAAGATCCTTCTCTTCTGATGAAGTTGCACCTTTAAAGAATTTGAGGAAGAAGAAAGGATAATTACGGAAAACTGTCCTTTAAATTTGATGGGAAGAGATTTGTTATGTAAGCTACATGCCACCAACTTCATCCTTGCATCACTGCCCCCAGATTCAAAATACCACACAGTCACTGATTTGTGTTCAGCCTTCTTTTCTATACCGTTGCATCCAGACAGCCAGTATCTGTTTGCATTCACATTTAAAGGCCGGCAGCTGACCTTTGACCTGCTTGCCACAGGGTTTCGTTGAGAGTCAGTGTACAGTTCAGCGGTGAGACGCAATCTGCAGGATTTGCACGTGATGATATTTTGATTTGTTGATTCTTGAAGCTTCTTTACAGAAATTGCAGTATTGTCAGCCTGAGGTCACCTATCTGGTTCATGAGTCGAGAGACGGTCAGCGACTGTTGTCTCCTGAAAGAGTGAAACTTCTGACCAACATGTTACTGCCACGAACAAAGAAGCAACTCCTCTCTTTTCTTGGCATGACCATCCACTGCCGTCACTGCCGGATTTGTTTGTAGGCTGCAATGGACTCTGTGTTACGTGCAGCCACAGTGCAAAACGCTCCCTCTGATGTGCAGTGGAATGAAAACATGCACCCCCTTCCAGGATCTGAAGGCCGCTCTCCAGGCGGCCCCTGCTTTGGGCCTACCCGACTACACACAGATATTTCACCCCCATGTCTGTGAATGGGACGGTTTTGCCTCTGGCATTTTGGTGCAGGAACACGGGTCGCATTACCGTCCTGTGGCGTACTACTCATCCCAGCTTTCTCCTGTTCCGGACATGCCAGGGTGTCTCAGGCCAGTGGCTGCTGTTACAATCACGGTAGATACATCTGTTCCTGCTGGACTGGCCAGTGACTGTGTTGTACATGTTCCACACTCAGTACTACACATTTTTGAACACTTCCGCTACACAATACATGACAGCTGCACGTTGTCCGTCTGATAACACACATCTGGCTGGATGTGCCGTAGCGAGTGACTGGGAAGTGACTGAAGCGAGGGTGCTTCCTCATGGCACCTCATCACAGGCTGCAGAGTTGTATGCTCTTATCAGGGCCTGCACACTAACAAAGGACAGAGTGGCTACTATCTACACTGACTCACGTTATGCTTTCTCTGCAGCATCAGATTTTGCACAGATTTAGAAAATGAGAGGATTTCTGACATCCTCAGGAAAACCTGTTAAACATCATGATTTGATTAAACCTTTGCTTGATGCTATCATGCTACCTGCGCAACTTGTTATTGTCAAATGCGAAGCACACACTTCTGGAACTGATTCTGTTCTGGAAATGAGAGAGCTGATTTTGCAGCTAAAAAAGCAGCCATTTCCTTAACCTCTGTGGTACAGAGAACATTTTTGGGTACATAAGGATGTACACAAAATACAGAGTCTGGTTTGTGGCTCCAGCCCGATGGTTGGCCTGTTTGTCCTCGTTCTCTCCTCCATGTGCTGGCAGATGTGACACATGGTCCCACACACATAGGAAAAGGGGGGATAAATGAGATAATTTGTTCACAATGGTTTGCACCAGGCATCACACAGGTTGCACAGACATAAGTGGATAGATGCATGACATGTCACATCAGGAAGAAAGGCAGTTCAATAAGACCTTCCACCGCCATTGGGGCCCTTTGTAAATATGCAAATACATTTTATACATATGACAAGTTGCCAAGGTTACAAATATCTATTGGTAATCACTGATATGTTTTCCAACAAGACAGCTAAAAAAAAGCTAAAACAGTTGCAAAATGTTTTATAAAAGACCTGGTCCCTCGTTTTGGTGTACCAGTAGGGATCAATAGCGATCGAGGGCCCACCATTTGTAGCCAAGATACCTCAGAGTCTCGCTGCAGTGTTTAGATTCGACTGGCAATTGCATGTTCCCTACCATCCACAGAGCTCCGGTCAGGTGGAGAGAATAAACTCCATCATCAAAGAAAAGTTGACTAAAACCATGATGACAACAGGTTGGAAATGGGCAGTGTTGTTGGCGATTCGAAGCACACCAAACAGAACGATCAGGCTTAGCCCCCATGAGGTTTTGTTAAGGAGACCAAAGGGGTAAGTCTACCTTTGACACCTCACAAAACCACTCTGTTATGGACTGATAAGTACATGACTGAGTATGTGAGACAACTAACAGACATACCAAGGAGATTTCATTTGCAGGTATCTGACAAGCTCCTGAAACCTTCAGAGACACCTTTTCACCCTTTCCAATGTAGCGACTTTGTGCTAATAAAATCTCTGGAAAAAGAATAATTTTCTCCTGGTGGAAAGGTCCATACCAGGTGCTACTGGTGACACGGATAGCCCTAAAGGTTGAGGGCAAAGCAGAAAGGATCGATGCATCCAGATGCCAGCCGGCTCCTTCATCGGGGGCCCAAAGAGAGGGCTAAAAAGGCTCCTCCTTCTTCTCCTGCTGATCAGGCTCTGCCAAGAGGCGGCGCAAGGCGACCCTGGAGCTCCAGGTCAGGAGACAGAGAGTGAGAAAACAGACGAGTCTCACATCAGGTTCGAGGGCTCTCGTATTCCATCCAGTGGGCAGGGTGCCCATCCAGCACCACATGTGAAAACAAGCGGTACCGAGATAACGATCTCGGAACACAGAGAGGATGTAAGATGCACCACACACACACACACACACTCAACACCAGATGACAACGCAACAGACACAGAGAGAGGCAAGGAGAACTCACACACACTGATACAGATACAGAAGTGACCGTTAAATATGTTTTGGTCTCATCCTGTCAGAGATAAGAGAGATGGGGGGAGGAAGATAGCTGTTTCCTCGCATCCCCAAATCATAACATGGGATATTATTGATCCAAATCTAGGATCACCACCCTCTGACTCTGATTAGCTCCAAAACAGTGATTCAAGACCCTCGAGTGCTAGTAAATAACAATACACATGTGGCGCATGTGCGATATGATCATGATTGGAGTTCCCTGAGGTATGGTTTCGACCCAGGTTATCCAGCTGATGAGGGTTAACTGATGATGAAGACATGTAAGGTGTGGTTAGTTGAAATGACACACGGAGACTAATAAAAGTCACTATGTGATGTCATTCTCATACTTTAGAGTACTATGGCGATTTCCATTTTATTGTTAAAAATATATATAGTCAATTTCATTTCCTCTCATTAAAATGTTTTGATATTTAGTAATCAGTACACTAATCACTTTTTCAAATGTTTACAGCTATACTTTTATGGTTGTTGTTTGTTCATTTCGAATCTAATCTAACTTCTAGTTTCTTATATTTTAAGGCAACGTGTGATGAATAAGATCGACTCGGGGATTTGCTGCAGAAGACGACATCATGCTACCTTGTGATCGTGCTAGTAACCTCTCCGAGGTGGTGGCTCTCTCTACGCGTTCAAAACACATGGGCTGAAGAGGAGCAAGCCTGCATCCCTGCATCTATTTTAGCATGAAAAACTGAATAACATGCCTTCAGGAATGTAGATGATTACGATGTGTTGATCTACTGTATTAATCGGTGCTTAAGAATCAAATATATGCAGTGTTCTATAGGTCCCTTTTTTCAAAGGGGCCTATATGTTTTTTGACATATAACACACTTTCTGTATGCTTGACTGTGTGAAGATGTTAGAATGTGACTAATTTTTTTATTTAGTGTGAATGTAAGTGCATGCGGTTATTCCTGCCGAGCCTTCCCTCGCTAAATTGAAATTTGGTAAGTTACTGTTGATCTCATGATCAAAAGGGGAGATCTGTAGGAGAACAATCTAAAGGTACAGAACACTCTGGCCTCACAAGATAGGATGCCTTACGTACCCTGTATAAATGTTAGGCCTGATAAGGTATGGATGAGGGCATCTGTTCTATGAGTTTATATCTCTCACTGTCTTTGCAAATTTGCAACTAGATAACAAAGTAAAAGTTTGGCTGTAATTGGAGATCCAACTTTTGAGGATGTGGCCTGATGCACTTGACAGGCTGTAACTCTTCAATGCCAAATCCCATTAGGATCAGAACTGGTACATCCTGCAACACTGCAAAAGTGTGTGTCAAATTTCATATAATCTAACCCCAGGTGGCCCTACAGTAACAGTCTAACATTCTAATCTGCAATTATGTTGCTATTAAGAAGATGAAACTCCAGCTTGTGGCAATTAAATAAGATCTCACTGAATCTCTCAAGTGCATGATTCAATTAGCACCAACATAATATGATATTTCTGCATTCTGAAATTGGTATACAAGTTCTCCATGAGAATGTGTACTTCATAATAAAGCATGGTACCAACAGCATCACATTGTGGGTATTAAAATTATGCTATATCTCTTTGATGCATGATTGAATTACCACCAATTTTGGTTGGCACCATCAGAAAACCATCCCCAATGCTACTGTGAAAGGTGATATCATTCACCTCTAGGTGGCACAACTGTACAAATCAAATTTGACTGACTATGGTAGCAAAGACTTATGAGCACAGAATTTTGTGACGAATTTACCACTTACGGGACATTGATTATTGAAAGCATCCCTCACCACAAGCAGTGGCGGCAGATGCAGCAATCCCATCTCTCACTCATGATCGTGCCTCCATCAGAGTAAGTTCACAACTCATTTACTAACTAACTAACCTGGAGTTATTCTGTGTAACCAACATGTTGCTGTCACTGTGTTTTGCTGTGAGAGTTGTTCGCGTGTGCCACCGCCCAGAAGCGTGAGAGTTGGCAACTGGGCAGCAACATGCTACCCACAAACAAGAGGACTGGTTCGAAGTGAAGAAGGAGAGGGACACAGTAGACAGCAGCTTTTGATCTAATGGAAAACCTAGTAGGCATTACAGGGAACAGCATCGAGTTTTGATTTCAACAGACAGGCAAAAAGACAGGATGGACAGTGGATGGGCTAGAAGTGTCACTTTCTGTTCTGACTCCAAGAGCTGGATTGAAGGAGCATCCCATTGCAGCACTGCCAATTGCAGGGACACATGGGCTCTGGTTAAAAGCCCACTTTGTTAAAATTGTTTTAATGATCCTAATGGTCCCACAATGAAAGTTAATTTCAATGAATCATATTAATTAGATAACATAATTGAATTTATAGTTAAGCGAATGTATTAAAAGTGCACTATATTATACGTATAGGTTTAATTATATTAATATCCATTTTTCAAAAGTATTTGAATGTCATCTTTTAGGTTTAACTTAAGTCATGTTTTAAAAATCTGTTTTAAGCAAGGAGAGACCGACAGCAAAAGAGAGTGAATTGTGGGTGAATGAGCAGAAAGAAAAAGATAGTTTTCCTGATTGAACTTTCAGTACTCTGAGCTTCATTACTATACCTAAAGCCATGTCGCTAGCGTGGCTAAAAAAACAATCCTTTTAGGTACAATTGCATACCTCTGAGTCCTGTTTAAAGGCTAATCCTCTACAGTGACGACAAAGCTGATGTTGAACAGTTTCAAGTCGAGATAAAATCTGTGTTGTGTGTAAGACAAACGGAAGCAGATGGCTGTGCTGTGAGCTTGCAGTGAACTGTGGTGTGCAGACATCCATAATCAAGTTTAGGAAATGTTTCTGGATCTTACAGGAGGAGCCATGTGGTCACATATGTGCGCACGCAAAGACATGCGAATGAAAACCACATCTCTCGGCCTGTCTACTTTTAGTTCGGTGTCTTGATACAGTACTTGCTCACTCTAATAGACACCATCTCAAAGAGTCTGTGTGTATGTGTTTTTGTGTAGTCTGTTCAGCAATTGCATAAAGAGAACAGTGACTGCACGATAGTGCATGAATAGAAATTCAGGTAGAAGCTATAAAAGTAGTGGACGTGGAACATTCTAACGTCTAAAAACAGGGCTTTCTGTCTGGTCTTAAGTTTAGCAGCTGAGGACTCCAGGGGGAGGAGATGGGCATGGGTTGGCTGTAGTTGGCCCGGCTACTGAGCAGGCTAGAAGCAGCTGTGCCCTTCTGTGAGACCGTGGTGAAACGCATGCCATCCCAGTTGGCACAAAAAAAAGTACAGGTCTGATCTCAGCAGTTTGGTGAGTACAGTGTTATTATGACTGATGACCAAACTACTTTAATGAGACCCGAAATACAGTACACTGGAATTAATCAGCCTTAAATAATCATGAACTTGGTGTGTATATAACAAGAGTTATACTTTTTCAAATGTTTCTGAGATCACTACTTCATTACAGTATAATGGTTGGTTGGAGTCTCAGCAGAAATGGGTTAAGAATGTCACCTTCATGTTTCATTGCAGGTTGAGTGAAACAGATGTGGCTAACATGTCTGAGCATACGTGTTAGAAGCAGAATCCCTCCAGAGGGTGTGGCTATCAAACAGGAAAAGCCGCCTAGTGTTAGTGTGGTTTCATGTCCATCCTCGTATTATTGTTAGTGTTGAACATGGGGATGGAGGAGAGCTTGGGAACTGCCAGCTAGCTTTGTTCTCTGCCATTGTTCATCTTCAGGATGTCCTTCAGGAATGTTTCACAGGGGGTCAGAGGAACAGCTCTGTATTACTGTCTGGAGAGAAGCCAGCCAGGCCCAACTCCTCTGATGTCCCTGGAAGACAAAAGAGGCTACTAAACAGGCTACCTTTATTCCAACAGGATACAAACTGTTTATGTACAGCAGGATTTTCCCTAGGTTCTTGGACAGCTTAGGGGCTGTGGTTGTCGTGGTGGTGGGGTCTCGTGGCTTGGGGGTCACCCCCCTCCCCAAAAAAGTTATTTTTAATCTAATACTGTACATTTTCACATCATTTTGGACCATTTTCATTTTATGTTCAGTTTCTTTTAATTACTGACTGAATACTTACCTTTGCGAGATGACCGTGAAAGGTTGCGATCAGCAGTGACAAACAAGATCACCTGACAAATACACACTGCATTGAACAACTTCAACAAACTCTGTGGAGCAGACTATGCTCAGTCCGTTTACCTCCATGACAGTGCTCTCCACTGCTGGACTTACAACATTAATAACAACACAGCGATCAAACTCCCTCTTTTTGTTATTCACATATAGGCATGGCTGTAAGATGTTTTTTAATCAGTTTATTCCTTAATCCTTCAACTTTTTTTTTTCTTTAAATAAAGCTGTGGATCATTTATCTTAATTTCAGTTGTGCCTCAGGCATAGTGTGGGGTCTGACACAAAGTAGACTGAAACAAGAGATTGAAAATAGTGGCCCCTTTTTTTATTATTTCAAGAATTGGTTTTGAATCAAATTGTGAGTTTTCCAAAGGTCCACACCACAACAGCAACACAAGTTGTTGTTTTTCGCATTACACTAAGACATCAGCAAGAAAAAAAGTGAAGCAATATTCTCATTGATGAGGCCAGTGTGATGCTCTGAGGTAATCCTTTATTTTCCTTTTATTTTTGAGGCTGATCACACTGTGTACCATAAAAAAAATAATAATCGCTAAATAAAATTGATGAAACACTTTAAGTGGAGGGATTTAAACTGTGACTCAGTCATCCTCGTAAGGTCAGGCTGACTCGCTGACTCACTGCCTTCACTTGCTGCCTGTAGAGAGAGGAGGCGCTGGTTTTAGTAGGGGAAAAAAATCAAACACAAACTGTACAGCTTTTGTCAGAGTTTGTTTGTCACAATTTGCTATAAGTTTATAAGTGTGCTTTGGTTGTGTCGTCAAAGCAGATACAAAGATTACTTTTCAACTTTTTCTAGTTTTTACTTGACTTGTAACATATAGAATAACCCCATTAAAACACTGTCTTCGCTTCAACTGACGACCTGTCTCCACCAGAAGCCGTCTGCTCTGTCTGTCTGAGTGAAGGCTGAGCCCTGCGCTGCAGCCATAAACGACGGCAAAATGTGGTAAAGAATTCTCAGCGTAATTACCAGCCACAACAAAGTCAACTAGTAATGTTTTCACCTCGTGAGCCTGTGTATGTGTGTGTGTGTGTGTGAGTGTGTGTGTGCGTATGAGTGTGTGTGTGAGAGATAATGGTAATATGGCGTCCCGGAGACGCCCGAGCAAGGAGGCCCCCCTTTGTAGTTGAGATCAAAATGGAGACAGAGTTGGAACATGGGTGTGGTCTGACCCGTGAGTGCTCATGTAATAATGTAACTGATTACTCATCGGTCAGAATGCGTTGATGGATGTCACAGCTGTTGTGATCCGATCACAAGACAGTTTTTTTTTTTGTTTTTTTGTCATTTGCCAAAGGCTCTGTGAAAAAATCAAACTCCCGATCAGTGTATGTTGGCTTTTGAGAGAAGTTGCTGGTGCCAGCTGCTTTATAAATGTACAATATGTATTTTCAAATTAGAGTTAGATACAAATTCAAAGTCAATCTGCAGTTAATTTTAGTTATTATTTTAGATTGATAGATAAGAATTTTAAAGTCATGCTTTTATATATCAGCTTTACACCATTGTACTCCCAAAACAAAGGAACAGACGACGCTGAGGGAATCCATTTTGACTGCTAGTCCATGATCTCATTGTTGTGGTTGCTATCCAAGGCTCTTAACCAGAATGTACACTGGTACATTAAGTGCTTTACCTTGAGGCTCTTTAGCTCTTCTTCATGCCCACAATAGGCTAAAGCATATGCATTCCTGCAGAGACCACACCAGATACCAACACTCCTTCTGCTGGGGTAACAACTCACTTCCTTTTTCCAGCCTCAGAAATAGATGTGTGCCAATTCTTATCCATGATACTTTACACCTGACTGTGACAGGTACACGAAACAAGCAGTGCATCATTTATGCACCTTTTTTCCTGCAAACAAAATATTGAGATGTAGATACGGAAACCCAAATCAGTGAGGGAAACAGCTAGCTACTGGAAATAACACATTATTTTGTACTTACTTATCCCACTGGGAAATGTAGTTAAACGAGTAGCATTACTGAATGTAGCAATGCTACCTCCAATACCA
The DNA here is from genome assembly GCA_039737535.1 of Lagodon rhomboides. Lineage (NCBI taxonomy): Eukaryota > Metazoa > Chordata > Actinopteri > Spariformes > Sparidae > Lagodon > Lagodon rhomboides. Next base: position 5,146,426 of record CM077798.1, on the reverse strand, counting down.
ATTCAAAGACTAATCACTGAGCTATCATTATATTCAATACAGCTATTTCCTATAGCCTGATATTTAAAGGGTTAGTTCGTTCAAATGACAAAAATGTAATGCTTCTCACTTATCTCTAGTGGTGTCTATCTGTACAGAAAGTTTTTTTTTTTTTTTTTTTGGGAAATATCTATCCAAGATTTTGCTTTCATCCTAACACAATGGAGATCAATGGAATTACATTTTACGCTGCTCACAGCATTAATATATTTACAAAAATAAAACATGAGGCTGGAACATCACTTTCGAGACACAACTTGAAACAATTATGAAACTATCTGTGAAGTTAGATATCACTACGGATAATTGGATGGACGGACTCTTTAAACGTTAAACTTGCCATCAACTTACTACTTCCAACATCAGTGAGACAGAAACACGCTGCTGCTCCTCTGGCTGTCAAACTCGGTGTGCATGGACGTCTGGGCAGTGAGTTTTCTCTTCAAACTGTCAAAAACTCGACACATAAAAAAATGCACAACTCGTCAAGTCTGAAATTCCTGAGTGGAATACGCTCTCAGACAATAAGCCCCCCCTGTAGAGTTTAGAGTTCAATTTCCAACCACTGATGGTTGGAAACATCTGTCATTAGTGTGGTTTCCTCTGCTCTCTGTTCCCTGGTAATGAAGCCTGTCTGCACTGTTATTTGTACTCAGCAGTGGTGGGGTACACTGATGGAGCAAGGAGGGTGTGATTTGACCATTTGGATTTGTTTGTGTGTGCGTGTGTGTGTGTGTGTGCGTGCGTGTGTTTGTGTTCAAAGGGAGTTGGGAAGGCAATTACGCGAAGAAGCAATCCATGACGGCATTTACTGTTCTCAGAGCAAGGCATAGAGGAGTACTGCATGTGAGTGAGCACCCCGAATAATGTCAACACACCCATGTGGGCACGTTTACTTTGTAGGGACGCACACGCTTACATCAATTTACGGGCATGTAGGTGTGTGTCCAGGCTATACGCTCTTCTTTCTCGTCTATCTTTGTTTTTCAGTCTGCAGTGAGACAGTGCGATCAGCTCTGTGCTGTATCATCATCCAGCCTGACAGCAGTAATTATCTCAGACGTGGATGTGAGCAACAAACATCAAACCCTCTTTTAGTGCCTGGCTGGCTGCTGAGATCACACTGTAAATGAGTATCTTTCTCATTTGATATCCACACTTACTTATGTTGTGGCCAAATCTCTATTCTTCAGTCCAAAGTGGCACTTAAAATATTGAGATAATTACTATAATCTTCTGCAGGCTTTGTACCGTTTTGAAGAGCTGGGACTGCAATAACAGATATTGTGACAAAGCTGAGGTTCTGTTTTTCACGTCACATCTGAAACCGATTTAAACCAGTTGAGGGGTTGAGGTTGTAAACTACTGCACAGTGAAATTTTTGTCTCTTTAAGATCTCATTGTACTGAATGTGGTCTATTCCTCTGAGCTAATAGTCTGAGTATGAGCAGCGTCACACACCCTGATTATAATGTATCTCATGTTATTTGTCTAATATAAGGAGGAGAAATCATACAACTCAGACATGTAGTTAATACACGCAGCAAATGTTGCTTACTATGTTTGAGACCCAGACATAATTGCTGGGAGGACCGTAATGTGTGCCCAGGCTGGCTGCTCCGTTATAATCCCTCAGTGCTCACGCTGCATTAACATGGTTTATGTAATGATACCGTGAGGTGCTGACTGGCCTTATTCTCCCAGTACAATGGTACAAATAGACCTCTTGCCTTCAGGTCTAGGTTTGCATAAACAAGTTACTAACTTGTGTAGGTAGAGTTAAATCCTTTTAATGGGAGAGTGAAACAGTAGTCAGTAAATTCATATGAACATGGTAAAAATTTACAATAGAGCTGCACCAACCACTCATTAATCTGGGATTAAATGTGTTAGAACAAATAACCAATGCTATTGATTTTTGCTGAGGACATTGTCTGACAAATCTGAATGGGTTTTTGTGGTTTGGGCTAGTTTATAACATACACAACTGCAATTTCTAAAAATCTGCTGTTAAAAAACATGATGCAGTCTTTTTTCACAGTTGGATAGAAGTTTGATTTGGTGCTATCTTAAAATGGCTGGATTAATTCAACAAGGATTAAAGGGATATTCCAGTGTAAATTTAATCCATGGTCTAACACACCATGACACCAAGTAAGACCCGGAATATCCCTTTAATTTAATCCAAGATTAGTTGAAGTCACATGTAAGAAAAATTAGGTTTAAAATGAATGAATCCACTTTCAAAATTCTGTTCTGTTCCGCAATTAAAAATGAATCTCTGTTTGGTAAAACCAAGTTTATTGATGTAAACCAAAGTTAAAAAAGAGCTTAATCAATATGGAGATGCTACCCAAAAATAAGCCCTGTGTTCAACTGGCGATTTGTCAGCTGGGATCAGCTCCAGCCCCCGTTACCCTGAGAAGGATAAGTGATTTCAGATAATGTATTGATGGATGGATATCCAAAAGATAGATACAAATAAATATAAAGAAACAATGAATAATACATTTGCAGGCTGTCGGGACCTTTAAGTATGAAGGAGGAGTGAAAATATTCCTCGTACTCCTTAACAAAATGTTACATTACTAGCTAAAAAGTTAGTTAAATGTTGGTTGACACAACATTTTTGCTGTCAGCTGTTTCAGGAGTTGTTAAAGTGCTACTGGTGAAAACACATTTTCTGATTTTGCTGCTTCAAAATAAAAGCTGTTACAGACAAAATTACAGGGGACTTTTATTGTGAAAAACTCATAGAAAATGGTAAACGTGCATATTATTTAATTAGCAGAGCATTGTTAGCACTGATTCTTGGATGATACTGCAGGGAGGTAGAGTCTTTACAACCTTCTCTGACTGCTAGTCACAGTAACAGATCAGCTCCAGGCTGGGCTGGGGCATTTTTGGCTAAGACGGTCACAATCGGTCAAACACCACTCACTGATCCATCCTCAGCATTTTTCTAGTTCATCAGTCAACCTGGCTTTTCTGAGTTTGACTTGGTACGCCAGCCCAGCACAGCAGGGATTACATTTCTATTGCAACAGGGCTACCTGCTTGAAGGTGTGTCTTTAACTGATGATGTGCTTGTATTGCGTGGTGGTCAGAGAACTCCCTGGAATACTATCGAAAAAAGCCAATGACACAGTCCTACTAATTCAGCAGCAAACACCTTTTATTTCCTTTGAATTCTTCACAATAAAACTCCTCTGTTATTTAGTCCTATTAAAACTTTTAATTTCAGGCAGCATAATCAGGAAATGTTGGGATTTCATCAGCAGTAACTTAACATGACTCCTGAAACAGCTGAAAGCAAACACGATGAAGCAGGAAAATTAAGATGAAATTACAAACAGGGACACTGGAGATAAACTAAACCAAAAAACGCCTCTTTCTCTCAGGTTTCTTTCACAGTCATAAGTTGAGTATCAACACTAAGATGGGGGTAGTCATGGATCGCCTGTGGTTGTGAGATATGGCAAACACATGGGCGACCACCCTTAAGCTGCCTCTCTTCAACAACTACAACACCTTTAAGGCAAATATTGATTTGGGGATTAGGAATTCCCCTGGCTTTGGATAAACTTACCCAGCACACAACTGCTGGTCCCTTGAACCAAATCTGTCAGGACAAACCATCCAAGGTTGCTAATAAGAACCCACAAAACAGTGGTTCTGCTAAGAATCCTCGGTTTCAAGCCATTGATTAAATAGATAAAACATTCAAGTGATGACACAATGTGTGAATCAAGGGTATGTACTCTAACTGTAGAAACACCAAAGTAATCACCATTGATATGTCACACCTGTCGTGTCAAGGAGGACTTGTGTGTTAGTATTGAACTTAAGCAGAGCATTAAAAAGAGGCAGCATCTGGCATAGATTCAAAATGACAGGCAATTGTTTAATTTCTGTCAAGTGACAAGCAAATAAGCCTTTACATCCCTATGTCTTGACACATGGGTACAGCTTTGATTACATCTACCTGACTGACTAACGTTAATTACATTACGTGATGCTAATGTTCCTTCAAAGTAAGATTCAAATTAGTCTATGAATGTGAATTTAGCAGCTGACAAGTGGTTTGTGATTTATTTTCATGAGTAATAAATAAGGTTTCTAAAAATAATAATAATAAAATACTCAGCTCGGACTTGTTTCATTTTTATCTTATTAATCGAATTATTATTATATTATATTGAATTATAAAGAACAGAGAAGTTCCAGATTTATCACTTTATTTACCACAAATCTTTCCCCTTTTTTCATTTGGTTCTTCTCATCCTCCTCCAACCATTCATCCAAACTGAGACCGCCAAATAAATCAAAATAAAAACAAACCGATCCATTTTGTAGCCTATTTTTCCACCATTTCCTGCTCCAGCTCTGACAGTTACGATGTTGCCATGGAGATGGATACAATGTTGCCACAGACTTGGCGGAGTAATATTTTGAGTAATGAGTCAGGCGTGCTTGTAACGCTGATTTGAGCACGGTCAAAATTTGTTGTTGACCAATCAGATTGCTCGGTCGGAACTATTTGTTGCATAATGCACCACAGCAACCTTGTCAACAGCCATGCGCTTTTCCATACAAAGTGGTGCTGATTTCAGAGTTTACAACATTCCCCCCAAATGCAACATAAAGAATGTCAAATAACACTATAAACAAACTTACGGGAATCATAAATCTAGTTAACGAAACCGAGAACCAAGTATACTCATAAACTGCCTAGCTCATGCTACATTACCACAACCCAGAGGGAGTCCTTCCTGTTGTTTACTGGGCACACTCCAGCAGACTCAGGCCGAGGTCTTTGAGTACATATGTTAAATATGTTTCCTCTGTTACGTGATTGCATCCACATCTCCCACCCACATTAAAATAGCTCTCTGGCTTCACTGCAAGGACTTATTTCATGCTGCTCATGAATCAGACCGATCAAACTGAGAAGAAGTGAGAGGTGATGACTTTGTTTCTGAGAGCATGCTACTGCAGATTGTGAGAGGAAATCATCAGGCCATATGACCACACACATTTTGAGGAATTTTTCTTCACTTTTCTTTCTGTCACTTTTTCTTGCTGACATGTTGTGGTTAAGGGTGTTTCCAGAATCATCTTCGTTAGATTCCTATCAAACTGAGTTATTTCTCAGTCCAGCACGAAGAAGGTACAGTTGCTGTATTACCTATCATTCTACCAGCATTATCCACTCTCTACAGCACAATGTTATTCATTCATTTATTTAAAGGATTGCATATCATTTTATCCCAAAGGAGCCAGCATCAAACAGAACGTAAGTGAATTAGCCAGTTGGAGTGTCAGTGGAATGACCCAGGCAGAATTAGTGCAGGAATTTTAACAGAAATGTCATCAGAGTGTAAAAGGATACGAAGACATGAGTCATTTCTTTAAAAGGAGGGAAGAGGCCACAGAGAGTGATGGGTCATTAGGATGAACTCACTGAGCAGAGAGTGCTGTTGGCTTGTTAAGCTGTACAGTCAACAGTAAACAAGTGGATTGATGGTAGCAGAACCAGAGGCAGCAGTAGTAGTACTAAGAGACCTATATTGTACAGCAGGTCAAGATCTTAAAACCCTTTCTTTTCCAAGACTGCTATTCAGACAATGAGATTTAACCATTCTCCAAAATTCTGTCCAACATTTCACAATGTAAATACATTTTGACACAGTCATGCTACACACTACTGTAATAACTAAGCAGATCATTCTTCAATGTTGAAATAAATGCTTGAAAAAAACCTCTGAGCCCTTAGCCATTTATTTCATATTTTTGGTTTGTCTGGTCTTTTTGTGCTTGTTTAACATTAGCCCTGTAACGCACAATCACGTTATATACATGTTGTTGTTTTTTTTCAACACACACACACACACACACAGACACACACACACACACATCAAATGTCATGTCATGTCACTTTTGAAGACTTTACATAGACCTGCATTCAGATCAAATCAAATCAAAACTATTTTATTTTCAGTATATAGCCTGATATTACAATCACATTGCCTCAGTGGGCTTTAAAATCTGTACAGTGAACAACACCCTCTGTCCTTAGCTCCTCGATTCAAGTGAGGAAAAACTTGCCATATTGAAAAAAAAGAAGCATTTTAACAGGGAAAAAAGTTGGAAGAAACCTCAGGAAGAGCCACAGAGGAGGGATCCGTCTCCCAGGACGGACAGATGTCGTGTGTACATAACAGAACAATAAAATATATCCACAATACATTCAGTTTCTGGAGTCTTACCCTAACCCTAACCTCAACCACTGACATCACATCAGCTTATTCCCAATCAGGTCTACAGAAGAAAGTAGTCTATGTCAAAAACACACACAGACATTCACATACATACACACACAGTGGCAGGCATTTTATTTTTGTTCCCAGGAGCACTGAACAAGCAATTAGATGTGACTCAAAAAACTTTATTATGAGAAAAGCTGTAGTAAAACACATTACTCACTTTCATTTAACTCTGAGGCACCAAAACAAATGTTTTAATTGCATCTCTGTCTCTTGTTATAGACAAACCAACAAACCAGATACAAAAGCAATATAAACACGCACGCACGCGCACACACACACACACACACACACACACACACACACACACACACACACACACACACACACACGAAATGCTGAATTTTGGTAATGAATCTTTTGTTGGTCTAAAAGAGATCATATTTACTTTTTTTTTCCAGTAACACTAACATCCCCCCCCCCCAACTGTTGCATTCTCAAAACTCTAAACACATTTAACACAATTCATGTTGTTTTCACAGAATAAGCAGTCCATCAAGACTTTAAAAAATATATACAAATGTCAAATACTATAAAGCCTCTACTTCTGCATAATGGCTATATTGCTATATGCTATATTGCTATATGCTATATTGAAAAAGCTGCAAAGTATCTTTCAATGAATCGGCTGAGTTGTGTGATATAGTGAATAGTTGTGTAAAACAGACTAGCCACAGCTGAACTAGTGAACACACACACACACACACACGCAAAGGGAGAAAATAAAGGCCAGAATCTGGTATTTGTTTTCACAAATCTTTGGTCTTTATATGTGCTTTGTTGCAGTTGGTCACTCAGTCTTGCTGGTAGGCACACGGGAAGAGGTGCTGTTAGTGAGTTGTGGTAAGCTGTTGAAAAAGATACATCAGCTGATATTGAGCCATTTTAATTGATCCTCCGGATTGTGAGAGTGCACAGGAATTCATGGGAGGTTGGTCATGGTTAAGGTCAACTTTATTCATAGAGTGCTTTAAAACAAACACTGTTTTTACACTCTTTTGTTTTCATTTAATGGGAGGAAGTTATTAGCCACCCATCCCTTTATTTCATCAAGACATTTATAATTTATTATCAAGGGTAGTGGGTCTGGATTGGTCGCTGGGTTGAATGGGGAGGCACCGCTGAGTGACGGTGAAAGGATATGTTGTGGTTTACTGAATACTGAATTATTTTTAGCAAAGGAAAGCATATTATGTAAAACAGGAGGGGACCGAGGACTGAGACTTGAAGGACCCCACATGAGAATTATGCAGGGGTAGAGGATGAGTTGTGAACAGAGACAAAGAAGGTCATATTTCTTATGTAAGATTTGAATCAATTGAGGGCTGTTTCAGAGACCCCGCACCAGTGACACAGATGGTCAATTAGTACTGCCTGTTCCACTGTGTCGAAAGCGCCGCTGAGATCTAAGAGGACCGAGAATGAGGAGAGGCCACCATTGGCTGCTATGAGGAGATTGTTGGTTACCCTCAACAATGCGGATTCTATGCTGTTGTGTGCCCAAAAACCTGACTGAAATTCTTTGAAAATGCTGTTGCTGTTGAGGAAAAGTAGCATCTGTCTCAGCCACCTGGAGGCCATCAGGAGGGGGCAGTCTATCCTGGTTGGATCTTTGTGGAGAGTCGATCCAACAGTCTCTTCGGGAACCTGGAACTTATTACTCAGTTCAATAGCATCCGGTGAAGGCAAAGGATGCAGAGTAAATCTAATATTTAGTATGTTAAGATTTTTTTTTTTTTTAATCACTTTTCTACTCATTAAGGCATGACAACTAGGTTAAATCAGAGTTTCTAATTTTGTCACGTGTAGCGACCTGTGTTGACAGTTTTCCACTGCAAAATCTTGTGTTTCTACCTCGTACAGAGAAAATTCTGTGGGGCTTTTCCTTAAGTTACTAAAATATAGTAGTTAGTCATTAATGGGTTAAAACAGTTTTTAATTGCAGAATGTTGCTAGAACCCCTTAATTCTTTGACAAATACCAAAGACATGACCTCATTGTCCCCAGTGGGAGCTATGACCCTATGACTACGCAAGTACGACAGGAAAACACTCATTCTTCTCTTGGCTGCAGTGTGTACAATTTCAGCAACTCAAACATAAACATGAGTCTGGATTTTCATACATATGATATATATCAGTTACATTTATGTTGAAACAGTAGTAAACGTTTAAAAAATATTGAAAAGCATTACGTGTGTGTGTTTATTGTGCATACAGTGTATTCATTTCCTTCATTTTTAACTGGTGGCCAGTGCCCTTTTGCTGTTCAGAAGTCTACACACACACACACACACACACACACACACACACACACACACACACACACACACACACAAAATAAACACTCTGTACAGCAATTGTATCCCCAGAAGACACACACAGATCATCCATGTCAGCATTCAGCCTCAAGCAGGGAAAAAGGAAATGGACAAATGACCCCTACCCCCCCTGCTTCATCTACATGCTGCCATTCAACTGCCTTACAACGAGCATTATAACATTAACATTATAAGGTTGCTGTTAAAAACACCTAGCAGAAATGCAAACATGTCCATATAGGAGCCTCCATATAATACACATAATAAATCATGTAGAACAATGTAGCTGAATAAGCAAAAATAAATAAATAAATAAAACTGACGCAATAAGAAACTTAAATGACATTACAGCATTGTGCAGCCAACACCAAGTGGGTGAGCCCATCGTGTGGGGAACAGGGGGAGACTCATTCAGTTATCAGAAACCACAGTGTTGTCACATGGCCGCTGACAGGTTAAACAGAAACATAACAGATGACATATTGTTTTTGTAATTTTGAAAACAATATTTAATTATTGTCTGAACATCACATCTCATCTCAGGCTGCCAAAAATGATTTTAGAGGATCTGAATAAACATATCAGAGCTGACTTCTTTCTGGAGTGGGTCATGTCTGTTTCTTTCTAATATTATGCGCCTCATTGAAAGCAGCTTAATAAACAATTCAATTATTGGAAAAAACAACAGAATGACATTGTTTATTAAATTATTATTAGATGTTAGATAAACTATGCTCAAACCTCTCCAACCACTTTAACTAGTCATCAAGTTGCAATCCTTAACATTTTCAGTATGTCAGTATGACCCCCTTTTTTTTACACAGATGATTGACTATGATTGTTATTTGCATACATTAAAAGTGATGCATTCAGTAGTTGATTCTGTGTTACAACAAGGGTGTGCCTTTACCCCCACAGGATTTAAATTGTGTCTAACAGCACAGGGAATCTACAGGAAACTACAATGCACTATGCATTATCTAACTATGAAGCCAGTTCATGCACCATAGGTCTTATAGATACGTGCTGCCGGATGGACAACAATCCTATTTCCTATCCTAGGAAGCTAATGTCCATTTTGGAAGACACAGTACACTTGAATTGTGTTGGTTATTACTAGTTGAAGGTCTCCAGTAAAGAACACTTCCTTTTTTACAATAATGTTCAGTCCACAAACGTATCTGGACATAATTATCATCTGCTCTTTCACAGTGATTTGAACTCTAACCAAAACTGAGAGAGCTTTGTTTACATGTATCACTTTGGCCCTGAGAAGCCACAGCTGATGCCCACGTCATGGCACAGATGAACACAGAGGAAAACTCCACGAACGAGGGGGGCAGGATTGCATGAATTAAAAAAATATTTACATTTAAATTTGGTGAGGGAATTTGTTTTTGTGTGCGCATGTGTGTAGTGTGTAGGGACACCATGATCGTGTTGGTGAAAGGCCCTTTCGTGTTATTCCAGGTAAGGTGACTGTGGAACATGGGAACAGCTCAGAACAAAATCTCTACCAGTGGCACATCATTGTTCCATGTGTTTGGAGTGAACACCACCTATTATTGTTGTAATATGAGGTTCAGGAGGGTTCAGGCCTATGTGGAGCCGGTTCTTTGGCTTCTAAGAGGGGTCCTGACCTCTAGGTGTGGTAGCTGCTGTAAAAGAGGGTGGTCATATACTGCTGCTTTGTGTTTTTGACAGTCTGCTTTATTATTATTGCACTTCCTCTAACTCTAAAAATGATTGATAAGGAGGAATAATACTGGGGTTGGGCTTGGTTTCCAACAGGGATCTTTCTCTGAGTTGAATTTAATGTGAGCACAACGTTTCACACTGAATCCATTTGCTGTAAGTTATCACTTTAATAGAGGGCTCCCACCTAGCTTTTTAATGTGGTTAAACATTATGTTTTAATCTAAATGTATTTCCTTTATTTACCCCAACTACAGAGTATAGAGAGTTACTATGCCTTTACTTGAAACAGGTACATGTGGTCATATTTTAGTACAAAGAACACTTGTTTTATGGTCGAGAGTTACATTTTTGCTGTCCTTTATCTAATGAGTACATCATATTCTGGACTGTTTAATCTAAATTTTTGTAGCGTTTACATTACTTAATATTCATTTTTGTAGTAGCGTTCACAATATAAGCAAGGTTACAAGGTAAGTTTGTTGTCATTTTTTAAAACACAAGGGTTAAAAAAAAAATGATTGAGACCTTTGAGGCTACATCTATTTTTTCAAATGGAGAGTTGATGATGAATTGAGGAATCTCACAGCCTTAAGGCCCCCACACACCGCCCAAGGCCGACTTCCTCATCAGACTTCCTTATCCGACCACTTTGTCGCCTCCTGTCTGACCCGTTCGGCAGAAAAGTTGCATTGAAACACACCGCCCCGGCTACACAGTAGCATATACGTTCTGCGCCTGTGTGAAATGCAATACATCTCCTAAACATCGGGTGGCGCTAGTCTCGTGCCAGTCACCCAAAACATAAAAACAGCAAATGACGGAACGGAGTGCGGACCGTAGTTATCAAAACAAAGCACACACAGTGTTGGCTCGGCATTACTTGCATGATGTTGTATAACGGTGGTCTCTCTTCCACCAGGGCAATCAGCTGCTCCTCAAAGTCCTCGGTCCACACAGCCATAGCTTCCAAAAATACGTTGGTTTATCCCCAAAGTAACGATCGCAAAGTGTTGTTTGTAACTCTGTGCCGTCTTTGTTTATGTGGTTTGTTTATCATCGTCACTTCTACCACCCCTCCCACACGCCGCGCTGATTCGCTAGCACACCGCCCATTAGAATGGTCACTGAACAGCTAGCAAACAACCAATCAGAATATTCGACGGCGTCCAACCTGACTTCGCATGTTCAGTCGGATCAGACGCCGTCCGCGTGCTTCCACGTGCCTCTGACACAGCTGAACACACCGAACAGAGCAGCTCCCGAACTCGTCCGACTCTCTCCAAACACTTCAGACCGGCCTGTGTGCCGGCCTTTAGAGCAAATATAGCCAAGATTAAGCCAATTGAGTGGGGTGATTTGGCCAAAAAACAATTAATGTCAAACCATTATCTCTATCAAGTTTAAGGGCAGATTTTTGACTTCTCAATGAATGCTGACGAACCAGTAAGTTAAAGTTTCAAATTGTTCTTTATGGTCTGAACACTTTCAGACAGTGGAACATTTCACATGTCTGAGGTAAACCATTATTATAAAAAAAAAAATAATGATACAATCTCTTTTCAACATCAAATATATGCAAGGACGAAATACAGAAAATTCCTTTTTCAGTCCTTTTGCTCAATAAAATAACTATCCTTACAGAAAATGTAAGTCATTGTGTGAGCTCTGCTCTGTAGACAGTAGGCCGGTGTGGACTGAAGAGGTGACCAAACAGTTCCTCTGCCTCAATTTAAATTCAGTTTACCAGGGTTTAAGAAAAGGAATGCTCACCAAAGAACTTGACAAACCCTGGCCCATTGTGTTTAACAAGTGGAAGAGTCTGACATAGTGGTTCATGTCAGAGAAATGAGAGATGTCCCGAAGTACTGCTAGTTGTAATAACAGAACGCGTGTCAAGTTTTGTGATGACATGGAGAGAATCCTAGGCCGGAGGATTTGGCTCTTCTATCAACAGCTCAGGTTGGTATCAAGTTATTAAAACATCAAATTATTGTCAAACATTTAAAGGGAAACTGTAGGCTAGCTACGCTATGTTCTCATCATTTCGAGCCTAAGTGACCAATGGGGACATTTTGTAATATAGATCTACCAGCACTGAGCTTCATCCGATGGACCTGATGGAGATCATATGAACAGTGCTGATTTAGACGGTACTGTATAGCCCTTATTCACAGCTTGTTAACAGGTATAGCTCCAGTATCGGCTTACTGTTCAAAAATGTTGTAGGCTACTAAAGCCTATCCTCTCTTTGGAACAACTGCAGTGCTATACACATTTGCAGGTCTAGGTTAAGATAACGTATTCATATGACTCTTCAAACGACTATTAGAAGGGGAAGGGAACTTTTAAGAAATAACTGAGGAATATACTGACAACTTTTCCTTTTAATTAGAACAAGAGTCACCAGATAGACCTGACTCCGTGGGCTAATTGGAAGCAGATGTTGACAGATCGGAATCAGACATATCCCAACCCGAGAGATAGGCAGCACCGCCAAGGAGGCGAAGATTCTGGACATGTTCCACTGCACACACAAAGCCTGCGTCGAGAGCAGAGGAGATGACAACCATCATGCCTTCCAGAGACACACCGGGGGCAAGCTGAGAAAGACCAAGTCCAACATGCAGTCCATTTCCACTGTTCTGACTCAAGCAGTGCAATGGCTTGAGTGTTGTGCACAAGCAGCAGAGAGACAGGCATGTGCAAGTGAGGTAATGGCTGAGTCAGGGAGACAGGGCAACAGGTCAGGGTCTACCTCCTGCCAAACTCCATCATTTTCCTCACACAACCAACAGTCTACCTCTTATAGTTTAAACGCAACGACATAGCCAATATCAGTATGACTGACTGCTATCAAGGATTGGATGTCTCTCAACTTCCTTCAATTAAACTCAGACAAAACCGACGTTCTCCTCATTGGTCCAAATAAACTCACCCCTGAACTGAATCCCTCTATTGGCCCTCTAGATGCCAATCTCAAACCCTCCTCCAGAAACTTGGGTGTAATCTTTGACCATAATTTGCACTTCAACTCACACATAAACAAACTTGTACAATCCTGCTTTTTCCAACTATGGAACGTCACAAAAATCAAAGCAATGCTATCAACCAGACATCTTGAACTACTAATCCACACCCTGATTTTCTCTCGCCTTGGCTACTGCAATGCTCTCTTCACCTGTCTCAACCATGCAGCCCTGTCTCGCCTGCAACTCGTACAAAACGCTGCAGCCAGTCAACTAACCAAAACCAATTGGAGATCCCACGTCACACCAATTCTTGCATCCCTTCATTGGCTCCCAGTAAAGTACAGAATAGACTTCAAGACACTACTCATCACATACAAGGCCCTACATGGTCTTGCCCCTCCCTACATTTCTGAACTCTTACACCCTTACTCCACCTCTAGACCACTCAAATCTTCCGACCTAGGCCTCCTTTTTATACCCCGCTCCCTCCTCAAATCTAAGGGTGAATGCGCTTTTTCCGTCAGGGCCCCATCCCTCTGGAACAGTCTACCCCCTTCCGTTAGATCAGCTGAATCTCTAAATGGCTTCAAAAAAACTTCTCAAAACCGATCTCTATTGTCTTGCCTTCCCTGCAAAAGGACTGTAATTATTCTCTGCATCTATCTGTACATGTAAGTTTATTTTATCTTATTTATTTTATGTTTATTTTTAATTATGTTTTATGTTTTCTGTACCCTGTATAGCACTTTGCAAACCTTGTTTTAAAAAAGTGCTATATAAATAAAAACTTACATGCTTACTTACAAACAATGACCAACAACATCTTATAACCAACAGTGGTCAACCTCCCACAGCTTCCACCAGTCTACCTCCCACAGCCACCCCCATTCTACCTCTCAGAACCAACAACCAACTACCTCTGCTGATACACAGGATTCCAGCATATCACAGCATTTTAAACTTTGCGTAGTTAATAAAAGCAGAGGGGGGGAGGGGGGTGAGGTGAGGAGAGAGGACAGGAGAGGAGAGAGAGGAGGGGTGAAGAGAGAGCGGAGGAGAGGTGAGGGGAGAGGATCTGTCTTTCTTGTGTGTGGATAAGGCCACTTTTTCTGCCGCAGTGTCACTAGATGACACGTTTTCGATCTTCTTATTCCCACTTTAGGGAGACAGCTATATGTCTACAAATAGGAAGGATGGCAGATAAGGGGAGGGGAGAGGAGAGGTAAAGAGACGAGGGGAGAGGATTAGAGTTTGTAGCTCATGTTATGTGTACTGTATATCCACTTCATCAAGAATCACTTCTCAGAGGAATCTTTTATTGTCCTTTCAGTAATGACATTTTCAATAATGCCAATTTTGGCAAAAAAAAAAAGGCGGTTTGCCATATGACGGACAAGAGTATCCCTGATTGCCTGGGCATCTCTGTTGGGTTGATCAACAGTGCTGATGACATAGCTGGTGGGGGGTTCCAAGGGGGTTCCAGAACACCAGGTGGGCCAGGTACCTGCTGCTTCTCTTTCTCACGCAAATTGTGTAACACACGACATGCAACCACAACTGTTGGCATGAAGGAGTGGTGCACATCCGACCGCTTTGCAAGAATGTGTCAAGCGGTCGGATGTGCACCACTCCTTCATTGTTGTGGTTGCATGAAGGAGTGGTGCACATCCGACGGCTTGGCAAGAATGTGCCATTTGCCTTAAGGTGCCCAAATGTGTGTCTACTAACAACTGGCTGTTTTGAATCATACCTGTACAAGTTGGACGTGGTGAACACAGCTGCATCGTGCAATCTGCCAGGTGATCCAACACAGATATCCTTGATATGGAACTAATCATCTACAAGCACCTGTCACTCTGTGGAGGGCCACCTTTTCTGGTTCACATAATCCCGGTATCCATTGGATGGGGGAAGGATGGGGATATGGGTCCCATCCATTCATTGTACACCTATGGCACAAGGTGCATTGTGGAATTGTGGTGAGCTATTGCCTGTGCCTTAGCCACATCGGATAAATTGACGAATTGGCTCAACATCTTGAAATGTATGTCCCTGCACACCACATACACACAGCAGTGAACGGTTGTCTTGCTGACACCAAATGCCACAACACTGTACAGTGTTGCACAGGTAGACAACTTGTATAATGTGACAGCACTGATTTTTCTATTGGAACCGGTGGTCATCGAGGGCTAGGCCTGACCCAATGAATGGACCAATCATACAACACAACCCTTCAAAAGTGGACTTGGACATACGTAAAAACTTTAGGGGAGCACTTAAAACCTGAGGCTACCGAAACTGGACCTTTGTCAAAACCTTGAGAAAAATCCAGAGCAGACAGAGAGGAGGAGACAAAATGTAACAACATCGTCATTCCTTATGTCGCGTGAGTATCTGAGAAACTCAGAAGGACCTCCCTCTCTCTCTCCCTCTCCCTCCCTCTCATTCTCTCTCACTCCCTCTCCCTCACTCGCTCCTAATCTCTCTCCCTCCCCCTCTCTCTCAACCCAAGTTGTCAAGGTTCACCATTGAGTCCAGTTCTGCTTGAGGTTTCTGCCATTAAAAGATTTTTCATGCCACTTTTGCTCATGGGGGAAATGTTGGGTCTCTGTAAATACATGTATGTACAGTATGGTTTAGACCTTTTCAATTTTGAAAGGCGCTATACAAATAAAGATTGATTGATTACATGATTGATTGATTAATTGGGAATATTTGTATACACATGGTCCAGGATATTTCTTGCTCTGGTGGGGGATGTGAAAACATGCTGGTGGAATTTAAGCAGTTCTGAGGTCTGTTTGATCAAAATTACCAGCTACTATGAATATTCCATCAGGAAGTTTAGTCATATTGCTGCTGATGACATTATACAATTCCTGCATTGCATTTTTTGAGTTTGCATCTGGAGGAATGTACACAGCAACAATAAAAACACTGGTGAATTCTCTAGGCAGATAATATGGTTGACATCTTAGCATCCACTTGAACTGCGTTTGAGCACCAAGCATTATTTATGTAGACAGAGAGCACTCCTCCTTTCCTCCTCTCGGAGTCCTGTGTCCTGTCTGCTCTGAACACGGTCCACCCATCCAGGGCAATTGCGTGCTATGGGTGTTAGGGGTTAACTACCCTTTCTTTTAAGATGTGCGCACAGCAGTTTCTGATTTCCCATTGTTGAGTAAGCCTGAGTCACACCTCATTCACGTTATTCTCCTGCGATCAGACAGTAGCCAGAAGAAGGCTTGGTAGAGGAAAGCTCTTGGTCCAAGTTGGGTCAACTTAGCTCTGATGCCACCTCTCTTTCCTATTTTCTCGGGCCAGTCTCATCACTTTTGGTAACGTTTTGTCCCGCTGGTCAGGCTGTCTGCTTGTGGTCTGCTACACTCCACCAAACCCCACACTCCCTTTTACAATGTTGATAAATGCATCTTTATCATAGGCAAATGGTGCTTCAGTAAAAGGGGGCATAGAGGCAATAAAATAGAAAAATATATCAAAAATGTTATGCCGTCATCATACAATGTAATGTTTTAGCAGAAGTGTCCAATCCGATCCATCAAATTGTCTTTCTGCACTGTTCACACAGCTTAAGACAGCCTATGTTTTCTTGAAAAAAAGATATTGATTTCTTTCTTTTCAAAAAGAAGAGGAAATTTGTGTATTTGGGATTTGTGACTGGCGGTGCTGGCAGACAACTACTATCTCACTCAGTCCTGTTTCAGAAAAAATACAGTTATTTCTAGGAGAAATTTCTCTCTGCTGTCTTTCACCCTCCTCTCATCACTGGCTGCTAGTTCAGTTCAACTAAAACGAATGTAGTTGTTACAGCAGAGTTAGAACAGCCGGGGGGGGGGGGGGGGTTATGCATGGCTGAGCCATTTGTTGTGTAAGAACCATAAAGTGTAAAATTTACAACAAAAACTGCACCTCTGGAATGGCTCCACATGTTTTGATAAAGTAATACAGGATTAGCTTGGCTCAGTAGAGGGGCAAGTATGTGGCTGCCTTCTGCTCAGCTAGTTCCTCTAGTAAATAGCGATGCAGAAAGCCGACACAACAGCCAGACCAATGCACCTCAAACAAGCACAAGGCATCTGTTCATTTTAGTCACCTGAATTTTAAGTTGTGAAGTATTTTGATACATTATTTTTAAGATTGTCTATGCCAGTAATATATCTTTTACTTTTAGTTTAAAAATAACATCAAGAATAGTTAAAAATAGCCACATGTCTTCAGTTTCAAGAGTTACTCAATTGCACTTCCATTATTAAGGCAGTAAATATTCGTATTTATCTTTTCTTAGGCACCTGGCATTTTCTTCAGAGCTCTGACTGGACATAATTTATCATCACGATGCTCTGGTAGCTCCGAGTGTGATACGTCCACCGGACAGAAAAGAGTAAGCTGTACAGGTCTTTATTTTCCACATTATTGGGGGGGCTGTGTCTCCAGAGGTAAAGTGGTCACCCACCAATTGGAAGGTCAGTGTTTTGATTCTCAGCCCCTACAGTCCAGATGTCCAAGTGTCCTTGAGCAAAATACTGCACTCACAGTGGCTCTTCCATTGTTGTGTTAGTGTGTTTGAATTGTTGTCGCTGTTACAAGTGTGTGTGTGAATGCTGACTTGTGTTATAAAGCACTTTGAGTTGTTGGCTACAAAAGCGCTATAGAAAGACGGTTTATTTACTATTTGCCATTCTTTTCATGGATGGATTTTGTGTTTTTCACAGGATGATTACGTTTTTATGGCATGGAATCAACTCAGCAAAGTAAGCTGTTATATTATGTGCCGAGGCGGCTGCCTGTTTTTTTCTCTTTAAACACCATGTCCCCAGTTCGGGAAGACATCTCTAATTTTACGTACTTATTTAACAGCTTTCAGAAGCAATTTCCACCAAGATTTTTCTCCTTTTGATGCACTCCTCCTTCTCTCTCTCTCCTGTGCTGTCCATTTTCATTTCGACATTCATTCCACTTTGGATGGAGCGGCTCTAATATCTAGAAATCTGACTGAGTTTATCTTCTGTACTTCCAGTTCCAAAGACTGTGTCACCCAAGTTTCAAATAAAAACTTAATAAAGAGCAACACTACAACTGTCTAAAAAAATAGGAACATGAAATGTGGATCATCAAACATCAGATCTCTATCATCCGAAGCTGTTTTAATAAATTATTTAATATTACAATGTAATATTGACTTATTCTGTCTTACTGAAACCTGGCTTAATATTCACACTCTTAAGACACCGGCCGAGGAGGTGGAGTTTCAGCCATATCCGATTTGAGCCTATTAACCAGTACTGAACCTAAACTCAGTCATCACTCATTTGAAAGCTTTATTCTTAGTCCTTCTCACCCGACCTGGAAAACAATACAGACAATCCGTTTTTGTTATAGTGTACCTGCTCCTGGTCCTAATTGTATCTCTATGTCTATCAAGTTAAGTTTTTAAGTTTTTCTTAAAACAGTTAAAGTAATTAGCATGGATGATTTTAATATTCATGTGGACATTGATAGCTGTAGTGGCAAACACTAAAAGTACTTCCAAAGCCACTCATATTTTAGCAGTAGGCGGCAAAGTTCTATTGGCTTGACTCGTATCTGTTACCACTTTGTTTTCTTCACTCAGAATTCACGGAAGAGGCAGATCTTCTTTTGTGGTTTTATTTCAAGTTGTGCATCCAGGCATAATATCTCCATCCATACATCCAAGCCTTTCTTAGAGTCCTCACACATGAAGAAATATGCTACACAAAGTCTACAGATGACAACAATATCTTATTAGTAACCTAACTTAATTTACGGTCAAAAAACCTTTTTTCGCTGAACCTAGCACTGCTGCTAATCCACGTTTTTACCTCTGAACTGCTCTCCAGTCTGTTGCGTGAGCATGCGCAGTGCCTAGTTTAGGTGCTATGAAACAATTGGAAACATCAGACACAGACACAACATACCGTATATAAAACACCACAACCTACAATAAAAATTCTTAAAAGTTCTTAACTATTATTAACGCAATATTGGCTCCTACAATAGCCTTGGTACCGCATTTAGCTCATTATTAGATTTGATTGACTTCAATCAGTGTGTACATTAAAAAAAACATTCTCTGTTTTAACCATGCTCTTGACCTTGACCTTGTAAAAACGTGGATGAAGAAATCTGATTTCTAGATTGTTCTAGTAGCAAACACACTAACCCCCAGTTTTCACCAGACCCGTCACAGCCGTGTTACTGCTGCGATACAGACGCCGGATCTGATCGTGGCAGCACCCGCTTTTGACACAGCATAAGCAGCTGGAAATATCCCCAGGTGTCCTTACAAACATGCACTGGTGTCGAACTGTAGTCTGCCATTTGCAGCCTTGTTGGCTTGTACTAACACCAACTCCTTCCCTTCACCTTCTGGTGTGGCAGTCAGTTAATAAGAATATAATGTTAATGTGATATGCCACGTTTGCTAAAAAATGTCAACCTAAGAGATATCTGTGGTTTGTAGAAACGTTAACTGCCAACATGACCTCCTGGTGACCGGGCGTTGGAAGTCACATGTGCACACAGAGATCACACAGAGAATATTGGCTGTGCTTAAGAGGACCAACAAGAACAAAAGTCAGTCTTTTCTGTCCTTCAAAGATACACAAAGGGAGAATGGCACCCCTCTGAAAGCCCACTCGCTCTCAGAAGAGAAATCAAAAGTGGGAGGACTCCAGATGTTTCCTAGAACAGACCTGAGTTTTCTGCCACCCTTCGCACCAACAGGGAGAAGGTTTCAGGATCGTGTGCTGCAGACAAGAAGGCACAGGCAGGAGAAGTGTGGGCTTAACCCTTTGTGTTTCTGCAGACAGACCTTTCATCTGAACATTAAGCTTGCATGTAAGTTAAAACAGCTTGAGTTAGAGTTGTAGTGGTCAGTATTATTCCCCAGTCAAGCAAGTCAGTTTACTGCTATTGCGACTCGCTGACTCAGTCTTGTTAGGGAGAGTCAAGCCAGGCCACAAACGGAAAGAGCTGCAACTTTCTCATGTAAAACCACTGGATACTGTACACAGTGTGTGTGTGTGTGTGTGTGTGTGTGTGTGTGTGTGTGTGTGTGTGTGTGTGTGTGTGTGTGCGTGTATGTGTGTGTGTGTGTACACATGGCATAGTTTTTTTCTGCAGAGTCAGTGCTGTTCTCAAGTATGCAATTGATTGTGCTGCGGCTTTGCCAGCCAAAAGCAGTTAAAAATACCCAGCCCAACCAAATGAGGTGCAATTTGTTTGTTTCTCTTCAAGCCTGTAAAGTGGAACCATGTGAAGCAAATACTTATATCTCCTGAAGGCTGTTTTCTTTCTTGTCTTCTTTGAAAATAATTGGAAATCTCGATATTCTAGTTACCACATTTCAAACATAATTACAAGCTTTGGGCATTGTTTTCTTGTCTGATGTGGTCCCATGTCTTTTTTTCTCTTGTATAAAAAGGCTAAACAAGCATTTTTTCTGTCTTTATCCTAATTTGTTTCAAAACTGCCCTTTTATTAAAGTACTGTAGGCCAAGAAATGTTGAAACAAGCTCCAAATTAAACAAAGTTTTAGAATGCTGGGGTTGAATAACTAATACCAGAAAGACACAATTTCCCATCCTTTTTTTAAGCATTAATGATTCTGTCGGTTTGTCTGTTTAAAATTGCAACAGAAAGTGATTTTAGCTTACTATCACATCTTGTTCTCCAGAAAAAAAGTGATAGAAGATAGTCTGTTGTTTTCGAACTCCTGTCCAGGACAGAAACCTGGCTTCTGTTTTGACAATTCCTCTTCAGCCACAGTGTGGTCAGTTGGCTGAGATGAAGCTCTGCAATAACTCTATTGAAAACTATAATCATCAGAAGCTGTAATCAGAGGCTGAGGTTCAGTGCGAGGTATCTTCTCTCTTCTGTCAGGCTCAAAGCATGTGTAGAAACAGGACAGCTGGTGTTTATGGTGTGGTTCTATTTTCAACATACACAAAGTTTGAAGCACAGTATATGATAAATGCTTTTTATTCTATTTGATAAAATAGTCACACAAATATCTATGTTTTGCAACCTTTCCTAAATGAGGAACACACATTCACAGTCACATTGACTGTGTTGTGTTATTAAAATGTTAACAATGAAACTCAAATTAGCTGACACTTCGTTAGGTGCAGGCCGCATGGCTCTGGGTATAATATTGAATAATATTAAGCATACTATTAACTTATGTGTAAAATTACTTGATCACGTGGTCTGAAGATAACGATATAGCTACATGTGACAAAGAAATGGTCAAGTTCCAGCTCCAGACCATTAGTGGCCTGCTGGGCAGAGTGGCTGAGGCTAATACGGATCATATTACTTCTCTAACATGTGCAGTGGTCAAGTTTTTTTGTTTGGACTCGGTTGTTGTGGAGACATTCACGGCAGTGCAGCTAACTGGAAGCTAAAAACACCAGCAGAGCTGACCACTAGGTGGTGCTAGCACAGGTCTGTGTAGCTGACCAATCAGAGCAGATGTTGCTATTTTGGGAGGGGGGCCTTAAAGAGAGAGGAGCTAAAACAGTAGCCCCATTTAGACTGCCCTCTCAGTGTGGGAATCATGGGGAGACTGACCTCACATCCGAGGGGTTTCGGGATGCAAAGGGGCAGATACGGAACTGAAATTTCAGATGAACTTTCTATAACAATTTGCAAACCACAGGAAGCTTTGGACCTCCTTACGGTTGGAAGGGTTTGGCCAGTTAACCACAGGGCTAACTTTCTCTGGGTCCACCCTCAACTCCCCTTCAAAAACTATAAATCACAGTAATAAAATCTGAAACATGAAACTCATATTTCTCTGCTTTGACATATAGCTGGTGGTCCAGAAGCCTCTACAGAACCTGTCTGACATGTTGCACATCTGTGGTTCCATCCAGGGAGAAGATGAGGATGTCATCCAGGTAGACAAACAAAAAGCAGTATAACATATTACTGAGCACATTGTTCCTAGAGCTTGGAACACAGAAAGAGCGTAAGTTAGTCCAAAAAGCATGAAAAGGTACTCATAGTGACCATTAGGAGTGTTAAGGGCAGTCTCCCTTTCAACCCCCTCCTTTACCCTAGCTAGGTGATAGGCATAAATTGAGCTTGATGTACACCTTAGTAGGGTTGGGTATTGTTTGAATTCTATCCAGTTCCAATTCTGTTTATTGATCCTGGTTCTTATCGATTCCCAGTTTCAGTTCTAATACTGGGGGGGGAAAGAGGTCAAATATTTTGCTGAAAAAAAAATATCTTTATTCTTTTAAGTGTGAACATTCACAAAGTAAATAGAAATGTCTGACCTACAATACAGATGTACATGTTTTTCATGGTGATGTCGTTGCGGTCAATGTAGTCAATGCAGGGTCTGTGGGTTTTTTACATCTACCGGCTGGGAGGTGGACAGGTGGATGATTCCTGATGCCAAAGTTGAATCAATGTAATATTTCATTGCCTGCTTCTCAGGGCCAGAAAGGCACCTGGGAGGAGAGGTTCTACGCAGCCGGCCATATGGGTATGGCGAAGGGAGGTGGCCTTGGACTTGTTGAAGACCTCCTTATGATCCATGTAACAGGAAGACACGTCGGAGAGATCATGGAAGTCAGCTTAAGAGGAAGGAGTTGCAGGGGAAACTATGATCTGAGCAAAGTTAAAAAGGGGAAACTGACACGACAGGCAGGAGCAGGTGACACAATCTTTGAATTTGTCAGGGAAACAGGGATGCTCACAATCTGCTCCCCAAGCCCTGACTTTGCCTGTGTCAGGGCTTGGGGAGCAGATTCGATCTGAGGGGTTGTGGTCAATGAGTCAAGGATGACCCAAAACCAGGGGATGTAGGGGAGCCTGATAAAGGTGAAAACAAAGCTCTTTGGTGCGAGAGTCAGCGAACTGAAGCAACCCCAGATCAAAACATTGCCCCCACAGGCTTGTACATAGGCACAAGACGTGATGGGTGCATCACTTCATCCATCTCTCTTCTTACCCACCACTCTGTAACAGGGTCAATCTGGAGGCAGACCACATTAACTTTTTCCTTTGCTCCAATCTTTTGCAAATAGGAAATTAGCCTCACTGATAAGTGGTTTTTCTTAAGGCTACACAGCTGTTTAGTCCCAGTCCCTTGACTTTTCTTCACATTGTGCGTGTAGAAATGCTCCTTCGTTCACTATTAAACAGCTGTGAGCTCGACTGTTGATTTTGTACAATTTGATTTCACCAAACCTTGAAGTGATCTCTGTAGTTTAACAAATGAGAAGCTACTCATTGCATCAGTCAGGGTTAAAAATAACTTGTTGCCAGCTGAAACATAAGAATCACTGCAGTAATTATCCAATGGAAGGCTCTTAACTATTTGCCCTTTTGAATCCTGGGGGTGACTTTTTTGTGGCCAGGCAGTGTAGTTCAATGATGTTCTCTGACTCTTACAAGCACCCCTGCTCTTCACTTGACAGCTGGTAAGGAAATTTCCCAGCTGAGCACAGTAGGCACAACAGCCTTCAGCGGCCATGAACTGCTGATGCTCTTTGAAAAGTTGGTTCTCCCAATTTGCATGGGCTCCTCAGAGGATGAAGGGAGAGGTTCAATGGGCTTGGGAGGAGGAGGGCGCCACCGGGCGGCTGAGGTGCTGCCTGTGTGCAGTCGCTGCTGGGGAAACAAAGGACTGCTAGCTTGGGCTTAGCCTTTTCACATTCAGATAGTCTTATTTATTCTTAGGAGCTAAAATAATTAGGGCCTCAAGTTCAGTGGGAATGTCCAGGGGGCTGGGTGGTCTTGTCTAGTCTCAGATAATCCATTGAGAAAAGCGTCAGACAGGGCAGACTGATAAGAGACCGTTTCTGCTGCAAGGGTGCGAAACACAGTGGCATCATCATTAACACGTCTCTTACCTTGCAGAGGAGCAACAAGGGACCTGCCGTGGACCGAGCCTCAGCTTGACCAGACAGCTGAGCTGAGAAATAATGTAGACAATCTTTGAACGATCAGTGGGGAACGAGGAAACTTAAAATTCAAAATGTAACTCACATTGCGTCAGGAATGCTCTGTTGTCACCAGAGTCCCTTGAAAAACACTCTGGTAGACCAATACATGTGAGGTGTAATGGAAAGAGCCACAGGAGAGGACTGCAGCAACTGGAGACGAGTCAGTGCTGTCGTCATAGGAAGCAGGAAGAGTTTGAAGCCTCTACATTTTTAGCCAAAAGCAGACGAAATGTTTCCCTCGCACGCAGCCCCCTCTCTCATTTCATGTCTGAGAACACTTAACTGCTCGTCATGGCGATGTATTGTCTGTCTTTGGGCTTGGAGAGCACTGGGGACTGTTTCCGAGTCTGTGGGGTCCAGAGGATGGTCAGATCTTGCTATCAGGCACAAACAAAAGATGGACCTACAAAGCAGCAGCAAAGCAGACAGGATTGAGTTCAGAGGCCCAGGTCGGCACAATGAACATCAGTCCCATAGACAAAGGTACCCAAGTTGGCAGGCAAATGGTAGGTAATAGTGAAGAGCAAAAAGTCAAAACACACTAGGAATACTGAGGAAGAAACACTGGAACTCAAGCTAGCATAAAGGCTTAGAAAATCTGGCACAAAGGCAAGGGAAGACACGGACTGAATACACTAGGAGAGGGAAGACAATCAGACAAAGGTAGAACATATGAGGCGGAGCACTAAATCACACAGGAAAGAGGAAGGAAACTTGACAGGAAGTGGATCTGACCAGAGCTAAGTGACCAAAATAAAACAGGAAACACTGGGGAAATGTGGAGGGAAAGAAACAAAAAAAACATGACCTTCTGTGGCAGGACGGTATGTGATTGATGTGTTTTTCATAAATGTATTAAAAATAATTTCTTTTTTTAAAGCATCTGCTCCAAAAACACTGAAATGCTTGAGAGGACATTAAGATGTCTACATGAATATGTAGCAAATATATTATTATGCTTTCATTGAGAAAGTCAAACCAAAAGATTTGTAAATTGTATAAAATGCTAATGAATAGATGTATTTTAATTGTAAAATACTGTCATCTATTTCCTTAGACAGATTCAAATTGTTGATAAATGCCTGAATACCTACCATCTATGGCAATGGCAGTTTATTTGGATGCAGCGGCCGGTAGTTCCTTCAAATTTCGTTAAGTTTTTGTTTTTTATCTATTATTTAATCAACCCTATTGCTAAAACCTGATACTGAGACAATTACTGCCCATGGTATCATTTGACCTTCCAACCTGACCAGCGGACCGCCCAAAGGAAGAGAAGGAAGAGATCCAGAATGGGAGCCATGTTAATCTATCTATCTATGGATTTATAGCTGCTCCAGCTGCAGTCACAGGGATATTAAATAGAAAAAATGGGATAAGATTCCAAGCAACAGGAAATCAAGTTTACAATGTAAATGTTTTCTGTAATTTTTTTTAAAACACGAGGAACAATGAACTTTCATTTCATTATGCCACTCTGTGTTGTATAATGACAATTAAATTACCTTGAAACTAGGATCTTGAAATTGAAAAGATTTTCATCCTCTGGTCAATCAATTTTAAACCACATATACTGCAGATGGCCATTGGTGGCAGGAGCCTATCTAAGCATGCATTGTTCCAGAGACTGGTTCAGCCCCAATTTTGGCCAGTTCTAACCTGCAACTTAACCCAAAACAGTTAAACAGTTCTTCAGAGTGTGGGAATGAAAACTCAAACACATGGAAACCACATCCAGCAAGGTAGCAATTACTAACTGTTGATACACAAATACTGCCTGAACGCACAAATACTATTTAACATTGTGATTGATTTAAATATGTTTAAAACAACGTAGACTAATCTTTTATGTGATTGGAACTAGGCTATAATGTGTTATCAAGCATTCATTAAATGATACATCAGATATGATGCTTTGGATTGGAACTCACCATTCTTTAGAATAAATAGATTAAACACATCCTCAGGTATCCTTTAAACTAAAGTTGTAATTGTTTATATAGCGCACATCAACAAATTTCTCACAGATGATCTTTGTTAAAGTGTTTATTTGTTCATGAAGTGTGTTTACAGTATAATGTTTGAGAACTAGACCAGACATGCAAACAGGCATATATTCACACAAAGGTGAACGCAGGTTCATCGGGTTTGGGGAGTCTGCTAAACCTGTCCATTGTGTTGGGTTTTGTAGACTCTCTCTCTCTCTGTTGAGGGAGTTGCGGCAATATGGCTGAGGCCACTGGGGAAACCTATTTGGTCCCTGCATACTCAGAGACTTAGATTTTATCAATATGCAAAATCCTGACCCCGATTATTTGTTTCATGAGCATATCATTAAAACTCAACTGATTATGTTTACGCGTCAGAAACAAACAGATTGTGAATGTGTACATATCTTGACTGAACTATCAGACATTTTGCTAAGTAATTTAGAATGGTTATGGTTAGGCAAGTTAGTTGGTCAAGGTTATGGAAATTTCATAATTATAGTTCTACCTCTCTTTTAGTTTTGCACACCCCTGTTTTGGAGAAGCAGCAGGAGTACCAGTGCAGGAAGCTAAACAGTGCACTACTTTAGACAGGGGCAGCAGCAAAACATATTTTAGCTAAGCACTAAAAAAGGCCCAACAAAAACAATCAACATGGGTTAAAGTTGTTAAAGTGTAAATTATATTTAGAATACTTTAGTGCTTTACCTTGCTGTCAGACAGCCCTTTTGGACGAGACACTGAAGCCATTTTATCGCTTATTCCAAAGCCACTAGACTGGCAGACTTCCTTCACAACTGGAATTGTTTTGCTTTGACAACAATATTGTTGAAAGGCCAAAGGTCTAGCTCTGTCTCTTTACAAATATCCATGTGTTTGTCTTAGCTTGCTAACAAGTGTGTAAATGTGTGTCAACCTAAATTTTGGATATAACCAGATACCAGACCCTGTCAATATTTTATCCTCTCATAATATCAGGATCGCACCCTGTTCAGTGGAGTGGACGAGTCCAGAAAAGACACTGTTAGCATTCCTGCTAATTGGATGCTGTAAGACTGAAGACCTAAGATTTGTTTGTTCATTTTGGGTCATTTCTCTTAATTTCAACTATAACTTGCTCCATTGAGCTATGCGATGATATTATACCGTGTGGACAGTTATAGCCTGTGGTAGGCTGTCAGTATGTCTGGATGACGCTGCGAGCCTTTGCCGTTGCAATCTGCTGTTTCCTTTTCAAAGTATCTTACTGTCTAAAATCACCTTAAAAGCAAAAGGTTAGTATTACTGCCTGAAGCTTGGATTTGAACAAATATTTAGGGTAATCATTTTAATGTTTGCCTCAGTTGCACTCATAATTAATGGTTTAGATGAGATGCTTAAACTGCTGAGACTGTGGACTTTTTAGGGCTTCTCCTTTGAACAAGAGAGGAAAAAAAGAGTGGGAGTTAAAAAAAAAAATGTGTGTGTGTGTGTGTGTGTGTGTGTGTGTGTCAGGGGGAGGGAAACAGTCAAGAGCAAAAAAGCACTTAGCTAAAGGGATAATTTCTTTGTTTCTGCTTCATGCTGACTGCACTGCCTGGAAACCCCAAAGAATTTCACAAGGCATTAAAGACCCGAGAACATGATAACTAGAAAACCAAATAAATTGCCCCAGCTCCAAACAAGCTTTCAAGACTCTTTCTAATGACCTCTCCTCTCAACCTTTTCAAAAGCACACACAGTTTCTTTAGTGAGTTTCCTCTTCATTATTATACCGCACACATTTGTGGCCTCTTACTTCTTCTTTTGATCCCACTGTTACTGTTTCTAGCTGCTGCCATTGTTAATGTGACAGCGTTCGAGATTTAAAGATCTTCCTTTCAATAGGATTTCAACATTCACAGGCAAACGAGCAGACCTGTTTAGGAAGAAGTTGAAAAGAAGTTATATGTAGCAACCTAACAGCTGACCCTCTCCCTGTGTGTCATGGTGCGGTAACTGTATAAGGTTGTGTTTAGACATCAGTGAGGCATGAAAATGTGCAGCAACTTCATTCATTTCGACAGAATCTCCATGTGGGGGGCAACCAATGCAGGGGGCAAAATAACCTGCGTGGTCTCTTGCTGTAACACAATCCAAAGCTATTCTGCAAATAAATATGAACAAGCACACCATCCTGGTTGGCCTCTTATTTTCAATACAAATGGCCTATTCAACAGTTTTTGCCACATTGCTCTTATTATGGGTGTCTCTGAATCAAAATGTGATATAAATTGTTCCTTATAAACATATGAATAGTATACACCCATCAGATAAAAACCTTAAAAAGACAAACAGGTGACATGATTTACATTGAGCATCTTGTTACAGTGCAATGTTCTTCTAGGAAACCTTGGAACCTGGCATTGATATGGACGCATCAGCCAGTACCCCCTCTCATGGCCCAGCACTCCCTAGTTGCAGTGACCTCCCAGCAGGACAATGCCACTGCAACACCAAGAAAACTGTTAAGAGAGGGCCCGAGGAAATTGACAAAGAGCTGGCCTCCAAATTCCCCAGATCCCAGTCAGATCAGGAATCCATGGGATGTACCAGAGGTGTGAGATCCATGGAGAGAATCAGTTAGCTGCATGGCTAACTGTGCTTACTAGTTAATGGCAGCTATAGTTAGCAGAAGCTGGAAGTTACTGAAACAACAATTGAAGCTATCTGTCCATCAGGAAACTCCTTAAGTACAGCAAGTTGAGGTGAAGAAAATCAGAGGTAAAACCAAATAAATATTTTCTCTATAAAATATGATTTAGATCAGGGTTCTGAGTCACTGATTTTCCACAACTGGGCTACCTGCTTGAAGGTGTATCTTACACCAATGACGCGCTTGTCCCGATCACCGCATTACTATAGAGGACTAATTCATTAACAAATATGTTTCAAACATGTTCGGCGCAGCCAAAAATGCTGGTGGAAAAACGGCAAGAGTGCTGCCGCAGCAAGTCAAAGCCAGAGCCAGGCCAGTAGATGTAATGGAAAAACCAAATTTCTGTATTTGCATAATACATGTCAGTGCCAGAGAACTCACTGATTTAAGTCTGTGTTGCCCTAGCAGCACCTTTCTTTACTGTTCTTTACACCTCTAATGCATGACACCATCATATTCTGACAGGCGCAAAGACAAGTAGTTCCTATCAAACAGGCATTTTTTAGACTAGACCCTGGTAACAGCGTAGGGACTTTCTACCATGTCCTTATTGATGATAAATACACATTCACCACAAATTACTGAAATCAGGTATCAGGGATTTTTTTAATGAAAATTGAATGTAGAACACAAATGCTTGGGCTCAAAGTCATGATTATTCCATACCGCACACCACTATCTGCGACTTACAGTGTGAAAACTGTACACTTTCTTTCTTCATCAAATCAGATAAAAAATGTAATTTGTGTAGTATGAAGGAGTTTGATACTTTCATTGTGTTATGCAACCCTGTGTTGTGTAATTGTGTATAAATGACCTTGTGCCTTGCGTTTAGTTTCAACAGACTGCTGTTGAGATTGAATATTGGCATCTGCAGGGGCCTGAACACTAAGGACTACTGACAGCACAGCTTCTCACATCAAAAAATGGACTCACCCATCATGAATATAACTTACTATGTCAACATATCAGGTATTTTTTCTTTCTTTTCTTTTCTGTTGTTTCACTTTTCCATAAAATGAATCATGGGACCACTGCAGCTCACTATACCACCTTTGACCATGTTTTCCCTTTCATGAAGCACAACATTTCCTAAACGCTGCCCTTATGTGGAGCTGCAAGTGAAATCAGATCGTGATTGCAGCAGACTGTTGCATTAAAGTTCCGTGTCTCATGCTTTTGTGTCTTTTCATGTCTCCTTTCTAATGACAGAAGGAGAGCTGTTCTTCATTCCACAGCACTGACATAGCTCTTGAAAAGGCTTTGAACCACTCCTCATTGATCTCAGAGACATGGGTGGTGATCTCACTCACAAAATTCAGTTGATCAGCACACCAGTGTTACCATCATCTCAGTCAAGTGACAAGAGACAACAGCAGCAGCACTGTAAAAAGAAAAACTGTACAGGAACTTAGTTGAATCTTGGATCTTTTCTCATTAACTTAATGCAAATATATAAGTTTCATTTATTCCAAGTTGATTAAACTTTAAATTTCTAGTTTTTATTTTCGGACCACTCCAGAACTTATAAACACAAGTTCTTCTATTTTTGTTTCAAGTTCCATCAACTTTATAAAAGAAACATAATCCGAATATTAGTATACTTCCCAGCATGCATTGTAGGAGAGTCAAAACTATCCGGAGACCCCTTCTTTTTGATAGTTTGAAGAAACCATATGTGATGGAGACTTGCTGTATGTCTTTCATAGGCTACACGTTGAGATAAGTCATTTTTTTACATTAGCAGACGCTTTTGTCCAAAGCAACTTAGAAATTCTTTCACTGATGGCAGAGGCTGCCATACAAGGTGCCAACTGCTCATCAGGAGCAATTTGGGGTTCAGTATCTTGCTCAAGGACACTTTGACATGCAGCTAGGGGGAGCTGGGATTTGAACCAGCAAGCTTCCGATTACTAGAGGACCCGCTCTACCTCCTGAGCTACAAATGCCCCAAGTCATGGTTGTTTCCTTTATCAATAAAATACAACTTTTATGTGTTCAAGCCCCCTGTTGGTGGCCCTGGTTACAGCTGATATTTGCAATGACAAAGGTGACATAACTAAGTTTGGTAATATTTTAGGTTGAGTGAACTGTAAATGACGCATTTTTGAATTCCAGTTGAAATAAGCTGAAAGATTGTGTTGACTCAACAAGAGAATTTTATAGGAACTGAAATGTTATGTTGTAAACTAAAGGATTAAGATATAACAGAATTTAAATCATAAAAGTTTATATCACAAGAAAAGTACATTTGTTTTGAATAAATATAAAATTTACTCAACTTGTTTTCTCAAATTCTTTCAGCTAAAAATGTTAAGGCACCCCAGACACTAACTTTTTAAGTTGAGCAAACCTTCTTGCGACAGAAACACTGGTTGAGTACTCAGTTGTTTACTGAAAATTGTCATGTAATGCTTTATAGTTTGACCATAATGGCAACACAAACACGCTTTGAAAGAAACTTAATACAAACCAATTTACGTTTGAAATCAACATGGTTAGGAAATGTTGCGAGAGCAAATGCCAAAATGTTCCCTCTGAGAGCATTTGCAATATTGTTTTGGACATCATGATTCATGTGTTTTCCTAAAATATCTACTTGTGGCGATGAAACATGACCATGTTAAGGCATTTAAATCACTTGATTAATGCAAAGGAAAGATAGTTGAATTCACTTGAATTATGAAACCAGACTTATTTTCTTTTTAATTTTTTAACCAAAACCACCTTCTCTCTGAAGTTAATCCACTTATCTGGGGACTGGGTCCAGTGAGGTCAACCATATCTAGTTGGTACTGCTCCACCTCCCACACTAGTTCTTGTTCCTTTCCCACCAGAGAGGTGACATTGTGCCTAGAACCAGTCTGTGACGCCGGGAGATCAGGAAAGCTCGGTCCCAGTCTTTGCCTGGCAGCGCCCCGAAGTTCGCTGAGCTGTGCCCAACCGTGTCTAGCCACCACATGGTCCCCTCCCAGGTGTACAACACCTCTTGCCTAAAGTCAGCTGGGATATGTTGCATGCCCCCCAACACTCTGCAAAGGATAATATGGTATGATAGACTGATTATTTTGTGATATTAGTACTTATCTTTATAAAATGTATATTTTATAGTTCCAAATTCTAAATCAATTATCTATATATGAATAGGCACTAGTTATTGTTATCTGAAAAGTATACTTCTGATCATGGATTTTTCTTTCCATATGAGTCATTAACAGCTCTGTTAAATGAAAACAGGCCTTCCTGCCAGTGCTGCTGCATCAATTGTTTCCAGGGCTGTAGGGTCTATTTAGAACTCTGAGGTCATGCCTTCTGCATTTTTGCAGGAGATTTGGAGCTTTTAGCAACCAGAGATGCAGGTTACAGGTATTCATGGCAGGACGTTACACAGTTACAGTCCATGCAAAGTCTAGCTTTCCGCTTCTACTTATGCTTGTGCTGACTGAATATGATTGTGATCTGGTAGCTTTTGTTTTTTTATTTCTTGTTTTGAACAAACATAGTTGCACAAAACTGTCCTAAAAATGTCCTTAATAAAAAAAGGTTTGATATTCAGGTGTTATTACCAAGATGTGTGTTTAGTATTATGTTGTTATTATGCTGTGTCATGTTTAGGCAGCATTAAAACCCTGTCATTGAATGCCAAATATCAGATTTGATTTAACTGGACAGGATTTCAGTTGTTATTACATTCACCAGTTACATGCATAGATTGATTTACTCATTATCATGAGAACATTTGTATGCAACAGTGAAGCACCTTTGCAAGATCTTGGGAAAGATTTCTCGTGTTTCTGCCCACACATGTTGTGTACTTGTTGCACTTGTGACGAGGGCATTGTCCACATAGATACTGCAGCACCCAATAAAAACATTAAAGAAATGTTTCGAAATCTGAGGGGAACTCCCCCCTTGCAAGAAGATGCAAGTTTCAACTTGTGTTGCTGTAAGATCTCTGATGCACCCCCGACATTCTCCTAACGCCTCCTGGGGGCGCTACCGCCCCTGTTGAGAAACACTGGTGTGTCTGTTAATTTCCACCCTGTTGCTGTGCTAGAACTTTTAAATAATAAATGTTGGAACACACATGAGTGAATTAGGGGCAACACCTCCCTCAATTGTCCCTACTTTCGTATGATGGTTACAGGTAAATGCCTGAAGATGAAGGATTATTTACATTCAGGCAGTAATGGATTAACTTTCAGCTTGACCTGACTATGTGAGTTCTGTGATGTGCCAGTAACCAGGCCAACTGAAACAAAAAAATGTCTCTTTGTGCTTGTGTCTGCAATGTGTTGGTCTGACCAGACAAGTTCTAAGCACGATGTCATACCAAAATTACACTTCTTATGCATCAGCATAAACACAACCTCAGCAACACCATCCAGCTTTGCACAAATGGATGTTCATTTGTAGCCAGGAAATTACCAGGCACCGAAAATACGACCACATGACGGTATCAAGGCTGTATTGCTGATACCACTGAATGTTTGTGGATGGTAACTGAGGAGGTATTATGTGGGAAGCTTCCAGGCCTCCCACTGCCAACCATTCTTTCTCTGATAGATGTCTGAGCCTCGTGCTGAGTGCAGAACTGCATTTCATGAGGAACAGGAAAGTTTGCTTTGTTAAAACACCTGCATTTACTGATTTACAGACACATAAATCTTCACCAGAGATTTAATAAAGCTCAGCTACAAAAAAACAAGACTCTCTCTTTCTCTCTGTTCTTTACACCAATAAAGTGCATGATATGTTCCACCATGTTTTCTGGAAGTGGTGCTGGAAATCCTCAATGGCTAGAAGATCCAAAAGTTTTCTTAAAGAACACTGTGACAAAAAACTTTTAAAATGTTGTTATGCTTAAAGGATTATTACTAAATTTGGCATTAACAAAATAGAAACTAATCCACACGGATTTCATTAAGGAACATAACCTACAAAATGTATAATGGTTTAAATGATCCATATTAATATTATACAAACATCATACCTGTGGTATACACAGTATTCAGTAAAACTGGTTCTTGTGAAGGCAATGTGTCTGCTTGTGAGCAGCTAAGCCATTATCCCAACTTTTTCAGAAATGGGGTTTTATAAGCCTTACCAGTACAACATCTACTGACCTACACACACATGCATGTTACCCTGTTCAAATGAGAACATTAGGGTTTTTGTTTGTTTGTTTTTGGATAATTCATTGTGGATTGTCAATGCAAAAAAAACCAAAAGCTTGACTAAACAATGCTTTTCTTACCTGCTGAACAAGTGCATTGGTCATCATTATAATTTTCAGTAGCAACTTGCACTCTTCTACAATGCAGAAATAGTCTCTGTTCTGGGTTAATCCCAGTCACTTTATTCAGTGTCCCCTGCAGCATCGTTATTCATCAGGTGCCACACCAACTAGCTTTTCCCACTGTAGTCAGCCCGCCTTGTAACATTTAGTCTTAAGGGGAACAGATTCCCGGGCAAAGTATCGCAGAGGCCACCAGGCACACTATGATAAATTCCTCATCAGAAAATTGCTTCCTTTGTTGCCTGAAGCTCCATAAAAAGTCATTGTTGCTTTAGTAGCTTAGCTAGCACTTACTGAGCAGTCCTCACCTTCTTATCTTCCCATAAGGCCAGTTGGCTGTACATCGCACAGGTGTGGTCTAGTCTTGCAGATGTTATACAGACATCTGGGAACAGCCAAAATGGACTTTACACCCCATATTGGACATGTCTTACTCTGTCATCTGGCCTCAGAGAGGAGCTCTCTGAGTGTGAATGACTCCCTCATGACTGTGAAGACCGCATGCAGCAACAAGTGATGATAGCCAGCATTAAAGTGTCTAGATAAGCTCAGGGCAACAGCATCACCTCATGAGGAGGCTGAGTATATTGCTCATAGCTGAAGAGTGCAATAAAGCAACGGTTGGTGAACGGCACCTAAACGCCTCACTCATCCTTTATTCAGGGAAGGGGTTCGGACCACTAAAAGGTACTTACCAGCTAAGCACAAGCCAAGCTAAACTAGCCAGCATGTACCCAACTATCGTTTCGAAGCCAGTAAGCTGTGAGATGTAACACTGGGAGCTTGTTCAAAATGAACCCAGTCTGCAGAGAAGAAGAAAAGGAACAAGGGAGAAATAAATCCATTTTTGGAGACAGCAGCAACCCCATCTTGGCTAGCATAGAGCCAAAGCTAGCTACAGACGGAGCGTTGGCTTACACACAGGCACTGCTGCTTAATGTAGCACGGCTTGCCCATGCCACCATCTTCAGCAACAACCAACCCTTTCATCTCGCCACGGATGGTGAGTTTAAGGCTTTTCTGCTATGTAAATATGGCATCCATGCCAGTTGCAGTCTTAACAGCCAGTAGCCAACCAGTTACCATTTCACTACCATTAATGTACATCACAAACCCCTCATGCTTTAGCCTAGGTCATACTCTGTTAGCCGGCTGTTTCACCTGTCACATCATGCATGCCCATACCTGTGAGACCATAGGGAGCACAAGCCCAGGGTTCCAACTCTGTGTTACATCATGATGCACCATTGCCAAGTGGTAGGGAGCCTTGCTTGTTTGAATATTGGCAGCCTAATGTAAGGAGGGCCAGGTCAGCACCACGATCATTTCACACAGTGCATGGCGATGTCTTTATTGACTGTAGTGATTATCATCTTTTGGACACATAGAGAGGGTCCCCACACTGTGGCCAGGTGTTGCTGATGGATCCGGCTCATCTTTACCAGTTTGACAGCTGTGCACAGGCCAACCCACTGGTTGGAGAAGGCAATGGCTGTACAGTTCAGATTCAGCCTGACTGGTGCGACTTGCGCTATCATCCATAAAAACCCCAAATGTGCCTGATGAAGTTGGGTTGGGGAGTATGAAATTTGTATACTGTTAAACCATCCCCAATTTTTTCTGTGGTAATCGGTCTGACCAACAGCTGATTACAAATCACACTGTAGGGAGCCGCTAATCGTTGCTATACCGTTTTCAGCCACAGGGGGGCTACACTGCTAAAGTGTCCTTTCAACTATATTTTTCCATCTTATGTCACATTAACATATTTTACATGTTGTGGTAATTTTAAGGTCTCATGTTATGTAAAACACTCACTGCATGTAGTTTATTTGTTGTAAGGTATTTTGAGTTGCATTTCTTGTTTGAAAGACGGTAACGCTTTACCACCTGCAATTTACATTGTAAGTAGGCTATTCTTGAGTTACAGTGTAATCTTTTGTACTACACTTTAGTAATTTTTAACTACTGGGTACCTATTCTGTTATCTGGATGTTTCAGTGAAGATGCAGTGATGACTTCTGCATCACTCAATAGCCTACATTTGGCCTACACCATAGTGGGCTTTTTAACATGTGTGCCGGTACTGTATGTCTGTGTTGCTGGTGGTGGTGAGCTGATAGACAGCTGTAGGTACTTTCCCCTCAAAACACACTGACTCCTTTGAATGTAGCTATGTCTCTGGGTTATGCAGAGTGGACAGGCAGAGGGCTGAAACTCCATACACATCGAGTTAGAGTGACTTGGTTTTACAAGGGCGACGTTCGCCACCGGGCTGCTTGTAGAGGGGCAGCCTTCTGGGTTCTTGACCAATGGTGTTGCTTGGCCATTCACTGAACTGGACATTCAGGGCTGTAGCCCCAAATATTTTATCTTAGGCCCGGTTAATTCTCCTTTGTCTATAATAATTTATTATGGAAGAGGGAGAATAATATAACCCTCTTGGAACTGAGTCGTTTGATACTAAAGAATTTAGCAGTATTGTAATTTCCTATCTTCAGTGAAGGCAACAAAGGCAAGACCAATCAGAGAGACACTGCAGTAAAAACGTGGAAATAATTTCTTAATGGCTGGCAGGTGTCTGTTTCTTCAAGCGGTAGCTAACATATCACATCAGGAGGTCTTTCACTCATAAAAAAAAGTTGAAGGAGTTGATTGAAGCGGTGACTCAAACATCATCCTGTGATGTGTATGTAAATGTCTTTATTAGTTCCAAGGTACATGAACATGTGAGCAGAGCAGAAGTTACAGCTAAGATATTTTGCATTGCACTGTAGCAGGCTAAACTGTTAGCAATTAGCTATAGCCTATTCATGCCTCTGGGCTGCCACCTTCCTCATGGCTAGTGACACTAAACTATAAAATAGTCTAGTCTCATTTTGGAGTATTTTTTCATTTTATTTTGCCAATTTAATGGCCTGCCAGTGCCTTCGGAGAAAGAGTGCAAGTAGCTGCACAGCGACCACCTCTGTCAGTAAAAAATTGCAAAGAGGCAATGGAGAAAATGGTGTGTAGAGCCAAAAACAGACACTCACAGGTGCTGCAGTAGACAGAAGATACAGTGTATGGAGAGGTGAACTTCACAGCACTACACTGTATGATCAGTACCTTAAAATTGTGTCAGTGAAAGAAAATGTAATTGGTCCCCTCAACAAAGACTCAGCTGTGAGGTCTACTTTGCATCCAGAGGACCGGCCACTGTCAGTAAACACACCGGATGTGAGAAAATCCTGCTGAGGGTGAATATAAATAAGGCTGCTGGTCCAGATAATACACCTGGCCCTGTACTAAAAACATGCTGATCAGCTAGCTGATGTTAACATTTCACTCTCATAGGAGACTGTTCCCTCCTGCATCAAGACAGCCATCATCATCCCTGTACCAGTAAAGTCTGCTGTGTCTAGTCTTAATGACTATCACCCTGATGACGTGCTTTGAGAAACTGGTTCTCCAGCACATCAAAAACATCCCTGCCAGCCTGGAACCTCACCAGTATGCCAAAACCAACAGACCCACAGAAGATGCCCTATCTACTGCCCTACAGTCAGTCTTCACTCACCTGGAGAATAAGAACAGCTACATCAAGTGTGCTGGTTGTCTTCAACTCAGTATTCAACACAATCTCCCCCATGAAGCTGATTGGAAAACTGAACACTCTGGGCTTGAGTACAACACTCTGCAACTGGATATTGGACTCACAAACAGACCCCAGAGAGTTCTGATAGGCAGTCACACCTCCTCTACATTAGTGCTCAGCGCCGGAGCCCCCCAGGGCTGTGTGCTCAGCCCCCTCCTGTTCACACTGTGCACCATGACTGCACTCCCAGACAGCAAGAATGGTGCACAGAAAACAATCTAATGCTCAGAGCATCAGTGACATCAGTGGAGTGAGATGTCTCCACAGAGCCCAAAGGATATTAAAAAACAACACCCACCCAGCCACAGTCTGTTCACTTTGCTGCCGTCTGGAAGTATCCGTTTCTGTACCACCAGACTACAGAGTAGCTTCATCCCCCATGCTGTGAGACTCCTGAACGCATCCTCAACACTCCATTTTTTCTAAAATACATGTAGCACAAAGGACTCAAACATAGGTTTGTTTTTCAAACCTGTGTTTTAAACCTGTGTTTTTAAAAAAGGATTACAAAAAATGTACCTTATGAGTTTATTTACATTGTAATAGATATTTTGTTTTGTTTGTGGGATGAAAGTCTGCAGAATATGCTCAGTTTCTGGTAATGTTCAGTTTCTGGTAATGTCATCTAAGTACACCCTCTGTTAGTGTTCTACCAGACTGGTTTTGAGCTCAGTGTATCAATGTGAGATTTGTGTGTGGTTTTTTCCTCCTTCATAATCAAGATAACTTCATGTAATCCAGTGTCTGGCTCACTTGGTTTCAAAATTAGCAATTGTTTTTCTCTGTGGAAATGGAAAAATCTTGGAACCATGAGGAACTTACGAATTATACCAATATGTTAAACATTGTGAGCACATTGGTTTCTTGCGGGCACACCATGTGCACAATAACAGGCTGCTTCATAATGAGGGACAATAATGAACTGTAATTGCTGCATTAATAGGAAACAACAAAGCAAATGGAATACATACTTCTGGGCAGGGTGTTTGTTTTAGAACCTTCATAAAAGCATCCAGTGTTTGGCATGCAGTTTAAGTGTGTGTCAAAGTCTTTGTTGGCTTCAAACACAGTGGCCAGCAGGCTAAAAGAAGGGTGGAGGAATGGACAACAAGGAGGAAGACATGAAATGTAAGGAGGAAGAAGAATAATTATTGTTATGTGAGAGAGTGGAAATAGATCTGACCCTTGATATGGAATGGTAATACTATTTGAATTACTTACTTACTGACTTACCTTTAGAAATTGCTGATAAAGGTTGCTGATAAAGCTTGTCACTGATCAGGAATTATTAAAAAGTTCATAGATGTGCTTAGGTGCTAACTTTGCCCCCAGTATGAATAAATGCATGTTGCTTTAACAAGTACTTTGCAACTTAAAGGAAAGGACGAAATCCTTAGCCAATATATAAACTTAACAAGGTACCAAGTAAGTTACATTAGTAAATTCCAGATACATGAAAACATGCATGCAACAGCTAAGATCTAACATGAATCCATTTACTGCAAATAATGTGAGGCTGGGTAAATCAAGGGAAGTCCTTCTGCCTGTCTGAGCTCCTGACCCTGTGTCTCTGGTGGTGTATGTCCATGACATCTGCCTGCATGGCTCTACTCGGTTTTACTTGGCACATGAGTCAATGCAGCAGGGATATACATTTCCAAATCAACCGGGCTACCTGAGGTGTGTCTTCAACTAATCAGCCGAAATACGCACAACATGGCTTAACCAAAAATTCAATGTAGGGCTTGGGGTTCCATTGTGTGGAGTAGGTTCACAACTGTGGGGGTTTGGGGGGACATTATCAAGCAATCTCAGCCATTGTTCTCATGTACTGAGATCTGAAATATAAATACACTTACCTGGTCTGATCTATATGATTGAAAATTTTACATGTTTTTGATTTGTTGCAGCCACAAACAGATAAATGCTTCATAAGGAGCTCTGTAGAGAAAGGCAGGAGGAACCCCTTAACCACGGCCTGCCTCGAGGAGCTGACGGACCAGTGGTTGTGGTGTCACAGTTGCAGTCCCTCCTGCCAAGACACAGGGTGGCCACATACCTGTGGTCGCAATCTCTAATCATCCTGATACAAGCAAGAGGGTTTCATACGGATAGAAAAACTGTGTACACTGCAGGCAGGCCGGGCTGGTCAGACACTTTACCTCCTGGAAGTGTAAAGAAAGTGTGTTTGGTGTGACTGTGGCACTGCAGACAGAAACTGCTTGAGGCATGGCACAACTAACTTTGTGGATAAAAAGCTGAACAAAGATTAACTGTTTGTTTTGAGCAGCGATCCTCCGGTCACAGGCTCACTTCTCTAACCTTTAGGCCACCACTGCCCGACAGCAAACCCTTACTCATGAATTATAATTATTTTGTGGCAAGACACAGACAGAGTCATCAATGACTTTGAGAGCTCACCTTACCCAAGTAAGCCAACAATGTTTCAAAGTCAAGCTAATTATGCAATTAAGTTGTGGGACAGTTGTTTTGTACATGTGCTGGTTTGGTGACCTGGAAACCCAGGGTTGAACCTCATCTGACTAAACCCCTGCCTGTTTCCATTTGCCTGTTTCTCCTCCTCTCCTCTCCTCTTTTACAAATGGTCTTGTGTTTGGACTTAAATGCCATAATCGTTTGGTTTAGCCTCTTAATGCACTTTGAGCCATTTTCCGACACAGTACATTGACACATGTACACACATACATAGACACATCTTAGAGATGTTGTACTGGGTACTAACAAACAGCATGTGTTTCATTAAAGCTGTCTGACCACTAACTGTCAGTTGGACAGCCTAAAGGTGCAGGTGATGAGGACTGACTGAACTCCTGATTCAACATGTTGAGGAATGGAAAGAACACAAATCTCAAGCTCGCAATGAAAACCAGGAAACTATTCACAGGATTTGAATGATGCTATTCCGAATAATAAAGTGCAAATTTTAAATGTTTTCTCCATACAAATGAAGGCAACATTTGCCTGCAAACACCAATTTGCTAATGAAACTACCAAAAAAATATATTGCAGTGTTGGGCCAGGAAGCCATTCCTGCTGCAAATGCATGGGAAAATGGGTGATCTGCTACCCTTTCTCATGGTGAGCGATGTCCTGTAAGTGGTAAATTTGTCACAAAATTGCTCATAGAGATTAGCTACCAAAATCAGCCAAATTTTTGTACTGTAGCACCACCTTGAGCTGAATAACATCACCTGTCACAGCAGCGTTGGCGATAGATGTCTGATGGTACGACCCGTATTTGGTGCTATATGCGTTAAAAGGATATGACAGCATTTTTTAATGGCCACAAGGTAGCACTATTAGTACTGCACTTTAGTATGTAACACAGATGCTATTGAAGAACTTGTGCACCAACTTTTCTGATACTCAACAGATTTACAGAAATATCATGTTATATTTTTTATGTAGCAGCCTCTGGGAGTAGAATTGCACAAAGTTATCAAGACTGATGCATTGTGGCTCTACGTACAACATTCCCAGATGAAGCACTGAAGAGTTACGGCCTGTCAAGTGCAACAGGCAACGCCCTCAAACCTTCGATAACAGTTGACAGACAAACAGTAGGTTATGTAAAAAAAAAATGGGTGGATATGTTTTGTTTCTGTTCATCAAAATATGGTATGTACCAAATTTGGTAAAACAAATTGATAAAACACATCATGTGCCAATGAAGGAGAAAAGGGGGTTTACCAAAAAAAACGAAAATTGACGAAGATTTTTCCACGTCCAAATGGTTGTGGCCTACATATAAGTTGACTCAGCTACATCCCTGGAACCCACTGTGCAATAACGTTTATTTTTCTCTCAATGCTTAATGAGTTACTAGTCAAAACATAAAATGCTTAATAACTGGCGAACTGCCAGTGGTACTGTAGACACCCTTCAATTTGTTGAGCATATTTCCATCAGGTACCTGTGTGCCAACAATAATGACTTTAGCACAGAACATTTATGAGATATTTATGAATTTATGTGGCCCTTTTCAACCCTGCTTGCAGTTTTAATATTTATATTAAATATTTTACATCTAATATTTAATATTTATATATATATATATATATATATAGCTAAATTTGTTATGTTTCTGTTGAAGATGGTGGATGAATTTGGAGGCAGTTGAGACATTGGTT
Source organism: Lagodon rhomboides (assembly GCA_039737535.1). Classification (NCBI taxonomy): domain Eukaryota; kingdom Metazoa; phylum Chordata; class Actinopteri; order Spariformes; family Sparidae; genus Lagodon; species Lagodon rhomboides. The sequence continues at coordinate 5,104,316 of CM077798.1, read as the reverse complement.
ACACCACAGCCCCTTTTCAATTTCATATAGGCTATGACCCTTGAGAAATGTCATATGTTTTCATAGATGGAAATACAAAAAAATGTTCTCAACAAAACAGACAGGTTCAGACTGACAGTAAGGTTTTGATGTTTTCTGACTACACTGCCCACAGCAACCCAATATTTAATCAGAATAATGTTATAAATTGATATCGATTGTCCCCCCTACCTTATTATATTAGGCCTATAATTAATCTTGTTGTCATGTATGCCTTCTGGTTGACAGCACAAAGACTGAAAGAGGAGGAGAGAGAGGGACAGAGAGCAAGAACTGGGAACATATCTACAAACATTCTCAGAATACTCTCAGAGAGCTCCTAATTCAGGCTTAACACTGCTATCAAGGAGTCTTAGCTTGATAGTGATTTACCCTTGGAACACACTGCCTGCTTGTGTAGTGTGTGATGGCTGCAGCCCATATTTGTTTACTTTTATAATCATCAATAGAAATGAGGCTGATGATTTTCCTTTACTCCCATTGAAAAAAGCGAGAAAGTGGGAGAAAGAGAGATGAACACCTGTTGTGTGTATTCTCTTTATGTCTGTGACATATTTGACAGATACAGACATTCAAACTGTAGTGAAACACTGGTATGATGCGAACCACATGTGTGTTGCAGTTAATGGGCTGCTGCAGCCTCACTTGACATGTGCAGAACCTATTCACGCTGGCAGTGTGGCTGCTCTAACCTGTTCACATGTATGGCAAAATAAATGGCAAGACATTCTGCGACACACAAGCACTGCTCAGGCAGGCAGTGTGTTCAGCCTGTTAGGAAACTTGTTTGAGCAATTGTGAGCAAGGTAAGGACAAAAAACTTTAAAGGGACACTGTGGAATTATTTCTCCCATCTAGTGGTTAAATTTTATTTTGCATTCAAACGAATACTGCTCTCTAGCGCCTCACGTTTTCAAATGTGCGTTGCAATCTGTTGGAACTACAGCAGGCGGGATGTGTCAAGATTCAAGAAGCTATGACAACAACATGTTTTCAAACACCACTTCATCAAGTTTTGTTTCGGGTGATGAGGTATGTTATTTGAAACAATCTTCAAACTGCAACTGCCAAGCGCGTCTCACTAAGCTCCTTCTCCGTTCCACAGTCACGCTGGCTCTGAGTGAAAACGCGTTTAGCCTTATCTGTATTACGTAGTGCTTTTTGTCCCTCTCGGCAGTTCATTGTTTTTTATAGACCGGAAGGACATGGAAGCCTCCGTAGAGCTCACCCGTCCTATGTAAATACAGAGAAGTGATTCTTCCCTCAGGAGGATAAGTGAGATTGTTGGCAGAGATAATTTTACACCAATGAGGACTTATTTATGAATGAAGACGTGGATTTGAGGTAATAAATTACTTGAAACACTACACAGTGTACCTTTAAAAAGCTGTGATTGGTTGATTAAAAAAATAAATGAAAATGCACTTTTAGTGATAATGAGCAGGAAATGGACAGTGAAAGCAACAGTCCTTATCATATAATATAAAAGATGACATTCCTGTGGAGAAAATGTACGCTTCCATACCGTAACCACTTTTCAAAGAGGTCATAGAACATTTCAAGACCTTCTAGTGAAAGGATGTATAGACAAATCAAAGACGTGTCGCACCAGCCCAACTTGTGACTGAGAAGTACTGATGCATAAAACAGAAGCCCACCTGAGCAGCCTGAAGTCCAACTCGCACCTTGAACTTGTCTGTATTGATTACCTTCACCTTCAGAAGAGCAAAAGGGGGCTTGAGTACATTTTGATTGTCGCTGACCATTTCAAGAGGTTCACTCCTACCCAATCCAGAATTAATCCGGGCAGATAGAAGCAGGGCAAATCTACAGTTACTTTGGACCTCATTTTGGATTCCCTAACAACTACATCATGACCAAGGAGGACCATTTGAGAATGACCTCTCCCCAACGCTGTGGCAGCTCTTAGGGGTGGTAAGGTGATGTTTGGGAATGGCCTACCCCAAAGGTAATCAAGCTGAGCAATTCAACTGTGCTTTGTGTTGATTACAGATAAAGAAAAGGAGGTAAAGAAAGAACATCTCCGACAGGTTGTTCACCTCTCTTTCTGCTCTATGGCCGACCTCCTCTTCTCTCGTCTGTCAGAGGAAAACGGCCCTTGGAAGTAGGTGAAGATGTGCCAGTAAAACTCTACTCTGTTCTGTCAGAGGACAGAGGATCCGATGACACGCACAGATTATGCTGAGAAGTGGCGTAAAAGGAAGATGGAAGCATACCGTATTGCTAATAGCAACAGCTTGTCATCTAGTGCACAGGCCAAGACCTATTATGATCAAAGGGGGAGGGGAGTGGTCATAAATCAAGGGGATTGGGTGTTGGTTAGGAATTTGGGTGAGCGTGCTGGGCTGGTAAATTACATTCCAAACCAGAGAAGGGAGCATACATGGTCAAGGAACAGATTTCAGAGGATTTGGTGTATGTCCTCTAACCAGAGAACATTAAAAAAAAAAAAAAAAAGGGAAAACAGGACAGCTGCACAGAATTCTGCTCTTGTTGGTTAATGATTTGCCAGTGGAATTCCCATCACAGTCATCCAAGCCACCCTCGAAGCCATCACACAGGCAAGGAAGCACTTGAGTGAGAGTAAATTAAAGGAGACTCACAGGATAAGTCAGAAAGAAGTTACTGGTTGAGGGTACCAGCAAACTAGGCCGAGCTGAGAGGAACAGCTACCCCTGACAACTAACCATGTGCCAGAGAAAGCAAATGCAAGAAGAGCTGGCATTTCCTCATTGGAGGAAATGACAGCTCAGACTCTCAGGGAACACGCCAGAGTCCAAGACGAACAGAGCAACAAGTAGCCTAATGTACCTCAGTCTGACTAGAATTGCCTCAACATGCATGCACTATAAATGCTGTTGATATTTACTTCATGCCCTATACCCACCTCTGGCACCAATCAAATATATGCCATACATCCAATATCTATACCTGCTCTTTACCCACCCAATACATGGTTAAATAAAAAGTAATCACGCACATAGTCAATCCTCAGAACCATGACCATTCTTAAGGTGTGAGACTTAAAAGAGGTATCTCCAACATCACCTGTGTTAAAAGAGGATTTAGAAAATTGTGTGAATGAAAAGTTGTGATTTTATTAACCAGGAGCCACTTTAGTTTTTGGGGCATGTGTATCACCTGAAGGCGTATGACAACATTTACGGGGGGAAATTTAAGAGTGATTATTATGGCAATTACTTAGGGTTATTTTACATATCTATGTTTGCATTTAAACAGAAAAAAACACATATCCAGTAATAATGCTAAGAATTGAACTAACTGCGATTGTGTGAATGTAGTGGTGCTGCAGCGAGGTTGAACGTTTGTGTTGTTTGCTCTTGTTGTTCCGGGGGAATCGGCAAGAGAGCACCTGCTTTCTCGGAGGCAGTTTGGAGTGAAACAGAATGCACTTTTCTTCATTGCTGTGAACTAAGAAAGCCAGGCTTCATTAATGTGACAATTGTTATTTACAACACATTCACATACGCATTCATAAACTGGTGGCAGAGGCTATCATACAACACACCACCTGCTCATTAGGAGCAGAAGCCATTCATCGGCACTTACACACTGATGTCTTCGCCCAAGGACACTTCAACATGTAAACTGCAGGGAGTAGGAATCAGAAACCTCTGGTTGGTGGATGATTACTCTCCCTCCTGAGCTTTGGATGAATGTAAGAGTTATTTAATAGTCAATGTATTATTAAATAATGAATTGAGTTCTCATTTAAAAAGCTTAGTAGAAAGCGCTTTATTTGGAGAGAGAAGCCCAAAAATGCCTTTGCTGACTTAAATATAAAACATTAAGTGGATCTCAACTGAAACCATGCTCATAATACTCTACTTTACATGTTTCTTGGCAGAATAATGCCTTGAAAAAAGATTCTTTCACTGAAATACAGCTTAAAAAAAGTTTACGAAAAAGTTTGTGTATTCTGTCAATGATCGATTAATGATAGCCGTATTTAGCATTGTTGATGATAGTTGAGCAATGCTAATATGGCAATGTTCATTGTTGTAAGTGCACACTGCATATTAAAATGGTACATGCAGAGCCTATTGTAGTCATGTGTTTGTCAGACATGCAGAAATGCAGGTGAATGTGATAAGCAGATTAGGCTGACACCCAAGTAAACAGTCCCCAATCATTCTCCACGCTACAATGGATGGTAATACACACTGACAAGCAGGCACTGTGAACCTGTCAGTAAGAGTCCAATTGAACTTCCTCACGCTGACGTCATGTTTGACACAGGAACATACTGTTCAACCTGTGTTTGACCCATTCATGTCCCACTACTGGCATTGTTTAATTCCTGGTTAAGACCTGGTAACAACTGTATAATAAAAGAAGCTTGCATTGAAACAGCAGCACAAGAAAAAGAAGCAGAAAAATAATTACTAATTACAATTAATATTTAAAGGGTTTTCTCTTACTCATTTCTCTTAAAGGGGCACTGTCTATTTTTCAAGAAGAAATTCAAACATACAACAATTTTAATATTTACAATATTAATTAGGTAATCATTTCCATAAGCGAATAAACAAGCTGTTCTCAAGAGGAAAATAAGGTCCCAGAACACAGTTTGAAGCATGAAAGGTGGCAGGGTCCGCCACATTTAAAAGAAAGTAAAACAGTATGAAATCGTGCTGCCTTTAAGGTCAGTTTGTTTTATTCTGTTTATTCAGTCATGAAACATGTAGTATCGTGTAGAACCTGTGTTTTTTGTTTTCATAGAGGCAGCTGCTAAAACTGTATGTCTCAGTTAAGTTTGCTTTGTGCCTGCTACCAGGTAGCTATCCGGTTTCTGCTTACTTTCATGTCCTCAAATAATTCAACCTTGAGCGAAATTGCAGAAAATGCGTTGTGCTAAAAAATGCTATATTTGTAGATTTACCTACATGTTTTGTAATCAAACATAAAAGGTTAATAACGAGCTGTGAAGGGGGTATTGTGTCGGACATTCCTGTTATGATTAGCCTGCAGAGTGCAGAGTTAAAGATTATGAGTTGAAGAATATGATATTCAATGTCAATAGAATAGAGTCAATACATTTAAAGAAAGATGGACAATACAGGAAGCATTATGGTTTACAAAAGTATGCTCACCAGTTCATTTTCTCAGTGGGAAGAGATGTACAGTAACATGTTACCTTTTTTAAATGGCAGTTAATTTGCAATTTAACAAGTTACTTTCAAAAGTAACGCTACCCAACACCGTTGGACTCTCACTGGCAATGTGCCTGAACTGCATTAAAAACACTCAATCCAAACTCAAAGTCTACTAACTAGCTTTTTCAACCATATCAAATGGTCTCGAGTCAGGAGATGGATCCGTTGACATGAGAGCTCAGTAGCTGTTGAGATTTAAATCCATAGCTGTCTCAACCTGGGAGTTGATGAATGGGAAAACATGGTGAAGCAGAAGGATGAGTTTTTTACAGAGCTACCATGAAGCAGTTTCATCACTTATTAACTATTTTCCATTTAAAGGAATACTCTGCATAAAATCTATCTCAGATTAATTACTCTCTGTTCTCGTCTTATTGTATGACATCAAAGGTATGTGGCCTGTCTCTGCTGCCAGCTGGTTCATGGTTTAAACATGACGTCACAATTAAGGGAGTTAGTTGAAAGGTCATATTTAGAGAGCGTCCTGACTAACACACTATCAATGGTATATCTAAGGGCTATATGGAGGCAACTAGACTTGCTAGAGTTTCTTGAAGACGTTTCACCTCTCATCCAAGAGGCTTCGTCAGTTCTAACTCACTAGTGGGGAGCTGCAGGCTTTAAACCCTGTTGGAGTGTGAACTCTTACAGAGTCATTAAGTTCACATGTGAGTCGTTGACCAAACCAGACATGCTGTGTGTTGCTGGGGTCAACTGCGTCCAAGTGTTAATGGGTGTTAAGTTGTCTGGGAAGGAACTCAGGACAACATTGTAAGTTGGTGATAAGTATTGTTGTAGACCAGCTCCTCTGTTTAGTGATGGCTGTTTCCAGTTTGATGTACAGTATAGGTTCTTTAACACCTCTTTCAAACCATCAGTCTTCTCTGGCAAAGACATTGCTGTCCTTGAAGTAATGTCCCTTCTCCTTCAGATGTAGTTGGACAGCAGAGTCTTGACCTGAGGAGTTGTCTCTCCTGTGTTGTGTTGTGCCATGCACTTGTGGAGAGGTTGTTTTGATTCCCCATTGTACAAATCTGTTAATTCCTGGCTGCATTGAACTGCATACATGACTTGGCTCTGCTTTTGCCTGGGTGATTTGTCCTTCGGGTGGACAAGCTTCTGCCACAGTGTGTGGGTTGTATGGTTGCTGTCAAGCCAGGTAAAAGTCTCATAGTTGGAGATTGGAAGAACTTTACAGAGGTGACTGTCAGCTATCATAGACCTCAGTCTGCTCTTGAGCCAGTAGAAAATGAGACAATGTTAGTTGCATATGTATGTATAGTCAAATAAACTGAGGCATGGCACTCATTTAGAAATCTGGACTTTTCCAAACCCCTGTAGAACTCTGACAGTGGGAGCTGCTAGTAGCGACTTCATTCACATTGCATTTAAATAAGCTTCAACTGCACGTCCTCCTCCGACTCCTTCTACATCAACTGAGAAAGGAGTTGAGAACAAGTTAACCCTCTAAGACCTAAGATATTTTTTATTCCTATTTTTAGTTTGCCTGCTTTTATCAGAGATGCTCACATCATTTCTTTTTTTTTTTTGTTGCGAATCTAAATCAAGTTTCAAGTCTTTGGTCACAAGTCCAAGTCAAGTCTCTTATGGCTTATCACTCCTTTATCTATTAGTATACAGTATCGACATTTATCAGTATTTTTAGTATATGATCATTTTAAACAAAAGAAAATAAAATAAAATACGAATAGCTACAGAGCAAGCACTGAGGTCCTACTTACCTACTTAGCCAGCAGAGTGTGGCAGCAGAACATGGACTATTCCATTATCAGCACTATGTGAACAAGTGTGGCAGCCAATGCCTAACTGATCAGGAACCGTTACTCTGTTTTGGCAAGGCAGGTTTGCCGCCAGGTTGCCTGTCAAGGGGCAGCAAGCCTTTCAGACAACCAGTCTGTCTACTGTCTTGAGCAAAGAGGCACTCTGGGAGCAAAGAACGGCTCCAAAGAATGAATGTAAGCCAAGAAGAGCTCCCTGTTTGTTAAATAAACCAACCACAAGCAAAACTACACATACAGTAAGTTACATGCTGTACATCCTCTATGCCTGACTCAAACTGCTAACTCATAAGTTAACTCCCAGCATTGTGGGGATATCTAATAGGCCGGCTAGCATTGGGCCTTGTGGTTTTTTGTCAATCTGACACAAATTATAGCATATACAACTATGTCAGTGGGCCATTGTTTGGAAGTGTAAATAATTCATACTTACCAAAAACACAAGTTTAAGGAGTCTCATTCTGAAATCTCCCAAGAGATTAGTTGTTTCAGGACTATGATGGTGAAAATGTGAGTCAGAGTTGAAGACAGGAGATGATTTACCAGCAAGAATTTATTTCTGAAGTCATTTATGACTGATTTTGATTTTGAATCTAGTTCAGGCAACAATTGTAACCACTCACCTAACAAGATTTCAGAGTCATACCCTCCTTGCTTGAAGGAGGCTGGAGTTTGGCAAAAAAAAACAATCTTATTATTTAATAAAAGGGTCTTTCTCTATAGGAATCGTGTCCATAACATCAGAAAGTTGACAACTTCAGCGGTCAGTTGCAAAGACGATTACCTTTAATGGACGGTTGGAGTTTCCCCATAGGATTATATTGCAGCCAGCTCTAGTGATCTGTGGGACCGATTCCAAAACTTCTGGTAAGTATGAATCATTTACACACCAAAACATAAAGATATAGGACCCAGGTTTAAAAACACTGGAATTCCCTTCAATGTCCTTTTCACTGGCTGGATTGAAAGTGCAGGTACATATTTCCCCATTTTCGCAGAATTGCTCGTGACGTTGGCAGACTGGAGGCAATTTCCGGAGGAGCTGGTATGTGAGCAGCAATGTCGTCACAGATTTGCTTCACAAAGGGTCAAAGATTCCAATTCAGTCACAAGAAAAAAAGTTTACATTTTGCATTAATTAAGATTTTAACTTACGTTTCTTTTTCTTTAAAGTTCAGAATGTTTGGTTATTCATTCTAATACAGGCTTGTGGATTGTTTAAAACACCAGGGACAATGATGGAAATAAATCCAAGATTAAGAATGTTCTAATCCTGACAGTCTGATAATGTTGTATTTTATAAATCTATCGGAATATTATCAATAAACCACACCAAAACCAAGAACATCCACCACTCTCCACTGTATTATCCTCCCAGATGTGTAGAAATATTCATCACTAGTGCTGTGCTGTAAGAACTTACTGAAATCAAAATGAATAAATCATTTATGAAAGTTCGAGATTCCCCACTACTACTGTTCCTCCCAAACTCTGAGCCACATGTGGTCTTCAGACCGCGGCTCAGCTCTGTGCACACATGTGGTTCGATTTAATGCCGTGGAAAGACTGAATAGGAAACTCGGAGAAGTGAAAAAGAGCTGTGTTCTTTCATATTATAAAGTTTAACTGCATCTCTCGGAAGCTTTTATCAAAGCTACAGTACACTTTAGGACCGAGTACCTCCCTGGTTTATGTGGTGTTCAGAATTAGCTGAACAGAGTTCCTCTGTGTTACAAGCACATTACAGAATCCTCTAGAAATGTTACAATACTTAATTCAGATCAAATTTGATCACTAAATGAAGAGATTATGAATGAATGCCAATATGGTTATAAAATAGAGGTACAGCTCTACCAGGCATTTATCTGAGCGCACAGTAAAGGGTCAGCATGTGTAGAAGTAACATGGGGCAGTTATAGAAAGCAATCTAATGCTGATGTCAGTGAACCTCACATGTCCAACTTCAGTCTTGTTTCACGTTTGATTAAAATACATTATTGGCACCAATGAGCAGGTCTTGACATGGGTTTTATTGGAGGCTGGAACGTTTTTCCAGTGTTGTGCTAGCCACCTTCAAACACTAACTTTCTTGAAATGTCAAACTTGATCGTAGATTGTTAAGATCAGTCGACCTCAGAGTCCTGCTAAAGCCAACATGCTTTATTCACTTTAGTGACAAGTACATTCAACCAAGCATGTGAGCTGAATCAGACTATACATATTGTGGGATATAAAGTGACAGCAGGTTTCCGCTTCTCTCACTTGTAATACTGAGTGAACAAGCTGCTGAACTGTTTCTCTCTTGATCAGAAATTCATGGTCGGTGTTTTTATGGGAGACTGAAACACATTATCAGCTGGGAAAGACTAGAATCATTTTGAATTGTAGATATTCCTTAAAATAATTCAATGAATGTGACGTCAAATAGGACGCTACTGTTCTGTCTTTCTACTGCAACAAAAACTGACACAAACTTTTTTCCACAATGAAGGCTGAAACAAAAAGTGACCTTTTAAGTTACATTTCTAGATAAAGTTACTGATTCTTAGAAAAACGTCATTGACATGGACGTCATTGGACCATGCCAAAAAACATCAATTCAACAGCTGGAACAACCCACGCAAGCATAGAGGCCAGCACAGCAGCATTTAGAAAAAGGTAAGTTTACAAGAACAAAACATTATCAGGGGCTTTTGATGTGGAGGTAATGTTACTTTGAGTCTCTGACCTTTCATGTTTATCAGAATGGGTGCAGGATTAATGTCAGCTGTCAGCCATCTAAATCGTCTGTAGATGTTCACTGAAGGAATGCAGTATCTCTGTGTTAATGTTATCGGGCACTGTGTTCAAACAGCTCGGCTTGAGGAGCTATGAAATACATCAAAGATGAGCATTTACAGTGAGACTTTACTGAGGAATTCAACTGGAACAAAAAAATGACAAATTACCTGAAAGTCTTCCTGAAACTAAGGTGCATTTCTGCCAAAAGACTAAACCTAAAAAATGTTACAGTGATGCGATGAAACCAGTCAATCATTGATGAAGACAGAAAAATATTTATTGGTTAAAATTGCTTTTCACAGATACAATTAAAGACTTTTTGTTTTGCTATCATGCACTTACACTGTACAACAGTGGATCCCCATGGATAAGCATTGTTTGAATAGCTGCAACAAATGACTTTTGCTCCTTTCCTGTCATTGGAAGACATCTGTCACAGAACCAGTCAATGAGACCAGGGGTCAGATGTCCAATATTATGCACTGTAGTGAATGTAGTGTTATAAAATAAATTAGTAACATGTGTATCAGAAAACTCTTACCACTTACTGTGTGCATCATATTACATCTCTTTCACCAAGATCTCAGTGCAAACGCCATTGTAGCTGATGAAGATCCATAACACATGTAAGTACCGGCAAACTGAATGACAATTTTAAAACATGACAATAAAAAGAATAAAAGCCCAAATTGCAATTTATCCTACTGTTTGGTGTCGTGTGTGGAGCTACATTGGCATATATTTTAATATAACTGACTAAATATTAGTCCAGATCTATAAGCAGTCTTCTAAAAACTCATATTTTCAATTGTGACAGCTTGATTTACAGTACTAAATATCTATTTCTCAAGCAGCAATGGTTACATCGAGTCTGAAAAACAAAAAAAAATACCTACAGAATGAAAAAAATCATTCTCTCAAATATGTAAAACACAGATAATCATTCTACTGTATTTCTCTACCACCCCCAAAGATGAAGAAAGAGAAGACACTTGTCGAATCAAAGACAGTGATAAAGCCTTCTTTTATGGAACCCACACAAAAACAGATCAGAGTTTGCTTTGTCACAGCAGCCTGAACCCCTCGGCCCTGCCACTCTCACACAGCCTCAATAGACAAATATAAAGGCACAAAATGAAAACATTACGCCACATAAATTCAAAGTTTATCAGGAAACAACAGTCCACACTGACTGACAAATTTACCTAAGAAAAATGTTTAAACTGTCAATAAATACAGAGTTCGTGGGGATTAATGTAAGATGTTTACTGTGAGTTAGATATACTGTTTAGTAGTCAATTTTTCATCTTAGTGGTAGGTGTCCTACAGATGCCAAGCAATAAATATTTACTATAACCGATATTAAGCATTCTCCCATAACCCTTACTTACTGAGTAACATACAAAGGAAGTACCAAGTGGTTATTAATACTTTACATGTATATATCTCTGTGAATGCGATGGCACTGGATAATAACTCTGTCTTTGTCGTAACTGAGAGACAGAAACTCTGATTTTAATAACAGACAGTTAGGATGTAAGTCAAGTAGTGAAAATGTATTCATGATGTTGATTCCTGCATAAATTTGTCTATGTTGCATGAGCAAACTGTGAGAGCTGCTCAATTCAAGTGTGGCTACGAGTCAGACTACCTTTCAATACAAACACGTCGAGGCACTCGAGGCCAGTGTGGAATGTTATCATCATACTTTCCTGTTGGCTATGAGGACGTCTTATTCACCTGCTGCACTGAGGAGCCACTCACGGTGTTATACCAGAGCGCCCATGCAAGAGATCACAATATTTCTATTAAAGCAGGGGACTGTCCTCACCTGAAAACAATAGCACTGGTTGTTAAACCCAATCATATGACTGTGATGTGATTTTTTAAGTGTTCTTCACAAAAGATTGGTTCCAGTCGTTTAAGGAGGTGGAAGGTGGAAGTAGGGTGACATCAAAGAAAGCAACTGACTTCAAGACTGGAGAGTTCACTTCCTGTCTCCAACCAAAACTCACAGATTTTTTTTTTTTTTTTTCATGAATAACCTCAACTAAGAAGTTTAAGTCAACTTAACATTTGTTTGTTTGGGCTTTTTATACTGAACTGTCCATGGCTGCAGTTAGAATTAGCTCCTACAATCTGAATGGATCTAGTTGTGTCCACCCTCAACTCACTCCTTCATATCACTCCATATATGGTTTGGATCATCAAGATAAATTAAGGTCTTGGGTCAGGTGAGAGATTTATTTCTTGCTCTACCGGAATCAACTTTGTTTTATGACTTTATTTAACAATGCTCGCTGATCAACAGAAGAAAAAAAAAAGACTGTAAATAAACCAGAGAAAGCCTAAAAAACAAAGATAATGTTCATCTGGCCAGATGTTAAAAAGACACAACTAAGAAGGCAACCTATTGAAAAGCTATGACCACACCTTCAGATCTCAGCTATGAAAGTAGTGAGTAAAATAATGTCACTGATAGAAAGAGTGGCAAAAATTATGAAAACAAGAAAAAACAAGAATTTTCCTTTAATGAGAGCTTGACCAGTGTCATCCACTGTTCTTGAACTGATCGTACTGGTTCTAAGAGGCGCCTGTTAGACTCTAGCACCGTTCCTGTGACTGTTCTGTTCTCTTACAGCTGGGTTAGCTCCGCTATAACGTAATCGTAAACATCACTAAAAAAAATATTTGCAACTTGTACCTTTGACAGTGTTACATAACTTGTAATGTCTCTTTGATCGACTAAGAGTCTTTATGCTGACAGTGATCGAGGTTAGTCCAACCTCTTTTATGAATCTATGTGTGTGTTTCCTGATTCTCTGGCTGCAGCCGCACATCCCGTCAGCCAGGCAAAGGTGGGAGAAGGAAACAGGGCCTACACGTCCAGGTCGTCTGGCCTGGCTCGGCTGCTCATTCGGCTACTGGCCCGGCTACATGGCCTGGCCTCCATCAGCGCCAGCGGCTGCAGCTCATGCCCTGCTGATGAGGACAGTTTCTTATGCTCATGGGTATCATCGGGGAAGTCAAAGGCTTGTGCGTGGGAGTTTGAAATAGTGCTTCCTCCACCGTTCTGGCCGAGACGGTTCTGCTCGGTGGAGTAGTTGGCCCAGTTCTGCTCAGTGGCCTGCTTATTATAATTACGGCATGAGCCAGTTCCTCGCTCCCCTGTGGCCAGCTTGTAGCCTGGGGGGGACATGGGTGAGAGCGGGGCCGTCGGGGAGGAACAGCCATTATAGTAGGCGTACTTGGCGGCGGACAGGTCTTTAGGGGTGGGGCTCAAGGTGCCTCCACTGGGGTAGACTGTGGGCGGCTGTTTGCCCTTCACACGATCTTTGATCCTCTTAAAGAACACGTAGAAAAGCTCGATGATGTTGAGCATCAGGGACACAAGTGAGACCACCAGCATGAAGATGATGAAGACGGTCTTCTCTGTGGGACGGGACAAGAAACAGTCCACCCTGTGTGGGCACGGAGCCCTCTCACAGGTGTAGACTGCAGACAGGCTGAAGCCGTACAGCATCCACTGAATAACCAGGAAGCCCACCTCAAACATAGACTTGAAGAAAATGCTGACTATATAGGTTCTGAGCAGGGCCCCCTTCATCTTCACTTTGCCGTGCTCCTCAATGCCATACTTGAGCTTTTTCATCTCAATTTTCTTCAGCGGGATGTCAACATCACCTCCGTCATTTTGCACAAGTTTCAGCGCCTCCTCCTTCCTGTTAAATTTCTGTTCCTTCCTGTTCAGATAGAAGACGTGAGCCAGGTAGAGCAGCGTCGGGGTGGACACAAAGATAATCTGGAGGACCCAGAAGCGGACGTGGGAGATGGGGAAGGATTTGTCATAGCAGACGTTCTCACAACCAGGCTGCTGGGTGTTGCATTTGAAGGCAGACTGCTCGTCTCCCCAGGCTGATTCCACTGCAGTGCCCAGGACCAGGATCCTGAATATGAAGAGGACTGACAGCCAGACCTTCCCTCCGGCAGTAGAGTAGGCCTGGACCTTGTCCAGCAGACGACCCAGAGCACTCCAGTCACCCATTGTCAGGGAGTGTTAGCTGGTGAAAAAAAGGACAATGTTGAACTTGGAATAATATTCAGACAGCACGATCTATTAGAAAAGAGTTCAGGCTGACACGGATGCAGAATAACATATGTATGCTCCAAACAGTAGTTTTGCTTTTTAGCAAAGATTAAAATTCTCAGCATTCCTGACATACTGCATTAATGTGATTAAATCATTGAAGGAGACGAAACTAAATGTTTCATGACGCAAAACACAAGCTAATCCAATTACTGAAAGCAGCAGAAAACACATTTTGGTTCAGGCAACCCTGCCCTTTGAGCCCGATAAAGGATGTGAAAATAGGAAATAAAATCTCACTCATTAAGTACAGAAACTCTTTCACAAACCTCAAGCAATCATCAAAAGCGAAAAAAAAAAGTGCTTCAGATGGAAGCGATAGAGCAAGTTGGAGAGTCTGAATCCCGAACAAAACAATCTAATCATAGATGAAATTCGCTGTTAACACCTCCAATTAAGAACTCTGGAGAAAAAACATATGTGAAGAAAAGTTAAATAATCAAATGCAGTTACTTTGAGTATCTAAATCCCCCACAGTCTTCTCTGAGTCACAAGTGCAGTCATCCACCTGGTGATTGCCCTTGGAAAAAAATCCACATTTCCAATATTTCAGTCACATGAGAGGATTCTACCTACAGTACTTTTCCGCTGGACTTCTAAACCTCCCTCTCGGGCCGTCAAACTCTGTCAAGTGAGACCACCTGCTTGGTCTTGGTGATTTTAGAATAGTTTAAAAAAAGTGAGTCAGAGTTGACATGTGTTAACAACATTTAAAAGTCTAACTGCGCTGATGTTCTTGTGCAGTATCAGAAGAATACAAAGATTTAAACTGCTGCGAGACTCAGTACCGCAATTCATCAGTAGTTGATCTCACAGTGCGAGGAGTGGAGAATAAATGAGAAATACAACACACGAAGCTGAATCATCAGCCGACCGAGCGTATGTGCAGGGCAGAAATACAAAAAGGCTTTCGAGAACAGTGGCAAATCTACTGAATGCTGTTGTCTTAGCCAAGCTGTTCACAACGAGGCTGCTGGGATTTTGCACCAATCTGATAAGTTTGTGTGGCAGAACCAACACTGTTGCTAAATCTTCTCAGAAGGCCTCTGCTGAGCTTCTCTCTTCAGTGCTGCAGACACACAGAACATTTCCTTTGAGAGAATTAGCCCAGTATGAAAGCCTGCTGTCAGCTGAGTTCCTGTTATCAGTCTACTCCTGGACACTGTGGCACAGCTCAGCCCAAAACCTCAACAGACTGCCTCTCCAGGGTGCCCCGCTGAACGCTAAGTGACACTTTCAATTCACTGTGATTAAAGCCGAGTCACCGTTAGAGGACAGCCTGGGCTTATCCCCTGAAAACTAGTGCCCCCTTTGGTCAAAGTGTACCATGACTGTCTGCTGTAGATGAAGTTTAAATCAGTTGTCTCAAAGCTGAAGGACAAAAGAAAATTGGGAACTGCTGAGCAACTCTGGCAAAGTTATTATTACAGTGAATTAACAAAACGCACCGTTAGATAAATTCTAAATTAATGGTTATATTCTTTTAGTCTTTCAGGACTTTCTTGCGTGTCTTTAAGTGGTTACCAGTGCAAAAGTAGCGGTGCGAAATGTGATTTTAATATCATTTAACGATAAACCACGGATTATAAAGCCATTTTAATCCAGCTCATTCCAAGCTCATGAGTCTGATGGCGGCTTGAAACAGGTAAAGACACCCTGACCACGATGAAGACAATCTTGGCCGTGCCTTCATGAGGAGGTTGATGTGGATAAGTAGGAACTTCAATCCACATGGTTCAAAACATGTGCTCTCACTTATGTATCCTACGACCTGGAAAATATACAGGATGCATTGTCATTCTGTAGAAAATACCATCAGTGTCAATATTCAGCCTTCAGGTGTGTCGAACATGAGGAGTAAAACATGGGACTTCATCAGAAGTTGAGGATAGTAAGAACCAATACTCCTTGCAGTTATGATTCAGAGAATATCCCGCCAGTTTATACATGAGTGAGTCTGTCTAGTGAAAATGACAAAGGCAGAGCAGAACAATAGACTCCAACACAATGACTCTCAGCAGACCCCTCAGATCTGACTGAAAACTCTGTACACTGTTTTTTCAATGAGAAGTCTGTTGGAAAAAATCATCCAAATGATTCAACCTTCCAGTTTCCTGGTGTCCAGCAGCTGCTGAGCTGCGATAAGGGAGAAACAGTTCATCTTTAAATATGAGACATCACTTGCCTCATGTTAAAAGTCCAGAGGACAGATCAGATCAGATCAGATCAGTGGTCCACACTGAAGCATAACTTAAAGCCAGCACAACAGCCTCGGGTCGTTTAGACTGGAAAAAAAAGACTAAAAGTGTGCTGACGCGTTCAGGACTTCTACGCGCCCCGTGTGATAAATACAGAAAAGTCATGAAGAAAGGTTCAATAAACTGAAATAAACTGTTTCTGTATCAGCGAACAGGCTGCTGCTTCACGTAGATGTGAGCCTTAAGTTTTCTTTCTGACAGTTGGAGAAGGGAATAAACCAGAAACAAACTTCAGAAGTTTTTTTTTTTTTCTCAAACTTTTGAAGTTCCGCTGCATGAAGTCTGGAGCGCACCGGAGCCTTCCCAACTCTTCCTAACGGAAGTAACTGACAGGGAAAAGTTTCTTCAGACGCGTTCTTTAACAACATTAGTGGAGAACAGGGCTTTAACTTACCTGGAAAGTTCAGGAGAGAAGGAACAGGAGTCACAGAGACCCTCCTCGCCTCTTGTAAAAATCACTGTTCGGCGAAGGCGGAATCCAGGTCCGGGACGAGGAGAACTGAGTGGACCTGGTCAAAGCTCCCTTATAAGAGTCCCGTCAGAGCAGATGTAGTCACCTGATCTCTACGTCAAGACGAAGCCACTGGTCTGCTGAGAGGACAAAGACGGGAAAGACTCCGGGAACAGCCAAGGTGTTCAGTTCAGGCTTGACTGTTTCATTCAGAACAGATCATCTGTGCTTCCTGAAAATACACAAACTTTACACGAGATGCGCCTTTTCCCCAGTGTGTGTGTGTGTGTGTGTGATCACTGGACCAGTGTAAATGAGTGTTCCTGGGCCTACTGGAGTATCTACTGCACTTAAAGGGGCACTACGTAGTTTTAGAGAAGAAATTCAGACTCAGAACTTAAATATTAATGAGGTAATAATACCAACTCAGAAATATGTATTTTCTCCATAAGTGAATAAAGAAGCTGTTCTCAGAGGAAAATAAGGTCCCAGAACACTGTTTGAAACTAGAAAGGTGTCAGGGTCCGCCACATATAAACAAAGTAAAACAGAATGAAACTGTCTTGTCCTTTAAGGTCAGTTTGTTCATTCAGTTAATTCAGTCATGAAAACAAAGAGAGTTTGTTTCTTTAATTTGTTTAGGCAGAAAAAAAATCAGCCAATGAAGATCTTTCTCTTCTCATTAACATTTCTTCACTTGACTTTTCTTGAGTTGGTGATTTTCTACGCCTCTTCCTTCACTGGATTTATCTGATTGATCAGTTTGATTGATTAATGTCATGCACAAAGAGCGCCCAACCCTCATGGGTTTTCAAGACACCACACATACAGCTGCAGGGGTCGAACAGTTCATTTCATTTCATTTCATTTGGTCACAAAATTACACATTTTTTTGCAGCTTGATCTGAAACATATTATTCTGCTTTCTCTCCCAAGCCTGACACAGAAAAACGGCAACAGAAAAGGTTCCCCTCCTGAAGCACAGCTCACGTTTTTATAATCATCCAATCAAAAGAAGTCAGCATAAACAGAGGATATTTTAGTAATAAGTACATCGTCACAGACAGGACAGCAAAACAAGAAATGAGCCTCATCCTCCATTTCACCTCGCTCACACTACAAACACTGGACAAAAGTCTGTATGTGATATTTTGTCCACTGGTGACTGTAGCTAATAACTTGGCCATTATTTACTTGATTAGCCTAAACTACCTTTCATTAAGCGGGTCAACCAGCTGATTAGAAAATAATTTTCTTGAAATAAGACAAAACTATTTATCGTGTTCACCTCAAAGGATGTCGAGATTTTTCTGTCAACTTTTAAAATGTAAGTGCTTTTTTTTCTTGTTTTAAGACAAATATTGGAACAAAATCTCTAGTATTAAGAACATGAAGTCTTAAGGGGGCACTGTGTTGTTTATGTAGAAGAAATTCTACTCAGAATTCAGATATTTACAATATTATAATATTATTAATTATTTTTTACATTAGTGAATAAACAAGCAGTTCTCAGAGGATAATAATGTCCCAGAGCACTGTTTGAAGCTAGAAAGGTGGCAGGGTCCGCCACATATAAACAAAGTAAAACAGTTGTCCTTTGATGTCAGAGTTGTTGATTCAGTTTATTCAGTCATGAAAACAAAGACAGTTTGTTTGTTTTGTCTGTTCAGGCAAGGAAAAAATCAGCCAATGAAGATCTCTCTCTTCCCATGAACAGTTCTTCACCTGAACTACAGAGTGCTCCTCTGAGGGCTGCGTATAAGAGACATTTACCTGTAAAGACGTGTCTTTTGTTGTTTTGAAGTATTAGCT
The DNA here is from genome assembly GCA_039737535.1 of Lagodon rhomboides. NCBI lineage: Eukaryota > Metazoa > Chordata > Actinopteri > Spariformes > Sparidae > Lagodon > Lagodon rhomboides. The sequence continues at coordinate 5,085,831 of CM077798.1, read as the reverse complement.
TGACAACAATAGGCTGTTTGTCTTCACAATGCACTCACAGTGTAATTATAATGTGCTTTTAATGCTTCATTCCGTCATGCCTCCTCTTCTAATTATCCTTTGCTTTAGCTTAAAGTGGAAAAGCCAAGTGTGGTTATGAAGTCTTAAAAGGCCTAACCATCTCTGTAACGACTTTTTTCCAAGTAAAATGGTTTAAACACGCTTCCCAAGCAAAACTCCTACAGTCAAACTAAAACCGGTCGATATTGAAAAATTCTTATTTTGGGTCTCCCATACTGCCCATCTAAGTACACAGCACCACCTAGTGATGGAGAGACTGCAGTGCAGGCTGCAGGGGTGTGACGGGGGTCATGCTGTACATGTTGTACTGTTACGTGGTATTAAACAGGGCTTGACATGTTTTAGGGTTTAACAAGGTTGTTGATTCATCAAAAGGAATAAGAAAAAAAGTGACCGGCTTAACACACACACACACACACGCACACTATTTAAGGAAGGCAAGCCAATGAGTGATTTTGCTGCTATATGAGGCAGCAGCTTTAACATGAAACGTTCATGGTTAAGTTCATGTTCTCTTAATTAACAGTAATGGTAAAACTGGTAAAATGAGACAGTACGATGCAATCATAAACTAAATATACCTTGATTCTGTCAGTTACTGTTGCTAAATGTATGGATGTTGTTACAGTGCAATAGAAGCATGAGGTTTAATTTGAGAGTTTGATACTGGCGAAGAAATCCTATTCTTCAAGGGATTTAATTTCAAAGTAAAGCTGCAGGCAGCACTGACTGGGGCCTCGCACTCGAGGTCGTCCAGCAATTGTGACTTTTGATGGAAAGTTTCCACCTTGAATAGTTCTGTAACTATGCAGCCCTGATTCTCTCAGTTCTTTTAAAGCTTTTTTCAATTAAAGCTGCTGGTTTCAATAAAAACTTTATGGTAACTATGTCTTTATTATTTGGATTGTGAACCATATTCCTGTGACATATTCAATGTTCAAGAGTGGGCTGAAAACTTTCCTTTATGATGAAGCCTGCAGTTAGGGCCTGCACAGGCTCTTAGCTATGCTGCCATAGGTTTAGACAGCCGGGAGATTTCCAGTGGTGCACTGAGCTCCTCTCTCTTCCTCTCTATCTGCAGACACTTATGTCTCATTAATGCATGGTGCTTGTCCTGGCGTCTTCCCTGGAGTGTTTTCTCGTGTGGCAGGTTCCCATGGATCGTGGTTGGTCCTGCTCCTGTGGTGCTGCCTTGACTCCTACCATCATCGCTGCCATTATTATTATGGATCATAGTTTTACCATAATCATTTTTACAGCTTTTAGTGTTATTCATATATCAACTATTTGGCAGGGTTTGGCAGAAGGGTTTGGCTTTCGCAATGGGCTGGATGGGAGCAGGTCCTGTAGCTGTAAACTCTTTATAAATGTCTAATTGACGAATGGTTTGGAAAATCTTTAGCCGGCCCAGCCCTACATTTATTGCAGCAATATGTAACTCATATGGTCAATACAACACTAAATATGGCATTATATGATGATAGATTACCCATAGTCCATCATTGTGAACTTATGTACTTGTTATCAACCAATCAGAGTGCTGTATCTTCAAGATTCTTTTTTTTCATTCATGCAATTGAGCATTAAAAGGAAAACACAGAATGCTTATTGGTTATTGAGTATTAATGTTATTCTAATGTACAGAATGTTTGATAATCAGAGAATCAAGAACCTCACACAATCCAGCTTTAATTGTTTAAGAGTAATTCAATCAAAATAAAAACAAGAAAACTTCCAAAACTGGCATCTATAACTCAGTCAAGTGTCTTTCTCTTTACTGATCGAGTCGATGTGTTTGTCATCACTGTGGAAGTCGACCAGACCCTGAGCGGTCAGAGGTATCATTGGGTAACCTCCATAGTGGTTGCCCTGCCAGGCTGGGTTGGATGGGCGCGGCTGTGAACTGAGCGTATACTGCTGAGCTAGTCGCTGTTTCCTGATGGCTCTGCTCCTGTTGCAGAGCAGGTATATCATCTCTATGATGTTGAGCAGCACCGAAACTCCGGAAGCAACGAGCATGAATACAATGAAGATTGTCTTCTCTCTGGGACGAGAAATGTAACACTGTGCGCCGCTGGTGTGTGCACAAGGTAACATAGTACAGTGGAAGTAGTTGACCATGAACACGGAGCCAAAGATGTAGAACTGGCCCACACAGAATCCCACCTCCAGAAAGATCTTGAAGACCAACTGGGTCATGTAGGTGCAGAAGAGGATGCCTTTTATCTTCACCTTCCCTCTTTCATCTGTGTACTTGGGCTTCTTCTTTACAAACCCATCAGTTCCATCGTGCTCCATCATCCTCTTCTCTTTGTGGATGATGTGGATAGCATGGCCCAGGTAGACCAAGGTGGGTGTGGACACAAAGGTGATCTGTAGGACCCAGTAATGAACGTAGGATATCGGAAACATCCAGTTGTAGCAGGCATTTTCACACCCTGGTTCTCGGGTGTCACAGGAGAACTCTGACACTTCATCTCCCCAGACTTTGTCTGCAGCAGCACCCAGGACAAAGATCCTGAACAGGAAGAGGACGCTCATCCAGATCTTCCCCACCACAGTGGAATGAGACTGGACCTTGTCTAGAAGTGAGGATAAGTAAGACCAGTCTCCCATGGCTGTAAACTAACGTCTAAAGTGGAGGAGAAACACACAGATGTCAAAACTACACTTGAGACTAGTACAAGATTAATCATCACAGTGTCTGCGATTCCTACCAGGGCCACAGCTGCCATAGATGACACCGAGGTCATATCTTCAGTATTGTTTCTGTGTCTTCGATATCTATATATATATATATATATATATATATATACACCTATATATGTATATCTATACATATATGATATATATATATATATATATATATAATTAAAATGAGCAAATTCTATATAGTTAAAACCCTGAAACTTTAGTTAATGGTTGTTTCACAGTTAACAAGCAATGAAATGCTTTATAAACTTAAAAGTTGCAACTCGTGTTAATAATGATTTGTACATGGTTAATAAACAGTGTGTAGGTCATTTATAAACATTTGGATGGGCATTTACAACTGATGTTTTCACATTTGCCTGATAAAAGTTTTATGAACCATTTCATTGGTTCTTAACAGTAAAATAACTTAACTGAATCTAATTAACTATAAATCTACCATCTATTAATGTTGGTTATTATCAGGTGTTACCCATGTTAATACAAATGTTTTTCTAGCATAGAAATACGTTTAAATAAGTTTAATAAATTGTGCGTATTTCTTATTTATCTTCTCCTTTTGTCAGAATTTGAGTCCAGTTTTGGCACTGATTTTTTTCCAAAGCAATTACTGTTCCTGTCGAACTGCAGATAAATGCACAGATTAAACTATAGTCTTCAAAGTTTTATCATCGGATGGGTGGGGGGCATGACCTCAGTATGTCTCGAATCCCGACTACAGCCCTGACACCTACTAATATAAGACCTTACCAAAGGAAAGGAGAATGAAATATTTAGTGTCTGCATAAAACAAATACAACTGGAAATAAGAACAACTATACTCTAGTTCAGTGTGAAAGGCCAAGCCAGAGGAGCAACGCAACTGGTATTTCAATCTGAATTGAAGCCTATAAACTAACAAACTAGCTGTGTGGGGTCATACTTTTAAGAGCACTAAGAATTCTCTAATCTTTAACAAACAAGAAAGCAGCAGTTCATGTTGTTCATTTGACATTCAACTGATTTGTCCGTCAGAAACGCTGAACTTCCTCCTGTGACATAACAGCACGTTTATGAACAAGAGTTTGAATTCAAGGTTGCAGATAGGTAAAAATGTACTCGCCTGTCAGGCTTCAGTAATTAGGAACTCCTTGCCATGAGCCCATCACAGAAGAGCGGGTTGATGAGGGTTGCAGAGGACGTAATGCCCTGATCAGAATGATACTTAAATACCGTAGAGGCCTGTGGGTTTGGTCTTCCTGACTCAGACACATACGCTTCTCGTTTCACCCAGTTGCATTATGTCCTGATTTTGCTGAGTCTGATGAAAAAGTGTCAAGCACACCCTCTTCGTGGAAAGTCAGCTCTGATAAACTTTGGCAAAACATTTGTTTTGACATGACTTTCACAGTGACAAACATATCCTCCCAGGTGTGTCACACATTACACCCATTATGTATCTGTGTATTTGTTTTATAGATACACCCTGTTTATGTCAAATGTCACAAATCAGCAGAAATGTTTATCAGTCGAAAGGGGAAGATATGTAATTGCGACATGTTGCTGGGACAACAGGGATACGTTAAAGCGCGTAGCACATGTCATGGTGACACGAATCAGACAGGGCGTTTTTTGTGGGAGAAGGGTTTATTAAGGTCAAAAGCATATTCCATTGAGTCAGATGTTTTAAAATCCCTGACTGGAGATGAGAGGTCACTTCATGACTGAGCATATTAAAACATTCAAAAGGTGTTTATTCCACTCAAAATGTCTACATGCGTTCCACATACACACAGCGGCTGAATACACACTCGATCGCTTATTGTTATAACAAGAAACTTTCCTTGCCATAACACTATACTGTTTATCTTACATAAGATGAAACTTTTCTTATGGTTGTAGCAGAAAACAAAACATTTTTTTATGACATTATCATGTTATGAAGTGAAATGTTTCACATTAGAACAATATAGGACGTCACGTTATCGCTCCGGCGGGGCTTTGACACAACAGCTCTTGGGGTATCCTGTGTTTTCTGGCAGCTGTTCTTTTGCAGCAGATCCTGTGTGTCCTGAAGACTTCAAGGTAGAGCCTGCATGGATGTGTAGATGGTGTAATTGACCATATGATTGTAAAGGATAAATAATGGATAAATAAATGGTTGTCTCATCTCCTGTTGTTCTGTATCCATAGTCCATCCATCATATCTATTGTAATTCTTATTTTTCTGTGTGTGTGTGTGTGTGTGTGTGTGCCACCCAAAACTTCATCCTTGAAGACTGGTTAAGCATTTTGGTTCCAGGGACTGGGAAGATGTGGGCTCCTCTTGTGGCAATTAGAAATAAATCAGGAAATCAAAGATGGCTTTTTCAAGACACTCATTCATGATATTCACCATCATACTAATTGACAATTATCCCAATGATGGAAATTCACCATGATCAACTTATCCTGGGTGTTTTTATCCCAATGTGGGATAAAACTGTTACTGTATATCCTCCCATGCCCACTGCCTGTCTTGATTCTGTGTTTTTGTTTTGTCAAGTTTCATGTTTTTAGTTCCTAGTTTACTTCCTGTTTTATTTTGTATGTCTTGTGTCTCATGTCTCGTCTTCCCGGTTCTGATTATGTGCACCTGCCCTCTTGTGTCTCACCTGTATCTTGTTCCCTCATTTGTGTCATGTATTTAAGTCCTGGTTTTTGTTCTGTCTGTGTTGCGTCATTGTTTGTCCTTCTCATGCCAAGTTCATGTTGATTTTGTTCCTTAAAGAGAATAAATACCTTTTTGAATCCCTGCAACCCTTGATCTGTCTCCAGTCCGTGCATCTGGGTCCTTCACCACGTCTACTACTAGACCATCGTGACACTGCCAAGTTCATGTTTACACTGTAATGTGTCCATAGTGCAAGGACCCTCTTTGAATGCAAGCCATTTTGAAATTAGGGCTCATTTTTGGCACATGTTGTACTTTAACAAACCTTAACTCTTTAACCTGATCGACTTCAAATTTTGTCAGGCCAATCTTAACACCTTTGCCATTAAAGGTTATGAAAGGCTTGAGTTTTTATCGAGTGGAATTAAAAAGGAAGAACTGAAATATCACACTGACATCAATATTCAGAGCCTTTACTCTACTTAGTTGAAGCACCTTTGGCATCGATTACAGCCTGGAGTCTTCTTGGTTACATCGCGACAAGCTTTGCACACCTGGATTTGGGGATTTTCTGCCATTCTTCTCTGCAGATACTCTCAGGCTTTGTCAGTTTGGATGGGGGCCGCCGGTGGACAGCCATTTTCAGATCTCTCTCTCTCCAGAAATGTTCGTTTGGGTTCAAGTCATTGCGTTTGGGTTCAATGTGCAGCAATTGCTCATTGCTAAACCATTCCTGGGTTGTCTTGGCTGTGTGCTGAGGGTCATTGTCCTGTTAGAAGGTAAACCTTTGACCTTCTGAGGTCCTGAGTGCTCTGGACCAGGTTTTCATTAAGGATATCTCTGTGCTTTGCTCCATTCAGCTTTTCCTGAACCCAGACCAGTCCCCCAGTCCCAGCCACTGAAAAACATCCATGAAGAATGATGCTGACACCACCATGCTTCACTGTTGGGATGGTATTGTGTCCTTTAGGTGCTTTTTTGCAAACTGAAGAGAGGCTTCAGTCTGGCCATTCTGCCATATAGCCCAGATCGGTGGAGTGTTGCAGTGATGGTTGTCCTTCTGGAAGTTTCTCCCATATCCACACAGGATCTCTGGTGCTCAGCCAGCAGTGACCATTGGGTTCTTGGTGGCCTCTCTTAACAAGGCCCTTCTCCCCTGATTGCTCAGTTTGGCTGGGCGGCCAGCTCTAGGAAGAGTCCTGGCTGTTCCAAACTTCTTCCAATTACGAATTATGCCGTGCTCCTGGGGACCTTCAATACAGCAGGATTTTGTTTGTAGCCTTCCCCAGATGTGTGCCTTGACATAGTCCTCTCTGAGCTCTGCATGCAGTTCCTTTGACCTCATGGTTTGCCTTTTGCTCTGATATGCATTGTCATCTGTGAGACCTCATATAGACAGGCGTGTGCCTTTCTAAATCATGTCCAATCAATTGAATTTACCACAGGTGGACTCCAGTCAAGGAGGAAAAACATCTCAAAGATGATCAAGAGTCACCTGAGCTGAATTACAAGTGTCATAGCAAAGGGTCTGAACACTGATATCAATGTGATGTTTCAGTTTTTTCTATTTTAAGAAATTAAAAGGGAAATGATTCTGTTTCTGCTTTGTCATTATGGTGTATTGAGTGTTGATGAGGGGAAAATGTATTTAAATGATTTTAGCATATGGATTCAACATAACAATATGTGAAAAGGTGAAGGGATCTGAATACATTCTGAATGCACTGTATATGTGTATATATGTGAGATATGATATGTATATATATATACTTATATATTATAACTGCACTACACTTTTACTGGGAAATGGACAAGGTATTGCAACACTACTGAGTGACAGAGAGTCATGTGGTTTGGGAGTGTGAATGTGTCAGTCAGACCTGATAATGCAATGTCAGCCAACATTTTAAGAGGGATGTGAAAGAACCCCAGTTACAGTACGAGGGCTGACTAAAGAAGGCAGCGGTCATTACTGAGGTAGGAACAAGTCTCACAGTAGGAAGAATTAATATTGTACAAATACATTTTTGTATTATTTATGACTTAACATTTGAAAACCATGATGTTGAATTCTTTTGAATAATTGTACAGTTCACAGGTGTCAGGAATGTTTGATTAATCAGTCTAGGATAGCAACATGTTTTGTTATGACATGCTACAACACACCTGAATCTAATCTAATCACACGTGTAGTTACATTTAGACTATATTATACGATGTAATGATACTGGATTGGAGGCTATAGTAATATTAGCATTGGTGTGAGTAAATCATTGTGTTTGTTATCTTCACTCTTCCTTATATGATATAAAGTATATTTGCTTATGTGTATGTATGTGTGTATATGCTAAGTTTGGTCTCGTCATTTATTCTGTTCTTTTGTCAAAGCAGCAAAAAATGTGCAACATCTTTCCTGATGGAATATCAATGTTGCATTACAGTGATTATGTACATTGTGTCTCTATTGCATTTTTCACATCGCACATTTGCATTAACTTGCTGCTGCCTTTAAATGCACAACCCAACCTACCTCAGTGCTACTTTGCACCTCATGTAAATACTGTTAATTTCTTATTTAGTTTTATTTAGTCTATTTTTATTATATCTGACTTGTTTTGTGTCTGTGTAACTAACATGCTGTCTTGTGTACTTAACATGCTGACTTGTGTATTTAATGTGCTGACGGTGTACTACACGTGCCGACTTGTTTGTGTCCGTGTACAACTATTTCACGTGCCTTCAATTCCCCCCGGGGACAAATAAAGTTTTTTGAATTGAATTGAATTTAAAAATGAGGTTACATAAATCTACTTGTTCACAAAGAACATGTTAAATGGGGACAGATCATTGTATTGCTGGTGGAAACAATTTTCTTTAAACTGTGTCATGTCTTATCTCAATGTCTGAACGTCCATTTTGAGTTGTTCTATGTTTAAAATATTTGCTACACAACTAAAGTTGCCTAAAGTTGACTTGACTGATATCACGAACTCTGCCATGTCCCTGGTCCACTGTGTATTCATAATTGCTGTCTTTTCTCTTGTAGTCTGGCATCATGGGGGAGTGGTCCTTTCTGTCTGCACTGTTGGACAAGGTACAGTCTCACTCCACTGTGGTGGGGAAGGTCTGGATGAGCGTCCTTTTCCTCTTCAGGATCTTCATCCTGGCTGCTGGCGTAGATAAAATATGGGGAGACGAACAGTCAAACATGGACTGTAACACACAGAGCCCTGGCTGCAGGCTGGCCTGCTACGATCGATCCTTCCCCATGTCTCACACACGCTTCTGGGTCCTCCAGATCCTCTCTGTCTCCACACCCACCCTCATCTATCTGGGCCATGTCCTGCTGGTGATTCGCAGAGAGAACAAGCTGAGGGGACGCATGGAGCAGAAATTTGGTAAAAATGGGATGATTAAAGCTCCAAAGTATTCAAATGAACACGGCAAAGTACAGCTCAAGGGCGTCCTGCTGTTCAGCTACATGCTGCAACTGCTGTTCAAGATCCTGCTTGAAGTTGCATTCATCGTAGGCCAGTACTACCTCTATGGCTTCATACTTATGCCGACTGTGATTTCATTTCCCCACTACCCCTGTCGGACACCAGTGAACTGCTTCATCAGTCGTCCCACGGAGAAATCCATCTTCATTATCTTCATGCTGGCGATGGCCGTCCTCTCTGTGATCCTCAACATCGTGGAGATGTTCCACCTAATGATCTCCAGGGCGAGGGAGAGGAAAAGGAGGAACAGTGGTACATTAACCCCTGAGATGCACACTGACAACAAACCTTTACACAGTTTGACTGAGAGAGTTACACCTTGTTGAATCAACCGAGATATTCTGCTGCTAGACATAACTTCTATCTATCTATCTATCTATCTATCTATCTATCTATCTATCTATCTATCTATCTATCTATCTATCTATCTATCTATCTATCTATCTATCTATCTCTTGGATGTGGAGTTGTCCTTGTGTGAAACTTAAACAGACTTCTGAGTTTACAGTAAAAGTGGGGGAATCTTTAAAGGTCCAGTCTGTAGGATTTAGTAGCATCTCGTAGAGAGACTGCAGAATGCCTCACCCTCCCACATGCACAGGTCAGGGATTTTAACACCCACACCCGCCCAGCCCATTATGAGAGCTGAATCGTACCTCTCTACTCATAAATATATGAGCTAATCAACTACCTGTACCCAGCTCGACCAGCAAAACAACTTTTTGCATTACTGAGGACTGAGGGTAAGACAAAGGCTGTGCTCTCAGAGGGGTAGAGGGGTCCAGTACAGAGCGCTCTCTCTCTTTTTCCTCTTTCTCCCACACTCACAGTCGTGGGAAGATCTCGGCTAAATACATAGAGTAAATGAAAATAAATTGTTGTTCCGAACGGTGGTATTAACTGTTGAATGGCAGCGAAAGTTCAATGTCACATTAAAGGAGCAATTTGTAATTCCGAGTCACCTGCTCCAGTCGTATCGGGGGCAGTGCTTCACCCCTTCTGTCATTTATATATTTCATTTATTTGAATGCAAATGTATTATTGCAAGTTTGTTAAAAATGACTGAAATAATCACCACCATGTATGTATTTACTCATAAACTCACCATTCCTCAGCTGTATTGTTTATTTTCTTAGACGATATGGAAATAAAACATTGATACTAAATTCTGAGCTCTACTGGTGGAACAAACGCAGGTCTGTGTATGCAGGCCTGCTAAACAACCACTGTAACCATTATCTGAGTAAAGCTGGTTCCAGCAGGTTGGAATGTTTCATTTCAGTTATTGTCAACACAAACAGCTTTTTTACATGTTCTGACATTTATTACAAAGGAAAAAAAAAAATATGTACACAAATATCAGTGCAATAGTTCACACTAAAATGCCACTCCTTTTTCAAAGGAAGGGATTTGCCTTGGTGTCTGGTGCATAATATATAAATAATATAAATTAAACTATATAAACTATATAAATTAAATGTATTATTATAATACATGAAGGCTAATTACTGCAACATCACAGACAGCGTCTGCTAAACGCCTGAAATGTAAATGAACATATAGAACACAAAAATTACAATAGAAACATGAGGAAATACTAACAAATACTATAGCAAGTCTGTATGTTTTGGACTCACAAAGCGACACAGTTTAGTGCAAACCTCTTCATCATGGGATTCCTAAAGGTTTACAGTATAGAGAAGATATGTCATGGGATGATGGTCAGATATGTCGGCTGATGTAATGTACAGAGACAGACGTCCACTTTACACTATCCAGTTGCTTTTTTTTCAGCAGTGTTGTTAGTTTCATTTGAAATTAGCTTAATTAATTGTTATAATGCTGTGTTATTAGTATCATATAGTGTAGCTATAATATTGGATTTATGGCTGCTTTTATCATTTTTGCTTCGTCTTTTAGTTGAGACATTTCAGGGTTAAGGTGTACTGGTGTAAAGAATTAACTACATTAATTTAAAAAATAACAATACCATATATATATATATATATATAATTGTGAATGATGTGGTGCAAGGACTATCAGAGGGATGCTATATTCTTTTTTTTTTCTTTAACAACATGCCAGCATGACGACATGCTTCAATTTTCCCAAAACAATTGTTGTGAAAACAGTTGCCTTGACAACCAATGATGTTGAAACTGTTTCTTCCAAGAAGTGAATGTCAGCTTCATTTCACTGGTTAGTACGTGCTGTTAAGCAGCTTTGTTTTAGCATTTACATTCTCAGCTTTACATTTTGAGAAAAATATTTTGATAGATTCTTGAACTTCTTTTTTGATGTTGGGATCAGGATGTTTGATCAACTAAAGGTGCACTTTCTGAGCACTCAACCCCATGTCATGGTTTTCATCAGAGGAAAGGAGTCTGCTCATGCTGCCATCATGCAACTCTCAGCCAGGTTATAGCTGTTAGTTATCCATGAAGGGTGAGGATCTGTTTCTGATGACGGATGTAAACGGTCTCCTTGATACAGTATTTCTTCGGCCGCCTACCAAGTCCTGGTTGATGACCCTTGACCTTTTACCAGTCAATGCTACAATAATTTAAAAAAATAGTATTGTAAATCTACAATACTATTTTTTAGAATAAGCCAAAAAAACTGCCCTGTTCTTTCATCAGCAACATTGTGGACTAATAAATAAAACCAGAGACAGAATTTGAGAACAAAGAAAACAATGCCAGCTTTATTATCAATGAAGATTTCCCTAAAGAGAAACTATGAACTGTTCCAACTGGTCTGTGTAACCATCCGAAATTTGATACAACTCACCCCTTTATAATACATATATATTAAACAATATTTAAACATAAAAAGCCACACTTCCATTTTGATGAAATACTCTTTTGGACATTAGCAAGTGTAGTTTTCTGCAAAAATTAAGTCATGGAGGTGTTTGAATCTTTGATCTGCACTTCTATTTTTACTTTATTTCCTTTGACAAACTGAGATGAGTAAACTGCACTCACAATTAATGACATGATATTACTTATTAACAGGATTGCTTTGCGTTTTCAAATGCTTTGAGCCATCCCTCCATTAATTAACTATAGAAAGCCGAAGTCATGCCATTCACTACCATACAAATAAGATAACATAGCGGTGGGTGTAGATGTGAAGAATCATGTTGTACTGGCTGTGTAATGATGTGGATAATGCTCTATTTAAAAAGACATCCATCAGCTTTCGTATTTATTCAGCAGGAGCAGGACAAGATGTGTAAAGTGCATACAGTGAACTCATGGAGACATTGTGTGATAGCACACCATCAGTACTGAGAACATCCCACCGAATATATCAGGCCTCCACATCACGTAAGGTATACACACAGTGAAATGATGACTGTGTTGCTACTATACAGCTCAGTTACTTTGATGAGCTGTAGCTGCTGTAACCAAAATCCACCGTCTTATCAGGCATAAGAGGAAGCAGAAAAACATTCCTTCAGGGATGATTTGACATTCATTCTCAGGCCAGAACCATACATCAGGCGAGGAATTAAACTGATGTGCCCAAGAGAAAGATGTGAAAGAGTACTTAACTGTGGTTTCATCTGCATCCACATACACAGTGACAGTTACATATGGTTTCAGATTCTGTCTGTCTTTGAAACTTCTTGGTCCCAGTCGGTGTCAAGAACATCATTACTTAACTCAACAGAGCCAAACAGAGGCAGTCCTGAGAACGGACGCTTGGAACCACTAACACAACTTGGAGGGCCCAGCTCAAAGCACTTTCTCTTCTTCAGATTGGCAGTGTTTTGATGGTGAACAGGTTGATCATCCACCACTGTAACACTGTTAAAACATGTCGAAGGAGAAGGCTCCATCTGCTTCTCTTGGCACTTGGACATTGTTTTAGTTAGTGATTCTGCCCCTGGTTGTTTCTGTCCACATGGTACCTCTGTGTTGATTACTACAGTTCTAATCTTCTTTCCTGAGGGACTATATTTGGAGAAATTTTGAGTTTTCTTGCAGAGAGCATCATTTTCTTTAAGTGAACTTTTTTCCTCTCCAAGAGGAAGATTTTTGCCTTCTTTCATTTGAACGGTGGTGGGATCAGTTGAGCCGGTGAATGAGAATCTTGAGAGTTGAGCCAGGGTTGAGGAGGCCACAGTGGACTTGGTTGGTCCTGACGCTGGATCACTGATGTTAATCCTTGGTTTTAAAGGTGGGATGCCAGTAAAGCCATTCACTTTAGCCTCATTACCAGTGTACACTCTGGCTCTATGTTGTTGATGCAGATGTTCTGCATCGACTCCCTCCTCCATGCTAACTGCAGGTTTTCTTCGTGCTGTTTTGTTCTTTCCAGAGGAAAAAACATCCTTATCCAACTCCTCTGGTATGATACAAATATTGGCTTTAGATCTACTGTCTACCGTGTCACTGACACAGCTCGCCTGTTGTCCCCTTCTTCCACCTTCCGAAACAATTTGGTTCTGGTTCTGTCTTTTCTGCCCTTTACTCTTCTCCATGTCTGTTCGTGGGGTGGCTGACTCATCATGACTAACCGGCTCCAGTCTACTTCCTCTGCTTTCTTTATGGATACTAAAATCTCTGCTCTGTGGGTTACATTCAGTTTGGAACTCCGTGCTGATGTCTGAGCTGGCATTAAGGGTGTGGCTGCGGACTGAAGGTCTCATCCTTTTTGGTTTGAATATGAAGCCTGAAAACTTTGCACGCAAATCTTGACCTGTTTCAGCTGCTATGTTTGGAGTCACAGACTGGTCATCCTCATCGTCCTTCGCAAATCCACCTTCTTTACTGGAGGACAGGTTATGCTGAGCAGGGTTATTTGGGGGGCTGTTCTTACCTGGTGAGGCTGAAGTCGTTTCCAAAAAATCAATCACATTTTTACTTGCACCATCTCCAGAAACATCCCTCTCTCCTCCTCTACCCTCTTTTTCACACTGCTGGTGCTTTAGCTCCAGCTCCCTGAGCCTTCTGTCTCTCAGATTTTTAGAGACTTTCTGAAACACATACCCCAGTGACACTGGATGTTTATCAGCTTTTTGACTCAAAGATTGCTTCATCTCCTCATGGGTTTTAAAGCCTTTTTCTTCAGTGTTTTGATTTTTCTCACGTGTTTGGTTTTCTTCGTCTGAGGCAGAGATAATTGATCCAAAACGAATCGAAGCAACATCAGAGTTTAAGAATGAGTCAGTGTGACTCAGAATGTCATTCTCAGTATGACAGTTTGGTCTTCTGCTTCCTGTTGAGTCTGACCAGCTGGAGTTTGGTTCTCTATTTAGATTTTCTTGAGTTGATGCAACTATGGGTGAGGTCATACCATCTAGCAACAATGACGGAGTTATTGAGTGGAACCATTCCAAGCCATCGCCCTTGCAGTTACTGATGATGTCCTGGTGGTGTGCTCTGTTGATGGAGTCAGTGTTTCTGAGTTGATGTTGGTAAGTACCAGTTGGTGGGGAGGCCCCTGAGGTGTTGCTCTTTAGCCTAGTGAACAAAGAAAATACAGATGAAGTCCTGTGTTGTGACTTTTAAAGCTTAACAACCCTGAACTATGTATAGTTATGTGCAAGAGAACTCTACATTGTCACCCCAAAACAACTTTAACACATCAAATATGACAATGCTCCTGTACACAAAAGCCAGGTGCATAAAGGAGTGGTTTTCCCAGTTTGCTGTGGAAGTATTAAGAAGACAATTGCAACCACAAAATTAGACAAATAAACAGTGGCCATGTTCAACCAGTGCAACAGTCTGAGTGTTTTGTCCCTCAGTGATTTCTTGGCAAAAATGACCAGATAACTTAAAGCACTACAATGTGCACAACATTGGAAGGTAATTAGGGGTGTGACGGTACACAGAAGTAGGCCTGGGCGATATGGTTGAGAAGACTATCTATTTTTTTCATTTTTAGAAAATGAAGAAAGTTACAGAAAAAGGTTGAATTTAACATATTTATTTTGAATATAACCATTTTATCAAGGCACAAAAGTTAAAATTAATGTTAACACAAGGAAAATCACAAATAAAATTGCATAAATTAATAAAAATTCAGCCATACCAGTGAGCGGAGCTGCTCTTTTTTTATTCACAATTTCCCCTCCGGCAGCACTCATTTTATCACTCTGGTTTCAATGGGTTGTGCATTTATTTTTCTTCACCACCTCGTCTATCACAGCTGCAGTGTCTCTGGACTCGTTAGCAGGGTGAACAGGCCGTCCTGACCGCTCTACCTAACGAGCCTGGACACACTCTGGCAGTGAGAGGTGGATATGATGATGTTTTTGCTGGGGGGGCTGTGTCTCATAGGCTGCCATATCAGACCGCAAGAAAAGCAGACTTTAACACACCCAATGTCTGACCTAATAGTTTTATAGGTGGAGTAGAGCTGATCTGCATTACTGTGGGATCCATAATCACTCACTCAGCGCTGTTCTGTCAGTGACATGGCGATGGTGCAACTGGGCTACATGCCTGTTAAATGATTGGCTGTTCGCGAGCCACTCATAGCACCTAGGGATTTGATAGGCTGTTTAAATAAGCCAGGGAAAGAGCATGTGGGATTTATCTTTTAAATTTGATGTCACTCAGATTTGACAGGCTGTTTCAGAGCCAGGGTGTATTCTCATAGGCTTTCCACTGGTTTGCATGTAATGCATACATGTGAAACTATCAAACATTTTATCAAACTATTTTCTTTATGCTATCGATCGCCGATACACTGCTGTCATTTTATTGCCAGGCTTACACAGAAGTCATGGTTCAGTATGTACCCCGGTACAGGTAGGAACGAGTTCAATGGTAAAAGAAAGTAAAAAATAAATACTTGAAGATGAAAGAAATTGCCTTTAAAAAATGATAAAAAAACAAGCAAATAAATATTTACAGATTAAAAAGAAGTCATATATCGAACTTACTGGAACGCCACAGTACACAGTGATGTTTTAAGCCCTGATTTAATTGAGTCAGTTAAACAGACCTCAGGAATTCAGGAAGCTTGTTCCACAGGTGGAGAAACTAAAAGCTTCTCCACCTTGCTTGGCAGTGCACTCTCACATAGGTCATATTCTTTATGTAGGGCTGATAAAAATAAATATAAATGTTATGTTCAAGAAAATTACTCAGGCGATGTCTTTGGCCTCATCTGCTTTCAGATCTACAGGCGACTTAAAAACAACATGCAGAAGTTTGTTGCCTCGCTGCAGTCATTTATACCAATGCCATCTCACATGGCATGTTAGCATGTCGACGTGTTTCCACACTGTACAACAGCACTGACAATCTGTCCTTGCCCAATCAAGCCCCCAGGAGGAGCGCTGGGCTTTGAAGCCAGTTTTTACAGTGGCCAAACCGTATAATTACAAGGTCACTTGATGCACTGCAGACCAAGAATACTTTTCTCCATAAGCTAACATTGTGAAAGTTGTGTCCTTAAAATGGTGGATATGATTTTTGAGTGTCACAACCCCTGAAATGACTTGTCCCACTGTCAGAATTTGAGCCATTCAGTCCAGTAAAATATGGAGGGTCTAGAACAGGTACACAATTAATTATCATTTTTCCCAATTCAAGTTAGCCGGGCGCTAAACATGAAGTTAGTTGGCTCGGCTGGCAGGTTTCTAGTGCACAAGCTCTATGGGCGCACAACAAAGGCGATCCAGGTATTTTAATACCCGGGGAGTCGAGCTTGTTTGGCTTCAAAGCGCCATTGAGCAGCTTTCAGTTATGAGCAGGGCTCCGCCTCCAACACTGTGTACAAATTGAATGTAATGTTCTTGCGTCCGATCATCCACCCACTCTCCGAAACGGTTCCACACAGCTAATTTGAAAGAAGCGTGCAGATCCTCCAGCTCTGGTGCCCAAATCTCGACTTGCCATAGTGTATAGCGCAAATGGTAGCAGAACATTGTGTCTTCTTCCGCTGCTGTTGTAATGGCGGTTGTAAAACAGCTTTTAGGCACATTACCGCCACTTAGTGGATCGGAGTGTGGATCAGAGCAGTTAAAATCTCACCCATTAACATACGCTTTCGCCATACGAAATTCAGACATTTTCAATGTATGACTGAATGCAAGGACTGTCACATCACTCCACAAACAACTCCCACAAAAGCCAGTCAGTTACTCACCTGGCCAGTCTGTCCATCTCCTTACGAAGGAGCAGTGGCAGGTTCAGTCCTTCCAGCAGTACCTGACACTGAGTTTGATATTGCTGACCAGGGTCAGCAGGGAATGAGGTGAATAATGCATTTACATTTCCGAGCAGAGCGCCACCCTAAAAGAGATAGAACATTGTAAGCCTTTTTCTCATGTGAACATGTGAAATTTCTGGGTAATCAGGTCCGGACTTTGTCCAGAGTTGCCCTTTCACGTATGTGGCACACAACAGGAGATGATCTCTGTCAACTACTGGAAATACTGCGTTTGATCTAGTCAAGGAAGAGTACATGGGTAAAGCGTGCAGGAGGAGGCAGACTCATCTGTAATGATTACCATCTATGCCTTGAAATCAATACTACATGTATGATAAGGCTTGACTAAACTACAAGGGACTGTTAGGTCTTGGCAGAGATGTGTGGCTCTATTAAGTGCCATTCTAGTTATATTTATGTTTTATTTGTCTTTATAAGTCTGTTTGACACTACATGGGCTTGCTGCTTACAAACAAGGCTACAATTGTCATCACACCATAAAATACAGCTAAAAATCACATCAATTCAATTTAATGGAATACATAAATATAATTTCAGTCAGATCAACTCGTACAGTGACATTATAAGACTGTTAATTTATGCATTCACATATTTTATTTTCAGCTGTCGACTGTGCTGCTTGTCACATGTTGAAATTTATTCGCTGCTGTTCTTAAATTTCAATGGTGTTTTGGCAGTTGAAGTTCTGCATCCTGCAGCAAAACACTGAAGGAACCCTGCTTTCAAACAATCAAACAATTTGATACCAAAACAAGCAAATGATGATTCAGCTAACTGACAACACTGCTGTGCATGTTTTAGGAAACTATCTCAAAATGGTTTCAAATATATCGTTATATATTGCAAAGTGTGTCATTTTGTTTTTCCTTACCTGCATGGAGCACTCCATGACAGAGACGGCCATGACAGCATCCTCTATGGTCACAGTCTCTCTGTACATGAGCTTGGCATGGGCTAAAAGGTGGAAAAAATTCTGTGTGAGGTGTACAGTTCTACTAGTTCACAGAATTAGATTTATTTGTATTGGCAAAAAAACAGTTTTGCTATTACATTTAAGGAAAGAAAAATTAGTTGATTAAATCAGTATGTACAAAAACTGTCACTTGGAATAAGACGGCATAAAGCATAAAAGTAAATATTACACAGGAATGCCTTTATAACAACAGTGTTGATATCATGGAGTGGTCAAATCAGAGTCTAGATCTCAACCTTAACACCTTTGATCATTTTAGACTAAGAGCAGGATGGGTGGGTCAATCCTATCATTCCAATTTCCAATCAAAATTTAGGGGAGCTGCAATTCTTATTAAAGGTACACTGTGTAGTGTTTTAAGTAATTTATTACCTCAAATCAACGTCTTCATTCATAAATAAGTCCTCATTGGTGTAAAATTATCTCTGCCAACAATCTCACTTATCCTCCTGAGGGAAGAATCACTTATCTGTATTTACATAGGACGGGCGAGCTCTACGGAGGCTTCCATGTCCTTCCGGTCTATAAAAAACGATGAACTGCCGAGAGGGACAAAAAGCACTACGTGGTACAGATAAGGCTAAAGGCGTTTTCACTCAGAGCCAGCGTGACTGTGGAACGGAGAAGGAGCTTAGCGAGACGCGCTTGTCAGTTGCAGTTTGAAGTTTGTTTGAAATAACGTACCTCATCACCCGAAACAAAACTTGATGAAGTGCTGTTTGAAGACATGTTGTTGTCATAGCTTCTTGAATCTTGACACATCCCGCCTGCCGTAGTTCCAACAGGTTGCAACGCACATTTGAAAACGCGAGGCGCTAGAGAGCAGTATTCGTTTGAATGCAAAATAAAATTTAACCACTAGATGGGAGAAATAATTCCACAGTGTCCCTTTAATAAAAATGGTCCATTCATCATGTCAAGGGTTGAGGCAGATCACAGTGGTCGCTACATAATAGTTGTGGGTAGGCTAAACAACACCCCTGTCATCCTGGCAAATGTGTAGACGAGATGGACGACTCACACATGTAAAGTGTAAAGATGTAGGGGTCAGGGTCAATGAAATCATATGTTATAACTCCAGGTGAATTCCAGGTGAAGTTTTTTGAAATGAAATTTTTTATTTATTCTGCATTTTTCAAATAAACAAGATCAATTGCACAGTAATATAAGTTTCCAAAATGGCAACTTGGGGAAAGGAAAAATAAAGAAAATTAGAGAATGAAATAAAATAAAATTACAAAAATAATAACTGGAAGTGGGGCACACCACTCTCATTGCAGCTTTTATCACTGTCCATTAGGTCTGCTGAGTATTTGGCTCATCTTTTTTCATATACACAGTCCATTTATGCCACTGTTGGGCCAGGGTCCCTGCTTTCATTCTGAGGTAGTAAGTCAGTCTCTCCATTGAGTAAATCTCCTCAACGATATCCAGCCACTGTCCTGGACTTGGAGGGTCACTTTTCAGCCAGTTTCGTGTTATGGCCTTTTTACATGCCAGGATCAATATTTTGAAAAGATACAGGTCTTTCTTTTGAATAGCACCTTCTGGGATCTGACCCAGGTACAGTGTTTGGGGGTCCCTGGGTATCCTGTAGAAAAGAATCTCTTCCAGAATCTGAACAACTCTGTCCCAGAACCCCTGCAATTTTACACATGACCAAAAAACATGCGTGTGATTGGCACTCATCTGCCCACATCGTCTCCAGCATTGCTGGTGTTCACCTATTTGTTTATTTTTGATGTGTGGTGTGATGAAGAAGCGAATTAAATTCTTCCATCCAAACTTCCTCCACTTTTTAGAGCTGGTGGAGGTTTGTTGAGTTCTACACATAGAATACCAATCACTTTCTGACAGTTTAATGTTCAGTTCTAGCTCCCATTTCGATTTTACATAAAATGAGTTCCTTCCATTTAGTTTTTGTGACCTTTATACAGCTTAGAGACAATCTTTACAGGTGTATGTTTATATGCATTAGTAAATACTTCAATCACTTCGTTTTTCCTTCTGCAGAAACTCCTCGTTTGATTTCTGTAGCATAGAAATGTCTTAGCTGTAAGTATCTAAACAGGTCACCATTATCTAAATCAAATTCTCTTTTGAGTTTTTCAAAAGTTTTGTAGGTTTTCCCCTCTAAGAGTGTACACATCGCTGTAATCCCCTTTTCTCTCCACCTTGAAAATGTATTGTCAGTTTCTCCAGGACTAAACTGAGATGTTTGAGAAGGCCAAATTAGAAGTTTACTGTCTCCTTCCAGTTTATAGGGTCCATGTCCAGTTCTTTTTTTGTGATGGGAGTAATTAAGTTATCATTTTGAAATGTTCCTATGGAAGGGAGGTCTAACGATGACAAATATTGTATAATGTTTTCTTCATCTACAGTCTTGGGCTGTGAGTACAGAGTTTCATAGTAATTTTGGAAGATTTTATGGATTTCATCTGGCTCATAAGTTATTCTATTAGTTATAGGGTCTCTAATTTTATGTACTGTATTTTCCACTTGTTGGGCCCTAAGGCGTTTTGCTAGAATTTTTGTTGCTTTTGGACCTGACTCATAAAAGCTTTGTTTAGTGAATCTCAGTTTCTTTTCCAATTCATCGTTCAGAATATTATTTATTTGATCTTTTAAATCTTTAATCTGTTTTTTCAACCCTTTGTCCTCATCTTTTGGTTGTTGCTTCTCTAATTTTCTCAGCATTTTCGCTAGCTCATCATATTTTGACCTCTTCCACTTTTTAAGAAAAGCGGTTCTTGAAATGAGTTTCCCTCTCATTATTGCTTTAACAGTGTCCCATAAAATAGTTGGGTCCACTTGACCAGTCATATTATCCTTTATACATTCATTAATTTCTTTCTTAATCTTCTTAACAACGGTTTCCTTGTTTAGAACACTGATATTTTGTCTCCACAGTGTACTCCTCTGTCTGTCATTCAGATGGAAAGTTAAATAAATTACATTGTGGTCTGATATATTTGCTGTTCCTATGGAACATTCCCTCACCCTGGCCCTCATTTATCAAACGAGCGTACGACAGAAAACTGGGCGTACGGTCATTTCCACGCAAAGTTCGGCATTTATCAATTTGGACGTGAGCGGAGGCTACGATCAAATCTCACGTCAGGTCTCAGCTCGTGTACGCAAGTTTTCAAGTCGTGTTGATTTGCGGTGCAGCATAGTAAATCTGGCGGAGTCCGAGAATTGTTATTAGACCATATATCCCTGACATTAAAGGTAGCCTACTAGTTTCAAATAGTTTGCAATTAACGGGGTTAACCGTTTGTTGCTGTAACATTAATTTCTCTTTCATTTTGAGATGAAGAAGATTTTGAGGCAGGACATAATTACAAACAATACATGCAATGATTCATGTGCTCGGTGACAAAGGTTATCCCCTCAAGGAATAACAGGTAACTCCACCGGCAAACCCTGCAACAGAGCAGGAGCGCAGATTCAACCATGCGCATTTACGCACACGGGCCACGTTGGAGCGCTGCATCGGGTTGCTTAAGGGTAGATGACTCTGTCTAGGATCCGCGGGGGGAACCCTATTGTACATGCCAGAGAAAGTTTGCAACATCATTTTAGCCTGTGGGGTTCTGCACATTACTGCGCGAAACAGGGAGCCGTTTGATGTCCCGGTGCATCCAGATGAACCTCTGCCCAGAGAGCCTGGTCAGCAGAGCCCCAACTGGAGGCTGCATGAGGGAGACAGGACCTCATTCATCGCTTCTAAAATGTTAAGTGTTAAATACTTATGTTTGGCAACTATTCAATACAGGGAAACAGACAATGCACAATTTTTAGTCAAACATTTTATTCATGTGATGCGCGTTTCGGGTTTTCGTTTCTCTTTTAAAGTGTCGTTTATTGCTATAGGCCTAAGTGAGCGATTTCTCTCCGCCATTGACCGACACATTTCGGTTTGTTTTTCCAAGACCTCTGTTGTCAGGATCCAGGGTTGTGGTGGTGTACCTACACGGGCAGCGGAGGACATGCGCCCGCACGCACAGCTCGCATTTGACTGGTTCTTTGGGACTGACTCCAGCCTGAACAACGCCACTCGTGCCAGGCTCCGAATGATCTGGAACATCATTTAAATAAAGAAATAAACGAGCGCACGACAGAAACTTGACTGCAACCGTAAAATAACCCTTATTTATTTAAATATAGGCTAAACAGCCAAAATGCTTCAAGCATTCAGGTCGGAGAAGTTCCTCTTCTTGGACGTATTACGCATCTCCATGTCGTAAACTCTAGGGGCGAGGCCTCTAAACTGAGAATATTTAAGGGCGTGGTATTTAAATGACGATTGTTTTCAGCCGCCGCATTTATCAACGCCCGATCATTCTTACGCTGTGATCGGCGAGATACGAACGTTTCATGAATCACACGTGAACCCTGTCGTAAGATGATTTCTGCGCTCGGATCTGCGCTGGTTTCTGCGTTGGATTGATAAATGAGGGCCCCTGTGTCTATCTGTAACGTTCATCAAAAAGAAGTCTATTCTGGAGTGAACCCGGTGAGTAGCTGAGTAGTGGGTATAATCTTTTTCAGATGCATGAAGGTTCCTCCAGACATCAAACAAACCCGTTTCTCGAATTAGCAAGTTGAGATCTCTTGACTTAAGACATTTATATCTTTTCGTACTTGTCGTGTCTATAGAGTAGTTCAGAACTGTGTTCCAGTCCCCTGCACAGACTAATACACCTTCACTTTCAGAGGTTAATGTGCGAAATAGAGACTTAAAGAATTTCCTCTCGCTCTCTGGAGGGGCGTATATATTAGCAAATGTGACAAGGATGTTATCAATCCTTCCTTTGATAATTATATATCTACCCTGTGTATCACTCTTTTCCATAATTAATTCAAAGTTAAGACTGTTGGCAATTAGCGTAGCTACACCTCTTTTCCGGCTGTTTTCACATGAACTAAAAAAAGAGTTGAAATACCCAAACTTTTTCAACTTCTTGTGTTCGTTTTTGGACATATGAGTTTCCTGGAGAAATATGATTTGCACTTTATCCTTTTTCATTTTAGCAAGTACCTTACTTCTCTTTACAGGGTTACTCAGGCCATTCACATTTAAGGAAGCACATTTCAGACTATGTGACCCTATCATGTATACTCCTCAGAACGATCATGCTAGTGCCCCCACAAAACAAACTCTTAACATGAACTGCAACTAGAAAACACAAACATGAACTTGAACAGACCTCCAAAAATGAGGGGAGATCTTTGTTCCCCTCAACTGTGACCCCGTTGGTGGGTTGAGGGAGAAGCCTACAACAACTCTACCATCCTACTAGTCCAACTTTTACATGTAACAAATGAAGCCGCCTCTCCCAGGCGTTTGATGCTCTGTGTAGAGCTTAGAAAGAAAAGAATCACCCACATCAGAGTCTCGAATTTAAAGTTTTCATACCGGGTAATGCAATTTAAGTCCACGTTCATGAGTCCTCGGTATGTCCTCTCTGGAACTCCTGGAGTTTTTCCTTTGCTCTCCTGGCCACGGCGGCCCCCTTCTCCCGGCGACCAGCTGCCTGTTGCCATCCCATCCGTTCCAAAAGCCGTGTCTCCGCGAAGCTCTCTCCTTCGGTTGACTCCGGTTCTTCCACAGGAAAGCCGCGCTTCTTCAACTCTCTCTGTGCCTCCTGTGCGGTGCTGTATGTGCGGACTCCCGTGTCCCAATGAATTCACATGCGTGTGTATGGTGTTTGGAAGCGGATCCCCTTTTCTTTTAGGGCTTTCTTGATCGCATTATATTCCTTGCGCCTTTTAACGATCTCCGACGCATAATCATGGTCAAAGTAGATTAATCTTTCACCCATTTGTATTTTCCTCTTTTTCCAAGCCTCTCTCAGTGTCAACTCTTTGGTGGTGAACTCCAAGAAGTTGACAACAATGGGTCTCGGGGTGCATCGGGTCGCGGTCTGGGCGCCAGGGTCCGGTGAGCCCGCTGAATATTCAGGTCCACGTCTTGTGATGCTGGGAACTCGCTTTTACTGAATTTATCTACGAACTGTAGTACCGAGTTTCCCTCTTCCCCCTCTGAAACTCCAAAGATGCGTATGTTGTTTCTTCTCGACCGAGATTCTAAGTCCGTTAATTTTTGCTGCAGGGATCTTTGTTGTTTGAGATATGTACAGAGCGTCTCAGTTGCCTCCTCGGTCCATCCCTCCACCTGCTCCACCCGGGACTCTGCCTCATCAATGCGGTCTGACAGGCTCTGCACTGCCGTTGCAAGATTATCGAGTTTCCCGTTGACTTCTTGCCTCAGTTGAATAATTTCCTGTTTCAGACAGTCATTGTGCCCGTTGATATCATTTTTTAGCTCATTAATCGCCCTGATAATATCTCCGGAGTCTATGTTTGTTCCGGGATTCCTCTGACTTGCCGCTGCTCCTTTAAGAGTGTTAACGTTAGCTTGAGTGAGTCCGGTGTTGCTAGCGTTTGGCATTGAGTTGTTTTTTTCCTGCGCTTTTGGCCTTTTTTCTTTTTTTCCCCTGGTCTTTGGTGATTCTTCCCCCCTCGTCGGGCCCTTGCTTGAATATTTATGAATTTTTTTGAGTTGCTAGACAAGTAATTTTTCTAGGCCTGGGAGAGTGACTCCACAGTACGTCTTACTCTGCCATTCGCCAAGCCGGAAGTCCGAATTCCAGGTGAAGTTTTAAATGCAACTTCTGGATCATATATCTTTCGCATGCACTTCTGGGCCTTAGCAGAGCCCTTTGCTGTCATTTATTGTCAGTGTAACATAAACACAGAGGGGTACCTTCACAGAACCAATGTTCCCCCTGCAGTAAGTACTCTTCATAATAGCGATAATTTCTGAAGAAAATGCATGTTATTGCTGCATCTGCTGCTAAGTGTGAATCTGTTTATTCATGCAGTGTTGATTACAACAAGATTGAGCTAGCTCCTTCATTTTGTACAATATGTGTTGTGTTTATTTTCATATTTTTACAAAGTCAGCTCGAGGCTGCCTCAACAGGGACAAGGAATCATCTCTGTTGCTAGGTCATGACTTAGGGTCGGCCTACTTGCTGACGTAGTAAATTGGGTGTAATAGAAGTCCACCGACGTGACTGTTCTCCAGTTTTCTGCAGACCACATGTATTTCCAGGAGAACAGAGATAACACTAGCAGACAGTTTTTTATTTTGATAGCTCATTGCCCCACAACATGAATACATTTTGATTCTGTGTTTTATTTTGTTGTATAAATGAATATACTGGAGGATGTGATCTATCATCATTAGTGGCTCAACTGTGATCTCTAAGTAATATTGGTTAAATTAAGATTAGGTCAAAATTCCATCCTCACCTTCAGACAGTCTGCTCAGACTTTCCAACATGCGAATGGTGGTGCGGGCATTGTTGCGGCCATCACTCTGTCTCTGCAGCTGGTAGTAACGTGTCAAGATGATATTGGCCTCCTCAGACATCTGTGGCTGCAACCCTTTGATCACACTAATGTACGCTTTCATTTTCTCCATGGACCACAGGCTGGAAGAGTCACCAGACAGTCCTGAGGGCAAACAGGAGCACTTACATTTCACCACTTTCATCATAAAAGGTCTTCAGGTAAGGGCTGTATGATCAGACAAAAATCATATCGATTGATATATTCATATTTTAGCCTCTCATTTCCAAATTCAAAAGGACATCTTTTACCTCTGTTCTCCAGGATGAAAGAGGAGATGATGCGGTCCCACTCCGCATTTCTGGTGTCCATTAGAATCAGAACAAGGTCAAAGCGACTCAGCAAAGGGCTGGCCAGAGCTACATTCACAGACAGTGGCTCATTAGGATTGTACTGTCCTTTAGGGTTGGTGGCTGCCAGGATGGTAGTTCGAGTGTTCAGCTTACACACAATACTGGAGGAGGAGAGAGAAGGTAGATTTAGACATGTCCATGTTATCCTCGCTTACCAACAAGAATATGGTGTGTCCATTAAGTTTATGTACAGGTCTATTTTAAAAACAGAGTTGGGCAGTACTCAGTTTGTACTCAGTGTGCCTGATGTGTAAAGCACATATGCTCACTGATTACTATTCGCCATATGTATGAGCAGTTAAAAGTTTACATACACTAATAAGAAAATGTATAAATAATCTACACTGCTCGGAATGGTCAGAGTTAGAGTGGGTGTTGAGAGGAGTTGGAAAATCTTCTGGAAAAATTCTCTGACTCTTGATCTAGCACTAAGAGTAGTCACTCCGCTGTACTCTGAGCTCCTCGCAGACATGTAACTATAGGGGCCAGCTTTTGGTTGCATGAGCTCCTAAGCAACAAGAGTTCCAACCAACTCACTCAAAGGTTCCAGTGTTACTTCAAAGACAACATTTCTGGAGGAAGGCAGACAGAGCCCGTTCTAATTCACTGTCATGATCTGATTTTCTACTCCATAAAATGTAAATCAGTGTGTTTAGCAACTTCTCCTTTCTTTCACAATATCTAACCATAAAGTGAGGAATCTCTGGCAGTCTGCCTGTGTGTCCTTCCCATATCTTCAGAACAATTCATCAAAGTTACTTCTCACTTGGCAGATTTGTGGCTGAGGATCAAAGAATGTACAGTGTCGAATTTGGTGCAATTTCAATACTTTCAATATTAACAGATTTTGAACTGACAGGCGACAACACTCCAATAAAAGCCAATGTCAAATTTGATTGTACTTATTGTATGGATTTTTGAGTTGATTGATGTGTTTTGTGAGGTCACAGTGCATTTTACCTCTGGTTGCCAAAATCAGTTTATCCTTGAGTCGACATGAACATTTGTAATAAAATTGAAATTTGTTTTTGAGATATCATGTTCACAAGAACGGGACGAATGGACTGATGGCCACGGCTGCCACCGATGTTGTAAAAACTGTATGATTCAACAATCTGGATAGAGCATGGTGGTGTTTCTTTGCCTTGATTAGAATTCTATGAGTGTGTGGATGTGTAAGAATGACTGACCCAGCTTTGGCCACACTAATAGACTGCTGCTCCATAGCTTCATGGATGCTGATGCGGTCATGCTCCTTGATGCTATTGAATTCATCAATACAGCACAAACCACCATCTGACAGGACAAGGGCGCCTGCTTCTAGATGCCAATCCCCTCCATCTTTCACCGCTGCTACTGTTAGTCCTTCAACAAATCACAAGTTCACACATTCATGTAATCCAGTGACAAACAAAACTGACTGTATATGTTTATATGTAGCATGTCAAATTCTAACTAATTTAACCTGTGAGGTGACATTGAACAGGGCCTACCTGCACTTGTTGATCCAATCCCAGCTGTGAGAACAGAGCGAGGCGTGATTTTAGCTGCATACTTCAGGAACTGAGACTTCCCTGTGCCAGGGTCACCAACCAGCAACATATGACAGTCACCTAGAGAGGACACCACAGGTTTACAAAAATCCAATGGGGATCTTTGGCACATGGTCACAGGTTGTCATATTCTATTTTGACTAGTTGTCAATTTCAAGAGAGTTGGTCATAACTAATATGAGTCTGCCAGAGGACACCAGAGAAGCTAGTCCCAAATCAGCCCAAAGTATTTGTGGTTGGGTTTCTGTCTGCATCTATTTGTTAACCTAAATGTACTGAAACTGAGTGAGAGAACAGTGCACAGATGTTAAAACAACAGAGGAGGGCAGCAGGGCTGTTAAATCTGCATTCAAGTACATGTCACTGCAGGGACCAAGCGATGTGGTGATGGCTCAAATTTTACTTCAGGTAACCTGCATCGTTTCTCAGCGAGTGGCAGCGTGGGCATTCAGGTATGTCTGTTACCACCAACGGTGACTAAACCCTCTACACCTAAAATAAATAATTCCATCCGCCCAACCTATGCCATGATGGTATGCTGCTTAATAAAGATGTTAACTCTCTGGCTTGGAGGCATTTAAAAAATTTTAAATTATTGCCCTTCTTAAATGATTTAAAAATGGTAAAAACAATAAGATTATCCTTCTTCTCAGATGCTTAATTAAGACACATAGGAGACAAAAGTTATACCTCTTATCTTGGTCCCAGAAGAATCTTTTCTCTGCACCCCACCAGCCAACACCATAGCCACTGCCAGTTTAATCAAATACATGCCGAATACCTGTGGACACAAGCTCAATAAGATCTGGTTCCTACCTATGACGAGAGGAGAGAGAACAATGTTTTAAAAAAGGAAATGCATATAAAAAAAGAAACACAAAAATACAGTAGATGTTTCTTTGGCAAATGATTACATACCAGCTATGGGATCATGTTTGTAGCTACTCCAGAAGTCTTCAAATTCTTTCTGAGCGTCCTTAAGGGCTAGAGAAGCAGCAGCCTGCTGGTTGTTCACTTCAATGTTGTTAGCTTTGAGGACCAGCTCCACATCACAGCAGGCGTCATCATAAAAAGGCTTCCAGCGCTGGCACATGACCCCATAGACAGTAACATCATCTCCTAGGAGTACCCCATACAGTTCAAAATTACTGAAAGCTGCAACATGAGTATGACTTATACGTTACCAACAATACATGAAAATAAATTGGATTGGTTAGACGTCATACAAACAATAGCCAATCAAAACTAAAGGGTTTGTGCCCCTTACAGTCACAGAGGAACAGCATTAGGTGGAGATGCTCCAGTGAGCTAGTAGAGCTGCATGTCAAAGGTATGGCAGCAGGTATTACCAAAGTTACAGACATCAAAATTCTCTACACTGAAGTAAAGAAATAAAATAAAATACAATCCTTTAATCTTTTTTCTTTTATGCCAAGCATGCCCCGTTTCACACACTGCAAAAATAACATTACTCGCCCATATGAGTTGTTATTTTTACATGTTATATGTAATGTTAGCCATGAGCTAATGCAGGGTTGCAAACTTTGGATACCTGGCTCAAGTGAGAACTTGATGCCACCACATGTACATACACACTTAAAGGTCCCAAATTCCAAATTGAGCGCTGGTAGTGGTTGTAGTTCCGCATCAGCATGTTAGACCAAAACAAACCGGCAGGTCAGCCACAAATCTCCTCACCCTTCGTCCCGTAATGCGACTGCCCTCTCTACCTCTCAGCCCTT
This sequence comes from Lagodon rhomboides, assembly GCA_039737535.1. Classification (NCBI taxonomy): domain Eukaryota; kingdom Metazoa; phylum Chordata; class Actinopteri; order Spariformes; family Sparidae; genus Lagodon; species Lagodon rhomboides. Next base: position 5,056,685 of record CM077798.1, on the reverse strand, counting down.
CTCAGCAGCAGCAGGTGTTACAAAGCACTGTAAATGCATATCTGTTCTAAATATTTGTCATCAGTCTCCTTGATTACTAATAATCGGTATTGGTATCATCATATTGGTCAACCCATAGTTCTTACCAGATTTACAACTGTCGACGAGGTCATCCTCCAGAACCACCACCATAGAACGAGGAATACTGCCCACTGAAAGTCTCTGTACCTGTGGAAGGGAAGGCAAGATTTATACCAAAAGTGGAATCCATATTTTAGACACCTTGCCATTTTTGTTTTTATATGTAGAAATAAACAATACCATAAGAGAGATCAATTTGTTCAGTAGTAAAAAAAATGCCCTACCTGCTCTTGGATCTTGATTTCCTGGTAGTCCCTGCAGGCAGCAGGCTCAGATCCCTCAGACAGACAGCTGAATTTGAACGAGTTACAGCCATCAGGATTAGGACACGCCACCAGTTGTTCAAAGGTGTAGAACTGATCAAAATCCGCCTGTACCGTGAAAACATGACGACACTTTGTGCACATGTAATCCCGCTCATATTCAAGAACCTATGAGGGATGCAGAAGACAATGATTCAGTGTAACGTTCACAATGAAAAAAATGAAGACATGTTAGTACACATTTGTTCCCTCATTGTCCAAACACTGGAATACAGCAGACTCTTAATTTCAATTTCAAGTTTGAAGTAGGATTGGGGGATTGAAAGAATATGGTTGGTTTGTTGGTGCACCTCCTTGAAAATGTCATTTAATAAATAACCAATCGTAAAGTGCCAAAAATAGGAACGGGCAAAATCTGTGCTTTTCTTACTGTGATTAGAAAATTAGAAAGGAGTCAAGGAGGAGAAGAAATGACCAGTGCAAAGAAATGCTGGCAGACCGCCTCTGTGCACAAGTTACCAAGATGACAAGCAGTGCAGCTCCACCACTAACGCTGAAGAGTTTGGAGTAGATTTAACCTACACGCGAGTTCAAAACTGTTAATGAAAAATTTGGGCCACAAAATTCAAACATCAATCCTCTAGGCTCACAATGATATAAACAGCAACAACCTAGCGTTTCTTGGTGTAAGTGTAGCGTACTCAGCAGGATGTTGTATTCCCCACCCACTGCACGTGCTAGCACATACCTGTGTGGATATATCATCAAACAATGGGCTGATGGTCAGCGGTTAGAAAATTTTTAAAATCGAACCGTAGTTTCAAGTTACCTATTTGAATAGCCAGCCAGCCTAGCCCAAACCCAGACCAATAGACCAATAAAGAGAACAAAATCATCTGTTCGAAAAAAAAAAAATTGCCCTTTAGTGGCCATTAATTTTTCAAAATTTCCATACGGAAAAAAAGTGTTACAATTGTGGTGATGTTAAAAAAGTGCCCCATAATCACTCCTTTCTATATGACATTTGATTAACTACACAATGGTGTAACATCTGCAAATTGTTTAAAACTGAAAATGTGCCATGCTGTTACCTTAGTAACACTGGTACGTATGACAGTACCAGTGACAGACAAAAAGTGCCCTACATCTCGGGACCTCGGAATGGTGTCTCTGGTCAGCTCTGGACACACTGGAAGACCTAGGCACACATATGAGAGTCAATAAAACATAAAAGTACATTAAATTAATACATTTGTTTAACTGGGTACATCCAGCTCTGGGTGGATAATATTGTTCTAACAGACACTGCATGCCGTTTTCCCAACAACAAACCCAGGGTCAAGGTCCTTTTGACTGAGAAGAAGAGGGCCTTCAGAGACCGGGACAGGGAGGCAGACAGTTACAGGAGAAAGCTAGATAAACAAAAAAATCCAGAACACACCAGCTCCACAGCTCTACTCTCAGATGTATGTGGCACTTCTTCATCAGAAGTCATACACCACAGATATGTTGGGTTTTACCCACCCCATTTATATTCTCAGATCACACTCTAAATTAGACAGTGCTGATCAAATATGAATCAAGATTGGGTGCATTGCCTAAGGTAAAGTAAGGTGTCATTATTGACTGATTAATCTTTTCTGGAAAGCTGCAAGCAGCTATAGCACAGACCAACTAATGGACCCCTTCTGAACTGCAAGCTCTGACCATAATATGACCATCACTCCCAGTTAGATTACTCACCTGTAATGCGGGCATGAAGAGTGTGTCTCATTCTGTCCTTGTTTGTTCTCTGTCCTCCACAGTTCTTGGGAGAGGCATTATTTAATAACTCTGTGGCTTTTCTGTGTAACACTTTATCAAATATAGTCAGGACTTCATTGGGATAGGCGTTGAAATAGTCCCCAACCTAACGAAGACAGTAGAGATATCATGTAATATACAAAAAATGACTACTCACATGTAAGCTGTTTTGATTTACTTGAGAATATTTTTTATAATCCGAGGTAACATGTAGTGGGAGGAAATGTAATAATGTTGAGTATTATTTATTTATTTTTTTTAAACTAATAATGTTTTTTAATCTTACTATAAAGCAAGATTTCTCTTTCTGTGCATCAGTCTGCCTTTCTGTATGTCCTAACATATCTCAAGAAACTTTCGTCCAAACTACTTCAAACTTAGTATTTTTTATTTTACTTATTTTCCTGTTGTTGATGTTGTGGCTCATCTGTGAATGTCTGTCTCGTCATGGCTTTATGGAACAAAAGGGTTATGTCTCGTAATCTCACACTATATCAAACTATATCTTGTTTGAAATGTGAAAAGTCGATACAGTGCCAGCCCTGCATTACTTTAACAGTGATGAACATCAATTTGATTATTTTACATGTCCGTACATATGCTATATTGTGATGTATAGGGACAGGATATGTTTTCCTTTTAATATTCTAATTTTAAACAAATCACCCAGCTTTAGTGAAAAAAATCTAAATCTAAAGTAAACCATCTCCCTTCTATCTATATCTATTAAATACAGTAGATTGAGTTTTGAATTGTGTTAACATTACCTCCATATTGGCTTCAAACAATGTCATGGCATTAACAACAACAGGGCGATGCGTCTCTTCATCAGTATCTGCGATAAGCTGGAGAATGTCCCCATGATGATGCTCGGTCAGATAGGTTTCAAACACTCGGCCAATCAAGGCTTCCTGTTCTGGGCTTATCGCCATTGTGAAATGATATGATCTGAGCCCTAGAAGAAGAGAAAATAATAACAAATGGTCAGGGTATGACATTTATATAGTGTTAGATCATAAAATGTTTGTGACTACTATTCACGATTATAGCCAAAACATGGTTGTGAAAATGAAGAAAGTCACTCAATCACACTTTTGGCGAACCTGATTTAACTGAATAAGACATCTCCTGATTTATTGTACAATCATTATTCTCCTGAGATTACATGTGCTGAAGATCTTAAGAAAAAAAAAACACTGTACACAAACTTTTAATATTGCCAAAATAGTAAGATAACACCAATGATAATAAGACGGTGTATTTGGCCTTTAAATAGAGGTACATGAAAGATTTTTAAAAAGCTATTAAGATATCGTGTATGTGTATTCATAGAGTCTACGACTTATGGAATAATGTGGTCTAGTTTAAAAGTTAGACACAGAAGTCAATTTTCATGTTGACATGTTTCTGTAGAATGACCTCGGGCTCTTGGGGATAAATGAGCTGCGGAGTGGAGGGAGCTCTCTGAAGCCATACACACTCTTTGAACACTGTGCAACGTTAGCTACCTGTCACATTGTTAACTTACACACAGGCGAGTATTACATACCGTATCTCGCACGGACAGGCGCGCTGTTTCGAAGGACGCCTTTATTTCGCCCGCCAGTGTTGGAACGCCTCGTGCAGTGGTAAGAGGACAGTCTGTCTCTGTCCCGGTACCGTCATTTCTGACTGAGCGACTTTCCCTCTGGATCGTCGAACTGAGCTCTCCTCTCGCGGGCTTCAGTCGTACGTACCGTGACGTGTTCACCGTCATCACGTCTGCAAGTCTGTAACTGCGTAAGCCGCTGATAGACGGGCCTACAGACTATACTGCACTTTTTACCAGTACCACTATACAGTCTGAATAGCCTATAGTCTGAGTATTATTTCTCAAACGTTATAATAAAGTAATTGTTTTACACATTCATAATAAGTTCCCTCTTGTTTTTTCTTTCTTTCTTCTTCTTCTTCTTTCTCTGTTTTCTTTTTTCCTTTTTCTTCTTCTTCTGGGGTTTTAATAGCGATTTGCAAACCAGTTTGTAGAATTACTGCCACCTACTGGACTGGCAAAGGTATGGCTTACATGCTATTATCAGATCTTTTTACCTCTGTACCTGATCTGAACCAGCCATCACTGTCTTTCATCGGTCTAGAGGAAAGGAAAGGAAGGAGGAGAGGTGGTGGGAGGATAGAAGGACTTCTGGATTATCTCATTTTAAAGGTAAATATCAACTAATTTTATAATATTGTCAGAACATATTTAGTGTGCATCTGTTAGTCATTTAACTAAGTAACCTCACTTGCTCAATAATATCATTAAAGCATACCTGCCAATGAAAATGACTGAAATTTATTGCAGAAAGATGAATTCAAACTAAATTTTCATCTATATGTAATAACCTGAGATAGACTTCTCCTAAAGTGGCTTTTATTTTTCTTTACAGCTGACCAAAGTTAGGAGAACCCTGAACTAGCTATAATTTGAGAAAAAAAAAAAGTGAAACAGGTCTCTCTATAATTGCTTTTGTCACAATCAAACAGGAGAGTGTCTCAGTTTGGTTTATTCTAAGGAACTGGGTCATGATTTCTGGAAAGCGACGTCACTGTTTTCAAATGTGTTTTTAGGGGCTTTGAGGACCACAAGCTCAAGAGTATACCATCTAGTTCCACTATATTTAGGGGACAGCAGACATTTTTCTATGGCTGATATCTGGAAAAACTCTGCCTCTTACACCAGAACAACTAAAGAGAACTATGAATTTTTTTGGAGGGGTGACCTGTCCATTTCACTCTGGCACAGAAAAGCCAAAATTGTGTGGTGTTGTTGTTGTTGTACTTTCGGCTGCACATCTGGAGTGTTGCATGAACTTGCTGACTGTTGTGATGTGATGGTGACTGATGTTTGGATTTGCAAAAATATTGTTCATGCAGTGATATGTAGTGCAGGCATTTTGTCAGTAGAGAGAGGTGTACAACAAAAACAAACCATAAACTGGATCATCACACACACACTCACACACATTTCAGAAGGATGTTTTCTGCAGTGAACGGGTCTTTGTTCTCCTCTGTTCATGATGCCACCTGTGAATCTGTCATCTCTGATGGATTTTGTTGTATTCTGTGAAAATTCCAAATAGACTGACTCAGATATGAAGAATGGATATAGTCATTAAAGTTAAGTAGCCTATATTTATGCAGTACTTTTCAAAAACAAGCACAAAGTCCTTCACAATAAGAGACAATGACCAAATTAAAAGGCATGCAGACATAAAGAAGAAAACACTAATCTTTCTGAATATTACGTTTTATTTTAAAGTTTGACACAAAAGCACAATTCAATCAGGTTTAGAAGTTGTTTTTTTTTTTTTTATAAATCAATCCTTGTTGGTGTAATCCAGCCATGGATTTATATAGACTCTGTTGTATTTAAACCTATGGTTGGAGTGTGGACAGAAGTTATCCATCATCCTCTATCACAGGACAGTGTTGGAGGCTGTGCAGGCAGAGGTTGTTGTGGTCCACACTAGAGGAGGAGGAGGAGGAGGAGTCTGCTGTGATCACTTCCTTCCAGAGGAGCCAGGATGTGCGGGCTTCATCATAGAAGGATACCGTTATCAGGCAGAGACAGTCTGAAGACATGCCACAGAGGGCTTCTGATCGTGTGTAATGCCATGTATCGTTACATGTGACATGAAACAGCACTCTTACTTCACCAGACCTTGGTCTCGGTGTTTTCTCCTTTTGTCCTGTAGTCGGACTGGCGTTTTTCCCCGCGGTTCCATGTAGCCCAGTCACACAGAATGTGGTACAGAAGTTACTGTGAGGATGGATACGAAGCTAATAAATCAGGTGAGACGTCTGTAAGATAACCGGGTGGGGGAAAAAGATAAAGTGTAAGTGGCGAGTGAGGCTAGCTGTTTAAAGGGCCAGGAGCAGCTGTGTACAGCAGCTAGCACACAGCAGCATATCACGCATCTGTATGCTAAAGCTAGTAATATGGACAAACACAGTGTCCCTGAGCATGGAGTGTGTCTGTTAATGAGCTGTGTCTCGCCCTGAGCTCGGCTGTGGTCAGCCAGTGTGTCAGCTCAGTGCTTTTAGCGTCAAACTGACTGAACACAGTGACCAGAGCATCACCAGCGACGGGGAGCACTTCTTCTTCTTCGTGTGCTTTAATGGCGGGTTGCTACCATGGGTTTTAATCTCACACCGCCACCTGCTGTACCAAAGTATGTAGCAACTGAAATGACTGAAGGCGAGAAATAATTGAACCACATGAGTTTATCATGAGCATAGGCTGTGATGTGTTTGAAATCAATATAAAATAATATCTAGGCTACTATTTGTAATTACTCTATCTAAATATAGGCTGTGTAAAATTTGAAAATCAAGACATTGATTTGAGTCATTCCATGAATTCTACTTCGTGTCATGGATTTTCTCGAATAACGATAAAAATGTAAAAATGTACATTCAATTCATGGAACCTTGCAGATTGTTTGTATGTGTGTGACTTGTCCTGAACATCCAAGAGACCCTAAGGATTATTTGTAAAATGGATTCATTTAAATGGTGCCACAGCTTTTGCTCAGTATATTTAGGTTCAGAGCTGAAACCCAACTTTTAAAGATTTATTTTTACTTCATATCATCTGAATGTGTATTTTGTCTATATATAAACCGTATCTAATGACGGAAACCTGGTCATTCAGTAAATTCAAATAGTTGGCTGACCTCATATTGACCTCATGCACTGAACCTAGACCTGACCAACTGAATCAACCCCAGATCATAACACTGCCCCACCAGGCTTGTACAGGAAGCACGATGGGTGCATCACTTCATCTGCCTCTCTTCTTACCCTGATGTGCCCACCAGTCTAGAACAGAGTAAATGTGGACTCATCAGACCACATGACCTTTTTCCATTGAGTCCAATCTTTACACTCCATAGCAAGTTGAAGCCTTTTTTTGCCCAATTAGCCTCACTGATAGATGATAAGGCTTCACAGCTGTTTAGTCCCAATTACTCGAGTTCTCTTCACACTGTGCATTTGGAAATGCTCTTACTTACTTTTTTCCCGACCACATTTCATCCCCGAAGATGATGGTTCACCACTATCCTTCCAGGTTTTAATAATGTATTGGACAGTTTTTGACCCAACTGTAGCTGTATCAGCAATCTCCTTAGTTGCTTTCATTGCTTGATGCAGGCCAATAATGTGACCCTCCTGAAACAGAGTAACATCTTTTCCACGACCACAGGATGTGTCTTCCGACATGGTTGTTTAAGAAACGAGAAGCTCCTCACTGCATCAGTTGGGTTTAAATAACTTGTTGCCAGCTGAAACATTTTAATCACTGCAATAATTATCCAATGGAAGGCTCTTACCTATTTACCAAATCCATATTATAAGCCATATGTTTTTAAAAACTATTGCTTTTAATCATTCATTTGAAGAGCAGGATTTCCACTGATAAATTGTGGAAATAATTTAGTATATGGTAACGAACTAGAGAATGGCAATGACTGAAAGAATTACGTTTGCTGGCTGTTGAAAAGCTCACGCTAGACTAATTTGATGGCTTTAATTGAAGTTGTATCTGAAAGAGAATTCTTAGTGCTGTATTATAGGCAACTGGACTTGTTTTAGTTTGTTGAAGACGTTTCAGCCCTCACCCAAGAGGCTTCTTCAGTTCTAACTAACTGGAGGGGAGTTGGTAAAAAAAAGCCTACTAACTCCAGTTAGTTAGAATTGGAGTTTCTTTATACAGAAGAGAAATCTTGCCGACTTACATAAGGTGCTATAGTTGTTTATCTGTGCTGGACATTTGCTTTGCTGTTCTCAGGTAGAGTACACACTTTTTCTACTCTATGCGGGTCAGACAATCAAATGTTAGTGAGCAGCCCATCCTATAATCATATGTTTGGCAACTGAATGACTTGTTTGACAGAAAGCCTTTTAAAAAATGTTTTTTCAGGATCCAAAAGTGTTGATTCTCCAGGATGGGTCCCAGGCCACGAATCAGCCTGGCAGTCCAACCCCCTTGGCTCTGGGAACAGTATCTCACGTGGGCACCGACCCAGCTCAGTGTCTGACAGTTGTGACACCGGCATCGGCACTTACTGCTCTGACAGTGTGGAAGGTAGGATGTCCTGGCTAATTTTTCTGTATTGTTTGTCATTTTGTTAAGGGGTAACCAGCAGGACTGTGGTGAAATTGAAACAGGGACTTTTCAACCACCTTTTCAACCTTTGTGTCACTACAACGCTGGTAGTTTATGAAAATGTACAATGGTGAACTTGGTGAAACTCTTTTCACCAACTCTCCACTCTTTTGCTGTCAAAAATTCCCCAGATTACGCAAAATACACCATTTAGCTCGTTTTAGGGCTGTTGTATCAACTTCAGGTTGTACTTCAGCATTTTTGTATGCCCACATCCACAGACTCAAAGAGTAGAGCTGCCTGAGGGGTGTCTCACCAAACTCTGATCACTCTGTTAAAATTAGGCTGTGCTAATAAACTTTAAATGCTGTCATAGTCTATATTTTGCCTAAAGTGTTTTCAGAATATAAATGTAAAATAAACATTTTAGCATACTGTTTCAATTCAAAACATATGTGGTAATGTTGTTGTGTCGATGATGATGTCTGACATGATTCTCAAAAATTCACATTGGTCTCTTTTGCCTGTATTTTTCCGACAGACGATTCCAGTTCCAGTACCATACCTTTGTCTTCCCAGTCCCGCAATCACTTGGGCAAGGATGATGATGGCATCCCCATTGTCCATGTGATGCCATCCCCATCCTCCTCACCCTACACCAGTTTTAGAATGCCAGCCTCACCCAGCAGTACAAGTCGCTGGAGCAGGTCTTGCCAACTGCTTACGCCAGCCAAATCTCCCCTGGGTGCACCAAGCTCTCTGGATATGAAGGATCATCAGCCCATCCGGAGATCGTCATCTCTCAACAAGTTGTCATCTGGGGCTGATAAGAGCTTCAATCGGACATCAGGCAGTCACTACAACCCAGATGGTCAAGGCTCCCTGGACAGAAGTCTGCGATATGGGTATAGAAAGGAACCCCTTGGTTCAAACCTGGACCTTTATTTGCCTTTATCTTCCAACTTGCTCTGCTACAGCTTGCTGCAGCGCTCACCAGGTTCCGGCCCCTGCTACCGGTACAACCATGGTAGTAGATCCACTGGTCTGGAAACAGACCTGTCACCTTCCTCAGCTCTGTCCTCACCTGCGAAACACAACAGTTTGGACATGAACTGCAATGCTTTAGCAGATGCTCAACCGCCTCGCGGAGCTGGACATGTTTATAGCCCCAGCTTACCCAAAAAAAAGGAGTCCCCTCTGGGTCATCAGACTGATAGAAGCTCCCCAATCCATACTGCAATTCGCACCCAGATGTGGCTGACTGAGCAGATGGAGTACAGGCCCAAAGTAGAGTGTGGACTTAAACTTGATCAGATCAACACTTCTGCTGCAACAGAGGGCTGTAATGCAGATAGGCTGTCACCATGGCAACAGGGACATCAGCAGAAACCAGGGCTGAACCAGGTAAGAGGAGTATTATAATAATGTATGTAATTAACATGCAGTTCACCTGCCCTTAAATATCAGTTTCAGCACTATGTGCATTGCAAGGGTACTGTTGTGATTGTAAAACATTAACAAGGCTAGGCACAGCTGTTGACTGCTCTCAACATATTAATAGCTGTGGTCAAATTTCATACTTGTACATTTGTCTGACAACAGAAAACAGATGTTAGAAAAATAGGATCCCAAATCAAAGAGATGCCGATTCACACAGGACTAAAAATGTGTGCATGACTTTTGTATTAGAAAATTGGGTGGTAGTATGCAGTGTAACTTACTTTACAAATTACAGACTTATAAGATTTGCACAGGATTAAGATCACAGACGTCCTTCGCAATTATTACAAATTACCATAGTTCCCCAGGTAAAACTAGTCCCCTGCATTTAGGGCTTTAGTACCATATTACAAGCAAACGGGGATATTGCAACCAAAGTCGATTGATAGAACAAAAGAGGGACTAGCATAGTTTTTTTTTACTTGAATGTTGGGACTAAAGCTAAACTTAAAGCCACTGAGGGGCTACATAGACATTTAATGCCCTCACCTTAGCATTGCTTACTTTAGTGTTTTACTTTAGTGTCTAGTGAAAATAACAGCAACTTCTTGTGTTTTTGATGGAATATGTATTACTTCCCAGTAATTGTCTCTAATGAGGTACTCTCTCTCTCTCTAATGAGTTTGTCTGAGTTTAGTTGCAGAAAATTGCAGGTCAATCAGGGTTTTAATTCCTGAAGATGTGCCTGAATTTAACTGATTGGTATCATTTGGCTTCATTGATAAGTATAATTGGATATCATCTGCATAACAATGAAATTTGGAGGGTTTGTCATTCAGATGGTGGGAGTGACATGTCACATTTCACATTGTCAAGACTCCTTGAAACAAAGGATGAAATTCAGCTCCCCTTCTTAACTTCTGGATGCAACTCGGAACACCATCGAGGTGCCTGGATCTTGGCTGCATACGAGAAACTCAATAGAATGCTTGGTGACCAGAACTTCAAGAAGCTTGTTGAATGTCCCATCACCACAATGCTTGATCAACCACAAGTTCACTGTGTTATTATGCTGTCTATGAGGTCATATTGCTGGTCGAGTGATTAACAGTAGTCTGCATAAAATCATTATTAACATCATATTAACATTCATTATTGAGCTAATTTAATGAGTCTATGCTGGAGGTGAATCCAACATTATGCAGTGTGTGTGTTCAATGATGTATGTTTGTGTTTGTTTCCAGATGCTGATGGGGACATCACTTTCAGTCAACACTCTGGTGAAGGTTAAAGAGGGATTGCTTGGACAGAGAGAACTGGAGATAGATAGGTACTGCAGGACATACTCAAAAACACTCAGAACTACCCTGACACTTCCTCCAGCTATAGTGTGTGTCACATATCTCTGTGCTGGTCAACACTGAACTTGTGCATTTAATTGATGGCAATTTGAATGCACAGAGATACCGTGAAGAGAGCTCGTTGTCGTGCCATTCATACACTGCTATCACCTAATCTTGCAGAATCACATTACACTGCCCCAATTTGAAAGAATATGTACACACTTTATGGCCGAAAACATCCCACTTGTTGCATGGCCTGCATATTCACCAGACGTGTCACCCATTGATTGGGATGCTCTGGTGCTCTGGACCCCGAGCTATAATCATTTAAACTACTTCCTTCTGTCCTTCTGGGAAATATTTGAACCTATAAATGTATGTGACTTGTTTTGCTGTGTTTTGCGGGCCGTAATGTTTGCCTTCGCTGCTTTGGCTAGTTCATGCTATTGTCATTAACATGTAAAGCCAGTTGCATAATACTATCAACAAAGACAAAAAAGAGCTTTGTGATTAAACTGTATTTACAGATGACATGTTTCTAAGCAGGAGCGATTCTTCGTTTCAGACAAAAACAGCAGATCTTGCAGCTCCATGCCCGGATCAGAGAGAATGAGCTCAGAGCACAGCAGGTCCTGCAGAGCCAGAGAGGATGGCTTGACGACCCCCACATTCTGAATACTAAGGTGACACCTTGCCACGTGTGTGTCATAGGTGAGCATCCTAATTCATAATTTGATCATAGCTTCAAATATTTATGTAAGTTCTGGTTGTCCAATAGGAATCAGCGAATAAGACTCCAAGCAAACACCCGTCTGATGAAGAACTTGGCAGGAAGCTTGCAGTGGCTGAACTGGAAGTACTCCAAATGAATGAGTTCTTCAAACAAACCACACAAAAATATGCAGAAGACATCAGAAAACTGGAGGAAAAGGTACAGCAAATTACCAAGACAGAATTCACAGTCGTTAATACAAAGAAAGCATAGAAAATATGGGGAGCAAACATATAGGCCCTTTGTACCATTTGAAAAGAAATCAATCTGGATTTTCTTTAATTTGTTATTTTGTTTACCCAACATGATAACTGATGTGATCTGATTAATGTATCAGTGGTTTATTTTATAACCATGCTTTTGTATGAGTTAAATGCATTCAGCATTGTAATATGAAATCAATGCATTAGTTATGTGAGGTGTTTTTTGTCAACAGATAAAGACACGGGATCGCTACATCAGTAGTCTGAAAAAGAAGTGTCAGAGAGAGAGTGAACAGAACCAAGAAAAACAGCAACGCATAGAGACACTGGAGAAATACCTTTCAGACCTACCAACGCTGGACGAGGTTCAGGCCCAGTCCTGGCAGGTACACATATATGTACACATATATGCAGAAGAGTCTACTTTTGACAGAAGCGGCCGTGCTTGCATCAATTTGCACAAAGCAGATTGAGCCAGACAGGAAGTCAGACAGCAGAATGGCATGGTGCATCTGGTCAGTTTAAAAAGAAACAAAAAAAAAACACTGTGTGCTGACTCGGGCTTTACAACACAACAAGGAAAAGAAATATTAACAATAAACACACTTTAAACACAAATAACTAAATGATTTATGATCTACGTAGCCTACTCATCCACAGAAGAAGCACAAGATGAAGGAGAAATGAAACAAGCACAATCTGAGAAAGTCAACAACATCAGGCAGGCATGACGCTCCGCTTCTGAAACACTCGCAGTGGGATATGAAGTTGTGTGGAGGATGGAACAAAACAGCGGTGCACACACCAAGTAACAGAGATGTGGCCAGTGGAATCAAGGGGTCTTGCAGGGAAATAAGAGTGTACCCACAGTCTGCACTGGCAAGTGTCTGTAGCTGTGTCATTATGGATGCAGATGGAGGAACATTAGATTTCACACAGTCTCTGCTGATGAAAGTCTGTAGAGTCTGTACTGAAGAGTGACCGAAACTGAGAGAGAGAGGGAAAAGCATGCACATCAAAGGTCCTGCCATTGCTGCTGTCACCGTCTTCGTCCTAGCTGAGTGCTTGTCGAAAAAGAAAAAGACATGGGCAACCTATACACAAGCCCAAAATGTTGAACTTAGATTGCTCACTTGCACAATGTAGTGTGACCTATATCTGCTTTACAAATCCATATATAAGCTATATTATCTCACTGCTTTTTCATTCGTAACTTAGTTAAAATAATTCACTTTTCACAGTTTGCTTTGTATATGTTGTTAATAGTTTACCAACTTTTTTTGTATATAGGGTTTTACGCATATTTGATAATTTTGTAGATGTTTCAACTGGCGAGGTTAGCCTGTCAGCTAACCTGTCTGGCCTCCTAAAAAGCTCTGCATATACACATAATACTACAACCAGTCATCCAGCTGTCTGATTTGTGATTTAAATTCATTATCCAGCAATGAAGTCAGAGTTTTACTGCCCGCCTTCACAAGACGGTGTACAAGACACTTTCATTTATGGCAGCTCTTTAAAGCACCAAGTGTAAAAAGCTAGCTAAGTTATCAATCTGTCTATGCACAATATATATACGTCTATAGTTATCTCTGTGCTTTTTTAAAGAAACACTAATGCAAGTCTGGACAGAAATAGGTGTGTGACTTTTTTAGGCCGAGCAGGTGTAGTTAGGAAGCCAGCTAGGCTAGCTGACAGGCTAAACTCGCTGGTTAAAAATATCTTAATGATCAAAAATGTTAAAAACACTATATACAGGTATAAGCTGGCACTGGAAGGATAAGGAACGTGCAGTACACAAGGCGGATATACGTCACAGTACATTGTGCAAGTGGAGATTGCCTCACCTAAGCAGGTTTCAACCACACAAAAATATCAGTTCACCATGCTAACAACACAGATTAGCCACGGCTAACAGCAGCTAGCTTGCCCCGTCTTCTTTGGAAAGTGGTTGCTCCTTCTCTTCTCACAAATACAATTTGACTTCACTAACCGGCACTTACGGAGTGCACCTACCACAACTGCAAACAACAAAACCCCACATTATACACAAAAAAAGCATCTCTCTCTCTCTCTCTCTCTCTCTCTCTCTCTCTCTCTCTCTCTCTCTCTCTCTCTCTCTCTCTCTCTCTCTCTCTCTCACACGCTCACACACACACACACACGCACACACACACACACACACACACACACACATGAACACACACACATATATATATACACACCTTTTTATTTATATTTTGATCATGTGTTTGTTGATTTCATTGGTTGGTTTCTACATGTGTGATCACTTGTATAGACCTGGTATAGACTGTTGGCCTGGTATATTTGTTTGAGTAATGTGTGTAAAATTTGAAGTAATAATCAGTATTGATAGGCATTGTTTGCAATGCTGAATTGGTTAATGAATATATTTTGCCCATTAATAGTAATACACATTGACAGTGTTCGTCACACACTGTTTGGACAAATCATTGTTCAGTTCTGGTGACCACACTGGGTCCCGTTGTGTGTGCTCAGCAGGAGGAGGTACAGCGGAAGGCCAAGGATCTGGAGATAACAGTATCTCGGTTACAGAAGGGCATCGAGGACGGATGTGCTCTGATGATGGAGAAAAACATCAAGATTGAGATACAGGCCAAGAGAGAGAAGGAGCTGATTGCATCTGTACACAGGTACATAATCAACCAATGCCTGCCATGATACACAGCTGCTGGTAGCTTGTTTTAAAGTGTATTTACAAAGCAAACCTTCACCTTGTGTATTTCATCCTAATATGACTGCAGGAGTGCTGCTCAAATAGCCAATGTATAATGTGTAGAGATGCAGGGTTTGTACATGCTAACCATTTCCTGTGCTGTGCACTTTAGCTGTGTTTGTGTGATAGCTGGGACTGATCTTAAAACCTGTGTCATTTATCTGTGGCTTCCTTCCTAGTCATCTTATGTCTGTACATTTACAGCATCATAAAGCCTTAACAGTGTTTTGCTGAATTTGAAACATTTTTAACTCACAAGGTTGCAATTTTTGTTAATTTGTGCCGCTCAGAGTGAATAGGTGTTGATTGTTTATTGAACAGTTGATGCAAAGATTTATACTATAGACTTCAAAATGTTCTCGATGGATGAGTGGGGATGGGGACACGACCTCAGTAGTTCTCAAATCTTTGCTTTGGCCCTGGGCATAGCTGCTGCTAATACGGTTGTACGTACTTGTGGGTTTGTGTCTCGCTCTCTTTGTGACTGCAGCCTGCAGAAGAAGGTGCAGCAGTGTTTGGATGATGGGGTGAGGTCACCGATGCAAGACCTGAAGCAGCTTGAGGTGGAAAACGCTAAACTTCTGGAGCAGCAAGACCACAGCAGCAGGGTAGCATCCTAAACATACACGTGCCCGAATGCATTCACACAAACACTCAGATCAAGTCAAAAATCCATTAACATGCTCCCTCTGTTTTTCCACCAGCTGATTGAGCGTCAAAGAGAACAGATTGAGAGACTGACTTCGCAACTAACGGTACAGTAATGAGCATTTCCACACACTAAGGAAGGTTCACCGTGGGGTCATATTCTTGAAAACAGAATCTCTTTATCTTCTTTAAAACCCCACGTACATCTGTTCTCACAGGTCATTTCATATATCTCAGTCATCCTGAATCTTTATGTCTGACCATCCCCAGAATGTACTACGAATGGATCCAAACATGCCCCCAGTTACCTGGTTTGCATATAAAGCGCCAGAATTTAGTTTAGTTTTGAAGAGAAATGTCAGAAGCAAAGAAGCAGCTGAGGAAGAACCAGAAGTGTAATTTTCCAGACCGTGAACTTGAAGTAACGACTGATCAAACTGAAAAAGGAAGACAGTAGAAACAAGGGGAACAACTCGTGCATCGCTGTGTGATCATAGTGAAGGTTTTTTAAACTACAGATGTAATCCTAACACAATTTAGTGAAAAAAAACAACATAAAATGTAACCCCGATTCAAACCTTTCTTTTCCTCTTTGCCAACTCGCAACATCCCAATAATCAGACTGAAAGACTGCGTGCACGGTACGCATGGTGTTACAGATGTGTGGAGAAAATAATCACTTCTGACCTCACACACCTGCTGTGTATTCTTCCTCTAAAGAATAAATCAGGCTTACCTCTGGCATTCTGTGCTTTGTTAGGCCAACAGTACAAGACTGCAAAAAAAAAGTGCCCTTCTTTATCGACTACAGTCTTATCCCCGAGAAAAGGAGGAAAGCCTTGACACTGCACCCAGAGCCTTCCCCCAGGTATCACTGTCGAAAGTCTTAAGCATCTCTCGATGTCTTTCTGTCTGTCTTGCTGCATTATTAGCTGCAGATTGATGTGTCAAGAGTTCCTACAGGCAGTCAAAGTCTATTTTTTAGACCAGACCCATTTCTATCCACACAAAAACACTTACTGAAGGGAATAAGCTTTTTAATGTCACATATCCAATGTACAGTGATTGAGTCTCAAGAACCTAACTGGAGGGGCGATGCATTCGAGCCCTCTGGCTGGTGTTGCTGTTGCAGGCTTTGTATAAATGAATGAATGAATGACTTTATTTCAAACCAAAAATTTTAAACTTCATAATAAAGAACAAACAAAACAAAATTAACAGTGTCTGAAAAGGAGTAGGTAGAATTAAAATGTATATAAAGCCCTACCCCTTTCTTACTTTTCTTCTTTTAACTCAGATATTATTTCAACAAATTGTCAAATTTATAACTAATATACAAACAACTATCCCCAGTTCATTTGCCACCCAGATAAAATGAATGAATAAATGAAATAGATGGATAACAATCCCAGTTTACATACAATCCAAATATCCACCCACTGGGAACAGCCCTAACACAACCTTTCCTCTTCCATATACCTGCCCAATCATTTATTTTCTGTGTAGTTTTTGAATTGATTTATATTTGTGCTTTGTTTCAACTCATCACCCGACCCATTCCACACATCCACCCCATACACTGACATACACAGACTCTAAGTTGTACAAACACATTGTGTTTTAAAGATTAAATTCTCCTCTTAAATTATATTAGAGGTTGCAGTGCTCTCTGCCAGCTTCGTTCTAACGTAATTGATCTGAGTTTTCCAGCAGATTTTGTGGTCTAAAATCACACCCAGAAATTATTTTTCATATACTCCACATTAATATTATCAGTCATCAGTACATTTGGTGAAGCTGCTGCAGATTTTCCCCTGAACAAAGAACATTGGTGTCATCTGCGAATAAAACAAATTTTACTTTTCTGGACACCATACATTTATCATTTATGTACAAAATAAACAATTTTGGACCCTACTACCGACCCCTGTGGGACCCCAACAGTTATGTCTAGGCATGTTGATATCTAATCATCCATCTGCACTGCTGCCGTTTCCCATAAAGTTTTTCACCCAATCCAGCGCAACCCCTCTTATACCATATCTTTCCAATGGTTTGAGTAATATGTCATGGTTTATGGTATCAAATGCTTTATTTAAATCTATAAAAACTCCTACTACAAACTTCCTGTTATCAATACAACCAGTCATTTCTTCTGTTAACTCCATTAATGCCATTGATGTCTTATTTGCTCTAAAACCGTACTGACTGTCTTATCCAAATTATCCAACCCTCTAATAAACAGTTTTTCCAATATTTTATTGAACTGGCAGAGTAATGATACAGGCATGTAGTTGGTGAAACGTTGTTTGTCCCCAGCTTTATATAACTGAATAACTTTAGCAGTTTTAATTTTTTGTGGAAATGTACAGGTTGTGAATGATAAGTTACAGATGTAGGTCAGTGGGTTTGACTAACGTCATATCGATTCCGTTCCAGTCAGTAGATGTTTTATTCTTACGTGTCTTTACTATGTGTATGATTTCTTTTGTTTCTACAGCATTGACTTAGATTGAGTTTGAACATCTTGCTGTGTAGTTAAGTTATAACTTCAAAACAAATGCAGTGTTATGGATTCCTCAGACGGACTGCGTCTGTTCCCAGGATAGAAAATGTATGGTTTTGGGGAAAAATATTAATACCCTAACCCCTGAATAATTTATTCATCCTCTAATATAGAAAATAAACGCAGGGTCAGTGTCGATCAATGTTATAAATGAGATATGAGAAGCAGTAAGGGTCTGGTTTTCTGCTGTGTGAGAGAGGTGGCATGTTTAAAAGAGAGAAGAAGAGAGAAAGTTATTGGAAACTAAAATACGTGCCTTTGTCTCCCCTTGAGAAGCAGTGGCAGGCAGAGGAAGGGCTGTTGCATCCTCTGTCCCATGTGGAGATACCACAGGTGGGCCAGCTGCTGAAGGAGATGTCCCTGTGTCTGCTGGACCTCCAGGCTCTGTGCAGCATCCTGGCTCAGAGAGCGCAGGGGAAGGAGCCCAACCTGTCTCTGCTTCTGGGCATGAAATGTATGTGGATCACACACATGCACACACACACACACACACACACACACAGGTACATGCAGATACATTGTTTATGCAAGGCCTTGGATGTACAGTGAGTGAGGGGTTTAATGATTTCATCTGATTTCCCTGTGTTGTTCACTAAAAAAACAAAACTACAGGCATATTTTACATCAGATATTACAAAAAAGTCAATTTAAAGTAATATTATTTAACATTTTTATCTTAAACTAACAGCTTCAGAATCATGCTGATGGTACAGTGTCTTGTAACAGGGTGAACTGTGTCTCTGCTGAGCTGTAAAGCACTAACCTGACTCTCCCCAGATGAATTTCGTTCCGCCTAGCTCCACTCATCCATCTGGGATCGCTCCATTGGAGATGTGTTTCAGAAAGCTGGGCCTCATCAAAAATCCTTGCATATGATTGGATAAACCACTTGTCTGTCGGAGCCATTTGGTAGATCAAGCTCTCACCAAATCCGGTCGGGAGAAGGGCAAAAACATCGTTTCCACCAACAAAAGCCTTCAGAGCCGTTCTCTGATGTTCTTTTAACGAAAAAATATTGGGTAGATTGGACAACACGGATGAAATAGCAGCATCAATGTTGACGCTTGCTTCCTCGATGCGAGCCGCCATTGTTGTCTGAATCAAAACAGTCGCTTCTCCGCTACGTCACATCTATGAAACTCACGCCCCGCGGTCCTGATTGGCTCTACCATAAAATCTGGTGCTGAAATCCCTCCCAACGGGAGCGATCCCAGATGTATGTGAGTGGAGCTAGGCGGAACGAAATGCATCTGGCGAGAGTCAGGTTAGTAAAGCACAAATATCCTCCCATAAACGGGCTTGATTTAGCATTCCTTAACGTATGAAGCGAGAGTCTGGCTCATTACCTTGTGATAACTGTTTCTACTGTGCTGTCTCTGTGCAGCATTGAGTGTTTCAGTGGAGGAGACTGACTGCAGACTGATGGTGCAAGAAGAACTGAGGTTCAAGCTGCTCGAGGTCAGCGAGCTGAGGAGAGACATCGACAAGCTGAGGAAAAGCATCTCAGACTGCTATGCTCAATGTATGGGTGACAGCTGTGTCTCCCAGTGACACCCAGTACCGTGACATGAAGAAAATGTTGGAACAAAAGGTTATAAGGTCAATAATGATGCTGACTTTACCCAGAGAAGTGTTGTGTGTCACTGTGGCTCGTAGATGATGACGATGGACGATGTTAATGTTTCAAGTAGTCCAACCATGTTGTTCAGCCTGTCCTCACATGGAGTTGCTGGTCCTTACATTTGATGTGGACCCAATGGGATTGCACCAGAGATTGCCCCAAGGTCAGATGGGTGCAGGTGCATGTCAGACTTCTAGATGTTAAAGTTACATTGTAATATATCAAGTATTTAGCGGCACCTAGCTGTGAGGTTCTAGATTGCAACACTCCCTCCCTCACCCTTCTCTTTCCGAAGACGTTGGAGAAGCTCCAGAAGCTACTATGGTCGTCAGGGACAAGAAACTAATTTTCTAAATATGGACTCGTTCACAACAGCGTCGAGTATTTCTACTAATACTAGTGATACGGTAAAGATGTATATGGTTATTAAGTCCATAATATTATAGTTTTGTAACCCCCCCCCAAAAAAATTAGGATCCTACAAAGAAATTATGGAGCACTGTGAAAAATATTCACAGTAGGGATTAACTGGGTGATGAGCAGCCTTCTCCTCAGTTTATCTGTTACACTAAGTCATTACTTTGACTGTCTTCGGCACACTCCCAGCTCTAAATATCTTAGTTATTGCTCCATGTGTTGTCTCACTGCAACAGACCCTGGTATAAATCTAAATAAATCTTGCTAACGCAACGTTACCACCAGCTCTCTGAGAGGCACAGACTGTTAGACGGTGTGCTAATATTTAACGTTATACGTGGCAGTATTTCTTTTCAGTGGAACTAATGTACTGCTAATAAACATTGTACATTATCTAGGTTCTGTACCATTAGCAGCAGGGGTCAATATATACTTTAGTTGGCTGTAATCTTTAACGTTACTTTGACATGTCCAGCAGGACGCAGGACACTTCAGCATCAGTCTGCAAACATTTCTGTCATCAGAGATTTCCATCTGGGAAAGGCAGCTACAGTGTTTATTCTTGTTTTATGTTGTTGCTTGTCTGGATCTCGTTGAGCGTCTTGGAGTTTTCGTTTCTTCAACAACGACTCCAGCTCCTGTGATTTTTCATTGTACAAAATAACTTTGATCATCCATCTTTTATCAGATTGTGCTTTCAAACTTCTCTCAATACAAATAGTCCCTATGTAGATATAAACGGCTCATTCTAAGGTAATGGAAACTCAGCAACTCTTATTTTCAGGAGATTATAAACTAATTAAAACATACATGTGAATATTATATTTCTGCAAAGTCTGTTCTGACAGATGTGACTACATATTACACACTGTACCTTTAAGATGACTGTGAGAAATTAATTGAAATGTCTTACAATAATAGCAATATCGACCGCCACTGAGCTGTCACTGTATCTTTTTTCACTTTTTAAATGCTTATTGTTTCCAGTGACCCCTAGGTGAAGTGAATGCATACAGTATACAATACATCAGCTTCACTATCGAGCTTGATTCATCTGAAACTAACGAGAATTTTTTTCTTTTTTTTGTCTGCATGATTTGACTGGTTTGCAGTATTTACGTGCTCTAATGAAGTATGACAACCAAAATCAAAAAGTTGTTGTGTTCAGTCCAATTATGAAGATTTAACAAGCCACTGGATGGCTTCTTTCTCTGTGTATATATATATAAAAAAATGATCTTTTGACTCTTTTTGGTTTACTACCAAATTCTATGAATGCCAAAGTTATGTTTATATACAGTGATGTTTCTAAATAATGTTTTTTTTTGTTGTAATATTCAGCTTTGATCTTATTTGTTCAGATGGCAAATAAAACTATTTTTCTAAAGAAATATGATTTCTTGCAAACTGGTGTGAGAATACTTGCAGTATTTTGTGTGCACATTACGAATTACATAATGTCGATCAACAACAAAGAGCTGGCATCCACAAAAATCAATATGCTTTGTTGCATGCCCACAGGAGAACAAAGATTACCTGCATCAGAACAATGCACAATGGACACAATCAAACAAACTGAGAAGTTACTCAGATTAGTTTGACAGCAAACCACTGAAAATAGTCAACAGGATCTAGAACATAAGAAAAAGAGTTTGTGTATTTGAACCAGACATGAGGAAAGCAGCTCACATGGAGAAAAAAAGATGAGGAAGATTTAGAGTAAAAGAGAGGAGAAGAAAGTCTATGCAGGTGATAAATCTGTCATATCTCCTCGGAGAAAGGAAAACACCTCTCTGGAACTAAACTAAATGGACTTCTCCAGTCTACTGACCACTCAAAGCGCTGTACAACACTCGTCACATACTCCCATTTACACACTGATGGCAGAGGCTACCATGCGAGGTTCCGACCTGCTAATCAGGAGCAGTTTGGGGTTCAGTGCTTTGCTCAAGGACGCTGTGATGTGCAGCTGGGAGAATCACACCAGCAACCTTCCAATTACTGGACGACCCGCTTTACCTCCTGAGCTACTGCTGCCCCAAATGAGGATGATGAGGAAGAAAAATGTTTCAAAGATCAGACCAAAGGGAAAGAATATGAAATATTAGTTGAATTGAGTTGGATAGTTGGCAGTAAATAGCTGAGAGGAAATAGATGATATTCGTGTCAGTCCATTTCCCTACTAAAATATGACATCAAATACAAAAGGAGTATTTTTGTGTCCTCCTTATTTTTTCGTTTCCCTCAAAAATATGAGCCACTAATGCATAGGCCTCAAAACTACATGAATAAAATGCATTTTGATTCCCTCTACAGTCTGTACTTCTAAATATTTCTGTATGATGATGTGGACGTTATAATAAAGTAATTGTTTTATACATTCATAAAAAGTTTAATGTCACGTATGCATTTCAATGTATCGTGGGTACTGTAATCAAATATGCAAAGTCTGGTGAAATCCACAGCCAAAGCGGATCCTCTGGAAGTCAGCAGAAAGTCCCCTTGAGGGCCCTTGTGAACTGGATGGATTGTGAGTGTAAAAATGCATTTTTTGTTTTGTTTGTTGTTTTAATTAAGTTATTTAATTTCATTAACTCAAATTAGTTTGGGGCCCCAGCTGGTATTGTCATCTCATAGGAGGGCCACTATGGAGTTCAAGGACTACAAGAAAGTGCAATATTAAAATGTTGTTTTTATTTCCATTCTTAACATAATAATACAAAAATGAATTTTTTTATACATTTTATACAATCAGTTTTTAACAATTAGTACACATCTTGTTCCCTTACTGTTAAATAATTAATTAAAACCTCGCACTGAACTAACAAATGAAATACATTTGTACACTTCTGCTCGTATTTTCTTCATATTAACCAACTGCAGAAAAAATGCAAACAGAAGTATCAGTTTGCATGTTCTTGACGACAGACTCTACCAGTAGTACAGCGGTTAAGCCCTCAAATCAAGAGAAATTACTGAAGTCATCAGTTTTAACAAGAACTGAATGATGGAAACATTTCAGGAGACATCAGGAAGTGCAGACACGAGAGAAATGTGGTGCAGAGACTTCAATGCCCACAATCCTCTTTGGTTCATTGATCAAACAGATACTGATGGAGAAGTGGTGGAAGAAGTTTACCATGAACAAGGACAATAAGAATAAAATGCTGGAGTTAAAATGATCAAAGTTTAGGACTGTAAACCAATCACAGACCGGTTCATTGTATGATTCATTCTCATCTCATCTCTCTATATTTATGACGTTTTCCAGTAAATGAACTGTCTTGAAAATGACTGAACAGCGCCATCTACTGGAGATATGACGCTGTTCAGGTGGACTGGAACATTTTAATAAGGAGCTGTGAGTCTGAAGCAAACTTCTGCTTCTGTGTCTGAACTGTTTCAGCTGATTTCACCATTTACTCTCAATTAATGCTTCTCAACTCAACTCAACGTCAGACTCCAGTTTGAGATCAGAACAGACAGAAGAAGACGGAGGAGGAAGACTAAAGTGTGAGGCAGGTGAGTGTTAAAACAAGGTGTGTGTGATGTTACTGTGAGAGTGTGAGTCAGTTTAGTCTCTGTGAACTGTAGAGGAAACACATGTTAGAATAAAGTCAACACTTCGATTCTTCTGTGGACACAAAGTCCTGACAGGCTGAATAATACACATTAACACTGCTGGAGCTAAAGACCAGGAGCCCAGAGGGGTGTGTGTGTGTGTGTGAGAGAGAGAGAGTGTGTGAAGGGTAGATGTGTGTTACTTCCTGTTTTCTCTTTAACAAACCTGTTTCTCCTGATTCTTGTGTTCTGAGCTCACAGTTCATGTTTCACCTCTCAGACCTGAAGATGAGTGTTTGTGTGGAGGTAGAGGAGGACCGAGCAGAACCTGCAGGATCCATCTGTCCGTCTATGAAGAGTGACCGGTCCAAAGGTCAACCTCCAGACTTCAGTACTGAACCTGGACCATCAGACACAAAGTAAGACGACTGATACTAACTCATTTATATGACTCATGTTTCAGTGATGATGATGTTTGTTTAGTTGATTTTGTGTTCATGTATTCAAATTTCCACTAAAAAGTCTTTTGTGTCCATAGTTGAGACTTTTCCTGCCTCATGTTCCTCTGTGTGTCTGCTATAAATCTGTAATCTGATCTAAGAGGACAAACAGAAACTTTTAAACCTCCTTTTTATGGACAGCAGCAGCAGTTTGTGTCTGTAGAGCTTCTTAAATCACTTTATTGATGAAGGATTCATGTGATGTGAATAAAAACATGTTGGTGTTTGCAGAGTTCAGTCCAGCAGATGGAGAGCAGAACCTCCAGGATCCATCTGTCCGTCTATGAAGAGTGACTGGTCCAAAGATGAACCTCCAGACTTCAGTCCTGAACCTGGACCATCAGACACAAAGTAAGAGCACTGAGACGACTCATTCAGTGTTTGCTGGTAATGTTCTGCTGTAGAGTAACATCAGGCTCCAGGACTGAAGAAACACC
Organism: Lagodon rhomboides; assembly: GCA_039737535.1. Classification (NCBI taxonomy): domain Eukaryota; kingdom Metazoa; phylum Chordata; class Actinopteri; order Spariformes; family Sparidae; genus Lagodon; species Lagodon rhomboides. The sequence continues at coordinate 5,032,085 of CM077798.1, read as the reverse complement.
AACATAAAGTCTTTGAAAGTCTCCTGAACACTAACATGTCTGAACTCAGTCAGATCCTGGAGGACACTAACAAATCTCAGCAGGATGAAATAGATGGTGGAACCATGACGTATGTTTGTAGGCTAACCCTGAAGTTAGCATCGCTCTGGCTCCCTCCACAAACAGCCTGAGAAATTTTTGAGTTGGATTTTGGATTATTGCAGAAAATAATCTGTGTGACAAACATGAGTTTATGATCCTGACACATTTTGTTCTGAGAGATAATCTTCACAGATCATTTTCATGACACACTAAATGCTGAATTCAAGATGAAAAGTATCGACACTTTGACTTTTCACTGCGACGTCGGAGCTTCTCAACAGTGTCGACCACATATGGATGTTTTTAACAACAATCATCAGATAATTGTAGTTCTAAAGAAATGTGTTCACAGAGAGAAGAAGAGGAGTCATGTCTCTGTGAAGAAGCAGCCCACCTGCTGTGTTTGGTGTCAGGACGTCCTGAAGGATCCGGTCTGCCAGCTGTGGACACCGGTTCTGCAGACGGTGCATCACCTCATACTGGGACCAGTCTGCTTCACCAGGAGACTCCTCCTGTCCCCAGTGTGGAGGTAAGACCCAGAACAACAGCTGGACTGTGGACAGACAGTCAGAGACAAACTGGACCAAGTCACACTGAACATCTGAACATGTTAAAGCCACATTATGTAGAAATTCTCATGTTGTGTGATTTGGCGCCCCCCACTGTTTCTGAGTGCAACACCACTGTAGTAAAAACAAATCCCAGGTGTGTAACAGTTTGTCAGACGTGATATAGGTGCTGACTACAAACAGAACTCATGACATCATCACAATGTTACGTGTTGAAGTGAACACGTATGTGAGGCTGTGATCCTACAAGTGACAGAGACACCGTTCACCTGTTCCAACACACCTGACCATCAACACGACTCTGAAGCTGCTGCTTTAACCTCAAAAAGTGACATAATGTTGCTTTAAACATCTCAGCTTCTTCATGTCCTTACATTTATTTAGAGACTTCGGAGGCATTCAGACCAAACACCAGGACAAATTACTAGATTGTCTAGATTAGTGTTGCTTTCGTCAACGAAAATTATGACTAAATATCGTCGTCAACGGACCTTTATCACCTGACGAAAACGAGACGAGACGCAACGAAAATGCTGGTCATGTGACGATAACGATAATTAAATATATAATGCAATATTGTAGACGAATAAAAACGAGACTAAATGTGGTTTACAAAATAAAAACTATGCTAAAATCTGTCTTCATTTTCGTTGACCAAAACGAGACGAGACGAAATGTTATAACAAAAATCCTTAACCCTCTGGGGTCGACGGATGCACCGGCGCGTCCAAATCACGTGACCGCTTTAAGACGACGGAGCAACGAGATGCAGCCTCACCTCATTCTCCGTTTCAACTTGTGGCGAAAGTGCGGACTTCAAACTATATACCAGTTTTTAAAGTGTGTTGATAGGACGAGTAAAACCGGACTTGTGATAAATAATGTACGCAGCGCTTTTTCGCGAATTTTGCCGCTACGTTTGCTACGTGTTTGGTGCAGGAAGAAACGGTAAAAACTGGCTTTTCTCAGTAACATGTCCGCAAACAGGAAGCGTTTACAAGCAAAAAAAAAAAACAACACGTGATACCCCCTTTCCTATTGGTGGAAAAAGCCACCACATCAACCAATCACAAAATTATATGGCAAATCACGTGATTTGGTTGCTGGGGAACAGGGGGAAGTTGTGGGGAGGGACCAAATAGTGACAGCGATACTGACAGCGACAGAGACAGTGTTAGTGACAGCGAGTTCTGAGAGTTGAGAGTTTTGTGACATTTAGCTTGTTTGGAGTGTATAGATAGTGTGTGTAGTGTGTAGTGTAGTCGTTTTTTTGTTTTGTGTGTCAAAACAATGAGTAGACTGTTGAACGAGGAGCAGGCAGTGCAGCTCCTCATTGAGCTGTGAGGACCTGAGGGAGGCCTGAGCCTGAGGCATTGCCTGCATTTAAATGTAAATAGTTACATATAACTTTGTAAATTTCAAAAACTTATGTACAAAATAAGCAAACAACAAATTAAATTTGCATTCTAAGTAATAAAAATGGTTCGTTAAACATATTTGTGGTTTTCACAGTAAAAATTCAAACTTTTTCCTACTCGGATTTTATGATTTTTGTGTGATTTTAGGTCCACTGTATTAATACAGTATGTCAAAATTAAAAAATAACTGTACAGTCACATAAGTGAGGTTGTGCTGAGAAAAATTACACCAAACAAGGCAAGGTAAACAGTTTGTTAGAGAGAAAGAGTGTAAAGTGGGTTCTTAGTTAAAATAAATATGTTGTAAATTCAAATCAGAGCGTCTTCTGTGTCTGGAATGGATGTATTGTTGAGTCTATAAGGTAGCAATAATATAATAATAGGATAACCTTGTAAAATTGTAAAATGGGTTTGGCTAAATACAATCTTTGACTAAAACTAGACTAAAATGTCATCAGTTTTCCTCGACTAAAACTAGACTAAAATGTCATCAGTTTTCCTCGACTAAAACTAGACTAAAATAGTCATGGACAATTCTGACTAAAATAAGACTAAAATGCTCAGACTTTTAGTCGACTGAAACTTGACACGACTAAAAGGAGTATGAACGTGACTAAAACTAATAAAAACTAAAATGATAGCTTGACACAAAGACTAGACTAAAACTAAAAGTAAAACAGGCCGCCAAAAACAACACTAGTCTAGATTACACACAAAGTCAATGAAAAGACCCGAAGAGACTCAAACTTTATATATTCTGATCCTGATGGATTGTTATTGATCATGAAAATAATCCCAGATTGTCAAATCTCTTAAACATTTGTCTCTTTTCAGCGAATGTTGGTCTTCAGGAGGTTTTAGATGAACATAAGATCAGTCTGAGGAGGAGATGTGAACGTATGACTGAAGGAAGTGATGGAACAGGACGTGATGAAACAGGAAGTGGAACCCTCCTCAACAGGATCTACACTGAGCTCTACATCACAGAGGGACAGAGTGAAGAGGTTAATACCCAACATGAGGTGAGGCAGCTGGAGACAGCTTCCAAGAAGAAGACCTTCAGTGAAACTCCAATCAGGTGCTGCGACATCTTTAAAGCCTCACCTGACCAACAGACACGCATCAGAGTCGTTCTGACCAACGGCGTCGCTGGAGTTGGAAAAACCTTCTCGGTGCTGAAGTTCACTCTGGACTGGGCCGAGGGCTCCGAAAACCAAGATGTCAGTCTGGTGGTTCTGCTGTCGTTCAGGGAGCTGAACCTGATCAGAGATGAGCAGTACAGTCTTCTCAGGCTGCTCCATGTTTTCTATCCAACATTACAGAAGGTGACAGCAGAGAAGCTCGCTGACTGTAAACTTCTGTTCATCTTTGACGGCCTGGATGAAAGCAGACTTTCACTGGATTTCAAGAACCATGATGTCGTGTCGGATGTCACACAGAAGTCATCAGTCAGCGTGCTGCTGACAAACCTCATCGAGGGGAAGCTGCTTCCTTCGGCTCTCGTCTGGATAACTTCCAGACCTGCAGCAGCCAATCAGATCCCTCCTTCATGTGTCAACAGGGTAACAGAAGTACGAGGCTTCACTGACGCCCAGAAGGAGGAGTACTTCAGGAGGTTCAATGATGAAGATCGGTCCAGCAGAATCATCTCACACATCAAGACCTCCAGGAGCCTCCACATCATGTGTCTGATCCCAGTCTTCTGCTGGATCACTGCTACAGTTCTGGACCACATGTTGACTACAGACCAGAGAGGAGAGCTGCCCAAGACCCTGACTGACATGTACTCACACTTCCTGCTGGTTCAGACAAAGAGGAAGAAGCAGAAGTACGATGAGGGACGTGAGACGACCCCACGGAAGCTGACGAAAGCTGACAGGGAAGTTCTTCTGAAGCTGGGGAGGCTGGCGTTTGAACATATGGCGACAGGAAACATCATGTTCTACCAAGAAGACCTGGAGCGGTGTGGTCTTAATGTCACAGGGGCCTCAGTGTACTCAGGAGTTTGTACACAGATCTTCAGAAGAGAGAGTGTGATCTTCCAGAAAACAGTCTACTGCTTTGTTCATCTGAGCGTTCAGGAGTTTCTGGCTGCAGTCTACATGTTCCACTGTTTCACCAACAGGAACACAAAGGTCCTGAAGAACTTTCTGAGAAAATCAAAGTCTTTTCGTGAGAAGCTTTCCAAGTTTTATGTCAGATGCGTTGATGGCCATGACACCTGTTACTCATCCCTTGATGACTTCCTGAGGAGAGCCATGAAGAAATCCCTCAAAAGTAAAAATGGCCACCTGGACCTGTTTGTTCGCTTCCTTCATGGCCTCTCTCTGAAGTCAAACCAGAGACTCTTAGGAGGCCTGCTGGGTCAGACAGACAACAGTCCAGAAATTATCCAGAGAGCCATCAACAACCTGAAGGAGATGAACAGTGATAAGATCTCTCCTGACAGAAGCATCAACATCTTCCACTGTCTGACGGAGATGAACGACCACTCAGTCCATCAGGAGATCCAAGAGTTCCTGAAGTCAAAGAACAGATCAGAGAAGTATCTCTCTATGTTCCACTGCTCAGCTCTGGCCTACATGCTGCAGATGTCAGAGGAGGTTCTGGATGAGTTGGACCTGCAGAAGTACAGAACATCAAAGCAGGGACGACGGAGACTGATTCCAGCTGTGAGGAACTGTAGAAAGGCTGTGTAAGTCCAGATGTGTTAAACATGATGAAGTGAGGTAAAGCTGAAGCCTTCAGAATTAAAGATCAACACTTTACACACATGAATAATATAAAACCTCAACACTATACACGTTTACCAAAACAAGTATTAAACCTGCTGATTGAATAAATGATCGTCACCAAGCTGAGAGTAGAAATTACATGAAGTCGTCTTGTTTCCAAAACATTCAACTAAATTATTACCCATAAAATGATAATAACACAATGTTTAGTTGTAATTCTTGTGTTTGTGCAGTGGGAGGCATTAAATGAATGAAATGGGAGATGAACAGCAGATGGAGCGACAGAATAAAATGCATCAAAGATTGAGACAATACACACAAACACATCAGTGAGGTAAATGCATATGAGTGCAGTTACAACCTACAGTGACATCACAGTTCACTGATCATCATGTGAACATGAAGCTGAACCAATATAAATCTGACACATTCACGTCTCACTTATTTCAACACTTTTGTCCTAAACTGTCATTTCTGCTTCATTATTTCCCTCAAGGACACTTCAACATGTATTTATGTTGATTTATATGACACTTTAAAAGCACTGACATCAGTTTGGTGGACACAAATAAAACAGCACAACAATGAAAGAGTCACAAGAAAAGTATTACAGGGACAATTACAGATCTAAATATAAAGACAGCAGAATGAAGAAAACGGACAAACACAAACATGTCAAACCAAAATAAAACAAAGATGAAATCATCAGAATCAGCTGTTAAAAGCCGTTTTATACAGGTGTGTTTTGAGGGGGAGTTAAAATGGGCCACTGTTTCAGCCCAGCTGATCTCCTCAGGCAGCTCAAAGTCTGGAGGCTCAGGTGGAGCCGAGGAGCTCAAGTTTCAAACTGCAAACCTTGTGATCGGTGACTGAGCAGCTCAGGCCGAACAGCTGACCAGCTGAGCTACAGCTGCTCATGTTCATGTGCTTTGTGATGCAAAATGTATAGAGTCTGTTTTCATAGTAAAGAGTCAGATTTTATCTGATTTAAATGTTTTATTATCTGTATTCACAGACTGACTGACTGTGAACTCTCAGAGACTCACTGTGAAGTCGTCGCCTCAGCTCTGAAGTCCAACCCCTCACACCTGACACATCTGGACCTGAGTCACAACAACCTGAATGATTCAGGAGTGAAGCTGCTGTGTTCTGGACTGGAGAGTCCAAACTGTCGACTGGAGACTCTGAAGTCAGTTCATGTGTTTTTTCTCTGTTTATTAAATTTAAATCTAGAACAGAAGTTTTAAATTTCCTTCAGTTCACACACACACACACACACACACACACACACACACACACAGCTCAGTGACGTCTGATCAGTGATGAAGATGATGGAGGATGAAGCTCACAGTCAGTCAGCTGTGTGTTGATGGAGATGACAGTGGTGATGAAGATCTGGGCTTTGATTACAGCTTTCTATGTGTGTGAGACAGAGCTGCTCGTTTGTGTTGAAGGTGAATCGATGGTGTAGAACTTTTCTGTTTGGTGGTTGAAGTCTGTCGTGTGATTAAAATGATGTCCCAGGCTGCTTAGAGTCCGTACATCCAACAACAATTCCCACAATTCCTTGGGAACAATCCCATAATTCCTCTGCAGTTTCCTTCAGGTCATTTCCTCAGCCAGTAGGAATGAGATGGATCGGTGCTGGAACTCTGAAATAATTCTTGTGAGTAACTGTGGTCAGTTGTGCACCAGAGGCAGGTTCAGAGTTCACCTGGCTCTTATGCTCACTGTGCCTGCAGCGGACAGAAGCAGCATGTTGGATTCACTTCTGTTTGCAAATCCACCGAACTGGTTTTCTTTAAGAGCTGTTGGCTCAGATATTTGTAGAAAGAAGCTCAGCGGTACGACGTGTCGTCTGAACACATCTGGAGCTCAAAGTGTTCACAGCTGTTCCAAACAGCCAAAGGTGGAGTGAAGAGCTGCTGGAGACACAACAATGGTTTAAATATGGAGAAGACGTGTCACATGTTCAGACAGACTCTGCTGAAGACGTTCATAGTGTTTCACTCAGCTGTTCATATGAACAGTGACAGAAATAGTTGTGTAACAAAAGAACAAAGAGCTGAGAGAGAAGTTCAAACCCCGCCTCCTTTCTCACCTCCACTCAGGTGACCAATCACACAGTGAGGTGTGTGTTAATGTTGGACTGTTGGTTTTAAAGTGACAGACACTGTTGGACACAGACCGTCCTGATCTGACATCAGAAAGGTGTGGCCCCACTCACATTTAAATCTGTGAATAGAAAGTGTTGAATCTTTGAAAAAGGAGCTTTGATGATGTTAAAGTCTCGCTGGACAAAAGACACATGGATGTAATTTAATGTCGTCTCTGATTGAACACACTGCACGTGTTGACTGTCTGAAACTCTGAAGACAAACTTTAGAACATTGAAGATATTACACTGCTGATGTCAATTATAAATGTGACACCATTATTTCACACATGTTGTTGTTGGTGTTTCACATGTTTAAATCACATTTTAATATGTATTTGAAACCTTTGTTCACACTTTCACAACATTATTCCAAACTCTGTGAATCTTAGTTGTCATGTCATCAGGTCTGAAGGGGATCTGACCTCATAGATTTGATGCTGATTGACTCTGAGCGTCTTGTTCAGCTTCATATTTAAAACAGATCTAATATAACATTAAACATTCATCACTGGTTGATTCTCTCTGAACCTCTTAATCATTTGATTCCTTCGTGCTTCTGTGAATAAAAACAGAAACCAGTGTTTTCTTCTCTGTCAGACGATAACAAACGTGTTTGTTCAGAACCTTTATGATGACATGTGACGTTTATACTGACTGAAATATTTAAACTCAGGATGATTTTGATCTGAAACAGTAGAATCAGATCTTCAGTCAGTTTCTGTTGGTTTCTGTTTGGCTGCACAACATGAGTTTGTATAGATGGAGCCTCTGGTGGAGCTGCAGAGTTTAAGAGGTGGAGTCACTACGTCTTTATTGAAGCAGCAGCACGTTGTCATTAATATTAATGAGAGCTCTGTTTCACTTTGTGTATCTGACAGTTTTGGACCTGCAGCCTGTTGGGTTCAGGTGTTTGGAGCTTCATTTTCTAAACTTGTTCAGCTCTGAACAGATGATTAAACACTGAATGATTTCAAGCAGGAACATTGTCTTCTAAACTCACTTCATTTATTCTTTACACAGATTGAGTCTCTGTGGTTTGTCAGAGATCAGCTGTGATTCTCTGGCCTCAGCTCTGAAGTCCAACACCTCCCATCTCAGAGAGCTGGACCTGAGTGTCAACAACCTGTAGGATTCAGGAGTGAAGCTGCTGTGTTCTGGACTGGAGAGTCCAAACTGTCGACTGGAGACTCTGAGGTCAATTCACTGACTCTCTGTTACTGTTGTTTAATTAACATGAAGATAATTTATGTTCAAAAATAACTTTGTAAACGTCATTTTGTTCTATTTTCATGTTTCTTGATCTAAATTTAGTCTGCAGTCACTAAAAACTTGTGTTTCTTAAAGAAGCTGTAGAAGATGAAAATTAATGTTTATATTTTTGGTCAATGGTCTCATCTGTAAACAAAAGCTCCTCTGAACTCATATTTGATTTAAAATCATCAAGTTCACTTGACATGTTTTCATAAGTCATGTCTGATCAATGATATTGATTCTGTAGAACACACACACACAGACACACACACACTATAATTTTAGTTATTAATGTGTGTTGATGTGAACAGGTGGGTGAATGTTGTGTTGACAGTATGATGTCACCATGATGATGATCCGCAATAGAGAGGTGAAGCCACGCATCATTCATGAGTTTGGTGTTCAGTTGTTTGGAGCTTCATTTTCTAAACTTGTTCAGCTCTGAACAGATGATTAAACACTGAATGATTTCAAGCGGGAATATTGTCTTCTAAACTCACTTAATTTATTCTTTATTTAGATTGGTGGACTGCAGGTTGTCAGAGATCAGCTTTGATTCTCTGGCCTCAGCTCTGAAGTCCAACCCCTCCCATCTGAGAGAGCTGGACCTGAGTCTCAACATGCTGCGGGATTCAGGAGTGAAGCTGCTGTGTGATTTTCTGCAGAGTCCAAACTGTAGACTGGAGACTCTGAGGTCAGTTCACTGACTCTCTGTTACTGTTGTACATCTTAAATGTTTAATTAACAATTGAAGCTAATTTATGTTCAAACATAACTTTGTAAACATCATTTTGTTCATATTTTCATCTTTTAATTTAATTTAGTCTGCAGTGACTAAAGACTTGTGTTTCTTAAAGAAACTGTAGAAAAAGTAAATGAATGTTTAGATTTTTGGTAAATGGTCTCATATGTAAACAGAAGATCCTCTGAACTCATATTTGATTTAAAATCATCAAGTTCACTTGAAATGTTTTTCACAAGGAATCTGTGAACACACACGCACACACGAAAGATACAAACACTATAATTCTAGTTATTAATGTGTGTTGACATGAACAGGTGGGTGAATGTTGTGTTAACAGGGTGATGTCACTATGATGATGATCCACAATTGAGAGGTGAAGCCACGCCCCCTCTGGTCGACCACCTGGGACCTTATTTCAGAACAAATGAGACAAATAATTTTCTGCTCTCGTTTGAATTGTGTCATGAATCTCACAGATGATGTTTGTCAGTTTAACAGAAACATTTTCTCAAGAAAGTCTCAGTTTGTCATAAAACTAATAAAATATAACACTGTGAAAATCTGTGATTATAAAGACGACACAGCCAACAGTCGTTAAGTGACGTCTGGTTTAACGCTGACTGAAACCTTGTAGAGTCGTCCTGAATATCAGCAGCTCACAGAACTGACCAACTCTCCTTTCACATAACTGCAGCTGTCAGTATGACCAGACCTTCTTCTGTGTGGAGGCGGCGGCCATGTTGGTGTTGGTGACGTATGTTGAATGAGACGAAGTAGTTCACTGAGCGGTTTAACAGAAAAACTACATGAGATTTTACTTTATTTACCACAAACAGACACTTTGTTGACTGAAATCAAGTCCCATGAGGTCCACCTGAAGGGGCGGGACTTCCCCTTCCTATAGAGAGGTGTAGTCTGTAGTCCTGAAACCAGAAATCTGTTAGCATGTTAGCATGTTAGCACATCCTGTTCCCTCGTCTCAAAGTCTGAGAGTGTGTTGAATGTGTTTTCAGTTAAATGTGTGAAATAAGGTGTGTGGTCACCACATGCTGAACATATTTACATGTTTTGTTCTCCAATATAGAATCCATCATTAAATGTCCCACAGTTTAATTGTAAAGCTTGTGTTAAAAACAGTTAGCGGTTGCTAACAAGTGTCTAAATGAGACTACAGAGGTTGTCGGGGACATTAAACGTCCTCACAGCGAACACGGAGACTCGTCTCCTCACTAGTCCGTCTTTACAGGCCCACTTTAGTTACACACTGTTCTAACTGGTGGGAATTAAACAGTTCTGGATTCAAATATCAATGTATGGTAGAGAAGATGTCAGGATGTGAGAGGAGGGGAGATTCCCCTTCACCTGAGGTGTGGGCAGGTGTCAGGGATAGAACAGGTGAGGAGTTCATATGAGGATGATAACAGAAGGCAGCTAGGATGACACTTATTGTCCAGTCAAACATCAGAGGGTCACTGCCTTGGGGAAGGCCTGGGTAACACCTGTCATAAAGTCTGTAACCACTGTTCTGCTGTATAGAAGTCAAGACAATGTGGAAGACTGCAGAGAACACTGTGGCTCTTCTCTCCATGCTGCATGGATTAAAGAGAAACTGTCTCCTGTGTTTATCTGATCGGCTCTTCTGATTGGCCCTTTTAGAGACCACCCATCAAACTATTCAGAACCAATATCGTCTGATAACAATCGGAGCGCCCTTAATTAGGACACAGTGATGTTGAGCTGCACATTTAAACCTGAACACATCTGATTGGATTAGAAATTGATTTTTATCTTCATCATTTATTCTTTATTCAGATTGATGAGCTGCAGTTTGTCAAAGATCAGCTGTGATTCTCTGGCCTCAGCTCTGAAGTCTAACCCCTCCCATCTGAGAGAGCTGGACCTGAAGTACAACAACCTGCAGGATTCAGACGTGAAGCTGCTGTCTGATCTGAAGAACAGTCCACACTGTAGTCTGGAGACTCTGAGGTCAGTAGAGGGTTGGAGTCAGTCCACGCTGGTTTCAGCAGTATTGTTCTGAACACAGTCAGTATCAAAGTGAAGATCCAGTATTTCCTGTTTTCCTCAGTGAAGCTGTGAGAGGAGAACGGTGACAGGCTTCATGATTGGACAGAAAGACAGAGAGAGAACAGTCAGCCAATCAGACGAGCCAGAAGCTTGTTGTGATCTGGTGTTGAGTTGATGTGAAGACGACTGTTGTTGTTGTGTTCATGTCTACAGGAAGTAAAGCTGGATTACAGCTGACAGCATCACAGGATGTGTAGAGACAGTCGTCCTCATTCATCAGATGTGATCTCTCTAAAACACTAAAGAACTGATCAGCTGATCTGTGTCACAGCTCTCAGGTCTACGGTGGCCCTGAAGGTCAAAACACAACAACGTTTCACAAAACATCAAACTGTCCACAGGGACTCTGGTTCTGTCCAATTACAACCAAGAACGCTGTCCCACCTTTTCTGTAATCTGAGATGTTGATGTGTTTTGACCTTCAGGGCCACCGTACAGATCAGTCTGACTGAAGCCTGCAAATCACTGCTCTGATTTCAGAGAACCATCATTACATTTAGTAACCATGTGGTGTTTGTACAGAGCAGAAGCTGTGCTGAAGTCCAGTAACCACAGCTGATGTTTGACTGTCAGTCTGTGTATGAACATGTAGGAGCTTTAACATCATAGATTCATCTGTCCATCTGTCTTTTGTTTGCTCCACATGTTTTACAGCAGACTCCATATTTACATATTTGTAATGTTTCAAAGCAGATGAAATATTCAGGTGTGACTGAGACTCTGGTTTTTAACAGCTGTCAATCATCATTAAAGTGTTTCTGCAGCCATGATGCGTTCAGGGACTCTCTGCAGTTTATTTCACTGTGTACTTCAGTGAAACCTGCAGAGTAAACCTGTGAGCTTCACTCCAACACGTTAACATGAAGCTGAAAGGAAGCTGGCTACGCTACACAGCCGCTCCACTTGTGGTCTGAACAGGACTGAAGTCCTGCTGGTCTTTATATCACTGACTGACAGCTGATGGAGGGAGTCTCTGTGAACACTCATGGATCACTGCTGCTCTCTCTCATTCTCTCATCAGGTGGCTGGTGATGAAAGGTGGAGGTGTTGAGAGGATCAGCTGTGTCCTGATGATCCAGAGAGGTTGAAGCAGCACCATCAGCTGGTGGGTGGAGAGGCTCTGACTGGGCCGTGTTACTGGGAGGTGGAGTGGAGAGGAGAGCTTCATCCAGCAGTGACTGACGGACCAATCACAACAAGTGGAGATGACTGTCAGTGCTGCAGTCTGAACTGCTCTGTTCTCTTTCTGTCTCTGATTCTCTGATATCCTGAACACACAGTGACTCTGCAGGTTTGTTCTGGTTCTGACAACAGAACTGGAAGTTATTGATGCACCAGAACACCGGCCCGTCATCGGTATGGACCCATAAAGGCTTTAAACTGAAACAGGACATCAACATTTGTGCTAATATGACGGCCGATAAGACGACACTGTGATCACACATGACGCCTGGTTTTCTTGCTTTGCCCAGTGAATGTGCACATTGTGAAAAGCATTGTGTGTCTGCATGTGTCAGGGCTCCATCACGTGAGGAGAGAACTAAACAACATGTTAATGTCACTAAGGATGTCCCGATCAGGCCAATCCTTTAATATTTAGTATCTGTTGATACCAAGTCCCAATCCGATACTTAGCCATAACTATATAATAATAATAATATAATATAATACTATATAAGATAATACAGCTGCATTAAGAAAAAAAGTACCTGCATCGAAAGCTGTTCCTGAATAGGTTTTTTTATTTTGTTGAAACAAAGGATATATTTTTATGTGACTCTTTCTTATTCTGCATATGCTATTTCAACATTGGCCTCCCACCTTCCTTGTGTTAGCAGGTGGGTCTGTGACGCTGCACTGTGACAGCAGACCCTCGTACAGCCAGCTGAAGTGTGTGTGAGATGCAGCCCACGCTTGGTACCTCCATATCATCCATTGCTATTTTTCATTTTCCTTACGTTGTCACGTAAAATAACGGGGACCCGCTGCTTGTCTATTTCACATGTGTTCAGCATCTCCTCAATTGCCTGTTTTACATGCTCTGCTGTGTGAGACCCACGAACAGTATTGTGCATACCGGCACATTGTAAATTAAAAATCGAGTCAATGTAATGTAATGCAGAAATCGTAGGGCATACCAGGGATTCAGAAACCTCAGGTGACGAGGAAAACCTGGACCCTCTACCACAGGGATGAGCTGATTATCCAGAGGGATTAATTCAGTTACCTGCTCTGTAATATTTTTGGCCATGTCGCTGTCTCGAGGATATTTGTCTTTTCTTCTGAAAGTATCCCAGAGTGTTTGTTGCTTCGGTGTCTTTGCCTGTGTTGCTTGAGTGAACTTGTTTTTCATTTGACGTATCAAATGAAGCTCTTTTGTTACCCCTCCGCGCAGTGGCCGTATTGCAGATGTTACATGTCGTGCACTGGACTGCTTTCGCTTTCTTTCACACTTTGTCAACCGCTTATCCGGAGTCGAGTTGCGGTAGCCGCTTTATCCCTTTTTTCAAGGGGTCGAGGGGAGGTTGCTGGAGCCAATCCCAGCTGTCTCTTGGCGAAGGCAGGGTACACCCTGGATGAATCGGCAGCTCATCGCATGGCCCTTACTGATGTCAGAGGCCGCCTCCCAAGGTGCCAACTGCACATCAGGAGCAATTTGGGGCTCAGTATTTTGCTCAAGGATACTTCGACATGTAGCTCAGCTCCGTCCCAGGGAGCCGGGATTCAAACCAGCGACCTCCCGAACACTAGTCGACCTGCTTTACCCGCTTAGCTACAGTCGCCCCTGGCTTTTGCTTTCTAAATGAACCAATTTCCACACTGCAGACATTTTATCCACAGGTGTGCCAGAGTAACATGGACAATAAAGGAATATTGATTCTGATTCTGATTCTGATGTACAATTAATAATCACATATTATGTAAAACATATATTTACATACACACCCATATGAGACCCAGGAAAAAAAGTTTTCTAATTACTATTTCTTTTACATAAATTAAGTGTTGGGGTGGTAAAAAACATATTGGAAAGAAAAAAAATGAAAACTTAATTTATTCAAGTTTTACAACATGGTTGAAAATGACAGGACTTTCTTGTTCTCAAGCGTGAAACATTTAAAGACTGAGTACGTACATGGAAAGATCCACTGGAATCATCCAGGAAAATACCACACCAAATACAAAACAAACAGCTAATGTAGATTTATCTTTTTATAACCATTTCACCTGGAATCTTTTGTGATTTCTTTAGTAGACATTTGACATTTGATGGTATCATCCTCTGATAGATCTACACCATCCGGCATAACATTACGACCACTGACAGGTGAAGTGAACAACACTGATTATCTCTTCATCATGGCACCTGTTAGTGGGTGGGATACATCAGGCAGCATTTTGTCCTCAAAGTTGATGTGTTTGAAGCAGGAAAAATGGGCAAGTGTACGGATTTGAGCAAGTTTGACAAGGTCCAAATGTGATGGCTAGAGCAGTCACTCCAGAACTGCAGCTCTTGTGGGGTGTTCTGGGTCTGCAGGGGTCAGTATCTATCAAAAGTGGTCCAAGGAAGGAACAGTGGTGAACCAGCGACAGGGTCATGGGCGACCAAGTTTAGTTTAGTTTAGTTTATTGGTTTTTGTTAACAGGGACCATGTATAGAACAGGTTCTATACCAGGATTAGGTAAACAGCTAATTTGCACCTGTGGTCCCTGGGCAGGAAGTTCAAAGCACAATAAAACATACTAGACATTACAGCCAAGGCTCACTGATGCATATTGTTGTGTATTGGGCTGCATAGCCGCGGACCAGTCAGGGTGCCCATGCTGACCCCTGTCCACCGCCGAATCCACCAACAATGAGCATGTGAGCATCAGAACTTGGCCAGGAGCAATGGAAGAAGTTGGCCTGGTCTGATGAATCAGGTTTTCTTTGACATCATGTTCACTTACCTGGTGAACACATGGCACCAGGATGCACTATGGGAAGAAGGCAAGCCAGCGGAGGCAGTGTGATGCTTTGGGCAACATTCTGCTGGGAAACCTCGAGTCCTGACATCCATGTGGATGTTACTCTGACACTTACCACCTACCTGAGCATTGCTGCAGACCATGTACACCCTTTCATGGAAACGGTATTCCCTGATGGCTGTGGCCTCTTTCAGCAGGATAATGTGCCGTGCCACAAAGCAAAAATGTTTCAGGAATGATTTGAGGAGCACAACAACGAATTTGAGGTGTTGACTTGGCCTCCAAATTCTCCAGATCTCAATCCAATCGAGCATCTGTGGGATGTGCTGGACAAACAAGTCCGATCCATGGAGGCCCCACCTCGCAACTTACAGGACTTAAAGGATCTGCTGCTAAAGTCTTGGTGCCAGATACCACAGCACACCTTCAGGGGTCTAGTGGAGTCCATGCCTCGACCGGTCAGAGCTGTTTTGGCAGCAAAAGGGGGACCAACAGAATATTAGGCAGGTGGTCATAATGTTATGGCCGCCTGCTGTATGTCTGAATCTCCCTGAATGATTCTATTAAGAATCCTCTCCTCTGTCACAGAGCTGTCTACTGAAAAAATGTGAAACAAACACAAAGTCTTGTGTTTTTCAAATGAAAATAAATAAACTCAGCTCTGAAAACTCACTAAAATATTCTGGAGATGTTTACTTTTTTTTTTACAATTGAAATATAAAATTAAAAAATGTTTTGAATATGAATATCATGCTTATTCAAGATTCAATGTTTATTGTCATATACACAGTGGAAACACAGTTTGAAATTCTTTTTTTTTTTTGGCCCGCCACCATCCCCCCACTTTTGGAGGACAACTTTATTTTTATTTACAGAACAAAAAGAAAAAAAAAGTCAAACAACATAAGGAGGTTATAAGGTAATTAATCAAACAGAAAGTAAATACACCAGATGTTGTTAAAATTGACCTCTGAAGGTAGACAAGTAGGAGGAGGGTTATTGTGTGGCCTTACTGACAGACAGACCAGCGGACGGACAGACGGACAGACAGACAGACAGACAGACAGATGAGGAGGTAGCCTAAATAATGGGGGGATTTTGTGTATATGCTGTACATGTGCATATGTGTGTGAGTGTGTGTGTGAGTGTGCGTGTACTCTGTATTTATAATAATAAAAGCAGCAGCACAGAAAATAAAAATGAATAAAAAAATTAATAACAATAATAATAATAAAATAAATAAGGAAAAAAAAAGAGGTGTGTTGCAAGGTTCTGTGGAATTGACGTCAAACATTTGTTGAGGTGGATTTTTGAATGAATGTGGACCAAGTTTTGTTGAAACGGGGTATGCTGTGATTAATTGATGTTGACCTTTTTTCCATTGAGATTTGATCCATTAACAGATTCTTCCAATGTGTGATGTTCAGTTTATGTCTTGTTTTCCAGTTTAGGAGGATTGTTTTCTTGGTGATAGTTAGGGCTGTAAACAGTGTAGTTATGATGTGATTATGTAATTGTATTGATGACATGTCTCCTAAGATGCAGAGTTGAGGGGAAAGGGGGATGTGGCAGCCTAATATATGTGATACAGAGGCGTCTACTGCGTGTAGCAGCAGGGCCAGCAGCAGAGTCGGAATTTGAGACCCCTGCTTCAAAGATCCATGCCCTGCTTTGATGTACAGTAAACTAATACCATATATCTCCATGCTCCATACAGTGGTACAGTAGGTGGCGGTACGAACCTTAAAAGTCATGCTTGCAACCAGCCATAAAAACCAAAAGAAGAAGAAGAGGATGAAGACGAAGCTCTGCATCGATGGCTCTGCTTTCCGCTGCTCTTCCCTGGAGCCAGTCAGACAGTAGTAGTTGCCTCAGATAGAATCCGTGTATCTGAGCTGGAACTTCCTGGTAAGGTGGTGCTTTTCACAAGAATCATAAAAAAGGGAAATTTGTCAGACTCACAGCCGCCGAGCCTTTACGGAATCTAGTCGTTGCGTTTCAGCGTTATTTCGACTGTCCCTTCGCAGAGAGGGGGTTCGTTAACGTTACTCACCAGCGAAGTGCTAGTTAAGCTAACGTTAACGTCAGGGCTCCGCTGTCTTCAGACATGTCCGCTTCGGGTGGATGCTCCCCGGCAGGCCAGGGCTCCGGTCTCGGCCCTGGTATGTCAATGTTTCGGTGGCTTGAAGTGCTGGAGAAAGAATTCGACAAGGCCTTCGTGGACGTGGATCTGCTTCTCGGAGAAATAGACCCGGATCAAGTCGACATTACGTACGAGGGTCGGCAGAAGATGACCAGCCTCAGCTCCTGCTTTGCTCAGCTCTGTCACAAAACCCAGACGGTGTTCCAACTCAACCATAAACTGGAGGTGAGTAACTGTTGTAAGATTCACGGTCACTGTTACACTGCGAAGTTACGTGTAGTCAGAATATCCTGTCCACATCGACTCATGGTAGCTGCTCCACTTTGGTTCCGGCGTCACAAGCAGTCAGTCCTGGTTTTTGGTTTGTCGCTGCCGATCCACTGGCTCACTGCTCTTCTCCGGTGACACAGAGCGACTCTTTTTTTAAGGTACAAGTTACATTTATTGTCCCTTTTTACATCACAAGGGTTTAAAAACGAATCAGTGTTTGTGTTGATGATGAGTTCAGGAGTCTGACAGTCTGAATGAAGCCTGTCTGTAGTCTGGTGGTGCAGCAGCAGGTACTTCTGTATCTGTTGTCAGATGGCAGCAGGGTGAACACACTGTGGCTGGGTGGGTGTTATCCTTTAGTATCTCACTTCACTGATGCTCTGTAGATGGTACCAGTGAGGTTCTGAGTGGTTTTAATCAGCCGCTGTAGAGCCTTCCTGTCCTGGACCGTGATGAACCATAACAGTTGGTCATGTTTCCTGTCGGGAAGCTTTCACAATTTTCACCATTAGCATTACTGATTCTGACTCATAGTACCGCTGATGATATGCTGTTGCTGTCTGTGTAATGTTATCTTACAAAATGGTACGTTACGTGTTGTGTTAGGCAGAAACTACTGTCCATCAGCTTATCAACCAATGGTCTGCCACAAAGACCTTTTGCCCAACCATAGTAGCGTGGCACTTTGAACAGTGTTGTATCGTTGCTGGTCAACAGACATGTTAAAACGTCAACAGTGGTGTTCAGCTGACCTGTACCTCCAATCACTATGCTTGCCAACCTCTAAAAACCTTAAAAACAGGATTTCAAACGAGTTCCGCCTCATTCTGGTGACTCTGGTGAATGAAAACGAGATGAATAGAACAAAGCACCCTTTGGACTTTTGCCCCTAACCCTAACTGACTTTAACCCCAGCCTCCCCTGACCCGGCTTGATCCTCTGGCTCAGCCACATTATTAAAACCACTGACAGGTGTATATGTATATCATTGGTTATCTTGTTACAAAGCAATGTTTAGATGGGAAACCTTGGTTCCTGGCATTTATGTGGTTGCCACTTGACACACACCACCCATCCAAACACTGTTGTGAACCCAGACACCCCCTCATGGCAGCGGCACTCCCTGATGGTAGTGGACAGCATAAAGGAAAGGTTTAATCAAACTGTATGAGTCCCTGCAGCCTCAGGTGGCTCCAGTGAACTTTTTTGTCTCATTTGCTGCCAACGGTCCTCATGATGCTCAACTAAAAGGAAAAATGGTCCAGTGTGATTTTTATGCACTTCATTTGAAATTAGACCTACACAACCAAAGCCGTGGTAGGCCATGTATGAATAATGTGGTGTATGTAAATGATAATTGGGATTTTTGAAGCGTAAATTAAATCCCTAGCAGTAACAAGCTATTGTTAGGCCATGAACAGTCTAAAACATGGTCACATGACTTACACGTCCTCACCACTAAGCATCTTACCACACAATTACTATACAGGTTTTCTATAAACTGATCAATGTACAAGTTGTAAAGTTAGACTTATAAAAGTTTGTAACTAAAGTCGGCCTGTAAAGACGGACTACTGAGTAGATGAGTCTCCGCTATCTTATCTTGCAGGACACATTGAATCTTGATTGCAGTCCTGGGTGGGTTGCTGTCGGCAGGGGATGTGGGTCTTTTTTGCCGGTCTCTTTTTTCCTTTTATTTATTTCTTCTTCTTTTTGTTTTTCATGTCCTTTTTTGCTTTTTGTTTATATAAAAAGAAGCATTGTAATTTTGTGGCTTGATATTTTGAAATGAAGCTTCATAATGAAAATATTTGAAACGACAGAAATACGATCCTTATTTTACATCTCAACAGGGTAAGAAGAATACATTTTGAAAACTAAAATGTAGCATAATTTGGATAAGCTAACAGCTGCTGCATCTTCGTGTGCTGCCGTTGCCATAGCAAACAAAATAATAATCTAATAAAATATAGAATAAGACAGAATTCACTTTTCTTTGATGGACTAATCGTGTAATGGAGACATTATTTCTGAACTAGTACACCCACTGGCAGACCCAAAGACACATGTGTCTGTATAGTCTAATGAAAGTGATGTAACAGCCCAGCAAAGGTGACTTTTTTACATTCTTTAAAGCCAGCACAGTGTTCAATCTGACCTGACGTGTCTCCTTCTGGTGTGTGCCCCCCCCCTTCATGCTTTCTTGTCGCCATTCATCCACCCCTCCACTCCAGGCTCAGCTGGTGGACCTGCGTTCTGAGCTGACTGAGGCTAAAGCTGAGCGGACAGCCGTAGAAAGGGAGGTCCACGACCAGCTCCTGCAGCTTCACGCTCTTCAGCTGCAGCTTCATGCCAAGCAGGGCCAGGCCGAGGACTCGGACTCCATCAAAGACAGACTGGTAGGTGGAAGGAAGCTGTTCACAACATTCAGACTCAACGAATTAAAACTTTTTACAACAGGGGAAACAGAAGACATAACAGAAATGACAACACTCAAACTAAGAGCTGTGCAGTTGTATGGTGTTAACCACTCGATACTGGATGACCAGAGGTCATTAAGTTAAAGAAAATATAAGCAACATATTTGACCAAGTAACTTGTTGGGTTTGTGTTTTTGGTTAATTATAATTATCAAACACTTAAATTCATCTCATGGGGTAGGTATGAGCTTTCCTTATCTGCCAACCATCTCATACAGAAAGGATAATCATTTGGTGATACCTCTCCTATCTTGCATTGCGATACTGCTCACTCCATGAGTCTGAAGTTTGCACAATGATAAGCTAGGGCAGCTCTGTAATTGCTGAAAGGTTGGTCTCACCTGCCAGCTGCTGTCAAGACACACAGTCTGAAGCCTCTGTTGGCCAAATATTTGATCAATGACCACTTAATTTTCCCTTTTCGATGTAAAGTTAACCCTGTCCTCACTGTTAAGTCACTAATCCTTATGTGACAACTGCTTGCGAATGCTCGCAAGTTAGCTATAGTACAGTCAGTAATGTAGTAGGTTAAAAGTTAGCATCAGATCTCTCCGCAGGTGAACAGACAGGCTTTTTGTATTGACCAAAAATCCAAGTGACTCTGGGGGAACATTCATTGGCTCTTAGAGAGCTAAATGTGGGGTTATTTTTCTCTGTCTCTGGCTCACTTTAAAATTTAAAATACTTAAATATTTTATTGAGTCCAGGTAGGACGCCGTCTGCGTCCGGACTCGGACCATGGTCCGCCTGTCCAAAATGACAGCAAGAAATGACAAGCTGCCCTCTGATCGCGGTCAATGTACGGCCTAATGCAATAACGTGGTATCGGTGCGTGGCATCGGTACATTTTTGCGAGTACGAGTATATGAGCGCAGTATCGACCCCATACCCTATGCCAGTATCGGTATCTGTGCATCCCTAATGCCAAGGCACAAAAAAGGCTTGAAGAAAAGAAAGAGGGAAAGAGAGTGTCTCAAGGAGCTGTTGTTGGAAGTGTTGTGACATGGGGAGGAGGACGAGAGGAGGAAGGATTGCTAACTGCAAAACAGACGAGAAGTTAGTGAAGGCTTCGACGAGGCTTACAGCAGTTTTAAGTAACAGGGAAAACAAACTTGAGATCCCCCTCTCTGTTCCCCTCTATCTCCCTCTCTCCATCTCTCTCCCTCCCTCTCTCTCTCTCTCTCTCTCTTTCAACCTAACCGGTCTAGGCACATGGCCGCTGCAGTTACAAAGTGTCATGATAACCTAACCCTAACCCTGGTATGGGGGAAGTGTACGTTTCTGTTGGTTTGGTGCTTCCTACTCCTGCTGTCCTACTGTTCCGCTGCTTTCAATCACCTGCTGAGTGGTTGACTTACTCATGATCTCTGTTGGCTGAAATTAATTTCTCTAATTTATTTATTTCTCTTCTTCCTCTGCTCTTTTCCCCTTTAAGCCTGCGCCAGCATTGGAAGAGATGGTAAGTTTGTATATTGATGTTCTGTAGAACAATCCAATTTTTAGAATAGATTAGATAGAATAGAATAAAATTTGGATTTGGTTTGGATTGAACATAGATTGTATGTCTTCACTTGACACAACTAGTGCTTCATGATGCTTTAAGGCAGGAATAGAAAGGCGTGGGATATGAATTATAGCTGTCCTCCTTTTTAATCACACAGCCGAGAATTCAGCTGTCACTGGTCTCACATATTGTATTTGCAGGTATTCAAGTGGTTGCTTGTGTGATGTTTGTCTGGTACTTACTAACAGTGCAAAAGTGTGCACTGTACACACCTCTACACTGCACTGAGGGCCTGTGCAAAAATGGCAAAAGGCCGCTTGGGAGTGTCAAAATGCGATATCTCCTAATTGGCAGCATGGATTTGTATGAATTTCAGTGTGCACGATGTAACACCTCAACAGATTCCTTAAATATGCTTATGATCGTTTAAAGTGGGCATTGCTTATAACAAAAAATCTACATTTCATGAAAATTCACATTCTAATCTTAAAAAATCATTAAAAATCACACAAATGTACCAAAGAACTGAAATTTCAGGACATCCATTGAATAGTGACAAAACTGTGTTGCGCTGCAACCTGTGGTCAATTCAAAGGTGTCGCTCTAGGATTTTCTAAATATGAAAAAATTAAATTGACACACATCCTTTCTAGATTGTATTGATTGAGTGTGTCAAATTGTGTTCAGGTCGGTCGATTAGTGTGTCTGCAGTGATATAAAAATTTTGTTGTCACATGCACTATATGCACAGCATTTGAAAAATGTGTAATTTCATCTCATTTTTGATCTACGTTCACCCAAATCTTTGACACACTGGAAACCACCAGAATTCAGTGTTTTCAGAATTTAAGTGGTTAAATTCTTGTGAATTTTTAAATCAAGTTTTTTGACTCCTGTGTCTGTGCGATCACTGACAGGTTGTCTTCACACCTGCCCCCATCCTCCTAACCTCATTTCTTTGTCATTCAAACTCATGGTAACTTCAACTCCTCTTGGTCCTCCTCCTCCTCACCCCTATAAAATACAAGTCCTTTAAGTAAATAAAGGGGCATTTGGATAGATTCTTTTATAAATTAAAACAATGATTAATCTACGGGCTGGACTCATGGACTCATATCAGGATGTATCAAATCAAATCAATTGTATTTAATTTTACTTATTTATATAGCCCAAAATCACATTGCCTCAGTGGGCTTTACAATCTGCACAGTGAATGACATACTCTCTCCCTAGACCCTCGATTTGAGTTAGAAAAAATCTGCCATATTGAGAATAAAAAAGATGGTAGAAACCTCAGGAAGAGCCACAGGGCAGGGTTGCCTCCTCCAGGACAGACAGACATGTAGCATGTACATGAACAGAGCAGCAAAAACCACAGTTTACAAATTGCATTGACGGAATATCTGATACAAATGATAATATATGTAAAGTGTGGATCAAGGAGAACAGCTGAACAGGCTGAAGCATCGCCAAGTGGTGCCCAAGCCACGCGACCTCCTGTCCACCGTGGTGACCTGGAAGAGGGCAGGCTACACGATAACAAGATAATTAGCCATAAAAGAGAAAACATCAGAATGAAGAGGCATCCAGATGTACATATATATGAATTAATGAGATGAGCTGCTTCACTCTTGAACGCAAATTTTCCCAAATCTCGTTGCTCCCGTCCACTTCCCGTAAGGTGAGCAGAGCGCTGAAATGAAAACCAAGGACATCTTCACCTCAGTGGCCAATATCTGATAAAACATATCTAATGTTATCATCTATAGTTGCTGTAGGTGCTGGTATTTATAAGTACTTAAAGTCCTGTCTGTGTTGACCTATTACATCTGACGTTTAATGGCTCAGTATTATTGCTGCATTAATGTGTATGCATTTTACTGCTGTTTAAGTTTGACCTCAGTTTACTCCTTTATATACTGTTGGCTAGTTAAATATAAAGCAATGTATTGTATTCTATAAATCATCATGTTTTCTGAGCATAGCTGTCCTGTGAGAACCACGTATCTCCAAAAAGTCATCTTTTCATGAGTTCAGACAAACCGCTTTGTCACCATGTATTTTCCAGCTGATCCAAGAGGGTCTGTGAATTGTTCATTAAGCTTTAGTAGGATCATGTTCAACTCAGCAGATTTAGGAACACTTCATCCTTCAGTGAATCAGAAAACAAAGCACACTGTGTCAGAGAAAACCACGCTGCATAAGAGTCCAGTCTAAACAGCCATTCTTTTTATTCTCCTAATGTTTCCTTCTCAGTCTCTTCTCCTTCTTGTCCAGTTTTTAATAATGAATAGTACAAAATTAGACCAAACACTTTGTTTAACAGATTATCAGTGCCTGTCTCATTTTAGTATTTCCTCCTCAAAGAACACTGTTGGGAATGATACACTGGCAGGCTCCAATCATATCCTTACTTTGCCTCCTCCGTCTCCTGAACATTTTATATTCTGCTTTCACCAAAATCCTTGACTAAACACCCGATACAGCAGGATGAGGTCAGATCGGGTGCTTTTTTCATTTTTAACACTAAAAACAGTTCCATTTTTATGAATTTTTAAAAAGTTTTTAGTCTCCTGTGTCTGTGTGAACTCTTTTAAGGTTTGAGTGAGCGTGGGCTAAGGAGCCTGTCTTCAATCCAAAGTTCACTATGAAAAGGTTGCATTCTATAACTAAGTTGGGTAACTAACTAACTAATAACTAAGTCTTTTGTTTTCTCACCATGTAGAAAAGTAGTACATCAGTCCTTAAGAAATATAATTTCCTGCTGCCGGTTGTGAGTAACAGCATATTGGCATGTATATGTGCCAGGCCAGGACTCTCACCAAACATGCGTAGGCTGGTGCAGACTCCATGCACAGTGGATTAACAGCAACTTCCTGTTTCCTGATGAAACATAAGATATTCGCTTGCACAGCAAAAAACTCAAGCTGACGAGTGAGAGAGCAGCAATACACTACAGCACAACAGCCAAGTACTGACCGTGATAATAATAAATATACCTGGATTGACTTATTAACTGCAGCTGTTTCATTTGCTAGTTTGCTCAGGGATTTACTGTCTTGGCAGCAATACATTTAAGTCAGAGCAAAGCATTTGAACTTCATCTGATTACGAGTGATTCATCTTCTCATGTGATGAAAACCTATTCTGCTACAACTAATCATGTATGAATTAAAATTTCTGAAGCAGATAAATCTACCTGTAGGTTGATGTTGGTATTGAGTGTTCACTCACGTTGCTAATCATGCTTGTTGTGTTGTGTGTTTTAAATGTGACGTTCTTGTTCCAGGAACAGGAGCTCGAGGCCAGCAAGAAGGAGAAACTAGCAGAGGCGAGGCTGGAGGCAGAAGTGAGGCTATTTAAGAAGGAGAACGAGGCCCTCCGTAGGCACATGGCAGTACTGCAGGCTGAAGTGTACGGAGCCAGACTGGCTGCCAAATACTTGGACAAGGAATTGGCTGGCAGGTAAGGAGCTGGAGCCCACAACACCTGTCTAGGTTGAAACTGAGTACATGATTAGCACTTCCAGAAAACAGTTTGTTCAACAGCATAGTTCAGCCGGAGTATCATTTCCCCCCTTCACAATGTACCAGTAGCTACACACACTGGTTGCGTATTTTAAAAAGGAATGGGTCATCATAGTGAAGTGTGGTCCTGGAGCTGGCAGCAGGGGGTTCTGGAAAAAAAGAAACTCAGCCAGCTGCGGTGAAAGAAGTTGAAACAGGCTGACAGCCCGACATAACATTGCAGTGGCCAATCCCATAAGCTGCTGATCACAGCATCTCAGGATGACTGAAACCACAGTGGATTGTAATGTAGTGTGTCATGTGTATTCACTTTGTCTGGCTTTGTACACTAGATGAATCCATCGATGAGGACAAACAGTCACTAGTAGGACCAGCATGGCAGTAGCATAGCAACAGAGCAGCTTCTCCATTTGGCAAACTGATCGGTGGTGGTTAAAATGTACAACCCTTCACACACATAGGCCACAGAGCGTCACATTGCAGTTTTTCACTGCACTGCCAGATTTGGTCCGGCCTGAAAGGACTGCCTGAATTTTGTCTCTCAGGGTGCAGCAGATCCAGTTACTGGGCCGCGACATGAAAGGGCCAGCGCACGACAAACTGTGGAACCAACTTGAGGCAGAGATTCACCTCCACCGCCACAAGACCGTCATCCGAGCATGCAGAGGTCGTAACGATTCCAAAAAGCCTCTTCCCTCTCCTGTGGGGCATGTGAGTGTAAAACTACCAAGCAGTTGAGACTGTTGATACCTGTTGTTGTGCTTCCAAAGCTGAATGTGTTGATTTAACTACAGGAACCGGACATGTTGAAGAAAACCCAGGGAGTAGGCCCCATCAGAAAAGTGGTGCTAGTCAAAGATGATCATGAGGGGCTAGGAATCTCCATTACAGTAAGTCACAGTCCCAGATGTTTTATTCCTTCCCCCTTAAACAGCACCTGTTAAACCTTCAGCTCCAATTTCATGATGATGTGCTTGAAAATCTGGAAATGAAAACAGATTACTCTCACAATGCAGGGAAAGGCTATCAGATGCTAAAAAGGAGATTAAAGATGTTTTCAGACAGCAGTCTTTTGTAGCTGCCTGCCTTCATTGTTTGGAATCATTTAGCAAATACTTGTTGGTAAATGGAGACAGTGCTTTAAAACACTCGCCACATTCACTGATTCTCACAGACTATTCATACATTGATGGCAGAGGCTGCCATGCAAAGTGCTGACCTGCTCACCAGGAGCTCATCATGTTCAGAGCATCCCACAATATTTCACACACACTCCGCTGGAACAGCCCATCAAGAGCAATTTAGGGTTTCAGTATCCCTTTAGCCAAATGGTAACCTGACTCTCGCCAGATGAATTTCGTTCCGCCTAGCTCCACTCATCCATCTGGGATCGCTCCATTGGAGATGTGTTTCAGAAGGCTGGGCCTTATCAAAAATCCTTGCATATGATTGGATAAACCACTTGTCTGTCGGAGCCATTTGGTAGATCAAGCTCTTGCCAAATCCGGTCGGGAGAAGGGCAAAAACATCGTTTCCACCAACAAAAGCCTTCAGAGCCGTTCTCTGATGTTCTTTTAACGAAAAATATTGGGTAGATTGGACAACACGGATGAAATAGCAGCATCAATGTTGACGCTTGCTTCCTCGATGCAAGCCGCCATTGTTGTCTGAATCAAAACAGTCACTTCTCCGCTACGTCACATCTATGAAACTCCCGCCCGGCGGTCCTGATTGGCTCTACCTGAAAATCTGGTGCCGAAATCCCTCCCAACGGGAGCGATCCCAGATGTATGTGAGCGGAGCTAGGCGGAGCTAGGCCGAGCTAGGCGGAACGAAATGCATCTGGCGAGAGTCAGGTTAGCCAAATGGTACCTGGACATGCAACTGACCTTAAAGGACAACATAATTTCATATTGTTTAACTTTGTTTATATGTGGCGGACCCTGCCAACTTTCTAGCTTCAAACAGTGTTCTGGGACTTTATTTTCCTCTGAGAACAGCTTGTTAGAAAAAACTTTGTATCATTACCTCATTAATATTGTAAATATTACAGTTCTGAATTTGAATGTCTTCTCCAAAACGACACAGTGCCTCTTTAACTGATTGTGTTTGCCAATAATACAAAACCTAGTTCATCACAGAGCACTTGCTTGCCTGTTTAGGACGCTCAGTATTTGAAGTCAGATTCAGCGTGAGTGATATGTAAACATGAACACGATGGCTGTGAGGCTGGTCAGTAAATCTTTCACATGACTAAAACCTGCCTGGCATCAACATAAAATTGTCTAAAAGGAGAAGTATTTGGCCAGATGAGTGTAGGTAACTCGTGTGTGTTCTTATCAGGGCGGGAAGGAGCACGGCGTCCCCATTCTTATTTCGGAGATCCATCCAAGTCAGCCTGCAGACAGATGTGGAGGTCTGCATGTGGGAGATGCCATCCTCGCTGTCAACAGCATCAATTTAAGAGACGCCAAACACAAGGAGGCTGTCACCATTTTGTCCCAGCAGGTAACACAAGCATGCACACATGAGCACAAAACGCCACACTGTTCCTCAGCTTCTCTGAAAGGGCTCATTCTGGGTGTCTGTTTCAGAGAGGACAGATCGAGTTTGAGGTGGTGTACGTGGCTCCGGAGGTGGACAGTGATGATGAGAATGTGGAGTATGAAGACGACAGTGGCCATCATTACCGACTCTACCTGGATGAAGTGGACAGCAGCAGCACAGCGCCCCCTAGCAACACCTCAGCATCGCTGCAACGTAAGTGTTCAGAACTTATTTTTACCTGGACAGTGAAAGTCAAAGAGGACTTGTGTTGTTTCCAGTTTACAATGTTTCACCAAACTTTGTGTTTTCCAAATCCTTCCAACAGAGGTGGTGAGTGTGAAGTTAGTATGATGTGGTCAGGATGGCCACATGCAGTCTGCAGTATTTCTGGTTGGAAAAATCCTGGAATTTCTTCTGTGGGACTGCGCTGCATTACCGTCACACTGGTTTTGTTTGTGAATACTGGAGACATTCACATTGTATGTTCTTCTACGCCACAATTTTTTATTTTTCTGATTTTTTTTTTTTGGGCCGCTAACTCCTTCCACGTTTTTTCAAAGTAGAAACGCTGAAATTGCTCTTGTCAGCCATCTGCCTTTTGATTGGTCCGGATCCTCCAAATAAAAAGCTTGCTAAATTGACTTTGCTTACCTTTGTGCAGCCTGAAACCTGTGCATTGCTGCTTTAATTTTGAGTTAAGAGGGCTAGAAACTGCAATTTGATGCTTCAGGCTTTACTTTAAGACTTTCATGTGCTAATTGTGCTGATAGGACTTTTTCTACTCTAGGTGAAAATTGGATTTACACCTGGTACATTTTGTTCCTGTGCTGCAGAGTTGGGTTCGGTTCACTACTTCCAGCTTCTCAACCTTGTCAAAACTACAGTATTGTAGCCGCTATAGGGAGCCAGGTGGCTTTATTGCCTCTCCACTGATCCGGGTGGTGTGAATAAGTAATTCTAACTCAGTGGTTTACTTCAGATTCAGATTTGGTCGTTAACATGAAATCATGCAGACTGACACATAGCTAAGCAATTGGACAGTTTTGGCGATTGTCATCTTGCATCAACAGCTCTGTGACGCTACATGAGAAAGGAACATTCATGTGAAGGTCATGCAGCACTTGAACGCTTCTTATTTGTACTTATATTTTCTGTGGTGGCACAAAGAACTTATAAAAGAAATAAAACAGAAGCATTATTAGACAGCAAATCAGTCAATTTTCATGAATAATGATAAACATTATAATCTGTACAAAAATACATGCATATTGTACAGCAATATAATGAGGGGATTACTGTAGGAATGCTAGCACGTTTAATGAACAGCAGGCTAAGCAGTCTGAACCCCAGTCTCACGCTGCATGCATTTTACTGTGGTTTACAAATGATTCATATCTACAACATTCTCACACTGTATATTATTGAAATGCTTCCTGAACAGTTCACAGTCAGTGGATGGATTTATTCTTCAGCTTTTGGAATTAAACTAAAGCACATATCTGCTCTCACAAAATACTGCGATTCCATTTGCTTTCACACCACAATTGAAGAAAACAGAGACCCTCCTTTTCCCACCAAGCTGTTTTTCAAACAAATCCGGTTAGGTTTGAAAGCACTGTTAAACAGCTCAGCTCACAGTGACATTCAGATGATATTAAGTGGCATTTAGCAATAATAACAATTGATGCAGTTAAAGGTGCGATATGTAAGAATTGGCATTTTTTTTAGTTTATACTTGAAACAAATAGGGGGCAGCATTTCACCAGAGTAACAGCTAACTGCTAGCAACTGTAGCTGCTGTTAGCAAGTAAGCTCAGTTAACTGTGCAGCTAGGGCCGGACTGGGAGCTTCAAGCACAGGGGGAGTGTTGAGGTCGTCTGCTATCGGACTATCACTTCTTGAGGTACAAAGTCGCAAGGGGCTAGATGGTTAGCCCGCTAACTGCGACACAATTCATAGACATCTTCGAAATAATGTCAGAAGTCTAAAATCCATGGAATCGTTCCACCAAGCACCTCAAGTTCTTGATGAGAGACAAGTCTAGACAGCGAATGTGAGGGATGTTTCCTTGTTGATGCAGAACAGGCATATTTATTATTGTCCATTTGAATATGTGGTTTCCCTGCAGGTCTGGAGAAGATGTCGCTCAGCAATGGACCAGAGAATGGAGGAGAAACTGGGATCCCCAATGAGACACCTTCAGATGAAACCCTCTCGAAGCCTCCTGAGACTGACTGCTCTTCCTAGAGCGGTCAAGCCAAACCGTTGGTATTCGGAGAGAAAAGGACAAGATTGGTGGGAAAATCCCTCTCGAACAACTGAATCAAAGAATTTTATGACGACCCTGAAAACAAGGGAAAATAAATGGAAACCGTCTGTTTTCCCTTTTTTCCTCTTGGTGTTCTGGGGTGGTGGGGTTTGGGGGTTTAGCCTGGGTAAGTATTATGGCTAAAAGTGCTTTTTTGGAGGAGCTAAAGTTGTAAGATATGTAGAAGAGAGAGTGATACCGAACAATGTGTGACTTTCGGGGGGGTTCTGCATTGAGATACTGGTGGGAGTTGACTGGGTAGCTGTATGTGAAAAGACGGCAAATGGAAGTACAAGTTACCAAGATGACATGAAGGCACAGTGAAATCAGGGAGGGAGAGGTTAATTATTGTTGAAAACGTCTTTATGGGCCTGCTTTTTGAGAGACACTTGTAGATTTATTTAGTTTTATTTTTGTTCATATAGCTATTCATCTGCTCTGTCACACCATGACAATACAATATCCTACAGGGAGAGGCTAGGACAATATATCAAAAAGGAAATGAATGAAGAAAGGGTAATTCTGGCATTTTGTGACCCAGGCATGACGTTTACATATTTTGGTGTGTAACTGATTCATACTTGCCAAAGTAGATTGCTTCAGCTGGCATCCACACAGCTGCAATGGCTGCAAAGTAAACCTTTAGGGAAACTCTGACCATAGAAGTTAAGTCGACTAAAGGTTCTTGTTTTTGCCACTCACAAAAACAGTTCTTACTCTAATAGTGCCTGACAACTTTATAAAAAATATCTGCTCCAGAGATAGACCTATTTGTTGAAGAGTAAAGCTCCTTTTTGTAACCAGAAACACAAGAATCACTCAAGTCTTACTCTGAAATGTTGTGAGATCAGTTGATGACTTATCTAGATTGATGAAATCAGCTGAATGTCCAGCAATCCAGAGCAAGACTTCTACAAAACGAATCTTGTATTTCTGGTAATAAAAAGGATCTTACTCATTTAATCTCACTTAAAATAACAACCTCAGCCAGTGAGTGGCAACAAGCTCTTTGAGTGGACATTGCCCTAAAGCATGACATTATAGCCGTTGCAGTCATGTTGGCGATTTACTGGACCAATTCCAAAAGCAGTAATAGTAGTAAAGTATGGATTATTTATACGCCAATATATCTAAACATATTTCCAGTTCTAAAAAAATACCAGAATTCCTCTTGAATGATTGTCTTCCAAAAAGAGAATGACAAATCAGTTCACGCTTCTCAGATGTAAGGCTATTCATACTCTTTCACATGAGATGTTCAGTGACATTATCAAATTGAAAGAACCTGTGAAATAAATATTAAATGGAAAGAATTCTGTAAAATCTTGCTTGTTGTCACCAATTCACTTTCCAAGCTTTTATGAAACACGTTCAAAACTGAAGCAGGGCAGGTACGTTGTTTTCGGTTGAATTATGTGTCCAGGGTCTATTTTCAAAATGATGCGAACATACTGAAGATTGAAAGCTGAAAGGAACAATGGGCAACATGAAATGAACTTGAAATGTTAAATCTTTCTGTAGTTATCCATCAAATTACATATTTTGACTTCTAATAATCTTTTTTCCTGTTATACAACAAGAAAATATGTAATAGAATGTTTTTAGGGGATGTAATTTACTCTACAGTGACTGCTCTTGCTCTTTGACAACAGTGGCTGTGAAACTGTTTTTTGCATCCCACTCCATCCAAAGGCGCTTGAAAAACCCTTCCAGAACTACGGCAATCTTTTCTCTAACTTTGTAGTGCACAAGCAGTGTCTTCTAACACCTTAGTAGTATCCTAAATCCAAGTTTTTAATGGTATGGTCGAGGTGTCCTTGTAAAATCACAAAGCCCTTCAGAGCCAGCATTTTACAAATCAATTAAATAACAACTATGCCATATGTACATTTTAGGCTGAAGGAAATAAGTTTTCCCTCCTCCAGATATTTTTAGAGTGTAAATACTAAAAAAAAGCATGTTCATACAAATCTGATGCCTGACATTGCAAATACTCTCAAGTCCTTGAGGACATTCTAACAATATCAGTGACTGTACTTGTCATACTAGTGTTTGACGTCCAAACCCCGACCTGATATCGTACCCTATTTATAAGGTGGTGATTGTAGATGTTCCATTGACCCATTATCCTGCCATTTTTTTTTAACCATGATCCATCACTAACATATTTTGGCATGTCACTGTATGCTGAATATCCAGGGGTGGGCACAGTAACACTTAGATGATGCACAACACTGATTCTAAAAAAAAAAGTTTGGATGCTGTATGAAAATAAAAACGGAACGCAATCATTTGCAAATGAACTCTGTTTACCGACGGTTTCACAAAGTGTTGCCAAACTCCATGTAGTGATATCCTTTATACAATCATGTTTCATGAAGCAGTCAACCCCATCCATGAAAGAGCCTTTCGAGGATATGTGCACCTGTTATGAATGAACCCGTTTACCTGAGGAATGTTTCAACAGGTTTTTATGATCTGTCCCAATTAATGAAATGTGTTGCTTCAGAATATATGTTGTAACATATATTACAAAAATCAATGGATGACTGAGTTTGTCAAACAGGATTAGCAAACTGTCATTGTTATATTTCTGTTTTACACAACGTCACTATTGGAATCAGGTTTTTGATGGAATTGAATACAATCATTCATAATGATGGGGTCTTTCTTAACTGTATTGTTGTGTATTGTATTTTGTTACTGTTTTTTTGTGTCGGATTACAGTCTGTTGTATGGCATATTTTGTTGGGGACAGCTCACAGTATAATGCATTAAAACACCACAAACTACTTTAAACTGGGTACAGAGTTGAAGTTACTTCTCTCTGACAGACTGTTTGTGCTGTTTAATGCAAATATATTCAGTTTAATACATTATTGTGCCCAACCCTTCCTCTACCAGCGTTTTAGGCCGAAAAACCCTGAGTAAGGGGAACCCTTAGTATGCCATTACTCCATAACCTTAAAGCATTCAAATGTTTCTTTACTTGTTTTTTGGTTTTTCTGTTTCTTTGCACTTGTTTTTTTTTTCTTCAATCTCCTCATACACAATAAGATGTGCATCTTTATAGCTAATGTATTTAAGTTAAGCAATTTATTGAGCCTTTGAATAAAGTTGGCTATAATTTGGTGTATTTGCAATACATTCTGAGTGCTATTCTAAGTGTATTCAGTGCCTCAAAACTCTACTCTTTAGGAAATGAATTCTAACTAGACTTTCAAAAAGTATGGTGAACAAGAACCCCCCATGCAAATAGATTTAGATAGATTTTGAGGCTTATCAAACCAAAGTGCTTTGCTGAAAAAGGCTTTAACAGACCGTTAAACAAACGTTTTGGACTGGTGCCTTCAGACAGTGATCCAATATGTGAGCCAGCAAGGAAAAAATACTCAGCGCTATATAAATACAGAATTACGTACATGCAGTTAATAAAGAAATAAAGCGAAAATACATTTTCAACATTAAATATTAATTCAGTGGTCATTATATAGATTGTAGAAATCTCATGATTAGATTGTATCATGAGATTTCTGTTTATAATTCCCCAACCTACATACAGTGCTCATACAGTACTCAACCCCTGGGATGTTTTCCCCTTCTAAAAACTCTTTAATGTCAAAGTTAAAACAGATTTCTACAAAGTAATGTCAATTTATCATAAATATAGAATGTAAAATGCATAATTGCGTAAGTATTCACCCCCTTCAAATCACTATTTAGTAGATGCACCTTTGGCCTCAATCACAGCACTGAGTCTTTGTGGATAGGTCTCGATCAGGCTTGCACATCTGGACAATGTGATTTTACTCCATTCTTCTTTGCAAAACCACTCAAGCTTGGTCAGGTTGCACGTGAATCGGGCGGGATAGCCTTTGGATGAACTCTAGTGGAGATTTAATGAGCTTTCTTCAACAGTGGCTTTCCACTCTCCAATATAGCTTTTACTGGTTAAGAGTCTCTCACATTTCAGCTGCGAAAGCTTTTAACTCCTTCAGAGTAGTCATAGCTGTCTTGGTGGTCTCCCACACTAGTCTCCTTCTTGCGCAGTCACTCAGTTTGTGAAGATGTGCTATATATCATGGTTCGAATTACTGGGGAGCTAAGGGGAGCTCGGCTCCCCTGAAAAGGACCTGAGCTCCCCTGGAAGCCTACTTTGAGACGTTTAGGGGGAGCTCTAAAGCACTGTTCATTTTTGTGTCACATATAGATTTTGATTTTCTGTACATTAAGGTTCCTGAAATAAATAATAATAGTAAAAATGTGTCAGTGTTGTGTGTTAATTCGCTCATTACTATTACTATTTCCGAACATCTGTTTCCACTAATAAATACAATGCTGTGTCTATTCCTGCTGTGGCCATCCATGCGTGGCGGCGCTGCACTCAAATCACTACTTTTACCTCAGCACTTGGACTTGAGTTGGCGCAGTATTTGAATGTTAACTTCAAAACATACTTTATTCGTTTTTTTTTTAAACGCTCTATGGATATTAACAAGAATGTCAAAAAGGAAGCAACCAAACCTCGGTCAATTTGGATTTACAAAACAAACAAAGAGGAGTGATAACAACAGCGCACCAGCTACAGCTAGTTTGCCGGTGTAACCGTCGCAGCTAGCAGTTGCTGCTAGTGACAGCACCGAGGAAAGAGAGACTTCGGCGCCAGACACCACACACCATTAGGATGCACAGTATGCCAGGAGAAAAGCCTGTTACTCGCCGAAAGGGCAACTGGAGTACATCTGTCAGAGGAATGGATGAATGGAATGGAGAGGTCAGCAGCAAGTCACAGAATAACCTGCGGAAAAAGATTTACAAGCAACTAGACAGTTCGGCACACAAGGGGTCTCACCACAGGGTGGTTGAGATTTCGGGGATGACCAAAAATGATGTGCCTCAAACAAGGTACTTGAAGTAAATGCTAATTTAATGCAGGAAACAGCCACGTCTTTCAGATCTGCCTATATGGTGGCCAAGGAAAAAATAACCTACAGAAAGCTCCCTGCTGTAATGTCCCTTCAAAAACTTAATGGTGCAAACGTGGGAAATGTGCACAAATTGTACCACGCTTGTGCTGAAATAATCGGACACATCGCCAGTGAAATGAGAGCTAAATTTGTTTCAAAAGTAAAAGAACTGGGGTTACGAATCAGTATCATGATAGATGAGAGCACAGTTCATTGCCTGGCTTACATGATCATTTACGTGCAGTGTGACATGACAGGAACGGGGGAGGTGGACAATGTTTTTTTGGACATTGCTGAGCTTTCAGAAGGCATGGATGCCGAATCGATATACAGAAGTTTGAGGAAAAGCTTGAGATAAGCGGGACTGGATGACGAGTTTCTGCGAAAACATCTCATCTGCATAGCAATGGATGGAGCAGCGGTACTCTCGCTGTGACACAGAGAGGCAGAAATTCAGGGTCCTTCACAAACTCCTCACAAGCACTGTTTTTTTAGCTGATTTGGCTTGTATGAAGGATGTCCTACGAAAACTACAAAGCCTAAAAGTGCAATGCAAACAAACATCTTTAGTTGATGCAAGTTGACACATTCAGCAGACCATTGACGTCTTGACAGCCATGAAAGCCAGTGGAGGAAAATCCACACAAAAAGCGGAACAGCGCAGATCAACTGGGCTGTTCAAAGATGTTGAGCTTTCAGAGAGCGGGCCGAAGATAAACCGTCTTCAGTTCAGTCTATAATCAACAGCCTCAAGAAGCGACTGCCTGAACCGGACCTTGTCCAGATGCTGAAACTGCTGGATAAACGCTTTTGGCCACAGCAACATAGCGCCCGTATCCTATATGGGGAAACTGAAGTTCGAGCATTGGTAAAAACACTGGGAGAACCGGCCCGAGAGGCTGTCAAGGAGTTCTGGGACTTAAATTGCAAAACAGAGCACCAAGGAAATGCTTGAAATACTTCAAACAGCAAGTCTGACCTACTTGCCCACCTCAGCTGAGTGTGAGAGGGGATTTTCTGCTCTGAATTCTACTGAGAGCAAGTATCGCAACAAGTTGCGTGAACAAAGCCTCTCCTTGCTTCTCTTGGTGCATCTGAATGGACCCCCTTGGGAACAATTTGCCTCTGCCTTTTGTATCATCTTGGATTAAAGCCAGTCCCCGACCCTCAACATCCGGGGTTACAGGATGGAAAGCAAAGACAGAAGACCCCAGACCCCTGTGGTCACTTCTGATTTAAGGTAAGAATCATGAAATTACTTGCTTGACCTGTGTGTTTGTGAGGACTGGCCCTAATCCTATTTACTATTGATGTATTTTTTATGATTGTTATGTGAGTCTCTTCCATAACTACGATGCGCTGTTTGCCGCGTTGTTAGCTGCGCTGTCCATGGTTCTGAAACAGAGTTAATGCACTGACAGCGTCTGACGCTCGCGTTTTGAAGTAAACCTATTATAATGTTGTTATTCAGCCTCTCTGAAATGTTATTAACAGTATTAAGTGTCTGTAGTAGTAACAGTAGAACGTTTTTCGCAGTTACCCTGCAATTGATCGCATTGCCACGCATTTCCATGTATGTGCGTGTGACATGTTTAGTAGCGGTGCGCACTAGAAAATAGGGCTCCCCCGAAAGCCACTGTGTAATTCGAACCCTGGCTATATTGCTTCCATTCCTTAATGATGAATTTAACTGAACTCTGGGGGATGTTCAGTGACTTGGAAATGTTTTTGTATCCATCCCCTGTCTTATACTTTTCAATTACCTTGGACCCAGTCCAACTGGGACCCTCAGACACAGGTGTCTTTCTACTACAATCACTTGAGACAGTTACTGTACTCAGGTGATCTCCATTTCACTACTTGTGAGACTATTAGCACCAATTGGCAGGACCTCTGTTGCATGAGGTCAGTCACTTTAAAGGGGGTGAATACTAAAGGTTGCAGGGTGTGATTTTTTTGTCAAAGAAGTAAAATGATATTGACCACGATTCCATTTATAAAAGCAATAAAAAGGGAAAAAAATTAAGGGAGTGAATTATTTTCTACAAAAAACAAAAACTATACAGACTAATGAATCATAATCGATTCTGAAAAATAAACTATTCATGGTGCAGGATTAGTTCTGGAGTCTCACAGCCTGAGGAAAGAAGCTTCTCTGTAGTCTGGTGCCATTGCAGCGGATATGAATATCTTTAACCAGACAGCAGCAGTGATGAGAACATTTTCTCATCAGTTTCATAGTGGAATACTTAAATGCTGACCTGAAATGAACAAACAGCTTTCTGACACGAGTATTCTTATCTTCAAGGTGTGTGAAGACGGAGGTAAGTGGATATGGCATCTTCTGTGGATCTGTTAATTGTAAATGCAAACTGGTGAGCGACCAGGCTAGCTGGGATGTTTTGTGCTGGATAACCAGTCTCTTAAAGCACAACAAGCTCAATGCCTTCCTCCACCTTCCTCTTATCGGAGACTTGTATTCTGTTGGCTCTGAACACAGTCCGCCCATCCAGTGCTTTTGCTTGATCCAGGATGTTGGGCTGATCTCTCTTCGCTAATTGGGCCTGAGTCTTATTTCAACCATCCAAGAAGACTTGGCAGAGAGACAGCTTTAGGTCCAAGTCAGGTCCTGACCCCCCTGCTCTCTTACCTCTTCTTCTGGGGTGATTGCATCGCTTACTATGACATTTGGTTCTGCCGGTCTGGCTGGCTGGTCAGTAGACCACATAATACAAAGCCAGCACATCACTTTCCGATGACAGTGAGTGGATTTCTGTCCTAAGTAATACACGCTTCAGTAAAAAAGGTGAAAAGGCGAAAAAATTATAAATTAAATGTAAAATGGCTATATAGCTCTGTTGTATAAGAATGCGATGTCATCACCTAAACGTAAATACATACTGTATAGATATATGAAGCAAATGGTCCAGTGTTTTTGTATTTGTTAACATGAGTTTGACAAGTGACCAATCAAATGCATCGGAGGTAAGTCCTTTGCACCTTACACTACAATGTGCAACTTTAAAGGTCCTATTAGTAAGAAAAGTTGATTTTTTCATTCCCGAATCATCAAATACTGACACTTTAGGACTGTAGGACGGGTCCAAAAGCATCAGTTTTTAACAAGTTGTAAATGAGATTCAAATATCAACCTTTCTAAGTAATAGAACCTTTAAAGTGTATGTCACCTTGTATGTTGCAAAAATGTCAAAAAGCTTAGCTGAGTCTGGAGCTCCGTGCCCCAGGCACAACATTTTTTACAAGCCCACAAAGTACAAATGAAATGTCATGATTTAAATAGCGCTTTTTTGATTATTATTATTATTGTTAAACATAATTGCATTTTCACTAAAATAGACATGACAATACTTCAGTACATACTGTAGGTTCAAGCATTTGTATTTCAGGAAGACTAGCATGGTAGACAGGGCTGTAACTTCAAAATTCTGGAACCCTTTAGGCATTTTGGGGTAAAAGTGTTTTCTTGGTTGTTCCTATAGTATTTTTTTGTGCTGAATCCATTTCTGCCGGATGTCAAGCTGTGAAAGTTACGGTTTAGTCATAATGATTGATTAATTATCATAATGATTGATTAATCGCCCAATATTAGAAATGGCTATAATTTTCCAATTTGTGAATATACTATATAGGGTTGTTTGGTATCATTGTAAAGGGGGCATCCTTGGCTTTCGTTTAAGCCCAAAGATGTATCTTTCTGACAAACACAGAGGTCACATGACCTCTTTAAACCATAAATTACACACATTTTCCCACATTTTTCGCCTAAACTATATATGTTTATTTGATCCCTGTAGGATCAAGAGACATCAGGGACCCAAAAACCAACAACTGCAATACTTAATAGACTCTGTCAATTCAGGAAAAGTATAATATATCCATACTATTTCTTTGTGAGAGGTTATTGTGAGCCTTAAATTAGAAGTCACCGGCTCAGGCCAATTCACCTCCATTCATTCTTTGGACCAGCATTATGTAAAAACTACCAAACCAATTGTCTAGAAATAATGATAATATTATACTTATACTTACACAATTTCAATAATATAATAATAAACCAGAAAGGTTTTCATCCATTTTTTATGAATCAATATAATTCACTTAATGTGGCCACTAATTACAAATGGATAGTAATGATCGAATCAAAACAACAGTGCATTACGACAATATAAAAATCACAGTTGTCTTGTCTGGCCATAGAAATGTAAATAGTTAATATTTTGACAATGTTGTAAATTTGACATTGTAGTGTGATACATTGCGAACAACAGTCGGATATTATATTGCATAAGTATAGTCTAAAAATGGCATAGCAACCTGTGCTTTAAAAAAATCAAATGTAAAAATCAAGAATCGAATCGAACCGTGACCTTAGAATCGAAAACGTAATCGAATTGAGGATTTGGAGAATCGTGGCACCCCTAACCTATACTTACACAATTTCAATGATACAATTATAAGCCAAAAAGGTTTTCATCCATTTTTTATGAATCAATATAATTCACTGAATGTGGCCACTAATTACAAATGGATAGTGATGATCGAATCAAAACAACAGTGCATTACATATTCATACAAAGGTCACTTGACTTTCGGCACTGACAAGATGCAGTGCATGGGTTTGGCTTGCAGCCGCATCGGGCTGTATTGCATCCAGTTGTGCAGCCACAGGTGACTAGCTCTTCACAGGCATCTGGAACTGCAAGCAGCGACATAAGTTCAGGAACAAGTACATTGTCCTCCATCTTCCATCCCATATTTTCAGGGGGTGGCAGAACTAGGTGCTGCAAGTGGGCTTGCCGCCAGACCAAAGTCTGGAAGTGCACATGCTGAATGTGAAAGTGTAGAGCATCTCTGGTGGGTGGCAGTCTCTCTATGGTCATGCCCTTGACAAACATGCTCAAACGAACTTTCTAACAAGCCCCTGATTGTCTCCCTGTGTTCAGTATTCATGTCAGTAAAAGAGGGCGTAAAGTTGGAAATGTCAGCCACGGCGCACTTCTGCATTCATTAATTGTGTGGTTCATTTAAGTGGTGTATTGTCTTCTGCCTTCATATGACCCCAGGGGACTGTGGCTACCCCCTAGGAACGTGGCTGATGACCCCGCTTACAGACCCCAACACCGACCAAGAGAGGAGGTATAATGACCTCCATTCCCGCACTCGAGCGGTCGTGGAGAGGGCAATCGGCCTGCTGAAGGGACGGTGGCGCTGCCTGGACAGGTCGGGGGGTGTGCTGCTCTACCGACCTGAGAAGGTGTGCCACATTGTGATGGCCTGTGGCGTCCTCCACAACGTGGCACACCGCCATGGCATACCACTGCCAGAGCAGAACATCCCCCCACCCGAGGAACCGGATGCCGGACCCGTCAACTTCAACCCACCCCTGGAAGCCATACGGGCCCGGCAGAATGTGATTTCAAGCATGTAAAGAGGCAAGGACAGAATTTACTTGTTCACAAGTGCATTTAATGATTTACTCATATCACTGAGGACATCAATTAGCCGATCCAGACGTTCATTGACGCCACCGATGGCTCTCACTATTTCGCCCTGTGATTCCAGGACCGCTCGGGTGAGGACACGGCCAGTCGGGCGGACGTCAGCAGCTGGCGTGGAGACGCGGAGCCGGTGGAGCTGATGGAGACGCCGGAGCTGGTGGAGACGCCGGGGCCAGCGGAGCTGGTGGAGCTGATGGAGACGCCGGGGCCGGTGGAGGAGTCCTCTCCTGTCTTATCGTCTATTGAGAAATAAAAAAGAAAGAATGCGTCAAAGTGTTTAATGTCCTGGCATCGTTACGCACGAGCTGTGTGTATTGTGAGCAGCCAATTGTATGACCAGTATAATTATTTATGAGTTCAGCAAATTTACCTTGGGGATGATCTGTATCACCTTCATGGGCTCCCACCACTCCGGTGAGAGCTGTGTCACCCACTAGAGAGGCCACACGTTTGTCAAAGGGGGAGAGTTCCTCCACTCCTGTCCCCCCACCTGTTGCAGTCACACTTCGGCGGTGGGCAGATACCCTCCGCTTCACCTCCACCTTCAGATCTGACCACTTCTTCTTCACCTCTGTGTGTGTGCGCTGCTCGGACCCCACGGCATTTACAGCCTCACACACACGCTCCCACTCACTTCTTTTACGCTTCATATTGATCCCTGCTGACAGGGTACCAAAGAGAATCTCTCTCCGCGTCTCCACTTCATTGACCAGGATCTCCAACTCGGACTCAGTGAAATTTCTTTTCTTACCTCTGTTCATGCTTGCTTCTTTTATCTGATCGATAAAGAGGTGAATCTCAGGTCCAGGGCCTATTTAAATTGATTTGCATATTTAAATGGGGGCGTGGACAGGGAGGAGTTTGCCTCCTCTGCATGTGCGCTCAATTCCACGTTGATTGGGATGTACAAAAGAAATGTGCTTGGATCCATGCTTACGGACACTTTGATACATCTGAATTTATTTGTGCGTATGACAGGTTCTGGGTTTTGGCGTACGCCAAGTTTCAGTAGGAAATCCACGCAAGTCTTTTTACATGAGGCCTCAGACCATCAGAAAGTGGACTTGAGAGCGAGAACACTTTGATGAAGACAGAAAAGTGATGGAGCTTGACTTGTGTGGATCAAAGAGCTTCTGCCAAAAGTCTCAAATGTAATAGTGTCGTATTAGTGGAGATCGGACAGCAGGCAGACTGTTGGGTCCTTGTGTTTCACACTGAGGCTTTACAAAGCTGTGTTGTTGAACAGAAGGAATATAGAGGTTTAGAAACAGCTGCTGGTGACGATCCAGAATCAGAAAGTGAAACACTGATGGGTTATTTCATGATTTGTTTCTGAACGGGACACAAAAACACAAAGAAGCCGTTTTTTCTTGCTTCTGATTGGACGCTCACATCACAAAGAGGGAGATACAGAACCGGGCCACGGGCTGAACTTGATGTGGACTCTGAATCTGTGTGATTGGTTGTGTGTGTGTTGAGTCACACAGTAGGTGTGGATCATAAACTGCTGTGTTTGCTGCAGTTTGTGACTTTGTGTTTGTCTGTGAGTCACTTTAACACAGAACTTCCATCCTCATTTATATGAAGCATGAAGGTTTGTACTGAACTCATCACTGTTGGTGTCAATGTGCTGAACAACACTCATCAATACACTTTAAATAACTATATTTAACTCTTTCCGTCATCAAACACACGTCATGCCCACCGGTCAGTCTCGCGCCTCTCTGGGTGTTTCCTCCTCACAGTTTAGTTTCACTTTCTCTGACAGCTGTGTTGCGCACCTGTATTGTTCGTCTGAACCTCCAGCTGAAGGTAATGTAATGAATCTGACATGTTCGACTCGCTAACACAAGCTCTACTTTTCATTGTTACACCGGAAACAGCACAAAAAGTGAAGCTCGGTTGTTTATTTCTCGACGAACTCGTTTAAGTTTAAAGGACGACGGGGGAGAAACACCTGCCGATAAGAATATCCGCCATTTTGTGCCGATACCTGCGGAGTGTAGCCGGTGAAATGAGAGTAGAAGTGGAGTTAGTTGGTCAGTGTTTGGACACAGAGTGGTTGTCAGTGTGTAGCTCCACTTACTGATGACTGAAGGCAGCTTCTCCTGCCTGAATCAGCCTGTGGAGGAGGCCGAGACGAGCCGCCGCTCTCCCGCTGTCTGACGCACTAGACGCGGCTGGAGAGCAGCCGTTCGCCTGGATGCGGGAGCTGGAGGTGCTGAGGGAGCTGCAGCACCCCCTGAAACGAGGCTGTAACATATACCGAATTTACAAGAAGACCCGAATCATTAAGAATTTATCATCGACAGCGTTTCACACAGTTTATAAACGTTCTCTTAACTCAACAACTCAAATAGAGCGATTTCTCAAGGGAGTCTGGGGATTTCCTGTTCCTCCTCCTCTCCCTGCTGCTGTTGACTGTAGCTGATGTGACTTATAATATGTAGGTGTTCAGGTTCTTGTTCATAATCATCAGATACATGTTATCCTGGAAATTCAAACATGAATGTGACCCACCTTTTACTATGACGTCATCATATAGACTGAGCCCTCAGCACCAACTGCATAAGTGGAAATACGTGACTGAAGTAGGCCTACCTCTGAACTGTAGTTTTGTATAGTACTCGAGTAAATGTACTTTCCTCCACTGTTACTGGTGTTTCTAGAACAGTGATTCCAGTCGTGTCTCGCTGGTTAAACTGGTGTTCAGAGCAGATCACGACTCACTTCCAGTCTGATGCTCCATGACACCATCTAGTGGACTGACAGTAGAAGTGCAGCATTCATGTGACACTGATATGAAGCAGCCAATCAGAGGAGGAGCAGCTGGTGTTCTGACAGTAGACATGATGTAAAGGCTGATGTCAGTTGATGTGCAGATGAATGAATTGTGTTTCCTCTCCAGATGAAAGTGTGTGTGAGTTGAGCAGCATGAATCAGTGTGAGGACAGAGAGGAGGGAGGCCCTCCCTCTAAAACCACTGGACCTGGACCTGGACCTGGACCTGAGCCCAGCTGTGTTTCCTTCAAGAGTGACGGGTCAAATCCTCGTTACATTAATTTTAAAGGACAACCACCTCCTGCTGTAAAGAGGTGAGCTGTTAATAACATTAATATGTGACTGATTCATGTTTTAACTGTGGAGAAAGATGTTTTTTGAAACCTGATGTTTATTTTCAGCTTCGTTCTTCTTCACTTAAATTTATATTCTCACTTAAGAAAGCTGCCCAATAGAACCAGTCTTCAACTCTTCATTTCACTTTATTGAATTAGTTTGGTCCAATATTCTCTGAAGGTTTATTCCTGATGTTTTCCACTATTTTATGGACAGAAGCTTCTGTGTCTGAAGACTAGAAAGTGAATGAACATCTCTGGTGGTCTTCTTCTCTGTCCAACAGGAGACCAGCCTCTACTGGACCTGGACCTGGACCTGAGCCCAGCTGTGTTTCCTTCAAGAGTGACGAGTCAATAGATCGTTTCATTAGTTTTAAAGGACAACCACCTTCTGCTGTAAAGAGGTGAGCTGTTAATAACATTTAAGTGTGACTGATTAATGTTTTATGTTATTTATTCAGAGAAATGTGTTTGAACTTGTTGTTTTTTTCAGCATCGTTCTTCTTTTGTACATTTATATTCTCACATGTGAAAGCTGCCCAGTAGAACCAGTCTTCATCTCTGCAGTCCAGTTTAACATTTGTCTGATGACTGGTTGAGTGTAACATGGGGATTTTATTCAGGCTAACAGATGCTAGCTGCTAACAAAGGATAACTGTGACTCCACTATGTTCCTCCATCAAGTCATCAAGTCTGGTTTTCAGTCATGTGACCACAGAAGTTGAGACATGTCAGTCGTGGCCATTACATA
Source organism: Lagodon rhomboides (assembly GCA_039737535.1). NCBI lineage: Eukaryota > Metazoa > Chordata > Actinopteri > Spariformes > Sparidae > Lagodon > Lagodon rhomboides. The sequence continues at coordinate 4,987,942 of CM077798.1, read as the reverse complement.
CTGTCGTTAATACTGACCTCCGGCTTGCAAAGGAACGCACCATGAAGCCAGTGTTTTCCCCTCACTGTTCTCTGGTGCATCTGTTTTGCTCCTGTGTTTCCTGCGTGTCTTCACCTTTTCTGACTGCTTTGCCCTTTGGACCTTTCTTGGTTGCCTTTTCTGTTTTCTAACTGCCTGTCTCTGTATCTGCATTTGTTCCCTCACCATTTAAAATGAGATAAGATGAACCTTTATTGATCCCCGTAGTAGAAATTCAATTTGGCACAGCAGCAGAGGAAATAATCAGTGTTGCAACAAGTAGCATCTTGAGGTAGGAGTTGACTAAGATAAAAAATAAAACAAAATAGAATAAACTGAAAATATATCCAGGATGTTATAAACTCCTGACTCCTGACTCCTGGTCCTCTGTCATCCATCTCTGCTGATGCTCAGACAGGCCTCCAGTTAGCAGCCTTAGCCAAACTACAATCAGACCTCCAACTGCCCACCTCCAGTCCTGCTGCTTCACAGACATCAAGCCTCAGTCCTGGTGCACTGTCTTCAGTCTCTTGCTCCGTTCTGCAGCCACTGGTCTCTGGTGCACTCTCCAGCCTGGCCTCCTGAAGGCTTCAGCCCTTTGCCTGTGCCATCTTGTCGCCCTACTGACCTGCTTTGGCCTTTGCCCCGGCTTCCTTTTCAGCCAATGTCCACCCCCGGGCCTTACGCCCAAAAATCCCCAGTTGCCAGCTTTAGCTTTTCTAGTTTCTCCTCAGAGGGTGTTGGGGTATCTCAGTAATTCAGAAATACAGAGCAGAATTATTTTCTCAAGTGAATGCGGTATGCTTCTGTAGGTTCCAGTGTGGTCGTTGTGGCGATATTCACCCAAAAGCAACAACAGAAAAAGTGGATAATTATATATTTACTATAATTCACACAAATCAGACAAATTAAATATCAAAATTAAGTTTATTGAGACTCTAAACCAATTTGCATTGGACAGTTAGCATCCAACTAGCTTGTGTTAGCTGTGTGTTCCTGTCCACAGTCTTAAACGGGTCAAGAGCTGGAGGGACTAAACCAGACAAGCTGCTGAACCGACCCAGTAAACTGACTGACTGTTGATTCACAGTGGGATCAGCAGTACGACCAACACTTTGATGTCAGAGGAAACCATCTGATTCAATGATGCCATCAACACTTTAACTCAAAGGTCCTTCAGCTTGTGTTTGTCTCTGAGTGGACAGACACAATGTGACTGATTCTTCATGATTCCTCCACAGAGTCGACCAGGAGAGCTCAGAGGTTCCCAGAGGTCCGTCTGTCCAGCAGCATCAGACACTACTTGACTCCATATTTATGGTCTGTACATGAACAACAACTACTTTTACATCCAGTCTGTTCACAATAATCTCCATGCTGCACTTTACAGACCAGTGGTGAATCTGTCCAACATGGATCTGGTGTTTGGGTCCATGATGTTAAATGTTGTCATTCACATAATATTCTGTTTCAGCTGCTGGAGGAGAACATTGTCACTTTTGTGAAGAATGAGCTGAAGAAGATCCAGAAGTTTCTGAGTTCAGATTACCCAGAATGCTCAGAGAGTCAGAGGGAGGATGTGGAGGTGTTGGGCGGTGAGGATGAAGAGCAAAGGAGGAGCAGCAGAGAGGCATTTCTGAAGATCACACTTCACTTCCTGAGGAGGATGAAGCAGGAGAGGCTGGCTGACTGTCTGCAGAGCAGTAAGAGGATTTCTCTAAAGATTTAACATCCTGGATCAGTGAGACAGTTTGTAATGTCTCAACAGATGGAAGAAAAACATGTTTATATGTGCTACTTTAGGGGAAACAAAATTGTCATATTTTCTTTATGAATAACTTAATGATCTTTTTTGTTGTGTGTTCATTTAGAACATCTTGCTGCAGTTTCTCGGCGTAATCTCAAATCTAACCTTCGGAAGAAGTTCCAGTGTGTGTTTGAGGGGATCGCTAAAGCAGGAAACCCAACACTTCTGAATCAGATCTACACAGAGCTCTACATCACAGAGGGAGGGACTGCAGAGGTCAATGATGAACATGAGGTCAGACAGATTGAAACAGCATCCAGGAAACCACAGAGACCAGAAACAACAGTCAGACTAGAAGACATCTTTAAAGCTTCACCTAGAAGGGATGAACCAATCAGAACAGTGATGACAAAAGGAGTGGCTGGCATCGGGAAAACAGTCTTAACACAGAAGTTCACTCTGGACTGGGCTGAAGACAAAGACAACCAGGACATACAGTTCACATTTCCATTCACTTTCAGAGAGCTGAATGTGCTGAAAGAGAAAAAGTTCAGCTTGGTGGAACTTGTTCATCACTTCTTCACTGAAACCAAAGAAATCTGCAGCTTTGAAGCGTTCCAGGTTGTTTTCATCTTTGACGGTCTGGATGAGTGTCGACTTCCTCTGGACTTCCACAACACTAAAATCCTGACTGATGCCACAAAATCTACCTCAGTGGATGTGCTGCTGACAAACCTCATCAGGGGAAACCTGCTTCCCACTGCTCGTCTCTGGATAACCACACGACCTGCAGCAGCCAATCAGATCCCTCCTGGCTGTGTTGACATGGTGACAGAGGTCAGAGGGTTCACTGACCCACAGAAGGAGGAGTACTTCAGGAAGAGATTCAGACATGAGGAGCAGGCCAGCAGAATCATCTCCCATATCAAGACATCACGAAGCCTCCACATCATGTGCCACATCCCAGTCTTCTGCTGGATCACTGCTACGGTTCTGGATGTTGTGTTGAAGACCAGAGAGGGAGGGGAGCTGCCCAAGACCCTGACTGAGATGTACATTCACTTCCTGGTGGTTCAGGCCAAAGTGAAGAAGGTCAAGTATGATGGAGGAGCTGAGACAGATTCACACTGGACTCCAGAGAGCAGGAAGATGATTGAGTCTCTGGGAAAACTGGGTTTTGAGCAGCTGCAGAAAGGAAACCTGATCTTCTATGAATCAGATGTGACGGAGTGTGGCATCGATATCAGAGCAGCCTCAGTGTACTCAGGAGTGTTCACACAGATCTTTAAAGAGGAGAGAGGACTGTACCAGGACAAGGTGTTCTGCTTCGTCCATCTGAGTGTTCAGGAGTTTCTGGCTGCTCTTCATGTCCATCTGACGTTTATCAATTCTGGAGTCAATCTGCTGGCAGAGGAACAAACAACAGAACATCAATCTGCAGAGACACGTCTCTACCAGAGTGCTGTGGACGAGGCCTTAAAGAGTCCCAATGGACACCTTGACTTGTTCCTCCGCTTCCTCCTGGGTCTTTCACTGCAGACCAATCAGACTCTCTTGCGAGGTCTGCAGACACAAACAGCAAGTATCTCACAGAACAATCATGAAACAGTCAGTTACATCAAGAATAAGTTTGAAGAGACTCTGTCTCCAGAGAGAAGCATCAATCTGTTCCACTGTCTGAATGAACTGAACGATCATTCTCTGGTGAAGGAGATCCAGCAGTACCTGAGATCAGGACGTCTCTCCACAGATAAACTGTCTCCTGCTCAGTGGTCAGCTCTGGTCTTCATCTTACTGTCATCAGAAAAAGATCTGGACGTGTTTGACCTGAAGAAATACTCTGCTTCAGAGGAGGCTCTTCTGAGGCTGCTGCCAGTGGTCAAAGCCTCCAACAAAGCTCTGTAAGTGTGGAGAAGTTTCTTCAGAATGCAGTAAATGTGCTGTTTTTGACCCAAATAGAATTATTATTTTCTTATTCTGCTCATTATTCTTTATCCAGACTGAGTGTCTGTAACCTCTCAGAGAGAAGCTGTGAAGCTCTGTCCTCAGTTCTCAGCTCCCAGTCCTCTAGTCTGAGAGAGCTGGACCTGAGTAACAACAACCTGCAGGATTCAGGAGTGAAGCTACTTTCTGCTGAACTGAAGAGTCCACACTGTGTCCTTGAAACTCTCAGGTAAGGATGCATTATTTAATTTCATTATTTCATGTCACTTTACAATTGGAGCAGGTCTAGACCAGAGTAAAAAAAATAAATGAATATATATACTGTACATACGTAGACAAAATTGTTGGTACCCTTCCATTAAAGAAAGAAAAACACACAATGTTCACTGAAATAACTTGAAACTAACAAAAGTAATAATAAATAAAAAATAAGTGAAAATTAACTAATGAAAATCAGACATTGCTCTTGAATTGTGGTTCAACAGAATCGTTTTACAAAACAAATTAATGAAACTGGCCTGGACAAAAATTGATGGTACACCAAGAAAAGATTGAAAATAATTTGACCATAGGGACATGTTCAACTAAGATGTGTCCTGTAATTAGCATCACGGGTGTCTTCAAACTTGTAATCAGTCAGTTTGCCTATTTAAAGGGTGAAAAGTAGTTGCTGGGCTGTTTGGTATAATGGTGTACCACACTGAACATGGACCACAGAAAGCTAAGGAGAGAGTTGTCTCAGGAGATTACAAAGAAAATTATAGACAAGCATGTTCAAGGTAAAGGCTATAAGACCATCTCCAAACAGCTAGATGTTCCTGTGACTACAGTTGCACATATTATTCAGAAGTTTACGGTCAACAGGACTGTAGCCAACCTCCCTGGACGTGGCCGCAAGAGGAAAATCTATGACAAATTGAAGAGACAGATAATATGAATGGTCATCAAATCAGAACAACTTCCAAAGAGATTAGAGGTGAAATTCAAGGTCAAGGTACATCAGTGTCAGATTGATGTACTTAATGGAAGATGACCGAGGAAGACTCCACTGTTGAAAGCAAATCATAAAAAAGCGAGACTGGACTTTGCCAAAATGCATATTGACAAGCCACAAAGCTTCTAGGAGAATGTCCTTTTGACAGATGAGACAAAACTGGAGGTTTTTGGCAAGTAACATCAGCTCTATGTAGGGCTGCAGCTATCGAATATTTTGGTAATCGAGTATTCTATCGAATATTCCATAGAGTAATCGAGTAATCGGGAGGGTTCCCGACTGCCTGAGCCGTGACGCAGCGCATCCACAGTCGTTGGAAACTGATGGTGAAACGTATCGGCTCCGCCACAGTGCCGGACCAGTTAACAGGCTCAGTTTGCCGTTTCTTCGGTGGTGGTGAAACACCAAAGAAGCTGCTTAATTTCCGCTGTTGTTTTTCAAATGAGTTGTGTGGTGTGTAACCTGACTGTCAGATACGCGTGTGATGACACACGTTATGGGACCCATTCCTTATTTTCACCATGCATGCTACCTGTGCACCCCTGCACATATGCTTTGACATAAGCACGTTGTGTCACACTAAAAAGAGTCCGTGCGAAACGTGCGCTTTAAATTTAATTAAACGAGGCTTCGAGGCAGAGGAAATTCCTTCATCATTTTTTGTAATTGAGTTGTAATCGAGTTACTCGAGTTACTCGAGGTACTCGAGGAATCGTTGCAGCCCTAGCTCTATGTTCACAGATGCAAAAATGAAGCATACAAAGAAAAGAACACTGTACCTATTGGGAAACATGGAGGAGGCTTGGTTATGTTCTGGGGCTGCTTTGCTGCATCTAGCAAAGGATGTCTTGAATCTGTGTAGGGTACAATGAATCTGCCCAGTGTCAGAAAGCTTGGTCTCAGTCGCAGGTCAACGGTCCTCCAACAGGACAATGACCAAGAACACACAGCTACAAACACCCAAGATTGACTGAGAACAAAACACTGGACTATTGTGAAGTGGCCTTCTATGAGCCCTGATATAAATCCGATTGAACATCTGTGGAAGGAGCTGAAACATGAAGTCTGGAGATAAGAAGGCACCCTTCAAACTTGAGACAGCTCGAGCAGTTTACTCACGAGGAGTGGGCCAACATACCTGTCAACAGGTGCAGAAGTCTCATGAGAGTTACAGAAATTGCTTGATTGCAGTAACTGCCCCAAAAGGTTGTGCAACAAAATATAAAGTTAGGCCAGTTTCATTAGTTTGTTGTTTTAAATGATCCTGTTGAACCACAATTCAAAAGCAATGTCTGTTTTTCATAAGTTAATTTTCAGTGAATATTTATTTATTATTACTTGTCAGTTAACTGTCAGTTTCAAGTTAATATACGTGTGTGTGTGTGTGTATGTATATATGTGTATATGTAGATATATGTATATGTATACTATATCTATCTATATATCTTTAAAGATATTTTTCCTTATATCTATATCTATTTCAACAACCAGTGGATGGATTGTCATGAGGCTTGGTTCAGATATTCATGCTCCCCTCAGGATGAACTGTAATTACTTTGGTGATCCTCTGACTTTTCATCTGATGCCATCATCAGGTCATCATTTTAATCTGTACAATATGTTGGTTCATGACCAAACATTTGCTGTGCATTTGCTAATTGATGTACTTTAGTAGCCTTGATTATTATTTTGGTGATAGATTTATAATCAAAAAGATTAGGCTGAATTGGTGTTTATTTATCATAATTTTTATCGTTACTGTGATAAATACCAGAAATTCGAGATAAACTTTTAAGTCCATATCGCCCATCCCTACTAATAATGAAACTAATTAAATTGCATTTAACTAATGGCTAATGACTAATGGCATTTCCATCACCTTCAGTTATACTCTGTGTTTAGTGCTGATTAGTAAATTAATGACAACTAAGATGTTGAATAAATGTTAAATTCTCAAACACAGATGTGCACTGAATCAACAGGACCCTCAGCTGATCTGCGATGTGTGTTGTTTTGTGTGTCTGCAGGCTGTCAGGCTGTGTGATCACAGAGGAAGGCTGTACTTCTCTGGCCTCCGCTTTGAACTCCAACCCCACCCATCTGAGAGAACTGGACCTGAGCTACAATCATCCAGGAGACTCAGGAGTGAAGCTGCTGTCAGCTCAACTGGAGAATCCAGGCTGGAGAATGGATACTCTCAGGTATGTAGAGTCCTGCTGCAGCCACATACAGTCAGTGTGAGACTCTGTATCTCGATTGTAGATGGTTCAGTGTCGGGAGGTCTGTTTCATTTATTCCACCTCCAGTTGTTCAGTTCAGCAGAAAAGGCAGCATAGCTTGAAGCCAAGAGTTACAAGTGAAGAGAGGAAGATGAGAAGAGGAGACGAAGATCAGCGACCAGGAGAGTTTTGGCACAACTCTTTCTAATCAGAAAATACTGAACCTCAAATTCAAAAGATTTCTGTGACACATAAATGAATTTAATCACTGAATGTCATAGAAATTATTTCCCTGAACTGGAGAATCAGTGTTTTCAGTGTCATCAGTGCTTGACTTTGAACTTAAAGTGGTTCTGACATGGATCTTTATCAACACTGGAGTAATTGCATTCTAGATCATTACTGACAGTGTATTTGTGCCTCAGTGTGAAAAAAGTGTGAAACGATTTACAGACTGTAACAACTGTCTGTGGCAAGATATAAAACAGTCCAATAACAACGTTAGATGACACAAGGTGGAACCTTTCCGTCACATTACCATAGCAGCAGCAGTGCATAGATTAATTTAAGATGGGCTCAGTGGTGCCATCTTGGCTCCTGTCATGAAGAAACTGCTGCTCCAGCTGAGTTTGGGCTGTTTTGGCTAGTTATCATTATAACAGCAGGGGCAGGAAAGTTTCAGTGTTTTGCACTGCCAGCAAAATCGAATGACCAAAGAAAAGAAAACATTCAGTGATCAATCATCTGATATATGACCTGATATTCCAAAGCCCATGATGAACATGATTACAACGAGGCAGCGTACGTCGCCCAGATTGGCATTACCGGGGCCCCACCCTGGAGCCAGGCCTGGGGTTGGGGCTCGCAGGCGAGCGCCTGGTGGCCGGGTCTGTGCCCACGGGACCCGGCCAGCGGTACAGCCCGAAGGAGTGATGTGGGCGCACCCTCCAGTGGACCCACCAGCCACAGGAGGGTTCAGAATGGGCTGGCGCATTGTGGTTTGGGTGACAGTCGTGGGCGGGGGCCCCAGCGACCCAATCCCCGGACGGTGACTCAGGCCATGGGGGCATGGAATGTCACCTCACTGAGGGGGAAAGAGCCTAAGCTAGTGTGGGAGGTTGAGCGGTACCGACTAGAGATAGTCGGGCTCACCTCCACGCACAGTCTGGGCTCTGGAACCCAACTCCTTGAGAGAGGCTGGACTCTCTTCTACTCTGGAGTTGCCCGCGGTGAGAGGCGGCGAGCTCTGGTGTGGGCTCGCTTATAGCTCCCCATCTCAGCCGCCATGTGTTGGAGTTCTCCCCGGTGAGTGAGAGGGTCGTTTCCCTGCGCCTTCGGGTCAGGGATAGGTCTCTCACTGTTGTTTCTGCTTACGGGCCGAACGGCAGTGTAGAGTACCCGGCCTTCTTGGAGTCCCTGGGAGGGGCACTGGAAAGTGCTCCAACTGGAGACTCTGTCATTCTTCTGGGGGACGCCCATGTGGGCAGCGACAGTGTTACCTGGAGGGGTGTGATCAGGAGGAACGATCTGAACCCGACTGGAGTTCTGTTATTGGACATCTGTGCTAGTCACAGTTTGTCCATAACGTACACCATGTTTGAGCATAAGGGTGTCCACAAGTGCACGTGGCACCAGGACACCCTAGGCCGGAGGTCAGTGATCGACTTTGTAGTTGTGTCATCTGACCTCCGGCTGTATGTCTTGGACACTCGGGTGAAGAGAGGGGCTGAGCTGTCAACTGATCACCACCTGGTGGTTAGTTGGATTCGCTGGCAGGGGAGGAAGCTGGACAGACTTGGCAGATCCAAATGCACAGTGAGGGTCTGCTGGGAACGTCTGCCGGAACCCTCTGTCAGGGGGGTCTTCAACTCCCACCTCCGGGAGAGCTTTGACCAGATCCCGAGGGAGGCTGGGGACATAGAGTCCGAGTGGACTATGTTCTCCGCCTCCATTGTTAATGCGACTGTACGAAGCTGTGGCCGAAATGTCTCCGGTGGAAGTAAGAGATGCTGTGAAGCTGAAGGAGTCCTACCGAGCCTGGTTGGCTCGGGGGACTCCTGAGGCAGCTGACGGGTACCAGCAGGCCAAACGTGCGGCAGCGCCGGCGGTTGCGGAAGCAAAAACTCGGGCCTGGGAAAAGTTCGGGGAGGCCATGGAGGAGGACTACCAGTCGGCCTCGAGGAAATTCTGGCAAACCATCTGGCGCCTCAGGAGGGGGAAGCAGTGCTCCACCAACACTGTTTACAGTGGAGGGTGGGGAGCTGTTGACCTCAACTGGGGACATTGTCGGGCGGTGGAAGGAATACTTCGAGGATCTCCTCAATCCCACTGACACGCCTTCCGTAGAGGAAGCAGAGGCTGGGGGCTCAGAGGCTGATTCATGCATCATCCAAGCCGAAGTCACTGAGGTAGTCAGGAAGCTCCTCAGTGGCAAGGCACCGGGGGTGGATGAGATCCGCCCTGAGTACCTCAAGTCTTTGGATGCTGTGGGGGTGTCTTGGCTGACACGTCTCTGCAGCATCACGTGGCAGTCGGGGACAGTACCTCTGGACTGGCAGACCGGGGTGGTGGTCCCTCTATTTAAAAAGGGGGACCGGAGGGTGTGTTCCAACTATTGGGGGATCACACTCCTCAGCCTCCCTGGGAAAGTCTATTCCAGGGTACTGGAGAGGAGAATTCGGCCGATAGTCGAACCCTGGATTCAGGAGGAACAATGCGGTTTTCATCCTGGTCATGGAACACTGGACCAGCTCTGTACCCTCTGCAGGGTGCTCGAGGGTTCATGGGAGTTTGCCCAACCAGTCCACATGTGTTTTGTGGACTTGAAGAAGGCATTCGACCATGTCCCTCGTGGCATTCTGTGGGAGGTGCTTCGGGAGTATGGGGTCGGGGGCCCTCTGCTGAGGGCTGTATGGTCCCTGTATGACCGGAGCAGGAGCTTGGTTCGCATTGCCAGCAGTAAGTCAGACCTGTCAGTCAGTCCCGGTGCATGTTGGACTCCAGCAGGGCTGCCCTTTGTCACCGGTTCTGTTCATTATTTTTATGGACAGAATTTCTAGGTGCAGCCGGGGGCCGGAGGGGGTCTGGTTCGGGAGCCACAGGATTTCATCTCTGCTTTTCGCGGATGATGTTGTCTTGTTGGCTTCTTCGAGCCAGGACCTCCAGCATGTCCTGGGGCGGTTTGCAGCCGAGTGTGAAGCAACTGGTATGAGAATCAGCACCTCCAAGTCCGAGGCCATGGTTCTCGACCGGAAAAAGGTGACTTGCTCCCTCTGGGTTGGGGGAGAGTTCCTGCCTCAAGTGGAGGAGTTTAAGTATCTTGGGGTCTTGTTCACGAGTGAGGGAAGGATGCAGCGTGAGATTGACAGGCGGATCGGTACAGCGGCTGCAGTAATGCGGTCGTTGTATCGATCTGTCGTGGTGAAGAGAGAGCTGAGCTGAAAGGCGAAGCTCTCGATTTACCGGTCAATCTACGTTCCTACCCTCACCTATGATCATGAACTTTGGGTCATGACCGAAAGAATAATATCCCGGATACAAGCGGCCGAAATGAGTTTCCTCCGCAGGGTGGCGGGGCACTCCCTTAGAGATAGGGTGAGGAGCTCTGTCACCCGGGAGGAGCTCGGAGTAGAGCCGCTGCTCCTCCACATCGAGAGGAGCCAGCTGAGGTGGCTCAGGCATCTCTACCGGATGCCCCCGGGATGCCTTCCTCGGGAGGTGTTCCTGGCATACCCCACTGGGAGGAGACCCCGGGGAAGACCCAGGACACGCTGGAGTGACTATGTTGCCCAGCTGGCCTGGGAACACCTCGGGGTTCTCCCAGAAGAGCTGGAGGAAGTGTCCGGGGAGAGGGAAGTCTGGGCGTCCCTGCTCAGACTGCTGCCCCCGTGACCCGGCCCCAGATAAGCGGAAGAAAATGGGATGGGATGGGATGGGATGGGATATGTGACCTGTGCAGAGCTGCAGCTCTCTACAGTAGTTGGTGGACCTCTGGTTTAATGCAGTTGTAATTTACTTCAGCCTTGCTCGTAGCTGCTGACTCAGTTTCACTCTCAGCTGTTCTGGAGTCGTGTTAAGGTTCTGCTGCTGGAAATCCAATGTTTCCTGATTTTGCTGCTTCAAAATGAAAGTGTTCAAATACCTACATAATGCAGGACTTTTATTGTGAAGGATTGTGAAGGAAGTGTTGAATGCAGGAAGAAGGTGTGACAACGTTGCATGAATGGACTTGTAATTTCTCTTCTGTGGCAGCAAACAACACATGGTTTCAGTCACTAACTGAGTCTATCCACACACTTTATGGCCGACTACAGTAATAACAGCATCACTTTACTGTGACTGCAGCAACATGCTCGTAGCTCTGTCACATACCGGAGAGACTCACTCCCTACAACACAACACAGAGTAGTGTTTGTTGTCACAAGTTATAGGGCTGCAACTAACAACTATTTTCATAACCCATTAATAGACAAAGCTTGTGTGTTTTACATTTCCAGCATTTTCCCCTTTAGTCTTGTTCAGTTCACTTTTAAACAACTTCAAATTGTAAAAGCAATATAAATATATTAGAGATGATGAAATGTCTCCATTATAAGATGCATCACGATGCAGAGACAGAGCATAATCAAACATGAAAGATGCTGCAGATGGATACATGTTTTGTTTGATTATTGAAAAGATGCAGCTTTTATGTTGTTTATGTTGTACACTGCTTTCGTCTGTTTATTGCAAGGACTTTCAGAATAAAAGGGGAATGTAAATGATGAACAGTAGCCGTGTGCAGTGATATAGATCATTGAGGATGACGAACACTGAGATGCATCGAGAGTCGTTGACAGCTGAATCGTAATGGCCGGTGAAGATTCACACCTCTAAAAAGTTTGTTACATGAAGAATGCAAAAGTAAAATCTAGTTTGTTTTCTAAAATGCACATAGCACTCCTTCATCCTCCACCATTGATAGTGGCCTCATGTGTGTTAGCAGCATACTGAGGATACCATCAGTCAGAACAGCTGCTGGCTGTGGTGTCATGGGGCATTCTTCCTCACAACATAGTCACCCATGTTGACTTGTTTCTTTGTGAAGTGAGAGACATAATATCAGTTTGCATAGTAGCACAATTCAGATGAAGCTAAGTGAACTCAGTACAGCCTTGTTGTTTTAGTTAATATGTGCTGATGTAAAGGGCAAATACAGATCAGGCCTGTACAATAAAACACAACAACAACAGAGCAGCACTTCCTCACAACATGTGAAAAGACTAAACATATTAGAGAAACACATGTGAAACATGTAATAGATTACAAAGGGTTTGTTGAGCCAGTAGATGAAGAAACATGAACAGTCCTACTAGGGGAAAACCCAAAGAGCTGTGATCTAGCAGCAGTGTATGTTCTGCTGCCACAAACTGAGGGACAGTGAGTGACAGTCAGCTGAGAGTTGTTCATGTTATATGTGATGACACTTATTATTTAGTGTTGTGCTGTTATTGTCAGCTTTGGTTAGAGTTATATCTATGTTGTGTTTTGATCTACTGTTCTTGTCTTAACACAATGTTCTTCTTCTTCTCTTGCTTTGGCCACATGTTTGTGTTACATCGTGCACAGCCATTGAAGGTGTTTCTGTCTTAAACGTTGGTTGTTAAATTGAAACCTGTAATGTAGCCGGGCCCTAATCTTGTATTTGCAGGAACAACAGGTTTACTAATGGTTTACGTTGATCAGGTCCAAAAGTTCAGTCTGCCTGTCAGCCTGTCCAACAAAAAAATACTGCTGCTCAATAAAACACTGAAAAATAAGAGACTAAAGGGACAGACACTACGGATCAGTGTAGACAGGTTCTGGGTTTGAAACGTTTACTAAGTCACCGTGCCGAGTCTCCTTCACCCGTAGTGGCTCCGACCTGCTTTCTCTTCAGGTGCTCAGTGATGTGGTGCTACCGGGCCATGTGAGATCAGCTCTGCCCATCTTGTAGCTGTTGTCTTTGAAGACTTTTATATAAAGTGCTGCCACACTTTTGATGACTTGGCTCGTACACTTTTCTCTTCTGTAACATTTGTAGTTTCTGCTGCCTCCGTTATGTTGTAAATGTGTAACGGAGCTGGTTCAGAAAGGAGACGGCGCAACTCCGAGCAGCTTCCTGTTTCATCACCTGTGCTACGCAAGGCGCGCCATTGGCTGGCTTACTGCTCCCCACCGTAGGAGACCAGAACTGCTGCACTGAATGTGTTTTCCTGACGTACCTTTCGCTCTACGTCTTTGACAATGAAGTGAAGCAGCTCGCTCTGTGCCACAGTGCCTGCATCGTAACGTAAACCAACTAATCCATGATGAAACTGATCAGCAGCTATTTTTATAATCGATTTAATGGGTTAGTTGTCACGGCCCTAAAGAATTCTAATAATGAATTCAAATTGAACACTGCACTTTTTTGAGTCCTCAGCAACAAACCTGCCAAGTATAAAGTAGATTGGATGAACGGTTCTGAGACATGTGAACCAGAGACGGACAGAAAGACAGACAGATTCCTGGCTTCATAGTCAGATGTTCCTCTGGTCACATCTGGACACATCATGTTCACCACAGCAGATTTCAAACGAAGAGACATTTTCTGTCAGTGTTTCTGCTTTTAATGGCATCAAACATGACATGAAGTTCTCCTCACAGTAACTATTACTGCTGTAATATACATCAGATATCAATCCAGCACCAAACTATAGTCACATGAACATGTCAGCACATGAAACCATGCTGTTTCTATCGCAAACAGGTTCAGTGACACTTGTGAGGTTCTGGAGGGAAACAGTCTGGAGTCTCTGTCACTTCTGTGGTTCTGTGGCAGAGGTTGGGAACCAACGTCCAATGTTTGATGTTGTTGCTGTTTCCAACAGGAAACAGCAACAACATCCAATAAGATAAAGATGAAGTGATAAATCCAACAAGAGGTTTGTGTGTTGTCAGATGTTGTCGTCCTCTTTCACACACACCAACATCCTGTGGCTCACTCTCAGTGTGTGAGGAGAGTGGCAGAGGTGAAGAGGTTCAGGGACAACAGGGAGAAGCAGCCTGATGGACACATTGTGTTTCTGTGGATCAGAGTCATGTCATGTCCATGTTTGCATGCTGAAAGAGGATGTGCTGCTCTGACCCCCCTCCTCCTTTCAGGGTGGAGCCTGCTGGAGTCCGATGGTTGACACCAGGTCTGAGGAAGTGTGAGTGTGTTTTTACTTTGATTCATGAAAACACTGTGACATCACTCATTCACATCTGTGATGTCATCATCACACTGATGATACATTAATAACTGCAGCTGTGGTGTGTCTTTTTCTCTCCATCAGATTCCTGTGAGCTCACAGTCGACACAAACACAGTCGACAGAGAGATCAAACTGTCTGACAACAACAGGAAGATGATACTTGTGATAGAGGATCAGTCATATCCTGATCATCCAGAGAGGTTTGAGACCTGGTTGTATCCTCAGCTTTTGTGTAGAACTGGTCTGACTGGTCGCTGTTACTGGGAGGTCGAGTGGAGAGGAGATGTTTCTATATCAGTGAGTTACAGAAGAATCAGAAGGAAAGGAGACAGTGATGACTGTTTGTTTGGATGGAATGGTCAGTCCTGGAGTCTGTGGTGCTCTGATGATGGTCGTTACTCTGTCTGGCACAATAACACAGAAACATCCATCTCCTCCTCCTCCTCCTCCTCCTCTGGTAGAGTAGCAGTGTATGTGGACTGTCCTGCTGGCACTCTGTCCTTCTACAGAGTCTCGTCTGACTCACTGATCCACCTCCACACCTTCAACACCACATTCACTGAACCTCTTTATCCTGGATTTGGGCTCTTCTGGTCCAGTTCTGGTTCCTCAGTGTGTCTGTGTGGTGTTTAGTGTGCAGAGTCTCCTCCTGTCACAGAAACATTGTCAGTGCTGAACAGTTGAGTCTTTACGGGATCACAGTCACATCAATCTTTCAGCTTCTTGTAATAAATTCATCAGTGAACTTTGTACAAAATGATTCAAACTGATTGAAAAGATTCTTCATTTACATTTTAAACTTCGTCCATTAAATTGTTGGAATTCCGTTGACTTGTACTTTCTGTCATGTGTTGTTTTGAATTCTGGCTCTTGTTCCAATAAAATCCAGAACTCTTAGTGAAATGTAAGAAACAGAAAACATTGACTCGTCTGTAGCTTTAATTTAATCTTTAATCAGTAAAACCAGGGAGATGTGTTTGGGAGAGAGGGCAGGTGCAGAATGCACAGGGTCTATCTTCAGGCCTGTCGGCATGAGAGGGGAGGATGTGGTGCAGGTCAGTGAGTTTAAATATCTTGGCACAACTATAGATAACAACCTCACTTTTCAGGGAAATGCAGACAACATTTACAAAAAAGCTAGACAGCGGCTGCATCTTCTTAGACAATTGAGGAGCTTTAACGCCAGTAAACAAACCCTGACCATGGTCTACCGGTCACTTACTGAGAGTGTTCTCTCCTTTAATATCATCTCCTGGTATGGGAACCTCCCAGTCAGACACAGGAAAAAGTTGGCCCAGGTACTCAATCAGGCCAGTAAGATAACAGGAGACAAGCAAATGCAGCTTCAGGAAATATATAATCGCTCCATGGCCAAAAAAGCCACTCAAATTTACAGAGACACCTCCCACCCTCTCAACTCCGCATTTGTTTTGATGCCATCAGGAAGGAGGCTCAGAGTTCCCTTAGCTAAAAAAGCAGGGTACAAAAAGTCATTTGTGCCGTCTGCAGTGGATATCTTGAACCAGAGTATCTTCAGGTGAACTTCTGAGCTACAATGAATCCGCAGCTGTATGATATTGTAATGTTGTGTTTTATGTGTTATTGTATTTCATGTGTTTATTTATTTATGTGTTACTGTGCTGGATGTGCCCAGCTGTTGTTGCTGGCTGACTACCAAGATGCCAAAGGCAAATTTCCACTGTGTTTTTAAACCATTGGACAATAAAGTCTTCTTATCTTATCTTATCTTATCTTAATTGTAAAGAATCATTGTGAACAAAGTTGTAAATGGACAGTAAAATATGATCAAATGTACTCGACACTCCACCTGAAACACTGACTTGTTTCATGTGTTTCTAATGAAGAAACTAAAAGTTTGATCGTGTTTGTTAACACGTGTAATTATGTCTGTAGTGACGTCATAAACTGCACAACATCTGTTCATTTCTGTGTGATTATTATATGAGAAGAGAACACATTTTAATGACAATCATTGTGTTTCTCTCAGTGTTTTGTGGCTGTTGAGGTCCGGCTGTATTTTGAGGACGTTTGTTGGATTTGAATCTCGTCCGTGAAACTAAACAGCTGTGAGAAAAGTCTTTCTCTGTCTGACCCGGTGGCTCCACTTGTTACAGACCAGTTTTAAAGTCCAACAGCAGGCGACGGACCCAAGAGCCGGAGACCAAATAGTCCACCCGGAACCAACAAGCTGCCGACTCGACGGCTCAGTGAGCTGAAGAAGTTCTGTGAAGTTCTGAGGTTGTGGGTTCAAGCCTGGCGTCACAACCAGCAAGAAAGGAAGGATGCGTATCTGATGACGTCGCTTCTGCTGTTAAAGTTGTGAGTTCAGATCCTTGAGGTTTTCACACAAGTATTTTGTCCTCAAAAGAAGTGAAATGCTCAAAGAAAGTGATTCATTTAAGATGGATTCATCAGCTCAGGAAGTTAATGTGATGCTGTGAAATCTGGAGGTTGTGGGTTCAAACCTTGACCGAGTTTTGAAGGCTGGTGTCCACCTGTCTGATCCAGCAGCTCAGGTGGACACTCTACAGGTCAGAGTTTGAATTTCAAAGTCCAACACTTAAAAATGAAAACTTAAAAGCGCTCAGAGAAGACATGTGTCAAAAGAGTCTTTATGAAGTTGCTGCTCAGAAGAACGAGTGAAAACCTCTGAGAGACTCTTTGGTTGATGCATCCTGTAGCTCAGCAGGTAAAACCAGGGTTGGAAGTCTTGAGGTTGTGGGTTTGAGTCTTGATTAATTTTTGAGTGTTGAGGTTCAAAAGAGTGAAATTTGAAAGAAACAAACAGCATCAGTCAGACCCAGTAGCTCAGGTTGATAGGTGCTTGGTCAGCAGTTCTGAGGTTCTGGGTTCAAGTCTTGTTTGGGTTTGATTCTTATAAAACTCAGTGAAGTTTGAAGTATGGACTGAAAAGCGCCCAGAGAAGAGCTTCCAGTGCCCGGGGGCTTAGTAGTGCGGTGGGTTGTGTTCCTGGCTTGCTAGCTGCTTGCATAGGTTTGACTCCTGCTGGACCTGGAGCTGTGAACCCTCCTGAGGTTTCTCAGAGATGGAAGCAGGGGTTATAGGGCGATGAACCATCAGCAACTGGACTTCTGTGACAGAGTTTTAAAGTAACTTTTTAAGTTAGTCATTGCATTATACGTATTTCAATTAGATTCAATTACATCTACATACATACATTTACATCTTTAAATCCATCGCAGTAAAGATGTCAGCCTCATCATCTTTCAATCAATCAATCTTTATGTTTGTTTCATAATCAAAAAAAGTCAACATTTCACAGTAACGCAGTAACAAAAGACAACAAGATTTCACAAAAAAAATGTCTAATAGTCTTAGGGTTTTCTTTATGAAAAGAAAACCCTAAGACTATAAGATCTTTGATGATGCTCACCTGTTTCTAAAAGTTGGAAACCTTTGTTTCTAAAAGGTTTCCAACTTTTAGAAACAGGTGAGCATCATCAAAGATCTAATAGTCTTAGGGTTTTCTTTTCGGTGTTATATCCAGGTGTTTCTAAAAGGTTTCCACCTTTTATGTTAGAGGACAGACCGGATCTAATGATCTGTTTCTAAACACTGAAAAGAAAACTGTTAGACTAGATTTGTTTGACTTCTTTAGATACTGTTTGTAAGGACTTCATTGTGGTATTAAATGCATTGGGAAAAACAAGACTGTGTGTGATTTATTATGCATCAATGAGTAGAGTAAGTTTGGGATAAGTAAGAATAGTTAACAAATAGTGATAGAATTCCATTTATTTGCATTGAATTCAAATCAAAATGTAGTTTATTTGTCATGGATTTCCTATTAGAACACAGTTATCATCATAATGCTGCTGTGAGTCCAGACTTGTCAGTCACCTGTTAGTCTGCCTCACTCAAGTCTGAACGTTAAAAACAAACAAAAAACAGAGAAAATATTACGATTTTATTGCTGTCGACGACCGTACAGTCGTTCATGTTAAATACATTAAACAGCACATGAAAGGAATGTTTTTTATTCCAACACTTAACACTTATTGTTCGTGTCACAGTTCCTGAAACAGATAAACACTGATAAAAACCTGAGTGACCTCAGTGAGGCCTCAGTGATGCAGGAAGGCAGCAGATGAGGAAACAGAGGTGATGGTTGTTTTTCAAGTACAAGATCAAAAGAACAAATATGTGTCCAGGTCACATTAGAACAATCAATAAACAACTTTATTAAGTTTGAGCAATAAAGCTGTTCTGGACTTGTCTGAGTTTACAGCCGTCACTCATTGGCTGCCGGTGGCGAGCGCTGCTCCCAGTGTTTCCACAAAACGATGGACGTCGCTAAAGGAGTTGTAGAGCGGCACCGGAGCGATACCCAGCTCGCTGGGCTCCCTCATGTCACACTGGAGAACAGGAAGTCGCAGAGTTACTGTGAGAGATCATGAACAGGGAAATGGACCCTGTTATAATGAGACTTTGGAGGGTTACTTTGGATTATTTAGGATCTACTCACAGCGACACCCCTCTTCTCCAGTTCCTGGAAGACCTTTTGGATGTGGATGGAGAAGCAGAGTGAGAGCTGGCAGCCTCTCTGCTGAGGGTCGGAGGGCGTGATGATGCTGACGTGATGTTTGTGAGGCTGGGCGGGGTCTTTGGTGTAAAACTGTTTGATCAGGTACTCCAGGTAACCCGTCAGCAGGACGGACTTCCTGCGCAGCGTCTTCATGCTGGTCATGTTGAACACCTGGAAGAATGAAATTCAATCGAGGTGAAGTTAATGTGGTGGAAAAAAGTTTTGCCAAGATAATCTTTCAAAGTTTCTCAGTTTTTTGAAAATAAGTATTTTTCTGGGGAATAAAGATAATATTTTGAGGATTTTTTTGCTGAGAAAAAAATATTTTTTGCGAAAAAAAATGTTTTTTGTAGGAAAAAAAATCCAGAAAAAAAAACGTAAATGGAAAAATATTGGAATGATTGTTTTACTTGAACCTTAAATAATTATTACTCTGTGATTTGATAATTCCTGCATGAAAGGGTTCAAATCCATTAAATTCTAAAAAACATATTGGTGAAAATATGGATCTTTCTTGATTCTTGAACATTTTGGAGATACATTCTCTTCACAGACAAAATGTCATTATCATGCCTGATGAAAGTTTTGATTTCATGTGCAAAATTCCTATTATTTCGATAAAGAAATAACTATATTACAGACATTTAGATTAGAAGTAAAACCAGCTGCCAAAAGATTATTCCAGGTCAATTCCTGGGAATCCATCGTCCCAGCTGCTCATGTTGGGGAAGTTCTGTCATTAAAGCATTAAACCTGCAGTACCTCCAGACTGGCCTGCAGGGGGCAGACCAGTAGGATGGGCTGGTTGGACAGTCTGAAGCCGCTCACACTGGGCTGCAGCTCCAACACTGACAACACAAGAAATAAACACTGTTAACAACACAAAACACCTGGAGCCGTCTGAGACTTGAGTCAGTCATTTACTGTATAAACAGAGTTTCTGTGTTCATACACAAATGTGGCAGATGTAATATCCTGTGAGACCACCAGATGGCAGCAAACAGCAGCTTTAACCTCGCAGCACTGGCCTCAGAAATGTGGAGGTGAGCGAAAACCTTTCAAAATGATTTCTGCTCACCGTTGCTCATCTGGAAGCGAGTGTCCAGGTTGTGTCCCCACCATCCCATCAGCCTGAAGAACAGGATGTTAAGATGATGAAAGCAGCTCGATCAGAAATCAAAAACAAACCTGAAACTTTAAACATTTATAAGAAAAAGGCTTTGGACGAAGCTCTCACGCAGGTTTGATGGTGTCTCAAGTACAATACCTCAACGTTGTACTTTAGTCGATCGATAAAATAGTGCATCAAATAAGAAGGCAAAAATAAATCATTTAAATAGTTTATATTCTTCATAAAAGTCCTCAAAAACACTTTAGATTCACAGTTTTGTATCTTTACCTTTGATATTCAGGTTTCCAAAGAACTTTCCAGTTTTTATTCCATAAAAGACCCAACACAGCAAAGTCTGAGACAAGTTAATGACTTTTTACAACACTAAGACTTTCCATAATGTCAACCAGCAAGCATCAAGCATGGGGTTGAGCACTAGGACCCAGCAGGCATCAGGGCGTGTAAACAGAGTGTGAGAGCTCACCTGGGCTCCTCCTCCTGTGATGAAGCACACCTGAGAGACCGTCAGCAGCTGAGGACGGACTGTGTTTGCTCTCACCTGCTGCTTTCAGTCCTTTAAAGGTAAGATATGATTTAACTTTACAATAACATCCAGCTAATGAGCTAACATCCAGCTAACGAGCTAACATTCTGCTAACAAGCTAGCATTGTGAGCAGAGTGAAGAAACAACAGTGTTGACGTCCTGTCAAAGAGTCTCTGTCTCTGTCCGTCCTGTCTCCTAACAGCACTCTGTAGCTCAGAGGTGACAGTCTGACAGCCTGTAGTTTCAGCTGGAGATGGAAAAGCAGCCAGTTCACTACTGAGTCTAATAAGTCAACTAAATAAACTCACTAAATGTCAACAAAGGAAATATTTTGACTCCTATTTTCATTATAAACAGAAAAATCCAACCATCCACCGTCTGAACTCAAGTTTCTCTCTCTGACTGAACTGAGATCAGTTTAGTCTGCTCGTTAACTCATCGTCAAACACACTTCATTCAAACTGGACCTGAACTGAGTCACAGTCACAAAAACTAACATGTAACTTTACTGTGTGTTTGACGAGGAGCTCATGTGGATCAGCAGCACAGCTCCATGCGTTGTTAGCTGATGAACACTGTTTACATATAAAACACTGTGACTTTATTGGACTGGATGTAAAATGACAGATAAGCTGTTTGGACATGTTGTTAATGTGGTTTAAAGGGTCAAGTGACGGTAAATCTAATCTAACATTACTGTACCTCTATCTTCTTCACATTTTTTCTTCCTCTTCTTTCCTTCTTTTCCTTCCCTGTGTGCCGGGTGGTTTCAGTGTTTTGGACCTTGTGGTTCTGCCACAGTATCAATAAATCTCTCTCTTGGTCTTGGGGTCAGCTCGCCTCTTGACCCCACCCTCCCCTCAAAGAGGGCAGGAACCCAGAAAAAAGGCCTGACATTATTTAAGGGGCTTTGCTATGAAGTTATGTTGCTGTGGGCTTATATAATATTTCAAAATAATAGTAACAACTGGTAAAAATTGTAATTACCATTATTTTTTCTTTTCCTCCCCCTGTTTGTGGCGCCCCCCCGTGGATGATGGCGCCCTTAACATTCGCCTATACAGCCTATGCCGAGAGCCAGCTGTGAGTCGCTGTCACTGTACAATCTAATCTGACGTGTTCCAGCAGCAGAGTTCATACAGACACAGATGTATTCAGCCTTTAATGACCAACATGTCCAGAACAGAGACAAGATACAGCCAATCAAATCACTCCTCAAGTGTACAGAAACACTGTCAGACCAAATGAAAAGATTCAAATGTACAAATATTTTATTAAATACCTTCAAAATGTTAAAAGAACATTAATTCTGGTAGATTTCTAGTTAAAAAACTCCAAACTCACAAATTATTTGCAGTGCAGCTGTAGGATTTTACAAGGTCCATCAGTTTAATACTAGTTTTTACTTGTATTTTCTTTTTCCATGAAAATCCAAGAAACAAGTGAAGAAACAACAGTGTTGTTTTTGAGTCTTTGAGTTGACCGTCACTGTTAAAAGTGAAGTGAAGTCGTGCCAACAAACCAAGCCGACCTGTTTGTTAACTTGTCATCAGATGTGGAGGGCAGAGAACATAAAACTATTCCAGCCTCTCCCATTTGTTTAAACACTTCCTGAAACTATCACTCAAACACAAACTGAGAACAGGTCGCCATTTTGTTTAAACTCCACAAAAGTTCTTTCTCATGAAAACTGATTATTTCCATCCAAACTAAACACACAGCTGTCATATAAATATCTGACCGCATCATTTAGACACTGGTGAGATGAATTTTAAACAGCAACATCAGAGTCCTTGTGGCTTCATGAGGTCATTTCACATATTCACCTGTATAAAAACTGAGCTGCTGTTTTGTACACACAAGTTATCAAACAGATGTAGTTGAGTAAAAAGTAGAATATTTGCCTCCAAAATGTGGAAGAATGAAGTTGCAGTGCAGAACAGACGGATCAGGAGCTGCAGTGTCCGGCTTAGCAGGATAGACTGAGGAGAGAGAAGCTGCAGGCTGGAACATGAACATGTTTACTGCTCACTGTCATGGTGCTTCTTCCTCTTCTGGTGACCAGATGTTCCTGATGAGATTAGAGGACGAAGCAAAACTTCCATCAAAGTTTGAAACAATTCCACCTGCATTCACACGACGGGAAGACGTGTTGAATCATTTCTGGAGCCCAACGCAACTTGAATAGTCAGAATGCAGCATCGTTATTGGATCATTGTGGGAGTGTAGCCGGTGAAATGAGAGTAGAAGTGGAGTCAGTTGGTCAGTGTTTGGACACAGAGTGGTTGTCAGTGTATAGCTCCACTTACTGATGACTGAAGGCAGCTTCTCCTGCCTGAATCAGCCTGTGGAGGAGGCCGAGACAAGCCGCCGCTCTCCCGCTGTCTGACGCACTAGACGCGGCTGGAGAGCAGCTGCTAGTGTCGGTGAATAATCTTTGGTTGTATTTACAGTCCAGGACTGACGAGGAGGCAGTAAGAGGACATCCAGGAGTCTGAAGGTGGATTTAATTCATACAAATATAACTTCATCACTGAGCAACAGTCAGCAGGAACACGTCGGCTCTTAGTGTTAGTACTTAAAGTAGCCCATTACGTTACTTGAGTATTTCTGCTCCTTACTTACTTATTAGAGATTCTCATTTTTACTTTGCACATAAATGTTTTAAATAAACAACAGATGACCAGATTGACTCTTTCAGATTAAAAGATATCAGAGAAACGTGTGTGTTGACTCCACCACAGCGTCATGACGTCATCTAGTGGACTGATCCAAGTCCAGCAGCTGATGTTCTGACAGGAGACGTGACGTCAGTGAGACAAAACCCACCTGACCACACCTGAGACTTTCATATTTTATAATAAAACAACAGGTTATTAGAACAATTTCTGCCTCTTGGTTAAATCAACTTGTCAGTGTTTGTTTTTAATCAGTTATTTAACACTCCAAGCTCCACAGGAAGTCTCCACAGTCATGTACAGAAGGAAAGTGACTGTTTTTATACCGTTTAAAATGTCATCATGTTTACGTAGAAATGACATCAATAACTTTCAAAGTAAATATTATAAAACATGTAATGAGAGATCGTCCTCTGGAGTCACTGGTGTTACCGTGTGACAGAAGTCTTTTATTTTGAAAAAAAACTCACACTGATGACATCACTTTCCTTCCTGCAGGTGTGTGAAGACAGGTCCTGGTTCAGTCCACTGTCTCTTTTCTGTCAGAAGACATTTTCACATCTGTCTCCAGATTTCAGGTCACTGCTGTGAGCGACTTTATCAGTAGAGAACAGTAAAAAACAGAAGACAAATGGATTTAATGACATGATTTTGTTTTGGTTTGATGTCCTGTAGCAGCCATTTAGTGAAATATGTATTAATAGAGTCAGTGAGTTCTGGAATAATGTGCTCTGAGTTTAAATGTTAGAAGAGGAAGTCGACTTTCAGACATTTTGTCCTTCAAGAGTGGACGGTTCTGACCCAAAGGCTGATTTCAGTTGATGTGCAGATGAATGATTTGTGTTTCCTCTCCAGATGAAAGTGTGTGTGAGTTGAGCAGCATGAATCAGTGTGAGGACAGAGAGGAGGGAGGCCCTCCCTCTAAAACCACTGGACCTGGACCTGAACATGGACCTGAACCTGGACCTGAACCTGAGCCCAGCTGTGTGTCTTTCAAGAGTGACCAGTCAATAGATCATTACATTGATTTTAAAGGACAACCACCTCCTGCTGTAAAGAGGTGAGCTGTTAATAACATTAATATGTGACTGATTCATGTTCTAACTGTGGAGAAAGATGTTTTTTGAAACCTGATTTTTTTCAGCTTCGTTCTTCTTCACTCAAATTTATATTCTCACTTTAGAAAGCTAACCAATAGAACCAGTCTTCAACTCTTCATTTCACTTTATTGAATTAGTTTGGTCCAATATTCTCTGAAGGTTTATTCCTGATGTTTTCACCTATTTTATGGACAGAAGCTTCTGTGTCTGAAGACTAGAGAGTGAGTCAACATCTCTGGTGGTCTTCCTCTCTGTACAACAGGAGACCAGCCTCTACTGGACCTGGACCTGGACATGAGCCCAGCTGTGTGTCCTTCAAGAGTGACCAGTCAATAGATCGTTTCATTGAATTTAAACAAGAACATTCCTCAGACAGACAGTAAGTTGTTGTCATGTGTCTCTCTGTTGATGTTTGTCCTCATTAAATCCAGTCGGACCAGTTGTCCTGATGATCTTCATGTTCTCAGAGTGATGATGGAGGTCAGAGCAGGATTAGTATTAAAGGACAGGTTCACATTTCTTCATGTCCGTCCCTAAACAACTCTGACAGGACAGTGTTCCTCCTGTGGACAAACAGCAATGACTCACCTCCTGCTGAACTCCGACCCTGCTGCTGAGGAGAGGAAGGGCTGTGTGTTATATCTGATGTTATAAGGGCCCGACCCATCCGGACTTCATGGGGCCGGTACCGAAACCCACATTAAGAGTTAAAAACTCTGATAACTGATATATCGGCTGATTAGATATTAAACAATTTTTTTTTCTTTATGTTAGGCTCGGTCTAGGGAGCCGAACCTAACATAAATAACCCACACCCAAACACGGTGTAAGTTTAGAGAAAAACAGTTTTATTTACAACAAAGAAGTGCAATTATATACAGTGAATTGGTGCAGTATATATACAAGTGATGAAGCGTGGCTTCAGGGTGAGCCCAGGCCTAAAATAACAAACAAAACACCGATCTAAACTCAAGGGTCCGAAACTTCCTAATCCCTACTTAAAAGAAAAGAAACAAAAATACAAGTACTGATCCTAACTCCCTAACCTAAATCAAAAACAGGAGAAAACAGTATTAAAGAAAAAGGCAGCTCACCCCTACTGCTTCCTTAAACACAGACACTCTTGCTCTGATTTACCCAGAGCACACGCACACCCACAAACACTCTAGCACGCAGGCCAACAAACACACTCTAACAATTTCAACACCAATCTTTCACAGTATAATTTTCCAATCTCAATCTAGGTAGATGCGTAAGCGATAGCAGTCCACACCGTCCTCTGGCATCACCGGCTTTTGTAGTCCCCGCCTTCGGTAATGGCCAATCACTCGCTGCCACGCCAGGGATGCAGAGCCAATGAGGCGCGGGAGCCACACAATCTTTGGATGAGGACAGGAGCGCTCACTCTGCATGAAAGAAAAACACACACAGGCACCTGCAGTGCAAATGAGATGACGGCAGCAGCCGTAACACTTTACTCCGAAATATAGTTCAAACACTTGAGACAAAGTTTTTAACTAAAGGCAGAACATTTTACTGTTTTACAATAATTGTCAAGAGGCTAGTAGTAGATGAGGTGAAGGACCCAGATGCACGGACCAAAGACAGATCAAGGGTTGCAGGGATTCCAAAAAGTATTTATTTATCAAAAAAATCAACATGAACTTGGCATGACTAAAGACTAACACTATGAACATGAAGACAAACAATGAAACGACACAGACTGAACAAAAACCAGGACTTAAATACATGACACAAATGAGGGAACAAGACACAGGTGAGACACAAGAGGGCAGGTGCAGATAATCAAAACAGAACAGGGAAGATGAGACATGAGACACAAGAACTACAACATAAAACAGGAAGTGACTAGAACTAAAAACATGAAACTTGACAAAACGAAAACACAGAACCATGGCAATAATTATTAAATATGCAAAAAAGTAATAAAGCGTTACAAATACGTCTAAACGTGGAGCATTTTAAAACTCAGATGTTAAGTATTTTTTCTTACTGCAAGTCATGTCTACATGAATATAGCTTATATTTACAAATGATGAATTCATTATTATCTTTAGATTTAGGCCGTTGCGTTCAACTTTATTGAGACTCTTCACCAACTTGCACTGGACAGTTAGCATCCAGCTAGCTTGTGTTAGCTGTGTGCTGCTGTCCACAGTATTTAACGGGTTATGAGCTGGAGGGACTAAACCAGACAAGCTGCTGAACCGACCCAGTAAACTGACTGACTGTTGATTCACAGTGGGATCAGCAGTACGACCAACACTTTGATGTCAGAGGAAACCATCTGATTCAATGATGTCATCAACACTTAACTCAAAGGACCTTCAGCTTGTGTTTGTCTCTGAGTGGACAGACACAATGTGACTGATTCTTCATGATTCCTCCACAGAGTCGACCAGGAGAGCTCAGAGGTTCCCAGAGGTCCGTCTGTTCAGCAGCATCCGACACACCTGGATTCCATATTTATGGTCTGTACATGAACAACAACTACTTTTACATCCAGTCTGTTCACAATAATCTCCATGCTGCACTTTACAGACCAGTGGTGAATCTGTCCAAGATGGATCTGATGTTTGGCTCCATGATGTTAAATGTTGTCATTCACATAATATTCTGTTTCAGCTGCTGGAGGAGAACATTGTCACTTTTGTGAAGAACGAGCTGAAGAAGGTCCAGAAGGTTCTGAGTTCAGATTACCCAGAATGCTCAGAGAGTCAGAGGGAGGATGAGGAGGTGTTGGACGATGAGGATGAAGAGCAGAGGAGGAGCAGCAGAGAGGCATTTCTGAAGATCACACTTCACTTCCTGAGGAGAATGAAGCAGGAGGAGCTGGCTGACTGTCTGCAGAGCAGTAAGAGGATTTCTCTAAAGATTTAACATCCTGGATCAATGAGAGAGTTTACTGAAGTCTGATGATGATGAATTTGTTTATATATACAATCTTTAGGAAATCGTCATATTTTCTTAATAAATAACTTAATGAACTTATTTGTTGTGTTCATTCAGGAAGTCATTGTGGAGTTTGTCAGCATAAACTCAAATCTAACCTCCAGAAGAAGTTCCAGTGTGTGTTTGAGGGGATCGCTAAAGCAGGAAATCCAACCCTTCTGAATCAGATCTACACAGAGCTCTACATCACAGAGGGAGGGACTGCAGAGGTCAATGATGAACATGAGGTCAGACAGATTGAAACAGCATCCAGGAAACCACACAGACCAGAAAAAACAATCAGACGAGAAGACATCTTTAAAGCCTCAAATGGAAGAGATGAACCAATCAGAACAGTGATGACAAAAGGAGTGGCTGGCATCGGGAAAACAGTCTTAACACAGAAGTTCACTCTGGACTGGGCTGAAGACAAAGCCAACCAGGACATACAGTTCACATTTCCATTCACTTTCAGAGAGCTGAATGTGCTGAAAGAGAAAAAGTTCAGCCTGGTGGAACTTGTTCATCACTTCTTCACTGAAACCAAACAAGCAGGAATCTGCAGCTTTGAAGAGTTCCAGGTTGCGTTCATCTTTGACGGTCTGGATGAGTGTCGACTTCCTCTGGACTTCCACAACACTAAAATCCTGACTGATGCCACAAAATCAACCTCAGTGGATGTGCTGCTGACAAACCTCATCAGGGGAAACCTGCTCCCCTCTGCTCGCCTCTGGATAACCACACGACCTGCAGCAGCCAATCAGATCCCTCCTGGCTGTGTTGACATGGTGACAGAGGTCAGAGGGTTCACTGACCCACAGAAGGAGGAGTACTTCAGGAAGAGATTCAAAGATAAGGAGCAGGCCAGCAGAATCATCTCCCACATCAGGACATCACGAAGCCTCCACATCATGTGCCACATCCCAGTCTTCTGCTGGATCACTGCTACAGTTCTGGAGGATGTTTTGAAGACCAGAGAGGGAGGGGTGCTGCCCAAGACCCTGACTGAGATGTACATCCACTTCCTGGTGGTTCAGTCCAAAGTGAGGAAGGTCAAGTATGATGGAGGAGCTGAGACAGATCCACACTGGACTCCAGAGAGCAGGAAGATGATTGAGTCTCTGGGAAAACTGGCTTTTGATCAGCTGCAGAAAGGAAACCTGATCTTCTATGAATCTGACCTGACAGAGTGTGGCATCGATATCAGAGCAGCCTCAGTGTACTCAGGAGTGTTCACACAGATCTTTAAAGAGGAGAGAGGACTGTACCAGGACAAGGTGTTCTGCTTCGTCCATCTGAGTGTTCAGGAGTTTCTGGCTGCTCTTCATGTCCATCTGACGTTCATCAACTCTGGAGTCAATCTGCTGGCAGAAGAAAAAAAAGCAGACCATCAATCGGCAGAGACACGTCTCTACCAGAGTGCTGTGGACGAGGCCTTACAGAGTCCAAATGGACACCTTGACTTGTTCCTCCGCTTCCTCCTGGGTCTTTCACTGCAGGCCAATCAGACTCTCCTACAAGGTCTGCTGACACAGATAGGAAGTTGCTCACAGACCAATCAGAAAACAGTTGAGTACATGAAGAAGAAGATCAGTGAGAATCTGTCTCCAGAGAGAAGCATCAATCTGTTCCACTGTCTGAATGAACTGAACGATCATTCTCTAGTGCAGGAGATCCAACAGTACCTGAGTTCAGGAAGTCTCTCCACGGATAAACTGTCTCCTGCTCAGTGGTCAGCTCTGGTCTTCATCTTACTGTCTTCGGAAAAAGATCTGGACGTGTTTGACCTGAAGAAATACTCTGCTTCAGAGGAGGCTCTTCTGAGGCTGCTGCCAGTGGTCAAAGCCTCTAACAAAGCTCTGTAAGTGTGGAGAAGTTTCTTCAGAATGCAGTAAATGTGCTTTTATTGACCAAAATAGAAATAATTGTCTTGTTCTGCTTATTATTCTTTATCAAGACTGAGTGGCTGTAACCTCTCAGCGAGAAGCTGTGCAGCTTTTTCCTCAGTTCTCAGCTCCCAGTCCTCTAGTCTGAGAGAGCTGGACCTGAGTAACAACAACCTGCAGGATTCAGGAGTGAAGCAGCTGTCTGTTGGAATGGAGAGTCCACAATGCAGACTTGAAACTCTCAGGTCAGATGGTTTCATGGTTTGTATCAAACTGTTTTTGTCTAATTTCAGTTCTCTCTCTCTGATGTCTGTACTGTTATGTTTTGAAAGCATGCTGCTTATTATTTAATGTCTGTTTAATCCAAATTTAGTTTTGTTGATTTTTCATATCTCCGACATATTAAAGTAAAACAGAAAGCAAGTTCACATGTAATACAATGATATTATAAATATTGTATATGTCTTTTTTACTTTTCACGCTTAAGGCTGAGTGTCTGTGACCTCTCAGAGAGAAGCTGTGAAACTCTGTCCTCAGTTCTCAGCTCCCAGTCCTCTAGTTTGAGAGAGCTGGACCTGAGTAACAACAACCTGCAGGATTCCGGAGTGAAGCTACTTTCTGCTGAACTGAAGAGTCCACACTGTGTCCTTGAAACTCTCAGGTCAGGATTTATTATTTTATTTCATTATTTCATGTCACTTTACAATTGGAGCAGGTCTTGATCGTACTTCTAATATAATTCAATTTATTTAAGAGACCTGATATCTCCATGAGCAAGCACTTGTCAAAGTTGCATGAAAAAAAAGCCTTTTAACAGGCAGGAACCTCGAGCAGAACCGGACTAAGTGGTGAACTGCCATCTGTCTCAACTGGTTGGTCTGAGAGAGAGAGAGACAGAAGCCCCATTCTCACTGCCTTTTCAAGGCAGGAATCTTGCGTCAATATTCCACCTCACTGTAGGTATGAAAGATACAAAGGTGGAATGGGGGTGCGGTATTCCACCTCTGACCCTCCAACAGAGGTGGTGACAGGGCCAAAACAGAGGTGAGACGACATCTATGTGGACAGGAGTGTGATGTTCTGATAGTGTTCACTGTGACAAAACTTAACAGATCCTTTACTCATCAGAGTAACGATACAAAACCAATGACACCCCTAATCTCTCTCTCTCTCTCTCTCTCTCTCTCTCTCTCTATACATATATATATATATATATATATATATATATATATATATATATATATATATATATATATATATATATATATATATATGAAAATGTGGGTCGGTCAGTCAGTCTGTTCTGTTTAGTCCTGATTTGCATATCTCAACAACCATTGTTGTCATGTGGGTTTTGACATTCATGCTCCCCTCAAGATGAACTATCTTTACTTTGGTGATCCTCTGACTTCTCTTCTGATGCCATTATCAGGTCATCATTTTAATCTGTACAATATGTTGGTTCATGACCAAGTATTTGCAAAACTAATGGCATTTCCATCAGCTTCAGCTATACTCTGTGTTTAGTGCTGATTAGTAAATTAGTGAAAACTGAGATGAATATAATAAACGTCAAACCCTTAAACACAGATGTGCACTGAATCATCAGGACCCTGAGCTGATCGGCGATGTGTGTTGTTTTGTGTGTCTGCAGGCTGTCAGGCTGTCTGATCACAGAGGAAGGTTGTACTTCTCTGGCCTCAATTCTGGACTCCAACCCCTCCCATCTGAGAGAGCTGGAACTGAGCTACAATCATCCAGGAGACTCAGGAGTGAAGCTGCTGTCAGCTCGACTGGAGGATCCAGGCTGTGGACTGGACACTCTCAGGTATGAAGAGTCCTGCTGCAGCCACAGACAGTCAGTGTGAGACTCTGTATCTATAGTAGATGGTTCAGTGTCGGGAGGTCTACTTCGTTTACTCCACCTCCAGTTGTTCAGTTTGGTTTAGGAGAAAAGGCAGCATAGCTTAAAGCCAAGAGTTACAAGTGAAAAGAGGAAGATGAGGAGAAGAGATGAAGATCAGTGACTCGGAGGATCTTGGCACAAACACTGAAGTTACATCTCTTTTTTCAGACTAGTTTAGTGCTTGTTCAAAATGTGCCTGTCTGAGTTCTTGGCCTCTGGTTTTGCTGCTTGCTGAACCGCTCATCCAAACTACTTCACACTCCACACTGACTGCAGAGGATTATCAAAACATTAACATTAAATCTAATTTCCAGTACGTAACTGCTGTGTTATGATATTAATAAAAACAACAGACCCTCTGTGTCAGATGTCTGATCAGAAAATACTGAACCTCAAATTCAAAAGATTTCTGTGACACATAAATTAATTTAATCACTTGAATGACTTTGAACTTAAAGTGGTTCTGACATGAATTTTTATCAACACTGGAGTAATTGCATTCTAGATCATCACTGACAGTGTATTTGTGCCTCAGTGTGAAATGATTTACAGACTGCAACAACTGTCTGTGGCATGGCTGACTCAGTTTCACTCTCAGCTGTTCTGGAGTCATGTTAAGGTTCTGCTGATGAAAATCCAATGTTTCTTGATTATTTGTTTTTCTAAATAAAAGCTTTAGAATAACTGCATAATGCAGGACTTTTACTGTGAAGGATTTATAGGAAGTGTTAAATGCAGAAAGATAGCGTGACAACGTTGCATGAATGGACTTTTAATTTATCTTCTTTGGCAGTAAACAACACATGGTTTCAGTTACTAACTGAGTCTATCCACACACTTTATGGCCGACTACGGTAATAACAGCAGCACTTTACTGTGACTGTAGCAATGTGCTCGTACCTCTGTCACATACCGGAGAGATTCACTCTTTCTTTCTTTACATTTCCAGCATTTTATTAATAAATTAAAAGTCTGCTCTTACATTTTCCCCTTGGGTCTTGTTCAGTTCACTTTCAAACAACTTTGAAAAACATTTGTGAAAGCAATACCTCTAAATACATTAGAGGTAACAAAACGTCCCCATTATAAGATTCCTCACGATGCAGAGACAGAGCATAATCAAACATGAAAGATGCTGCAGATGGATACATGTTTTGTTTGATTATTGAAAAGATGCAGCTTTTATTTTGTAGACTGCTGTAGTCTGATTATTGGATGGATTTTCAGAATAACGGAGGAATTTAAATGATAAAAAGTAGCCGTGTGCAGTGATAGAGATCATTGAGGATGACAAACACTGAGATGCATCGAGAATCGTCACCAGCTGAAGCGTGATCAAATCGTGAGGCCAGTGAAGATTCACACCTCTAAAATGTTTGTTACATGAAGAATGCAAAAGTAAAATATAGTTTGTTTTCTAAAGTGCACATAGCACTCCTTCATCCTCCACCATTGATAGTGGCCTCATGTGTGTTAGCAGCATACTGAGGATACCATCAGTCAGAACAGCTGCTGGCTGTGGTGTCATGGGGCATCCTTCCTCACAACATAGTCACCCATGTTGATTTGTTTCTTTGTGAAGTGAGAGGCACAATATTATATAATATCAGTTTGCATAGTAACACAATTCACATGAAGCTCAGTGAACTCAGTACAGCCTTGTTATTTTAGTTAATATGTGCTGATGTAAACGGCAAATACAGATCAGGCCTGTACAATAAAACACAACAACAACAGAGCAGCACTTCCTCACAACATGTGAAAAGTCTAAACATATTAGAGAAACACATGTTGAACATGTAATAGATTACAAAGGGTTTGTTGAGCCAGTAGATGAAGAGACATGAACAGTCCTACTAGGGGAGAACCCAAAGAGCTGTGATCCAGCAGCAGTCTATGTTCTGCTGCCACAAACTGAGGGACAGTGAGTGACAGTCAGCTGTGAGTTGTTCATGTTATATGTGATGACACTTATTATTTAGTGTTGTGCTGTTATTGTCAGCTTTGGTTAGAGTTATATCTATGTTGTGTTTTGATCTACTGTACTAGTTTTTACACTACAATGTTCTTCTTTTTCTCTTGCTTTGGCCACGTGTTTGTGTTACATCATGCCAATAAAGACATTTTGAATTTAGAAAATTAAATACAAAGATAACTGTACATTGTGAATGCAGCCTGAGCCATGCACTGAGAATAAAAAGGACATGTAATATATATTTTAACAGAACAGATGTGCTCAAGTTTCTATTGTGAAGAAATAAAGACTTCACTTCGGACGATCTCGTACTACGACATGAAATATTCTAAAAACTCCTCTTATGTACTCTAGTGTCTCTGACCGTACTTCAGCTAATTACCCACCAGGGGGCGACACTGATCCATCACAGACCTTAGAGCACAGACGGAAGGTGTCTCTGTCTTAAGGTTGGGTATGAATTGAAACCTGTAATGTAGCCGGGCCCTAATCTTGTGTTTGCAGGAACAACAGGTTTACTAATGGATGAAGTTGATCAGGTCCAAAAGTTCATCCTGTCCAAACTTTTGTCAGTCAGCCTGTCCAACAAACAAATACTGCTGCTCATCAAAACACTGAACAATAAGAGACAAAAGGGACAGACACTACGGATCAGTGTAGACAGGTTCTGGGTTTGAAACGTTTACTAAGTTAACACTTTTGATGACTTGGCTCGTGCACTTTTCTCTTCTGTAACGTTTGTAGTTTCTGTTGCCTCCGTGGCCTCCGCTATGTTGCAAATGTGTAACGGAGACGGTTCAGAAAGGAGACGGCGCCACACCAAGCAGCTTCCTGTTTCATCGCCTGAGCTACACGAGTCACGCCATTGGCTGGCTTACTGCTCCCCACCGTAGGAGACCAGAACTGCTGCACTGAATGTGTTTTCCTGACGTATCTTCCACTCTACGTCTTTGATTATAAAATGAAGCAGCTAATCCATGATGAAACTGGCCAGCAGCTGTTTTATGATCGATTTAATGGGTTAGTTGTCGCGGCCCTAAAAAACTACTTCTACTATTGAATTCAAATTGAAAGCTGCACTTCTTTGAGTTCTCAGCAACAAACCTGCCAAGTATAAAGTGGATTGGATGAAGGGTTCTGGAGACATGTGAACCACAGACTGACCGAAAGAAAGACAGATTCCTGGCTTCATAGTCAGATGTTCTTCTGGTCACATCTGGACTCATTATGTTTGCCACAGCAGATTTCAAAATAAGAGACATTTTCTGTCATTGTTTCTGCTTTTAATGGCATCAAACATGACATGAAGTTCTCCTCACAGTAACTATTACTGCTGTAAAATACATCAGATATCGATCCAGCACCAAACTATAGTAACATGAACATGTCAGCACATGAAACTATGCTGTTTCTATCACAAACAGGTTCAGTGACACTTGTGAGGTTCTGGAGGGAAACAGTCAGGAGTCTCTGTCACTTGGTATAAATTGTATTTGTGTTTTTGCACAGTAAAACAAAGCAGCAGAAACACAGCAAGAACAAAAAGCAGACTGTGCAGGTGAGATTCAGAAAAGCCCTCCAAGCTTCAAACAGGAACCGGACCTCAAAAATTCTGACGTCCAAATACAGTCCTATAATATAGAAACATAAGCACAAGTTGACATTGGATCAAACAGCAAGTGTGAGGTCGCCCACAGGAAACAGCAACAACATCCAATAAGATAAAGATGAAGTGATCAATCCAACAAGAGGTTTGTGTGTTGTCAGATGTTGTCGTCCTCTTTCACACACACCAACATCCTGTGGCTCACTCTCAGTGTGTGAGGAGAGAGTGGCAGAGGTGAAGAGGTTCAGGGACAACAGGGAGAAGCAGCCTGATGGACACATTGTGTTTCTGTGGATGAGAGTCATGTCATGTCCATGTTTGCATGCTGAAAGAGGATGTGCTGCTCTGACCCCCCTCCTCCTTTCAGGGTGGAGCCTGCTGGAGTCCGATGGTTGACACCAGGTCTGAGGAAGTGTGAGTGTGTTTTTACTTTGATTCATGAAAACACTGTGACATCACTCATTCACATCTGTGATGTCATCATCACACTGATGATACATTAATAACTGCAGCTGTGTTGTGTCTTTTTCTCTCCATCAGATTCCTGTGAGCTCACAGTCGACACAAACACAGTCAACAGAAAGATCAAACTGTCTGACAACAACAGGAAGATGACACGTGTGAAGGAGGATCAGTCATATCCTGATCATCCAGAGAGGTTTGAGTCCAGGTGGTATCCTCAGCTGCTGTGTAGAACTGGTCTGACTGGTCGCTGTTACTGGGAGGTCGAGTGGAGAGGAGATGTTTCTATATCAGTGAGTTACAGAAGAATCAGAAGGAGAGGAGACAGTAAAGACTGTGTGTTTGGATTCAATGATCAGTCCTGGAGTCTGTGGTGCTCTGATGATGGTCGTTACTCTGTCTGGCACAATAAGAGACAAACACTCATCTCCTCCTCCTCCTCCTCCTCCTCCTCTGGTAGAGTAGCAGTGTATGTGGACTGTCCTGCTGGCACTCTGTCCTTCTACAGAGTCTCCTCTGACTCACTGATCCACCTCCACACCTTCAACACCACATTCACTGAACCTCTTTATCCTGGATTTGGGTTCTGGTCCAGTCCTGGTTCCTCAGTGTGTCTGTGTGGTGTTTAGTGTGCAGAGTCTCCTCCTGTCACAGAAACATTGTCAGTGCTGAACAGTTGAGTCTGTACAGGATTACAGTCACATCAATCTTTCAGCTTCTTGTAATACATTCATCAGTGAACTTTGTACAAAATGATTCAAACTGATTGAAAAGATTCTTCATTTACATTTTAAACTTCTTCCATTAAATTGTGGAAATTGTGTTGACTTGATTGAAAAGATTCTTCATTTACATTTTAAACTTCTTCCATTAAATTGTGGAAATTGCGTTGACTTGTACTTTCTGTCATGTGTTGTTTTGAATTCTGGCTCTTGTTCCAATAAAATCCAGAACTCTTAGTGAAATGTAAGAAACAGAAAACATTGACTCGTCTGTAGCTTTAATTGTAAAGAATCATTGTGAACAAAGTTGTAAATGGACAGTAAAATATGATCAAATGTACTCGACACTCCACCTGAAACACTCTGACTTGTTTCATGTGTTTCTAATGATGAAACTAAAAGTTTGATCGTGTTCGTTAACACGTGTAATTATGTCCGTAGCAACGTCATAAACTGCACAACATCTGTTCATTTCTGTGTGATTATTATATGAGAAGAAAACACATTTTAATGACAATCATTGTGTTGCTCTCAGTGTTTTGTGGCTGTTGAAGTCCGGCTGTATTTTCAGGACGTTTGTTGGATTTGAATCTCGTCCGTGAAATTAAACGGCTGTGAGAAAAGTCTTTCTCTGTCTGACCCGGTGGCTCCACTTGTTGCAGACCAGTTTTAAAGTCCACCAGCAGGCGACGGACCGAAGAGCCGGAGACCAAATAGTCCACACGGAACTGACAAGCTGCCAACTTGACGGCTCAGTGAGCTAAAGAAGTTCTGAGGTTGTGGGTTCAAGCCTGGAGTCAGAACCAGTAAGAAAGGAAGGACGAGTATCTGATGACGTCGCTTCCACTGTTAAAGTTCTGAGTTTAAATCCTTGAGGTTTTCACACAAGTATTTTGTCCTCAAAAGAAGTGAAATGCTCAAAGAAAGTGATTCACTCAAGATGGATTCATCAGCTCAGGATGGTGAAGTGATGCTGTGAAGTCTGGAGGTTGTAGGTTCAATCCCTGGGTAGTTCAGGTAATTTTTAAACCTGACGTCCAAAACAAGTGAAATGTTCTCAGAAACAGAACTGTATCCCCAACTCATTAGCTCAGGCAGTTAAAGTGATGCTGTGAAGTCTGCAGGGTGTGGGTTCAAACCTTGACTGAATTTTGAAGGCTGGTGTCCACCTGTCTGATCCAGCAGCTCAGGTGGACACTCTACAGGTCAGAGTTTGATCTCATGAGACTCAGTGACTTTTGAAGTCCAACACTTAAAAATGAAAACTTATAAATGCTGAGAGAAGAGATGTGTCAGAAGAGCCTGACTCTTTATGAAGTTGCTGTTCAGAAGAACGAGTGAAAACCTCTGAGAGACTCTTTGGTTGATGCATCCTGTAGCTCAGCAGGGTAAAACCAGGGTTAGAAGTCTTGAGGTTGTGGGTTTGAGTCTTTATTAATTTTTGAGTGTTGAGGTTCAAAAGAGTGAAATTTGAAAGAAACAAACTGCATCAGTCAGATCCAGTAGCTCATGTTGATAGGAGCTTGATCAACAGTTCTGAGGTTGTGGGTTTGGGTCTTGATTGAGTTTGATTATTATAAAACTCAGTGAAGTTTGAAGTACGGACTGAAAAGCGCCCAGAGAAGAGCTTCCAGTGCCCGGGGGCTTAGTAGTGCAGTGGGTTGTGTTCCTGTCTTGCTAGCTGCTTGCACAGGTTTGACTCCTGATGGCCTGCTTGACCTGGAGCTGTGAACCCACCTGAGGTTTCTCAGAGATGGAAGCAGGGGTTATAGGCTGATGAACCATCAGCAGACTTCTGTGACAAAATTTTAAAGTAACTTTTTAAGTTAGTCATTGCATTATACATATTTCAATTAGATTCAATTACTTCTACATACATTTACATCTTTAAAGCCATCGCAGTAAAGATGTCAGCCTCATCATCTTTCAATCAATCAATCTTTATTTGTTCGTTTCATTCTCTACAAAATTCAACATTTCAAAGTAACACCGTAACAAAAGACAACAAGATTTCACAAATAAAAAAAATCTAATAGTCTTAGGGTTTTCTTTTTGAAAAGAAAACCCTAAGACTATAAGATCTTTGATGATGCTCACCTGTTTCTAAAAGTTGGAAACCTTTGTTTCTAAAAGGTTTCCAACTTTTAGAAACAGGTGAGTCTTATAGTCTTAGGCTTTTCTTATCGGTGTTATATCCAGGTGATTCTAAAAGGTTTCCACCTTTTATGTTAGAGGACAGATCGGATCTAATAGTCTGTTTCTAAACACCTGAAAAGAAAACTATTAGACTAGATCTGTTTGACTTCTTTAGATACTGTTTGTAAGGACTTCATTGTGGTATTAAATGCATTGGGAAAAACAAGACTGTGTGTGATTTATTATGCATCAATGAGTAGAGTAAGTTTGGGATAAGTAAGAATAGTTAACAAATAGTGATAGAATTCCATTTATTTGCAATGAATTCAAATCAAAATATAATTTATTTATTTCCTATTAGAGCACAGTTATCATCATAATGCTGCTGTGAGTCCAGACTTGTCAGTCACCTGTTAGTCTGCCTCACTCAAGTCTGAAAGTTAAAAACAAACAAAAACACAGAGAAAATATTATGATTTTATTGCTGTCGACGACCGTACAGTCATTCATGTTGAATACATTAAACAGCACATGAAAGGAATGTTTTTTATTCCAACACTTAATACTTATTGTTCATGTCACAGTTCCTGAAACAGATAAACACTGATAAAAACCTGAGTGACCTCAGTGAGGCCTCAGTGATGCAGGAAGGCAGCAGGTGAGGTAACAGAGGTGATGGTTGTTTTTCAAGTACAAGATCAAAAGAACAAATATGTGTCCAGGTCACATTAAAATAATCAATAAACAACTTTATTAAGTATGAGCAATAAAGCTGTTCTGGACTTATCTGAGTTTACAGCCGTCACTCATTGGCTGCCGGCGGTGAGCGCTGCTCCCAGCGTTTCCACAAAACGATGGATGTCGCTGAAGGAGTTGTAGAGCGGCACCGGAGCGATACGCAGCACGCTGGGCTCCCTCATGTCACACTGAACAACAGGAAGTCACAGAGTTAGTGTGAGAGGTCATGAACAGGGAAATGGACTCTGTTATAATGAGACTTTGGAGGGTTACTTTGGATTATTTAGGATCTACTCACAGCGACGCCCCTCTTCTCCAGCTCCTGGAAGACCTTTTGGATGTGGATGGAGAAGCAGAGTGAGAGCTGGCAGCCTCTCTGCTGAGGGTCGGAGGGCGTGATGATGCTGACGTGAGGTTTGTGAGGCTGGGCGGGGTCTTTGGTGTAAAACTGTTTGATCAGGTACTCCAGGTAACCCGTCAGCAGGATGGACTTCCTGCGCAACGCCTTCATACTGGTCATGTTGAACACCTGGAAGAATGAAAGTCAATCGAGGTGAAGTTAATGTGGTGGAAAAAAGTTTTGGGAGGGTAATCTTTCAAAGTTTCTCAGTTTTTTGAAAATACATAATTGGGGAGAAAACAAATCCAGAAAAAAGAAATTAAATGAAAAAATATTAAAATGTTTTTTTGAATTGTAGAGTAAAAATCTTAAATAATTATTACGCTGTGATTTGATAATTCCTGCATGAAAGGGTTCAAATCAATTAAATTCTAAAAAACACAGTGGTGAAAATATGGATCTTTCTTGATTCTTGACATTTTGGAGAAACATTCTCTTCACAGACAAAATGTCATTATCATGCCTGATGAAAGTTTTGATTTCATGTGCAAAATTATTTCAATAAAGAAATAACTATATTACAGAATTTTAGATTAGAAGTAAAACCAGCTGCCAAAAGATTATTCCAGGTCAATTCCTTTAATCCATCTCCCAGTTGCTCATGTTACAACTCCTCCCCCCTGTTTAGAGGCCCGAGCAACATGGGTGTAGTTATAGTCAGGAGGGGAGGCTTCATTTAATGGCAGAAAAGTATCAGGTTTTAGCCATGTTTCACATAAACCCATCATGTCCAGCTTATGCTCAGTGATCAAATCATTTATTAGTAGGGCTTTGGTTGACAGTGATCTAATATTAATAAAGCCAAATTTGAGGGTTTTAAGCTCATTGGAGCTGCAGTTTCCAGCAACAGGTTGTTCAGTGGAGCTCATGGTAGATAATTTAGGAATTGGAACAAGGTACCTTTTAGTAGTAGTACGTTTTGGCAGCCTATGCAGGTAGGAATGTTGGGATGCCGTAGTGATTAGCTTTGGTATTTTACTATGTAAGACTGTATAAGGTGCTTGCTGAGACATTTCTCCACTGTCAGAGGTGGAGATCAAGATGAGATTATTATGATTTACACTTTTAGGTGATGATTCAATGAAAAAGTGGCGAGGGAAGGTGACAGTCTCAATGTTATAGACTAGGCTATTAGTCTGGTACTCTGCAGTATGTCCCTGCTTTACCATATTAACAAGGCTAATAGACTCCATACCAGCACTAAGAGTAACACTAGCAGGCTCTTTAGCCACCTGCAACCTGCTGAGTGCTACATCCCTATTGTCAAACCTGCTTCAAACACCTGTCTATATTACTAGATAAAACAGCAGCGCCGACTCCAGTAGGATGAAGGCTGTCTGCTCTCAGCAGGTGGGGGCGACCCCAGAAAGAGGGCCAGTTATCCACGAACCTGTATCCCTGCTCCCTACAGTGACGCGCCAGCCAGCGGTTCATAGCTGTAAGCCTACTGTACGTCTCATCATTACCCCGCTGGGGTAAGGGACCAGAGACAATTACTCAATGACCAAAATCACAATCACAGTCCCTGCAGTCCCTCTTACACAATAAGATGTGCATCTTTATAGCTAATGCATTTAAGTTAAGCAATTTATTGAGCCTTTAAATAAAGTTGGCTATAATTTGGTGTATTTGCAATACATTCTGAGTGCCTTTTGCCCTATTTTAAAGTGTATTCAGTGCCTCAAAACTCTACTCTTTAGGAAATAAATTCTAACTAGACTTTCAAAAAGTATGGTGAACAAGAACCCCCCATGCAAATAGATTTAGATAGATTTTGAGGCTTATCAAACCAAAGTGCTTTGCTGAAAAAGGCTTTAACAGACTGTGAAACAAACGTTTTGGACTGATACCTTCAGACAGTGATCCAATATGTGAGCCAGCAAGGAAAAAATATTCAGCGCTATATAAATACAGAATTATGTAAATGTAGTTAATAAAGAAAATACATTTTCAACATTGAATATTAATTCAGTGGTCATTATATGATTGTATCATGAGATTTCTGTTTATAATTCCCCAACCTACATACAGTGCTCATACAGTACTCAACCCCTGGGATGTTTTCCCCTTCTAAAAACTCTTTAATGTCAAAGTTAAAACAGATTTCTACAAAGTAATGTCAATTTATTATAAATATAGAGTACACAAGTATTCACCCCCTTCAAATCACTGTTTAGTAGATGCACCTTTGGCCTCAATCACAGCACTGAGTCTTTGTGGATAGGTCTCGATCAGGCTTGCACATCTGGACAATGTGATTTTACTCCATTCTTCTTTGCAAAACCACTCAAGCTTGGTCAGGTTGCACGGGAATCGGGCGGGATAGCCTTTGGATGAACTCTAGTGGAGATTTAATGAGCCTTCTTCAACAGTGGCTTTCTCTTGTCCACTCTCCAATAAAGCCTTGACTGGTTAAGAGTCTCTCACATTTCAGATGCTAAAGCTTTTAACTCATTCAGAGTAGTCATAGGTGTCTTGGTGGTCTCCCACACTAATCTCCTTCTTGCGCAGTCACTCAGTTTGTGAAGATGTGCTATATATCATGGTTCGAATTACTGGGGAGCTAAGGGGAGCTCGGCTCCCCTAAAAAGGACCTGAGCTCCCCTGAAAGCCTACTTTGAGACATTTAGGGGGAGCTCTAAAGCACTGTTCATTTTTGTGTCACATATAGATTTTGATTTTCTGTACATTAAGGTTCCTGAAATAAATAATATTAGTAAAAATGTGTCAATGTTGTGTGTTAATTCGCTCATTACATTACTATTTCCGAACATCTGTCTCCACTAATAAATACAATGCTGTGTCTATTCCTGCTGTGGCCATCCATGTGTGGCGGCGCTGCACTCAAATCATTACGTTTACCTCAACATACTTTATTCTGGGTTTTTTTTAAACGCTCTATGGATATTAATAAGAATGTCAAAAAGGAAGCAACCAAACCTCGGTCAAATTGGATTCACAAAACAAACGAAGAGGAGTGATGACAACAGCGCACCAGCTACAGCTAGTTTGCCGGTGTTACCGCCGCAGCTAACAGTTGCTGCTAGTGACAGCACCGAGGAAAGAGAGACTTCGGCGCCAGACACCAACACCATTAGGATGCACAGTATGCATGGAGAAAATCCTGTTGCTCGCCGAAAGGGCAACTGGAGTACATCTGTCAGAGGAATGGATGAATGGAATGGAGAGGTCAGCAGCAAGGCACAGAATAACCTGCGGAAAAAGATTTACAAGCATCGAGACAGTTTGGCACATAAGAGGTCTCACCACAGAGTGGTTGAGATTTCGGGGATGAGGGAAAATTATGTGCTCCCAAACAAGGTACTTGAAGTAAATGCTAATTTAATGCAGGAAACAGCCACGTCTTATAGATCTGCCTATATGGTGGCCAAGGAAAAAATGGCCTACAGAAAGCTCCCTGCTGTAATGTCCCTTCAAAAACTTAATGGTGCAAACGTGGGAAATGTGCACAAATCGGACCACGCATGTGCTGAAATAATCAGACACATCGCCAGTGAAATGAGAGCTAAATTTGTTTCAAAAGTAAAAGAACTGGGGTTACGAATCAGTATCATGATAGATGAGAGCACAGTTCATGGCATGGATGCCGAATCAATATACAGAAGTTTGAGGAAAAGCTTGAGACAAGCGGGACTGGCTGACGAGTTTCTGGGAAAAAATCTCATCTGCATAGCAATGGATGGAGCAGCGGTACTCTCGAGGCAGAAATTCAGGGTCCTGCACAAACTCCTCACAAGCACTGGGTTTTTGGCTGATTTGGCTTGTATGAAAGATGTCCTTGTGCTTATGAATATTCTCATTCATCCAGGTCATATTTATCTCAAGGAAATTGAATCGAAAGCAACTGGATTTGGTTTTTGTCTTGAGACGTTTCACCTCTCATCCGAGAGGCTTCATCAGTTCCTGCTCCCTTGACTAGGCTGAGACTAGTCAAGGGAGCAGGAACTGCTTTCGATTCAATTTCCTTGAGATAACTATGACCTGGATGAATGAGAATATTCACAAGTCGGACTAGTCTCAGCCTAGTCAAGGTAGCAGGAACTGATGAAGCCTCTCGGATGAGAGGTGAAACGTCTTCAAGACAAAAACCAAATCCAGTTGCTTTCGATTCAATTTCCTTGAGATTCTGTGGATTGATGCTATGCTCCCTAAAGCTGTGCATAGTGCACAGGGATGTCAGTGGATACTCCACTGGCTTCCTGTTTCATCCAGGATCGACTACAAAATCTCTCTACTAACCCATCAGTGCATCCATGGAAATGCCCCGCCCTACCTCAAAGACCTCCTCACACCACAAACCTCCTCACATAACCTCTGTGCCATGCCCTCTGCCCCTGCTCCCTAGTTTGTGTGTGTGTGTGTGTGTAAGACCGGGCCTGATTACTGATGGGAGACTGCTGTGCTGGAGTTGGGGCCTCTCAGCTGCTACTCATCCAATCATCACCATGTGCTACTTAAGATCCTGGGCCACAGTCAGTCAGCGCTGGATTATAGACACTGCTACAGTTAGTGACGTCTCCGGCTCTCTACAGATTCTGGTTATCTGAGCTTTTCCCAGTATTTAATCTGTTCTCTTTTCTGCACACCAGCTACCCACTCCATCCGGACTCCAGCCTGCATCTCCAGCCTGCATCTCCAGGCTGAGCTCTTCCTTCGCCAGCCTGCCTGTCTGCCTTCATCTGCCGGCGCCAGTCTCCTGCCATAACTCTGC
The DNA here is from genome assembly GCA_039737535.1 of Lagodon rhomboides. Taxonomy (NCBI): domain Eukaryota; kingdom Metazoa; phylum Chordata; class Actinopteri; order Spariformes; family Sparidae; genus Lagodon; species Lagodon rhomboides. The sequence goes on along the minus strand of CM077798.1, from coordinate 4,944,249 downwards.
ATAAATAAACACTCTTGCCACCTGACCTCTGCCTCTGCCTCCTTCCCTGCTCCTGAGTCCGCCTCACCGGCCTTGACAGTATAATCCAGCCACAATAGACTCTGCAGAGCAGGAGGCACTCAGGAAGGCAGTTGCCATGCAGGGAGCACATCTGGGGCACCTCGACACAGCCCTGCGGGAAGTCACAAACCAGCTGACTCAAGTCTCCACTGCCCTAGCTGCCCTCACCGATCGGCTCAACGCCGCCCCTGCCCCCATCGTTCCGCTGCCAGGTGAACAACCTCCAGCAGCCCCACCAGCTCCAGTTAATGCCCCAGCCGGCCCCGAACCCCATATTCCTCCTCCGGCAAAATACTCGGGTGATCCCAACACCTGTCGTCAATTTCTCACACAGTGCCAGTTAACTTTCAATGCTCAACCCCTTCGTTATGCCAGTGAAGCGGCTAAAATTGCTTACCTGGTAAACCTGTTGGAGGGTCCTCCGCTGAACTTTTACAACGCTCTCTTTGAGCAAAATTCCCCTCTCGCCATGTCCGCTGATGCCTTCGCCGGGGAACTCAAACGGGTGTATGATCATCCAATGCGGGGTCAGCAGGCCGGTCTGCAGCTTTCCAGGATCCGCCAAGGACGGCTTTCTGTCCGGGAATTCGTAAGCCGTTTTCAAAGCGCTGCAGTGGAGTTGGGCTGGAACGAGGCAGCACTTATCACCGCTTTCCTGAACGGGCTCAACCATGACGTCGGGAGGGAGATAGCACTCCGGAAGGAGCACACGACGTTGGACGAGGCTATAAAAACAGCCATTCAAGTGAGTGACCAACTATCCTTGTGGCATGTCGAGTCAGCTGCTCCCTCCACTTTCCGCTCTAGGCCGCGAACCTTCCACGGACCTGGCCGAGATGTGCCGAGTCCTCGCGAGGATCACCGGGAGGTGCCGAGGAGTCCCGAGCCTGAGCCCATGCAAATAGATGGCATCCACCTGTCCCCCGAGGAGAAAGCCCGCAGAATTAGGGCTCAGTCCTGCCTGTACTGTGGCCAAGCTGGTCACTTTATTGCCACTTGTCCCATCCGTCCAGTAAAAGGTCCGGCTCGTCAGTAGCGGGAGAACTACTGTCGAGCCGTGTAGTCAGCCCTTCTCCCCCAGACCGTCCTCTGCTTGATGCTGCCCTCCTGTGGCGAGGACAGTCCCTTCCACTCACTGCGCTACTAGACTCTGGGGCTGATGAGAGCCTTATTGACCGTGCTGTTTGCCAGCAATTGGGCATCAAGACTGAGCCCCTCAATGTTCCACTGGAAACCAAAGCCCTCAATGGAATACTACTGGCCACCATCAACCACAAGACAGCTCCTGTGCAAGTGCAGCTATCTGGAAATCACCAGGAGGTAATCAGCTTTCATATAATTGACTCTCCTCATGTTCCCCTGATCTTGGGGTTTCCCTGGTTAAAGCTCCATAACCCTCATTTTGATTGGACCACAGGTAGGGTCCGCTCTTGGAGCCCTTACTGTCACTCTCACTGTCTTCGCTCTGCTCTAACCTCAACTTCTGACCCCCCGCCTGTAGCAGAACCTGTGGATCTGTCATCTGTTCCAGAAGCCTATCAGGACCTGGCTCCAGTCTTCAGCAAAGAACGAGCTCTTTCTCTTCCTCCCCACCGGCCGTACGACTGTGCTATTGAGCTTCTGCCTGGAGCTCCACTCCCCAGTAGTAAACTGTATAACCTCTCCCGTCCAGAGCAGCAAGTCATGGAGAAGTACATACAGGAGTCTCTGGCAGCCGGGATCATCCGCCCATCATCCTCCCCGGTAGGTGCAGGATTTTTCTTTGTGGGGAAGAAGGATGGCACACTGAGACCTTGCATTGACTTCAGAGGGCTTAACCACATCACTGTCAAGAACAAGTATCCCCTGCCTCTCATTGATTCTGCTTTCATACCTCTCCAAGGCGCCACCGTCTTCACCACCCTGGACCTGCGCAACGCTTACCATCTGGTGCGCATAAGAGAGGGTGATGAATGGAAGACTGCTTTCAACACTCCATTAGGTCATTTCGAATACCTAGTAATGCCCTTTGGGCTGACCAATGCCCCAGCAGTCTTCCAGGCCCTGGTGAATGACGTGCTTCGTGACATGCTTGGTCGGTTTGTGTTTGTCTACTTGGATGATATCCTGATTTACTCTTGCTCTCTCCAAGAACATCAGCTCCATGTCCGCACTGTGCTGCAGCGTCTCCTAGAAAACAAGTTGTTCGTCAAAGCTGAGAAATGTGAGTTTCATGCCACCTCTACCTCCTTTCTCGGCTTCATCGTCTCAGAGGAGGAGCTCAGAATGGATCCAGCTAAGGTCTCAGCTGTCGCTAACTGGCCGACTCCCACCACCCGCAAGCAGCTTCAGCGTTTCAATGGATTTGCCAACTTCTATAAGAGTTTTGTGAAGAACTACAGCAGCAAAGCTGCTCCCCTAACTGCACTCACCTCTCCATCTGTTCCGTTCCGTTGGACTCCTGAGGCCGCGGCAGCCTTCTCCCATCCTCATCCATCCTGGCCGGTCACTTCAGTTCGTGGTGGAGGTGGATGCTTCTGACACTGGGGTAGGTGCCGTCCTTTCACAACGCTCACCAAAAGATAACAAGCTGCATCCATGTGCCTTTTTCTCTCATAAACTTGACCCCCCTGAGAGGAACTATGACGTCGGAAACTGGGAGCTGCTGACTGTGGTGTTGGCGTTGGAGGAATGGCGGCACTGGCTGGAGGGTGCAGAGCATCCTTTCATAGTGTGGACCGACCATAAGAACCTCTCGTACATCCAGACGGCTAAGCGTCTGAACGCTCGTCAAGCCAGGTGGGCTCTGTTCTTGGGTAGGTTCAATTTCACTATCACTTACCGTCCAGGTTCCAGGAATGTGAAGCCGGATGCCCTGTCCCGCCAGTTCTCAGCCGAAGAAGTCCCCACCGAACCTGAAACCATCGTGCCACCTTCCTGTGTCATCGCAGCTCTCACCTGGGAGATCGAGGCCAAGGTCCGTCGGGCTCAATCCACACAGCCCGGCCCAGGTAACGGACCTCCTAACTGTCTCTTTGTCCCAGACTCCGTCCGTTCTCAGGTCCTGCAGTGGGCCCACTCCTCCCACCTTACCTGTCACCCAGGGTTCCATCGTACCATCTCCTTCCCCAGACGGCGCTTCTGGTGGCCAACCATGGACAGTGACACCCGGTTGTTTGTGGCAGCCTTCTCCGTCTGCGCCCGAAGTAAGACCACCACCAAGCCTAGTTCTGGTCTGCTCCGTCCTCTGGCCATTCCTAGCCATCCATGGTTCCACATCGCCCTGGACTTTGTGACCGGCCTTCCCCCTTCTGGAGGTAATACAGTTGTCCTCACAATCATTGATCGTTTCTCTAAGGCTGCACATTTCATTGCCCTGCCCAAACTCCCTTCTGCACGTGAGACTGCTGATCTAGTGGTACAGCATGTCTTCCGCATCCATGGTCTGCCCTCAGATATGGTTTCTGACAGAGGTCCGCAGTTTACCTCCCAGGTGTGGAGAGCTTTTTGTACAGCGATAGGAGCTACTGCCAGCCTGTCTTCGGGATACCATCCACAGTCCAATGGCCAGACGGAGCGGGCCAATCAGGAGATGGAGGCTGCTCTCCGCTGCATCACCTCAGCAGAGCCACTCTCCTGGAGCACTCGGCTGCCCTGGGTGGAGTACGCTCATAACACGCTCCCCAACGCGTCCTCTGGTATGTCTCCATTCCACTGTTCACTTGGCTATGAACCCCCTCTGTTCCCAGATCAGGAGAAGGAAATTGCCGTTCCCTCAGTCCAGGCCCATATGCGCCGCTGCCGGGCCAATTGGAAACGTGCCCGTACTGCGCTGCTCCGCGCTTCATCCCGGACTCAGGCCCAGGCGAACCGCCGCCGTACCCCTGCTCCTAGCTACATCCCAGGACAAAAGGTGTGGCTTTGCTCCAAGGATCTGCCTCTCCAAGTGGAGTCTCGGAAGCTCGCTCCCCGGTATGTTGGGCCGTTTGAGATAGAGTCCGTGGTCAATCCCTGTGCGGTCCGTCTGAAGCTCCCGGCCTCTTTTCGTAGGATTCATCCTACGTTTCATGTGTCTCTGTTGAAGCCTGTTTGCTCCTGTCCTCTCTCTCCTCCTGTTGCCCCCCCCCCCCCGGGTGGTGGACGGTGGTCCCGTCTATACCGTGCGGCGCATTTTGGACGTTCGCCGCCAGGGGCGTGGTTTTCGCTACCTGGTGGATTGGGAGGGCTATGGTCCTGAGGAGCGCTGTTGGGTCCCAAGGCGGGACATCCTGGACCCATCTCTCATCAGTGACTTCCGTCGCCTCCATCCTGACCGGTAAGGGGGGTACTGTCATGCTCGCTGCCCCTGCTCCCTAGTTTGTGTGTGTGTGTAAGACCAGGCCTGATTACTGATGGGAGACTGCTGTGCTGGAGTTGGGGCCTCTCAGCTGCTACTCATCCAATCATCACCATGTGCTACTTAAGATCCTGGGCCACAGTCAGTCAGCGCTGGATTATAGACACTGCTACAGTTAGTGACGTCTCCGGCTCTCTACAGATTCTGGTTATCTGAGCTTTTCCCAGTATTTAATCTGTTCTCTTTTCTGCACACCAGCTACCCACTCCATCCGGACTCCAGCCTGCATCTCCAGCCTGAGCTCTTCCTTCGCCAGCCTGCCTGTCTGCCTTCATCTGCCGGCGCCAGTCTCCTGCCATAACTCTGCATAAATAAACACTCTTGCCACCTGACCTCTGCCTCCTTCACTGCTCCTGAGTCCGCCTCACCGGCCTTGACACTCCGCTCAGGAAACACAGACTCCTTACAGCCCCCCAGGACTAAGCTCCGTTCTATGGGTGATCGGGCCTTCTGCTCAGCCGCTCCTCACCTGTGGAATTCCCTCCCAGACACCAAACACCAGACTCTTTTAAGAAAGGCTTAAAAACCTTTCTCTTCAAAAAAGCCTTTTCTTAAATGTATTGTTGTGCTTTGGCTTTTAAACCTGTTTTTAATCTTGTTGTACTCTGTAGCACCGTGGGATTGCTTTTAACAATGAAAGTGCTTTACAAATCAAATGTATTATTATTATTATTATTATTATTATTATTATTATTATTATTATTATTATTACGTAGTTACGGATAGAGACCAAATAAATCCGTCATGCACTTTGTGTACACATGTCTTCTTATGATGGTAGTCTAGGAATGTTAAACTGTTCAGGAAAGATTTCCAAAGTAATTCCTTTTTACAGCAGTGGTCCGAGAAGTTGTAGTGAACGACGGAAATCTCACTCAAAAAAATGGGAAGGGTTAGTAACTAGTTATCTCATCACTTTGCCCTGAATAAGTCTACATGACACTTCTTATGGTTTTGATTTGTGTTTTTGTTCTGGTTGATATTCTGGGCTGTGTAATTGTGAAGCTACAAATAGGTAGCTGCACAGCATGGCCAGGAAGTAAACGCGGAAGCCAGAAAAACGTTTTTGGCGTATGAGCTAGATGAGTATTCTCACTGGTTTGAATAGGTGCCATCTTTGTACTAATTCTTCTAAAAAACTATGGTTTCTGGTTTGTTGTGCGAGACTTCCTGTCCAGCACTTCCACCCACTGGCTAGCTATTAGCCAACTCACTTTTCAGCAGAGCAACTAATAAAACAAATCTTTGGCTGTGTCCGAAATCCCATACTAATGCCTACTTCATACTCAATCAGTATATACTGCTTACTGCCCACTAAACGGACAATTAATTATGTTATTGCCAACCAATTACCAATTATGTTACCTGCTCCATAAATCTATGTGCCAGCTACTGTAATGAAATGTAATAAAAATTGTTTCAACATTATGTCTGCCACTTGATACGGGCTTTCCAAGTATAATTTTAATGGCACGTTAAATAAGATAGTTAGCTCCGTTAGCTCCGGTGAGGAAAGCGACAGAGTGCAAGCCCAGCACAAAAACAGGAAGTTTCCCAACTTTTTACTTCCCTGTTCAAAAATAAAGTGATTTGTTACGTCAGATTATAGTCATGTTTCTATCTGTGAATAACATTATATAATATTTCTTTCTCTCTCCTAGGAACTACTGCTAAACCATACATTGAAAAGACTTGGCTTTCGATTGGAACAGTCTGAGAGACATGGATCTGGATCAGGACTTCTGACAGTGCACGGACAAAAGCTTGAGTTTTTAGTCCAACTCCAGTGGATGTTGGTATTTTCTAGTCCTTTCATGACAATGTTGATGAGCCACAATGTTTTCCAAATATTTTCTGACAACTTAATTTCGTGCCCACAGTTACAAAATTGAAGCTGTTGTTAAAACGGAACAATGACTTCTGACCAGGCCTCGAGTTATAATCTGAGTTTTGTGGGGGCCTCTAAAAGTAACCCTAACCTAACAAATGGTAGGACGGAGGTGGAGGATAATGGTGGAGCTGGTGCCAAATGGACAAGTATGCCCAAATAGTTAAGAATGTAGTGTTTCACAGAGTTGATACAGTTTCTCCTAATGCAACAAGTCTCAAAACTGAGTCTTTTTTAAGGGAGTCTGGTGACTTTCTCCATTTTCACCTTTCTCCAAGTAGCCTATATTAATTACTGTGTCTTGTATTTGTAACATTTTACATGTTTACCATCAATATGTTATAATATTTAATACATTTGGTGTCAATGCTGAAATCAGTTGAAAGTGACAGTGATCAAACAGCAGCCAGGAGGAATTAAAGGGGCACAGCAATGCCACCACAAAGAAACATATCAGTGAATTGTATTTGATGCCGAATTTACAAGAAGGGATCAATGATTTAGAATTCAATTCAGCTGTAGTTTAAGTTTCTCCTCATGGTGCAGCGACTCTTCAAATCAAACGATTTGTTAGGGAGTCTGGGCCATTGCCATTAAAACTGAATTCACTTCATTAGCCTACATGGTCCAAGTCCATGACTTGGACACGCACACACACACAAGCAGATCACAACAACAGTTACATAATTTAAATATAAGAAGGTGTGACAGCGCACAGCCCAGAGAGAGAGAGAGACTGTGGTGACTGTCACTCAGAGAGAATATGATGCGTAGATCCTTTGGAAAACAGCTTCTTTTAACCTGTTTATCATCAGTGTTATAAATACTCATTGCCTACAATTCATTATTTGTGATACGAATCAATGGTTGTTGGTACTGCCTCAGTGCCCTCCACAGATAATTGTACAGCTGCCATTGGCTCCTATAAATACGTGACTCGAACCCTTGTATTAATAACACCTGGTAACATGGGCCTGCTTCCTGAAGAACAGGTTCAAATGAGTTTCAGTCTGTCTCAGAACATGCAGGTGTCCATGTTCCCACTGAAACATCCCTGCTGTAACCATCCCATTTCCCCTCCTTCGGTGTACGCAGCCGCCTGGCTCTCCGGCGCGCCGCGGCACTCAGCCCCATCCACAGCGCATCAGAAGCGCCTTTGCGTCGGAGAGAGGTGGATCCCGACAGCCGGCAGCGCAGACTCGCCGCATCCCCGACGCAAATTTAATGAGAAAGAAAATCCGTCACGATGTAAACGTTCGACTGTTCAGCGGAGCTCCCGTCTCCCTCCGAGAGCCGACGCGTCTCCAGCTACTACAGAAGGCAGACGGCGATGCGGCGAGCAGCGGGTGTGTGTGTGTGTCCCGAGGACCGTGGATGAGGAGAGAAGAGGAGCCGCATCCCGCCATCCCCTCAGCCTCTACAGCACACAACCACACGCTGCGGATGATGTGTTTTTATTCCCTGCCCTTCTCCATACTCTCTCGGTTAAAGTCCGCGGCGTTAACCGAAAGGAGCCCGACAGATTAGACTTTTATTCGACCGAACAGAAGCGCCAGAAGAATCAAGATGAAATTTCCGACTGAGAATCCGAGAAAACCTGGGAGCGCGAACCCCCCGCCAGGTTAGACTTGTCAATTAGCCTAAAATTTCATGTTATTTCTGTGAGGGCTCTGTTGTGTGTTTGGGCAAAAAACATGTATTTTCCATCTGCATTCACCCACTGCTCATCTGATCACTGCCTGTTTTGAAATGGAATGCTGCAGTGTGTACACAGTCCAGCCTTCACCTGCTGTGAGAACAGCCTCCTGCGATTGTATCAGCTCCAACACACTCGTCAATAAAAGATGAATGCTGAGTTTCCAGAGAAACACAGAGCATCACAGGGCTTTCTCCTGCTGCTGCATGCTGAAGTTTACTGCAGCCGCCTCCTCTCTGTGGCGTCCCCAGTCCTCAGCACACTGTGTTGACACCTGACAGAAACTGTATTCATTTGTCAAATCATGTTTTCAAGGCGGCGTTGTGATGAGTGAACAACAGATGTGATGTGGTGCACAGGCTCTGGCTGAAGCATTACCTCACTGATGCCCCCCAAATTCTGCATGTGTGTCACGTTCTTACACAGCATCAGCATCAGCACCAGCATCCGCCTGCCGCTGTTACATGTAATTGATTAATTTGAGACCTGGCACATCACAGAGAGAGAGAGAAGGAACAACAGCCGTCTTTCATTCCAAGTGTTCTCCCTTCTCCACCTGTTTTGCGGTGACGGCTGGGCGCCGTCCATCATCATCACCATCACCTGCATTTGAGCAGAAACGCACGCTGCAGCTGATTGGTTACATAAATCAGAGCAGTCACTTGTTGTTTTTCAGTAAGTGTGCTCGGCGCCAGTGAGATGTAGCACAGCGGTCACGATTTTCCATCCCACTGTTACATAATATTATTTAGTGAATAGATGATAAATTGTAAAAAAAGAAGAAAAAAAACACCCTGGTCTTCTGGCTGTCAGTCACACTGGGAGCACTCAGCTCGCTTTGGAGTCTTCACCACAATCATCAGCCCGTGTTGTGCTCTAAGAGATGGCAGCATGGCAGGAGGGGGGATGTGTGAAGGATAATGATAGATGAGGTGTCCATTATCAGGAATAAATGGACGACGTAGAGGCCTGAACTGTCTGACGCGGCTCACCTCGATGTGCATTATCCCGCCTATACCGTGGTTACTAAATGTGCGTGTGTTTTGCGATCAAGATAGAACACTTTTCACAAGCAGTAACTCTGTTTCTCTGGCAACACCTGAGAGTTTGACTAATAGCTGAAACAATCCGTACAATCCCATCAGGTTCTCATGTAATGGAAACGTTGTGCACTACTCCAGTAGATAGGACGAACCTTACATACGACTTAGCAACAGGAGATAAACTAGTCCGCTCAGCTCATTGGACCTTTCAGCTCAGCTGTTAGCCAGAAAGCAAACTTCAAAGTAAATAGCATTGTGTACCAGGCCTGGTGCCAAGATGAAGTCACTGAGGGGGCTGTTAGAGATTACGAAGTGGGCGATTTTCTTTTTTTTCTATATAATATAAAATAAATTAACTTTCGCATGCAACGACAACAAAAGGTTGGTTGGTTGTTTAGTTCCTTGAAACAACTAATCACAGCAGCGTTTAAGGAGCTATTTATAATTTCTAGCCACCTGCTTCAAACGAGTAGGGGGCAGTGTTTTAACCTTTCTCAATGTTTAGTTCAAACCCTTTTTGTTATTTATTTTATATATTTCATTTGTTTCTATGCAAATTCATTGTTGCAAGTTGTTAAAACTCTAAGGATGGAAATAATTATTACAATGGATCTATTTATTTACCCATATATTCACCATTCCCCAAGTTTTTTTGTTGCACAATAAGCGTTAAATAAAACATTTGGATGTATACGCTGATACTTAATTCTGAGAACAGCTCATTCTGTTGGTGGAACAAACACAGGTCTGTGTAAGCAGGCCCACTAAACAACCACTGTAATCTACATTTGAGTAAAGCTGGCACACAATCCTTTTCAGCAGGTTGGAATGTTTCATTTCAGTTATTTTAACACAAACAGCCTTTCTGACATTTATTACAAAGTTAATAAATACACAAATATCAGTGCAATAGTGGACACTTAAAATGCCCCTTATTTATTTTTATTTTTTTGCCTTGGTGTCTGGTGCATAATAAATTAAGGCTAATTACTGCAACAGTCAAGAACATAATTATAGAACACAAAAATTACAATAAAAACATAAGTTAATACTCACAAATACTTTAGCAAGTATGTATGTTTTAGACTTACAAATCTACACAGTTGATTGCAAACCTCTTCATCATGGGATGTGTATCAGTTCACTGTATAGAATATATATCATGGGATGACGATCAAACATGTCAGCTGATGTAATGTATAGAGACAGGCGTCCACTGGGGGATCTTGTCGATGAGTCCAGCTGCGAGTGAGAATAAAGAGCAGGGTGGTAATTCATCACTGACTGGATTGGATTTCTGCTCGTAAAAAGACAGCGATGTGGCGGGGCAGTTTAGTTCAGACACATTGTGTTTATTAGAACGTGTTAGGACTGTGTTTATTATACAGTGTGAACAGTGATGTGACCAGGCTCAGATATATACAGTGTGATCTCTGTAGTGTTTTGAATGTTTTTTTGTAAAGCCCTCTGTTCATGTGAGATATGATGAGTAAGATCTTTATTTTTCTTTTTATATTACAGACAGGATTTATTTATTATTTCACTCTGATGATGTCAGTACTGATAATACATACATCACAGCACCATCTGCCCTCTTTCAGGAGGAAAGGAAGGAACAGTTGTGTACAAAACTATTTTTAAAATGTTTTATTTATTTATTTATTTTTTAATTTTATACTGTCATATAGCGAAAACATGGACTGCAGAGAAAAACATGTTTATCAGACAGCCACATGGTTTCATAGGGCATACAGTTTACAAAGTACAACTAACTGATATCTTCAGCTACGTCAGACTTGTCACTGTCACATTGGTCCAGTGCTTGATGCAGCAGGATCTTCCAGCTCTGCAGCTGCTCCTTGTTCTTTCCTGGAGCAAGAAGTTAATGATTCACTAACTGCATACAATATCTAACAGTGTCACTGCTACAGTTAGACACGTAATAAACCTTGCAATGTCCTCAAAAATGTATAGAGAAGTAACATAACCTAAAATCTTGCCTCATCGTGGTTTCTTTTCAGAAGCTGTTGTTGGAGATGATGATAAAAGTAATTTTTCTGGAGCTTCTGCATCTTTGCGTTGACTGAATAAATAACTGGGGCTGTAAACTTCTCTGCAGTAGTTCACTCTGGAGCCAGCTCGACTCCTTCATCATCTCCTGTGGCACACTAGAGGCTGCAGTGACTCACTATCGCCCACCAGACCACGAGGGCTTAGTACAAAAGGGACGGCCTGCCCTGGCCGCTTAGCAGTAGATATCTCTGCAATATAGTACATAGATCTGTTCCTCCTTCACACTCTGTTCCTTTAGTTAGTTCATTTCTTTAATGGTTTAAACTTAAATTATGTCCATATCTTACAAAATGCACCTTAAAGAGTTTCTGAAAGAGATGTTAGCATGGACAAATCATATCAAATCTTCTCTGGTTGCGGCTGTGTGCTGTTGTGCTGGCTGGTTTGTATTACAGCTAGCCGAGCTAGCTTGCAGCTGTGGCAGAGAGCACAGGCCGAGTGTACATATGGCGGATGCCCATCCATAAGCTCCAAACTTGGATGCAAAAAAAACGTTACTTGCTTTCTGTAAGGAGGGTTTTGTCACCGAGCTGCTCATCGACAGACGTAGCAGCTGTAGTGGGGGTAAACACACATAAAGTCAGTTTACCAGCATTTTTAAAATCAAACAGGGTTACTCACCTTTTTATTAGATGTCCATTACTTGTTATGGACAGTTCAGCCAGCGGACACTTAGGTTATCCACTTTATAATTCACCACAGCCCTGAGTGTAGGCTACGTGCTGCAGCTTGCGTGTTACAAGCGCCACCCTGGGGTGTTCAGAGGATGATGCACTTAGGGAATACACTTTGTGTTGTTAATATGAGATTCACATTTGTTAATTTAATGTATTTCGAATGTAAAGGTGTCTGCAGCCATGACAATGCTGCTCATGTTAGATACAGGGTGTAATGCATTAATGTAGGACAGTCAACAGGCAGTTTGACTGGAACCACTCAAGGAGTTCCAAAAGTGTCCGATTATCAAGTTAATACACATCCTCTAGTCAATCAGAACCAAGTATTCATCCAAACCGTTGTATAATAAGCAATATATATTCCAGTTTGAATATTAACAACACTGAACAGTTTTAATGAGGAACGTCCATGTCAGGTGAAGCCAATCATAGTATTTATAGACGCAAAGACACTTTCTAGAGAGCTTTCAACTTCATCTTTCAACTGTTCCTCTTTTGAAGATTTCACCTAAAACTTTGTCAGCTACATCTGTAGACTCCATTCGCTGACAAAGATTGTGAGATGCAGTTGGATTTTCTGGAAAAGGTTAGTATGTAGACCTTGAGATTGTATATCCAGATACTATTTCCGAGGTAAGGAATGAACTTGAACTTGAACTGTTGGTCTGTGTCCCGTGATTTCATTCACAATGAATCTACAAGCAGAGATGCTCACACGTTGTTTTTTTGCAAGTCCAAGTCAAGTCTCAGGTCTCTTCTGGCTGTAATGACAATAACAATAACAATCATTTCTGTATGCCATCTGTTCTGTTTAGAACACTGTATAACTATATCTAAGGAATTCAAAGCACGTACTGTGTTATTATCACTCCTTTATATATTCGCACACATTATCAAAACTAATCACCTTTTTTGATATATGATAGCTTTAAAAAGGTTTATTTTATTTTAATAAAAAAAAAAAAAATTGAAAAAAACTTGAGCAGCACAATGACCCAGAAGAGACTGACATCTGTCTCATGCATACATGACTTATTCATTGCCCTGTTATGAGCCATCATATGGAAGCTCATTTTCACCAGTTAAAGACAAAAAATGTATAAAAAGAAGCCTTGAAAAAAATATTTATAAATACATACATACATACAAACATAAATACATACATACATACACACACACACACACGCACACACACACACACACACACACACACACACACACACACACACATATATATAGAATATGTGTTCAGGGTTTTCCTCCAGTTGTTTTCTTTCTGGAAGTGAAGTGTCTGTGAGCAGAGAGGTTGATGGAGACGTCTCTCTGATGCCCTGAAGGCCCATCAGTCCCTCTGCTGAATGGAAATGGCAGCCCTCCTTTCTATCAAACAGACAAATATAAATCCTGGGAATAATGGCTTGTTTGCATAATCTTTTTTATTTTTCATTTTATGGTCTCACTGCGTTTCACATTAAAGTCTGGTTTTAAACATAATTCTGCCTGTCTCTGATCACTTTATAGAGCCTATATGAATTGATGTTTAAGACTGATTTGCACTGAGGAGTTTTCTCTCCCTTCTTTTCCGGGGATAGTCCCCATTTGTAACTATGCTTTAAAAACAGACCACAAAGTGAAGCAATATTTTATGTGGTGAGCCTAACCGCTTTGTGCCTGTTTAGCCAATAGAGGGGGCTGCTTCTTATCACTCTTCTTCTTCCAACCATTTGCTTATGCTAGTTTAAAACTGTTGTGGAAATCCCAGCCAGAACAGAAAGAAAACGGTTCTCACACCTAATACAAAAGCACACACGTCTGAACTTACACAGCTTTGTATTTTTGTTCTTGTATTTTTATCTGTATTGCACTTAAAACAAATTGTATTTTTGTGTTTTCCTTCCCTTTCTACTCTATATCCTTGACTTTTTAAAAGTCTCCCGTGGACATCTGTGGTAAATTAGCATTTTGCTATAAACACTAAGTGCAGTGCTTCTGGGGCTTGTGCATGGTTGAATGCATCCACCAATGGTACCGTTGTGTCCATGTCAAATAGATAAACTAATCTAAAAATGCTAGCAAGTGTCAGGTGAGTCCTCAACGTCACCACGAATGTCTTCGTAAGCCAGGAAGGTCGGATAGAAAGAGGAGTGAAGGAGACAGAGGAGCAATCGGAATGGTAATATTAATTCAAAAACACTCGCAGGGACCATTATACTGTAGAATGATTAGCTTCTGCTTTTAATACTAAAAAAGCAACTAATAAGGACAATTTACTGATAATACATAGTCTTGAATAGTTGTGATCGGTTGTGATGTGCAGCATTTTTACAATGTGGTATTAGTGCTTAGGTGAACGGCGGCGCATGAAGGTGCAGCGGCTGGTAGCTCCTTCAAATGGTGCTACATTTTAGTTTTTTTGACGGTCATTTTTTTCAGCTTTATGGCTGAAACACATTGTACCCATGGCAGAAATACTGTCATCATCATTGGAGAAGAAAGCTGGTGTTTTGGATTGAGAGCAGCGGACTTTGAGACCATCACAGCTCACAACTCAACCATCCAACCTGACAGCACCATCTTGGTGCTTCTGCTTACATTCACCCTGACGCACATTCAAAAGTTAAACTACGTGTTTAGGTATATTTATATATAAACAACTGAATATATGTTCTGTCATTTTTATAGCATGAAGAAGTTTTTACAAACCTTATTTTCGTTATACAACCCCTTGTTGTGTAATGATAAAAAATTAATCTTGTACCTTATTTCTCGTAGCGTTTCTGATAGTTTCGTCTCTCTGTGACAATATGTCTGTAACAGTGTCACTCTGGTGGTGTTGCTTGTCTGTCTTCTCGGTGTTTAATGTATAGACAGTTACAAACTCTGAACTAAACCATTGTAGTTTGGCCATTGTCTTTAGTGTCCAATCTTTTACCCGTCAGCCTGCACCACCATAGTTTACTACAGTACAACGGTAGGGTCAAAATACAAACTGGATTTGTCTCCTTTTTTATTTCACATATGGATCAGAAATGTGGTCACCTTGTGTTTAAAGAGCTCATACAAAAGATCATTCATGTGCCTGTTGCACATTAGGGCATTGATCAGCAGGAAACATTACTGTACCATACAGATCTGTTCAGAGCTGTTCATTTGTTCTTTGTTTCAGTGGCCGTCCAAACCAACTTGGTGCCCCCCAAGAAGGTGCAGCCAGGCATGCTTCAGTCAAGCCTGGTGCAGGCCAGTGTGGCCACCATGCAGAACCCGATGGGCTGTGCTCTGCCACGCCTATCCGTCACCTCCCGCCCTCCCAGCATGGTGGCGAGCATGGAAGCGGTGGCGGATGGCTCAGCCCCCTTCACCATGATGAAGTTGAAGACGGTGCTGGCGGTATTTGTGGTGGTGGTCGCCTACCTTGTGGCCGGGGGCTTGGTGTTCCAGGCACTGGAGCAGCCCTTTGAAAACAACCAGAAGATCACCATAACAGCAGAGAAGGCAGCCTTCCTGCTGAAACACCCGTGTGTATCTGCGGACGAGCTGGAGGCTATCATCAAGGTAAGAGCAGCTGCTGGTCGATACTAGACCTTTCCTCAGCCCTGAATGTAGTCCCCAGTGGGGACTCAGGTCTGCTGAAACCTGAGCTTCATATCGATCTGACGCCATTCAAGCTCCACACACACTCCACATTTAGCCAGCCACCCAAAACCACACTGAACTGTCTAGCACGTACAAAGTGTAGATGTCTGGATGGCTCCCGTACATCCTTGAAGCTCCTTGATGTTTTCAGTATTATTGGTTATTCCCCTGAGATGTTTTTGTGCAGATGGAATAGAAAAACTAAACTAAAAACTAGTTCTGTTATGAAACTCTTAGAAAGAGCATTTGTCACTATGTTGAGATATACAGTCGCTGAATTAAAACAGATTGCTCCCCATAAAGTAATTCTTACATTTGTTATAACATCAAGTAACATTTACAACTGATTGACCCAACTGCCACAATTGGCTTGTAAATTTCTGACAAAGTTAGGGTGAAGATTATATGTTGTACAGAATTTGGCCGTCATGTCTGATCCTGAACCTGATTGAAATGCTGTTTCACAGTGATGGAAGACTTCCAAAAATCAAAGTACTGAGGGGAATTCTGCCAATAACTATTCATCAAACGATCAAGTTACATTTTTAAGTAGCAGAATTTCCCTTTCACTCTGGTTGTACTCATTTAAAAATACATGTTTTCATATAAGTAAAAAAAATGTCATACCGGTTGTTTCTCTTCAAGAATAATCAAGTAAGTTTAATATATGGGACTGGGACCTGGAAGGTTGTATGCATGTGTGTGTCAATGAAAATAAGAGTTCATGGATTAACAAGGGGAGTCAGTCTAAATGCACTCTACTATCCCTCCTTTTCATTGTATTGCTCTGTTTGAACAGCAATACGGCGCAATCATGCAGTCAAGGAGACAGACTCCTGTTAGTATTGTTCCCACCTGAGTTCTCAGAAAACCAGCCTGACTCTGCCTCTGATTGGCTGGCTTTGTTTTCGGCAGCGTTTGAGCTGTAGTAAGTCTACAGTGTGTCTCTAGGCTGGTCACAGGTCAGGCTGCCCATGTTCTACCACCCAGCCTGTCTGCTCTACATAACGAGCCCAGAGACATTGCAGCTGCGACAGCCAGTCAGCGTGTTCACTGGTGGGGCAATCACGGCTCACAGTCTGCTGCATCAGCTCCACGGCTGGCTGTTTGTTTTTATGAACCAACTGTGAGATAAACACAATGTCAGCCCATTAACACCAGACAACCACTGTACATACAGTTAGGAAATAATAGCATGTCAGTTACGCTGACAGAGATTTTCATGGACCGTGCCAGCTGCTGGACATCCAGAGGGAGATATTGCTGCTTATTGCTGGCTGTTGTATTGCTTTGCAGTTGTACATAGTCCAATCATTAATTGCCAAAGACAAATCATGGCTACTTTTATTCTACTATAGATGGAAAGCAGAAGTACCTCAAGAAAAAAGTTAAACAAATTGTATAATATATGCTGTACACATTAGATTATTATTATTACTAAAGGACATTGTTCAAGTCATCTTTGTTTTTTATCACCATGATAAATATCGTATTGTTAACTATTTCTCGTGAAGTTATCATACTGCAAGTTTTCGGTATCGTGATATCCCTAGTGTTCAACCAACTAATTTACACAGCACTGAGGTATCAAGGTTAAGGTCGGTTTATTTCACAGTGTTTACAAGACTGGGTTGCACAATAAAGTTTGAACCCCTGAGTCCTAGGAACTTAAAAGATTTTAGCAGCTCCACCGATGTAAACATGGGTGTGTGTGCCTCCTTTTTTTTTCTAAAATCAAAAATGATTCTTTCAACAATGATTTTGCTCATGTTGAGCAGCAGGATATGATCTGTCCACCACTTTGGAAGATTGTTCATTAGTGGCATCATCCACAAACACAACGACGTTCTAACCACGTCAGGGTTTACAGTCATGAGTATGCTGCGTGAACAGGAGGGGGCCCAGCACACACATCTAAGAGAATCCGGTCTTGAGCACCAGATTGGAGGAGGTGTCGCCACCAATTTAAACTGTCTTGGGTGTGTTTGTGAGGATGTCCATTATCCAGTTGCAGAGTGTGGTAGTCAAGGCAAGAGTGTTAAGTCGGTGTTTGCCTGAGATTCATGGAGTCTTGAATGCCGAGCTGAGTTTATCAAACAGCTTCTTATGTAGGCTCTGAATGCAAACCCGTGCGGGCTGAGGCTGGTTGGTAATTAATGAAACAGTTGGGTTTGTCTTACCTGGTCTATGCACTGGAGCAGCTGATTACAAAGCTAACAAAATAAAAACTTACATTTTGGGGGAGAAAAGGCTGAAGGTTAATAAAAAGTCCTTGAGTAAGTCATCAGGTGCAGTGTGCATGCTGCCCCTGGTATCCTGTGGGCGGAGGTATTCTCTCTGAATGATAACCTGGGTGTGTGTTATGTTCACTCTCCTTAAGGTCAAAGCTGTTGCCATGCACCCTCTGGTGATGTTAATGACAGACATTATCACTCACAGTCTGTGGAAACCGATGTTGAATTAAAACCTCAACTGTGTCCTCCCATAATCCATCAGGGATTTCCTGCCGTGTGAAGGAACAGTTTATTCACTTATTTCAGTTTATTTAACAGGGGCACAATCTAGTGTTTGCAGCAGGTATAGCTTGAATGTGTTGCCTCTGGCATAACAATCAAATGTAACATGCAACATTATGTAGCTTATCTTTGCTCACTGACTGTAGATGGGAGTATCCTCGAGCTATTAATTCAAACTTAATTTTCAAATATTTTATCTCTACGGTCTCTTTCCTGACCTGCAATTGTTAACATTGCTGGCTTATTCTATCTGTTACAGTACAGCTTTTTTTGTTTTTTTTGTGTTTCCTGGCCTTATTCAGATGTGACAGGACCACAGAGCTGCAATGCTCGTGGGAGATTTGTCACTTGTGCAAATAAGGAGTGCTTGTCACTGCCGGAGAACAATGGTGACTTGGAAAACAATGATATGAGAAGAGAGTTCTATCCTGGCTCACAGACCGCAACTCAAATGGATTTTAAAAATGGATTTTACAATTGAAGGTTTAATCACTGACCATCTACCACCCAGCCTGTGAGAGGGTTGCATGCTCGCCGAACATTTTTTTCCATCAATTTCATAATTCATTAAATTGAATATGCTGGCTATTTATTTTCTCTGACGGTTTGTTTTTTCCTATCTCTGCCTGACTTCCAAAGAGAAAAAAGGTGCATGTTAGAAAGGGTTTATTGATCGAATGTAGTTTTAACATGTGGCCTCCATCTCCTGTAAAATCTGTTTGTTACGTTATTAAATCAGATAAAACTGTCAACTGCTATTAAACCTGCCCATTTCCACCATGTCTTTAAGCATAAATTTGATTTGATTGATTTATTCCATCTCTTTATTTTGCTTATTTTATTCATCTTTGTCATTATTTCTGTTTTTCAGTCATTTGTTTCTAATTGTTTAGCTGCAAACGCCATTCATTTTCGTTTGTCCAATTTTACACTAATATGTTCTACTTCCTTCTGCCTTGTTTCGTCAAACACTTTGACACACACACTATTATTATTATTATTATTATTATTATTATTATTATTATTATTATTATTATTATTATTATTATTATTATTATCATAAAATGTTCTATGAATGATATATGAACAGACCCTTCCGAAAAAATCTCTAAAGTGGAGAGTAGAGATTTCTGGCTCAGAATATTAGAAACAATGGGTAAAAAACATTAGCAAAAGATATTACCAAGTCATCTTTCCAAGTTTATTACTTACATTAAAAACAAGTTTTCAAATATTTTATGTTTGAATACACAAATGAAATCTTTATAAAATTGCACAAATGTGCATAAGTGTCCAGAAAAGAAATTACAACCATTGTATTGTATTTGTATTTATTTCCACTGGTCCAAAAGCAAATATATGGAAGCAAAATAGCTAGAAATCTCAAACTTCTCATCTCATGCACGAAATAAAGAAGATGTTTACTTGGAGTGCCTCAGAGCCAGGTCTCATAAACACATCCTTATTTGACTTGTTGCCAACACCTGGGATTTTCATGGCCAAATGCTCACAGCCACTTGTAAACCAGCATATAACACAAAGCTGTTTATTGACCTCGGCAGTGAAATCCTGTGTGATAATGGATGGGATAATGCAGAGCACAGCTACTGCAGCTGAGCCCGGACTGAGCTGAACGCTGCAGCCTGCTGGGAGACAGACCGGGTGCAGCAATACTGGGCTCACACAACAGGAACATAACAAGACGTCTTCCTTTCCAATCTCAATCCTACACAAACTATAAGACTTAATAATGTCTGAATAATATCACACATTACAGGATATTATTAATGTTACCATGCCAGAGGGAGCCATGCAGCACCTCATGTGATCTCTCTCACACGGTCTCTCGGGAGGCAACTGCAACCAAAAGAAGAAACACGTCTGGATCTGAAAATGGTCAGGGAGACACGGTCAACATGTCTTGTCTATTGCTCTGCGAGAACTGAAGATGTTTTCTGTCAACAGGGCACAGTGTGCTGTAACTGCAGGGAAAGTTCAACTCCCTTGTACTTCCTGTCAGAACCGCAGAAGAAGAAATGAATCAGGAGGTGGTGTTGTCAGCTCAATGGTGGCCATATTGCTTCCTCGAAGTCAATATGATCCACTGTCATCCCTTTGTGTACCTTCCTGTAGATGGCACCATGAATAGGTTTCAGAGTGTTGGGGTGTTTTATGTTTGTGTCAGGTGATTATTTTATTTTTTGTCCATGTTTTGCAAAGTATTCAAGCTAACTTTCAACCAATGGTGGCCTGGCTGCTGAATGTATAACAGTGAATTACAGCCAAAACTTACCTTTGTTTATTGGATATATAGTAACTAATAATAGATAACAATTACCTTTATTACTTATTTCTTCACACCAGATGGTAGATTATTGTCCTTGATTAAACATTAAAGGGACATTCTGATTCAAATACTTGCTTTAGTTATACAGTAGTGGAAAATTTCATTTTATTATTTTATTATTTACCTGTAAATCATCCCAGTACCGGAAAAAGAAGAATCAAGTCATATTTCTTCCATTTAATACTGACTTACATACCTGTCAGTGACCTTACACCTGATGCTACATTGTGTTTGTACTTTCATTTTCACACTTTGCCATACAAAAACCTGCCGAAACCAACACTTGACTGTTCCTGTGAGTAAATAGTATGGCTAGGAGTTTAGCTGATTGTTGATGTCACCGTGGGCTTACAGAGAGCAGGCTGAGGGAGAAGAGAACTCCCAAAACTCCAGTACGAAAAGAGGAGGGGGGATCTGTGTCGACACAGATCAAAGTGTGTGGACAGTGTTCACCAGGTCTTGAATTGTTGATGCTGAGATGTGGAGCGTAGAGAATTCACCAGTGTTTTTATTGTTGCTGTGTACGTTCCTTTCGATGCAAACTCAAAAATTGCACTGCAGATGTCATCAGCAGCAACATGACGAGTCAAACAGATGGAATTTTCATAGTAGCTGTTGATTTTAATCAAATCAAGCAGACCTCAAAACTGTTTAACCTAAATTCCACCAGCATGTTCAGATCCCCACCAGAGGAAGAAATATCCTGGACCATGTGTATACAAATATTCCTGGCAGCTACAACGCCCTCCCACATCTTCACTTTGGCCTAACAGAACATATTTCCCTGCCTCCTCTGCCTACTTACTCAAGAGTTGATCAAGATCGAGACTAAAGAGGAACCTCAACACCAACCGAACTAAAGATATGTGGCAGGCTACAAAAGCAGGAGAGCCTACATCATGTGTGAGGCCCTGCCGCCAGATGAGCATATAAAACATATTTTATGCTTGCTTTGATCGCCTCAACAAACTCACATGGTAGCTCTGGTAATGTCTGACCATGAACCACAGCTCTGCCGGTAAACGCATTTTCAAACCTGGAGCGTTGCCCAGTCTGGAATTCAACACCTGTACCAAAGTGAATACGCCCTGCCCAATAAGTGCAACTCCATTCTTCAGCGACGTGCTGGTTTGCATCTTTGTGGAGAGAATTCATACTGCAGCAGGACCCTGATATCCATCTGCCATCGAAGATTTACTCTTGATCAACACATCTATTAATCACCTTACTGTTCCAGCTATAGTTTTACCAGAAAACCAGAAAAATAGACTAGGCTTGCTAAAGAAACTGCAATCTATTGTGGCATATACTGTTTAAAAGTCGACCAGGGCTTGAAGTTCACGGCAAATCTGTGAGTCTGTCGTGAAGTGGAACTGTTGATCAGAGTTTGGCTCTCTGTGGATAAGGTGCTCGGCTGTGTCCTTGTGTGTGCCCTTCAGCTGGCCACACAGCTGCCATACCCTGAGAACGGCTCGCTACACTGTAACTCCATCTGCCAGAGTGGACACTCGCAGGGCAGACTGGCACTGAGTTTGACCCCTGCTCGTGATTCCTGCCTTGTTGCCATGCCCTCGCCCTGCACTTAAGC
Organism: Lagodon rhomboides; assembly: GCA_039737535.1. Classification (NCBI taxonomy): domain Eukaryota; kingdom Metazoa; phylum Chordata; class Actinopteri; order Spariformes; family Sparidae; genus Lagodon; species Lagodon rhomboides. The sequence continues at coordinate 4,922,353 of CM077798.1, read as the reverse complement.
CAAGCCCAATCTCCTGTGCTGAGGCACACTCTGCAGAGAAACAGACGGTGTTATGTAACAGAGTGAGTGGTGCAATGGATTGAAGACGTCTCAGGAGGGAGAGAGGTGTTGCTGCGAGACCAGACAAAGCGACGATGACACTTTGGCAGGGATCTAAACTCTTTGGACAACTCACATATTAACATTTATTTCACAATGAAAAGAAAAGCTGATTTTGGGCAGTGTTTGCAACTCTGTCTTTGAAACTTGATTTAAAGACATCTAAGCAAGGCATCACTTTGTGCTGAAAAGTGGACGGGAGAAAGGCCTCAGATCAAAAAACTATTTGTAATTGGTTTTCAACATATATGATTTTAAAGGTGAGGTGTCTCGGAGGCGGCGAGGGGTGAAATTTCGCTCCGCTGATACGCCTCTGGAGGTAGTATCAGAGGTGCAGCATTGGTGAACCGAACCAGTGTGAATGGATAAGCCTGCGTTGCGTAGCGAGGGCGTGTCAATCTGACAGTCTGACACAGGTTCTTCACTCAACTAAATCAAGAGAAATGTCCCACAAAGCAATGTTACATTAACCTCTTGGCAGATGAATTTCATTCTGCCTAGCTCCACTCATCCATCTGGGATCGCTCCATTGGAGATGTGTTTCAGAAGACTGGGCCTTATCAAAAATCCTTCCATATGATTGGATAAACCACTTGTCTGTCGGAGCCATTTGGTAGATCAAGCTCTTGTCAAATCCGGTCGGAAGAAGGGCAAAAACATCGTTTCCACCAACAAAAGCCTTCAGAGCCGTTCTCTGATGTTCTTTTAACGAAAAAATATTGGGTAGATTGGACAACACGGATGAAATACTGTAACAGCATCAATGTTGACGCTTGCTTCCTCGATGCGAGCCGCCATTGTTGTCTGAATCAAAACAGTCGCTTCTCCGCTACGTCACATCTATGAAACTCCCGCCCGGCAGTCCTGATTGGCTCTACCTGAAAATCTGGTGCTGAAATCCCCTCCCAAGAATTGGGGCAGGATCCCCGCATTCAAACGGCAAGTCGCGCTGTTCAGCCTCCTTTACCCAGGTTAGTGAGCCCTCCAAGATATCCTTCATCCCATCAGTGGAAGCTTGAAGTTGTGCCAATTTCGAATCAATTTTCTGTCAGAGCCTTATTCCCCTCTTGAATTTCCCTGGTTAAAGTGGCAACAGAGAACTTCAGCTGGCTGCTTTCGACGCACAGGAGCAGTGGCTCTACTCTGAGCTCCTCACGTCCAGCTGAAGAGACAAAGAGACATACAGAAACTAACCTAGTGTCTCTTATTTCCTACTGACACTACTACTTCTAATGTTACAGTAACATTATTATATGTAAACACAGAGCTGCTTCGTACCACTTGTATTGGTCTTGTTATATCATCCAGACCAAGTAAAAATATTTGTATAAATAAAAACCTATGTTTCTTTGTTTTGGTCCTTCAGGAGGGTTTCTAGTGTCTCTTACTCTCTTGCAGCTGTTGCTCCTGTAGCTGTACTTCATCTGGCCATGACAGCTCCTCCATCTGTGCCTCTTCACGCTCTCCCTCCCTTCAACACTGTCACATCGTCCTGTCTTTGAATCTGCAAACAGAGACAAATGATATGTATCCTGCTTGATGCTATCTCGCTGCTATTAGACTGAACCCCTCTGATGAAACAGCTTTTTACCATTACTTTGCTAATGTTAGCGTGCATTAGCATACAAACATCTAATGTTAGCCATAAAGTGTTGCACACATGCACTCCTGGAGTGGCTCATCTGGAGCACAAGCAGTCCCTGATGGGACAGGCTGGTTGTTGGGTTGCAACAGACGGGCTTTTGACACACAATGTTCTACTGGATGCAAGTGTAGTAGAACCTCAGTGCTTTTGTAACTAGATCTTAGTGCAGCAGCTGATACCATATACCATGGCATACTGTTAGACCAACTCGAAAGCAAGTTTGCAGGGGAGGAAGTAACTAATTACAACTACTGAAATTATTGTGATTAAGTCATTTTTTTGTTTACTTTTACTTTTATGAGTATTTATTCAAATCTGTACTTTTCTTCAGACTTTAGTATACATTACACTACATAATCTACTTCTTCTCTTAAAATCATAATATAAAAACCCACACAGATTGTATAACAGAGGCTATGAAGCCCCTCCCGACATGGCAACGGCAACCATGGGAGCTGCGTACAGACTGATAACAAACACACTAACACAACTAATAGTTTTTGTCATCCTCACACAAATAGCGTTTTCCATAAAAAGTGTGACTACGTGGGCCTCCATTCATGTTGTGTAAATACTAATCACTTCATTATTTACCCTTTTTGCGTACCATGTAAAACGTATGAGTAGTTACCCACTAGACGCTTTAGAAATGCAGGTTCAATGACCATTTGGGGGGGGGGGGTTGATTAAGGGACAAACAAACGATGCATAAGCATTTCTGCAGGTAAGCTGTGTTGTGATGTTCTCTTTCTCTTGGTTAAGTTGGCACGTTATAAAGTAATTTAATTCGTCTTAAGCTACATGGAAATGTAATAATACATCATTGCTAACATGTGGCCGAGTCTTTCTATCTGTTTTGGACAGCAAACCCAGCTGTAACTTCGGTTCAATCTGTTGGAGATTTTTCCCTCGTTTGCATATTTAATGGCTTGCTGCAGGGCACTGCTGTGCCTTCTGCTGATCTTGTAGGTGTGTTATGGTGTTACATTGTATCGTTGCGAAGTTTCACTGAAGGAATAAGAAGCCTAACAGTGTGAAAAAAAGCTCCTTATCTTCTTTTTCTTTTAAAGAGATGGTTACATTTACATGTAATCACAGGGTGCAGCTTCCAGTGGAAACATTACATTTGGCTTCATTGGATATAGATTTTACTCATTGATTATTTTAGCTTCAGGCTTTACTGTAATACTGATTTCAAACACATTTGTATAACCACTGTAAGTACAGTCTTTTGATGTTGACATATTTCATGAGCAGCAGTATATACTATAGTAGTATTTTGTTACACATATATTTTGAACTAAAGAAGAAGAAATAAATTTGGATGTCTTTTGTTCTGGGGACTGAGACAGAGCCTGTCTGGAGAGCACAGACCCAGTTGGAGCAGGAGCAGGGAGACGGTCCATATCAGTGCATAGCGGTCAGTCCTGTGTGGATGGGCAGCACTGGAAACAGAGGGTGGCAGGTTTAAAGTGAGATCTGCAATAGCGGGCATTTATTTCTTAGGCGTCAGCATCACTCATGCTACAGAATATAACTCGGATGTGAATATGAATGTATATGTGTGTGAATTTAATAATTAAAATAGTTTTGAGGATCTTGCTGCCTCTGGCTGGTTATAAAAGACCTAATTGCGGGCGCCCAGGAAAGAGTAACTAATGATAAAGCAATAAGCATTTAATGAGTCTAGTGGGTTGCTGTTCAGTGTGATGTCTCACTAAGGTACACAAAAGTTGGAACTAATGATTAAGTAATTAATTCTTAATGAGTCTATCGGATAACTGCTCAGATTTTTTTTTCACTCTACTTGAAGGTACACAAAAACAGCAACTAATGATTCAGTCAGTAAAGAGTAATGAGTTGTCACTAGTTCATGCCGCTCAGTGGCTGGTTGGTGAAGAAGAGTGAAGATATTTTACAACCTGAGGTAGAAGCAAGCCGATGAGAGAAAATCTAACATGTAGAAGCAGCCAGAGTCAGGAGCTGCATCTTGCAAACTCAATTCTCCAAGTAACTCTGCTGAGGATATTTTAGAAACTATGGAAGAACATAACCCAGAGAAGAGAGAAGAGTCATGAGCTGTTGTTCACCCCTGCTGACTCTGGACAGAGTGGCTGCCTGTAACGTGTGTGTGTGTGTGTGTGTGTCTGTGTGTGTGTGTGCTGCAGCCCTAAGTACATTTTCCACAAGAAAGAAGCCACAACATATCACCATCGATAAAGCAAAAAAAAAGAAAAAAATAGAAACAATTTTCAAGCCCTCATCTGACCATCGTAGCTGCTATTTATCATTGTGGGCGAGAAAGGTGGAGCTCTGAGAGTAGTGTGCACAGAAGGATGTGGACACAGCTGATCATTTTCCTTTCTCATCTTACAGATATTCACACATTTTGCTAGTATAATATGTGCTAGGAAAAAAGTGCATTATCTGTACTGGATGGAGTGTTACCAGGGAGGCCTTTAGGTTCAGGTGTCTTGCTTAAATTAAACCCTTTGAAAGATCTGGATACATCTTCCCTACATGTTATCCTAGCAGGTCGGGGTTGTCAGCCCTCTGTACCTCCTCAGCTGCGAGGCTGTGTTAAAATGATCTGAGGAGCTGCAGACATTTTCTCAGCGCTGCTGCTTTTCCTTTTGAAGTCTGTGACGGTGCTTCGCCCGGACCACATGTTTCTGGTGTCAGACAGCATCCTCAGAAACAAGACTGAGATCAAGCTTTTCTGACGTGCCCCCGTCTCCACTTCTCTTCCCAGCATTCTGTGGAGGCTGTGAACGCCGGAGTGAATCCTGTCGGCGACACCTCCTACAACTCGAGCCACTGGGATCTCGGTAGTGCCTTCTTCTTTGCCGGAACTGTCATCACAACCATAGGTACTGTGATTTATGTTGTAGCTCACACTGATGAGGTTAATGCTGGTCCAGGGAGTGCACTGTGTGTTGCACTGGGTGCTAGCTGTAACGGGTGCACTGGTTCTTTTGTCATTTTATTATGAAGCAGCATTACAGGAAACATTGTGTGTTCAGCTGCAGTAACACGACTCCTGGAACAGCTGAAAGTGAACAGGATGAAACAGTGAAGCACAGCAGATGTCTGAAAGAACAAACAGACGGAGAGAAACTAAAGAGATTAAGATGCAAATTAATCACACATTTTTAATCAGTTCTAAATGTACATGACAGGGATATTTTTCAAGTTTTTAATACTCTTGTCAACATGGGAGTGGACAAATATGCTTGCTTTATGCAAATGTGTGTTAATTATTATTGCAACAATCCAAAACAATAAATAATACTGTGCAGAATAACCTCAAAAAAGATGCTTAAACCATAATGTGGTAAGCTCAAGCCCAACAAGCAACAACAGAAGGTCATACTGACCCCAGTGTAACATTCCTTAGAAATATTAACACAAACTAGTGTCCAAGTGGTGACTTACACTTGTAAAGGCAGACTGCAGCCACCCATTTAGCTATCGCTGTTGAATGTTTGTCCCATGTAGAGCTGTCCAGGCGTCTCCGTTGCAAACTATAGAGCGCGGTCTGCCTTTGGCGAGGGGGAGGAGGGCTCAAGGTGTTCCTGCTGTGAAATGAAGAAATAAGCCGGCCTATGTTTCAACACTTCACACATAGATTTGGAAATGTAAAAATTACATGTCATGAAAAATGCACAAACAAAAGGACTTTTTCAAATTACAATGATATATTTACAAAAGACATATTTTTACAAATCACAGCACATTCATTTAAATGCCAACTTAGAAGTCAGGATTAAGGAATTTTGTTTTGTGGATAGCAAAACTTGTTTGTAAATCATGGAACATTTGTGGAACATTTGTGGATCATGGTTCAGGCTTTTACAAATAGTTTTGAGACTTGTCTCTCTCCATAGTAATGCCCCAGTAGCTCAATGAAGATGAATGTTTTTGTAAAAGTCATGAAGCTGCAGTAGCCTTGATTTTCAAGTCCAGGTTGACTCTTTAAATAAAAGACCCAGACCCTGAGTTATTGGTAATCACAGATTAACAGATTGATTTCAGGGTATGTTTCCAGAATGTAAAAAAATGTCTGACATGCAGCTAAATCTGCTGCTATTGCTTCCTTGATGCAGTTCTTTTTGTCTCCTTGTCGTCTGCCAGGGTATGGCAACATTGCCCCAAGCACAGAGGGTGGAAAGATTTTCTGTATTCTGTATGCAATATTTGGCATCCCACTGTTTGGATTCCTCCTGGCAGGCGTCGGGGACCAGCTAGGTACCATATTTGTCAAAAGCATCGCCAAGGTGGAGAAGATGTTCAGGGTGAGTATGACTCAGCTTTCTAGGAAAATATGAAGTTGACACATTTCATTGGTTTAAAACAAGAGGGCAAAACACTGACTATTGTTTAACAAAGCACAATTGTTCAGATGTGTTAAGGCTAGTGATATTTTGATTCAGTTTAAACATGAAAGCTGCTATATGTAAAGTATTATAAATGTGTGTGTGTGTGTATATACATATACATACTGATGCGATGATAATAGACCTGTGACTCAATGTATGTTGTCACCAAGGAGCCCAAATGCAATCAGAACCCGGCTAAAGAAGAAGACGGGTTCTATGGCTTCCATCATTTATACTTTGTGTGGTTGTAACTTTCTCTCCCAGAATAAACACAACCAGATCAGTCAGACTAAAATCCGTGTAGCCTCGACGCTCCTCTTCATTCTGGCCGGCTGCATCTTGTTTGTCACCATCCCAGCCGTGATCTTCAAACACATCGAGGGCTGGACGGCTTTGGAGTCGACGTATTTTGTCGTCATCACTCTGACAACAGTGGGAATAGGCGACTATGTGGCAGGTGAGAGTTTGTTATTCATAGTCCAAATATTCATAAATGGAAATTCCAGTTCTTTGTCCTGCATATCATAAATTACGATTACATCAGATTTATTTATTTTTTTTTTTCAATTAAGGCCTTTTAGTTGCAGGCTCTTTTTGTTATTATATTTTAGTTTAGCAATTAGCTTAATTTATTTATCTCCAAGCTGTAGCTAACACCTCAAAATCACAGATGATCAAAACGGACATCACTCTTAAAAAGAAAATGCTTCACATACATTGTCTGGGTGAGTGTTTTGCTGGCAGTGCTGGTGAGGTGTTGGCACCCAGACTTGGACTAGTATAGGCTACAATTTCTCTTGGGTTGACTGCAGCCCGGCAATGCTGGTTCTGTTTCAGCAGCCGAGTCTGGGCTAGAGTGCTTTGGCCGATTCTGGGAAGTCATAGAAACTGGGTTTGGCAAGTGTCAGGGAGCTGTATTTGAACAGAGTTATAAAATGCCTGATTAGTATCCAGTTGGAATGTTAGAAAATGCATTAAAACAGAGTTGTCAACTTTGGGTACTTGGCTGGGGTGAGGTTTGAATGCCATCAAGCATACATGCATGTACATGCATTATCACGTGCACATATTTGAATTCGCCATCAAGGCATGTAGCCCACACATGATGTGTTTTAGGGTGCAAAGGTAGAGCAGGTTTGGTTATTAGCATGAATAATTACTAATAGTAATTATCTTTAAAGGAAATGGGTCTGAGCACTGAAAGTCTTCCTATTCATTCATTCAGTCAGTCACTCATTCATGTTTTGGTGTCTTGGTTTTGTAATCAGGGGGCGACCGGAGGATTGACTACCGGAAGTGGTACAGACCTCTAGTGTGGTTCTGGATCCTGGGGGGTCTGGCTTACTTTGCTGCAGTGCTGAATATGATTGGCGACTGGCTGAGGGTGCTGTCGAAGAAGACAAAAGAAGAGGTATGCTCTCGTTAAGAATGATTAATGCTGATATGATGAAGATGTTGATAGACATGTTGTATTACTAGTAGATAGTGTGCATCAAGTAGCACCCGTTTGAATGCCTAGAATGATTCTAGCAGAACATTGCAGTGTAAGAAAATGCCCAATGTTATTCACTTTTTAATGTTGTGACTGATCGGTCTATAATTATCTGATAACTGGCAGGAAATAAAGCAAAGATTAGAAGAAACAACACATTTTGTGTTGCGGAAATAGTTTCTTTCATACAGTGAAAACCATCTCATGATCACTTGATCGTATCATACTTGACAGACCTGGGAAGAGATTAAGGTTTGTCACTGATGATGAAATGTATAATGGCTATCTAGGTTGATAACATTTCATGGATAACTTGATGCTTCTTGATTTTTCTTGAAAAAGACCTTAGTCTGCTGCAGTTTTATTTTTTGGATAATGTATGTATAACTGATGTACTAATTTGTAACGTCTTTGGCCAAGGTTGGAGAGATCAAGGCTCACGCAGCAGAGTGGAAAGCAAACGTGCGAGCAGAGTTCCGGGAAACACGTCGACGTATGAGTGTTGAGGTCCACGACAAGCTGCAGCGAGCCGCCACCATCCGGAGCATGGAGAGAAGGCAGCTGGGCCTGGACCAGCGCGCCGTGTCCCTCGATATGCTTTCCCCAGAGCGCCGCGCCATGTTCAACAGCCTGGACACCAACAGCTATAAGACCTCCTCGCAGGAGAGCATCGACACCAAGCTGAACAACCTTCGGCTTCGTGGGGCTGAGCAGTGTGAGCGGCGCTCCAACCACCAGACCACATCTGAGGACAACATCTTCAACCGCCTGGGCTCTGTCACCAAGCTGGCGAAGCGAAACAGGAATCGGGACCTGAAGAAAAACATCCCAGCTGAGGCTCGCAGGCCTCACAGCGAAGCCTACGGCTGTAGCACGCCCGCCTTCGACTACTGCGCACCCACTGCAGAAGAAGTTAAAAGGAAGGAGGGAGGAGAGGATGACAACGAAGACAAGGAGTGCAACACTAGCTTGTCTGATTTCCCGCTGTTTGTTGAGGTTTGCAAGCCACAGAATGGGTTTATTCCAGCGCAGACTAAAGAGAATGAGAGTGAGAAAGTACCTGAGACAAAAGAGCTGGATATGCAGATGAACCCATAGACAGTGTTCTCCAAAAGAGGTTTTAAATAGCACCATTAGTGCCTTACTTTTCTTTAATTCCTATGTGTGCTTAAGCAGGGACAACACCTGTCTCTTTGTGGTATATACTGTAATTTTCACATATTCACTGTGCCTACGGATCTGATTGACACACATTGTGTTTTATGGTTGCATGACCAGGTAGGGTTTCTGCAATTGTACTATACCAAATGGTGTTCATATTTTAAAAAGTTGTCAGCTAATAGATTAACAACATAGTTACGTTTGGCAGCTTTTGGCCATTATTTCTCTCAGACGTGATACTCAATGATACATTGTACTCAACTAAAGTAAGTGCTGAGATCCAGGTACACAATCTCCATGAGGGGTGTTGGGGAGAGCAATTCTTTTCCCTCAGTATTCAGTTTGACCAATTCCAAACTGAACTAGATATGTAGTGTTCATTGAATACCTCCTGTTTCATGGTAGCATATGTGTATGTTAACCAGCAACAATGAACACTACTGCACGGGGCTCACATGACCCTGCCAAAGGATCAGTTCTGTATCCTCTGCACATCCTGCACAGATCCCTGACACACAAGGCGGCCCCTTTGTTTGAATGAGCCCATCACTAGTTTGCATAAACCCATGTAACAACTGTAACATCCCGGTGTAACATCTGTTTTTATACACAACATGTACTTTTTCCATCTGCTTAGCCAAAATTTACGCAAGACCGTACATGCCAACAAACATTTAAGAACACGTCCACCTCTGCAGACACTGGGGATGTGAATGATTAATGGTTAATCACCATTAAGAATTGAACTGATCAAAAACACATTAAGCGACAATCAGAGATGGGCACAAATGTATCAAGAAGTATCTTACAGTAACAGAGTACAGATACCTGCTTTTCAAATCCATCCAAATAAATTACAAAATACTGGTATGAGAAAATGTATTTAATTTAAAGTACAAGTAATTTGTAATTTAAAAAATACAACGCAAAATTCTATGCAAGCTGATATTATTACATTCTAGCCATTTAGTAGCCTCAGGGCTGGATTTTGTTTGGTCAGTTGTTGAACAGAGACAGACGGGAGCTCTGCAATTCAAACAAAGTCATTATTTTGTGTGATTTAGTTTTTAATCATTCAAGTAACTTTACGTTTACTTTATTTGTCCTTTTAACTCTCAATGTAGCCTACTCTGTGTCAGTGGTTAATACGTTTTTTTCTAATGGAACAATGTCCAACATATTTAACATATTATTACATGACGACTTTCGGTTAAAAAAATGACTTACTTACTTATTAGCATTCCGAGCAGACACCCAATGTGGTACTGAAAGATCAGCGTGTATGTCCGTTGTCCCTTTACACCTCCATTTTGGGGTATATCTGGCCCTTTACACATCCGGACGAGTGTTTATAATGAACGTAACAGGTTTCTGGATCACCTGGTTTTCACTCACCCGGTCGCTTGCATTTTAAAACTGCTTGCTTATTTGGGACAAAACTCTGACAGTGTTAACCAACCATATTATGGTGCTGTCAGTCAAAATGCAGACGTGGTAATGGCCCTTTTGAAAAATCTGTGTGCACTGGTCTGCACGTTATATTTGCAGGTTATTTCTTTGTACCTGTTCTGTATGTCTTGTTTTACTGTTCATCCAATTTGTAGCCGCCGGTTTTCTCACTGGACCTGCATACTACTTGGTAATGAGGTCATACAGTGAGATGAAATACGGAGAGAAATAATGTGCGAACGTTTTTTCAAAACAGGAGCTAAGTTCGACTTTTTGTAAGGCATCAGAAGCAAATAGGAGCCTGTCTCAGCGATGAGGTGATGGGTCCCTTCCAGGTTACAAATCAGTAAGTAATTCAGTAGCAAAGCTAACTGACCTGCTGATGATGCTGGTGTGACAGAAATACTCCACTCTAATGTCAGACTGCCTTTGATGATATCTAGAAAGACATGTTTTTGATTTTTGATTTCTTGCCTTGTCAGACTCGTAGTAAACTGTTGTAGTGATGTCGGTGCAGTCCCAGATGTTATTTTCAGATTTTTACAACTAGACAAAAGTAATAAATCTGGACTGTCTCTATAACGAGAAAGGGAGGCTATTAGTCACAGCTCTCCTGCTGACAGCTTTAAACGCTCTCCAGACTTTCCTACTAACAACTTTACAAGCTGTTAGCAGGAAATTTTGGATTCCCACTGCTGTGAGGTAGCTACATAAAAGCTGTTAAGAATAAAAAAAAATAAGAAAAAAAGAATTTAATGGATGCCCAAGGGGGAATTGGAAGTATTTGAAATGTGGTCTGACATGCACAAGGACCGCCAGAAAAAAGAAATAATGAGCATCAAAGAATCACCCAAAAAAGCTGCTGTGGAAAAGAATAGAAAGCTTGATTTTAATGTAACACTTACACTACGTGTTTGTTGTCTTGCTGTTCTCATTGTTGCCTACTGAAACTGAAAATGTGCATTTAAATGTAAATGAAAACAATTCAGAGCATCCCACATGTTGTCTGTGCATGGTCCCTGAGCTACGCTGTTGTCTCAGTACAATGTCCAAAAATACTACCTAGACCATGACCTCTGAACACCATCTCAGGGCTTGTGTTAATTTTCATTGCTCATATTGTCTGACAAGTGATGCGTTCACACTCTGAGAGAATTAGGGAACTGTGACTGCACCTATGAAAATGAATGTCAACAGAATGAAAGATAAGCCATAATGCAAGAGGATGGAGTATTCAATACTGTGCACGGATAACATGAATGAAGGGATGGATGGGGATTTGAGATTAAGCGCACTGTGGTTACTGTGAGATTGTGTTGTGTGTACTTGCCTTCATGACCCAAGCATATCCTGTCTGTGGGGAAACATAGAGACGGACGGATCACCTGAAAGTTCCTGAAGAGACATTTTTGGAGTTTGCACAAGGTTTTCCAGTCCAACTTGAACAAACGGTGCCCGGATGGACCTTAGTTGGGACGGGCAAGTTGCAACCACCACAGCTCACATGCTTGAAAGGCTGAGATCAGTCAAGCAGATACGCTCCAAAAACAGACATTTCTGGAAGCCTTAATACCTCTCTGATGGATTCTCAAACTCAACATGATGGCACATACAGAAATGGAGAAAATAGCTCTTTGGAACCAAACTTCATGTGAAAAAAAAAAAAAGCATTCTTGCAGAAAAAGGACTTTATAAATGGAATTCTATGCAGTTGGAGAGTCTTTGCAGCCAGCATACAGTGGCCGTTGGTGTTAATGCATCTCAAGGCACTTTTGCATCGGCCAGTTGCTTTTAACCATGGTGGTGACTTGAGCGTACAATATTTTCCCCACAGAGTACAATACATTATCATGCTCACCGTGTACCATTGAGGAAAATGTGAACTGTGTCACTGATTGTATCACAGTGATATTATGATGCTCGCTTTCACGTACGGCCCCCAAGCCTAACGTCAATGTGCTCACTATCTGTGCACGCACACTATCAATCCTATGCTTCACATTACTAAGTAAAGCTCTAGGCTAGTGTGAATGCAACAACAGCAATGCCTACATGTGTTTATAAAACTACAAAAACGTCAAAAGCTTAAAACCAAGACATGGAACAAAAAAGGCATGCTATATTGCAAAGCTATGTTACAATGTATATGGTGTTGATTGTATACTACCACATGCTTCAGAGGATGACGCTTACCATGTTTTCTTTGAGCTGCCTGTGTTAAGATGTTCGGGCAGCACACGCTCTGTACTTGAACGTTGCTCACAGTATCTCTCATGCAGCCAGTGCATTAAATGTTATTGCCTTTTGGAATTCACAGGATTAAGTGCTATTTCTGAGTGTGTGACAATTCATTCCAAGGTCCTTGAGGTGGTTTTGAGTCTAATGTGTCTGTATCTTGAACATCTACTATCACTAGAAATAAGACGGATCACTTTCTCAGTCACCTCCAGTGAGCTCTGCTGGACTGATATCTCATCTTCTGTTGTCAGCTGTACTTTTCTGCGTCTCCTTCTGAAAACCCCTGGGAGAATGTTTAGAGAACCTTCAGAACCTACTTCCTGTCTGACTGTCTGATTTACAAAACACAACAAACTCATTGATTGAAGCATTTGAACACTTTGAATTCAGGTGAGCAAGGTCAAGCTGTTCCATGGGGGAAACAGAATTGTATCAGAATTCATCCTGAACCTGAAATAGCTTTATATTTGTTCTTTGTCATTCCATGCACATTGGCGATTTACCAAAACAGCACATCATCACAATAGATATAACCCCACACGCACTCAAAAACAGAGACATTTAATTAGAATGACTTGCACACGCCACATTTGAGTACCTGGGATTAATAAACCAGCAGTCCGTTTTCTCCAGACGAATGGAATCTCTGTCGTCGACAGTCTCCTCACTCTTTGTGCATTTCTTCACGTGGCGTGACCAGCGACCAGGTGGAGCTAATGTTAACAGTTACCATACGGACTCAACCCAAAGAAGAGTTTTCACTTCACCCAGTCCAGTCTCAGTGATATAAAAAAAAGCTTCCCTTTTATAACAATATAGGTAACTACTACTTGTGTACACCCAGAGAGAACAGTATATGCAATTTCAGTGTAAAGTCTGTGTGTGTCTATAGGCACCTCACAGCAGCCACTAACAGGCTGTAGGAACAACATGTGTAGTAATGTCTGGCTTTACATTTCTGCATCCATGTTAACAGGTCCAAGCGGCCACACTGCCTGCATGAGTCGCACTCCTCACGCGCCTGTCAGCCGAGTCTGCAACATCGTCAAGAGGTCCAGAGTCTCAACTATTTTTACTGCAACACCTGCGATTCTCTGCAAAGATCGACCTGAAAACGACCCGTCCACGGTCATGTGGACATCATAACGTCTGTATGTGTAGAATGTGTCACAGACATGAAGGGAATACACACAACAGGTGAAGGACAGTTTTTTTTTTCCCCTGTTTAATTCTTAAGTATACTGGGCAGCATTATGCACACCTAAAAATTATGCAGATCCAATAGCATCATATCCATTGTCTCACATTGTGGATTTGGCATTTAAGATATTTATGTAAAAAGTAATACACTATAGCATATTTTTTTTAACCTTTTCCTCTAAATTAAATTGTACACACCCTCCGTGTACATCTTGTGCCGTTTTTCCACCGACAGTACCAGCTTGCCTCGCCTCGACTTAGCTCGCATTTTTTGCGTTCCCATTACCGAAATCTGGTACCTGGTACCTGCTAAAGTGGTACTTTTTTAGTATCACCTCCAAGTTCGAGCTGAGCTGAGCTGATACTTTTGTGTGACGTAAGCTGGCAGCCGGCCACTGATTGGACAGAGAGTGACGCCACTTGATGACTCATGACGAGCGCGACGTCCGAGCCTGACAACCGCTACCTTTAAACACTAGCATCTGCGTTCAGTCAACATAGCGATTACATGGAAGGAACAATGCGCAAGAACACGCTGTGGACAGTGGCAGAGGTGGAGACGCTCCTGAGCGTTGTCGCTGAAGACCGCATCCAGAAAGAGCTTGATGGTGCGACAAGAAATGAAAAGGTGTACGTGTTTTGCGTAGCCCACAGCTAGCCCTGTTTATGTGTCACGTGGATAAGTACGTCACTGATGACGACCCGCCCACGTTGAAGAGATACTATTTCTAGATGGAAACGGAACGTATCTGAAACCAAACCAAGTAGAGCCACGCGAAGACGAGGCGAGGCGAGCTGGTACTGTCGGTGGAAAAATGGCATTGCAGCCTGAACAAACCTCAGAGCAAAGGGGGAGTGTTTTTGATCCTGACTATTGCAACAAATTGGCTAGAGGCTAGCTGGTTAGCATGCCAACTTCAGTAGTTGTCCCTGCAACACAATACACAGACGTCTTTGAGATATTGGTCAAAACTGTTATTTCTTAACATTCTCTTGATTATTTCAGATACTCTTTGAATGTTTTGAACTGAAATTCTTACATACTATACCTTTAATTGAAAATGCCATGGCACGGCCATGAGGAGGAAGAGGATTTAAATAGTGAAAAAGATTGTATTTCTGCAGCAGGGTAGATTTAATATTGGCAGTATACAACAGATTTTTTAGTGTCGGGCATCAGTGAGGTTCTATGTTCTAAGGATAACAAAAGCCGTGGCAGTCAAATTGTGTTTCATTACAGAGCAGGAGCAACAACACTTCTGCACTGGTGAGTTCAAGAAACCCACACATTTGGACATCAGGGTTGTCTCTTGAGTTCATTTATGTAATTCTGGTCGTTTCCTGCATCCTTAGTGTTGTGCTATGAGTGATCATCCTCAGTGTGGAGCTGTAAGCCTTCTTCATGTGATAGGCTGACTGAGGTGTTGGACGGACAGAAATCTCTCTGCTCCTCATGACTTCTTTTTTACCTGCTTGACAAAATGTGACATTATACAGCTCACTTTCTACCACTGTAGTCTTTCTAAATCATTCATTCTTCACACGGAGCTCACGAGAAGGTTTCTCGAGGTTTTACTCACGAACCTTCTCTCGTTTTCATGAACATTCAAACCGGCAGTGTTACTCGCGTACTTGCACTTCTGTATTTCCGCTTGCAGTGAAGTGTAATAATTATTCCATAAACACCTTTCAGTTGCAAAAATATCCGCCAACACAAATCTTAAATCGATATTTCCCCACTGAGCGCTGTTCCATCATCACATTCCCTGTCCTGGAGCGCAGCGGAGAGGCCGGACTCTTCGGTAACTAACTGATCCAGTAATCATAATCGATGGTAGAAATCCACGATTAAATCACAAAACATTAAAAAAATAAAATTAATAGCCTACTGTTCATGTTTCACCAAATATGATTTTAGTTTTCATGTAGTTTGTGTGTGAAATCGCTGCAGTGGACACGACTGTGCTGTCTCGCGCACTGGAGACAGCGCACTGGAGACAACGCACTGGAGACACAGTCTCCGCACACACACTCTGCTTTCTCCAGTCGGCTCGTCTGGATCATCCTCACCACCTGTGACTATGGGCTGTATGATTTATGAAAGCCTGCAAATAAAGTCAGTGACAACAAACAGATTTACAATAGCAGACATGTAAGTCTCTCCTGAAAAAGAAGGTTTTTTCACATGTTTTCACAGATGGAAGGCAAATAATGGAACCAGATCACAAGTCAAACGCAGGAGAGAAAATCATTTAGATTACACTTACAAAATTGATCACCAGAAAAAAAGAAAAAAAAATCTCACTTGCCCCTCAGAGCTTCTGTAGTTACAATTTTAAAATAAAGAATGATATACTGTCTGATGAAAACAGTCTCTCATATATATATATATATATATATATATATATATATATATATATATATATATATATATATATATATATATATATATATATATATATACATACACTTACAATTTTAAAATAAAGAATGATATACTGTCTGACACTGTGCACACATGAAAACACTCTCTTATATATATATATATATATATATATATATATATATATATATATATATATATATACACATACACTTATCTATTGAGGTAATCCAAAAGTAAAGGTAAAGTATAAAACATATCTTGTTTGTCAGAACCACAATCCAGTCAGAATAAAAGGTCACGATTATGTCACATTGCATTGTATTTCAGTTACATTACAATGCTGAATCAAAGTGGATGGGGAATAATGGCGCGTTTGGGGGAGCAGATGGTTCTGGCGCTGTTCAGTCACAGAGAGGAGACTCTCTGACGGCACTGTGGGAGCTGTGTGGATCTTTGCAGTCTGTGTTCATGCCCATATCAATAAAAAGTGTTGGCACCACTTCCAATGTGTATGGGTAGGAACGATAACATAGTGCCAGTAGACCTGGGACCAGCTGACCACCTGCCTCTTAACAGAATATGCATGGAAGCATAACATTTAAATTAAAATATTGCCATTATATGCAAAGGTAATGGAGTAAAAATTCTCAAAAAATAAACCCGGGTAACAGTGAAAGTATGCAGCATTGAAAGTAATCCAAAAACTACAAGCTACCCAAAAAAAGTACATGTGTCAGGATGGGTGGTAGTGGCTGAGGTAGGAGGACCCAGATGCACGGACATGAGACTGTGGTTGCAGGGATTCACAATAATATTTAATTCTTTTCCAAAAGACCAAAAACAAGGCGACATGAATGAGGCGTGACTCTACAATACAATCAAAACAAAACAATGATCCGACAAGGAGAGAAGGTGAACAAAGGCTCAAATACACACACACACACACACTGATGAGGGAACGAGGAGCAGGTGAGGAGAGAGAGGAGGGACGAGGAGCAGGTGAGGAGAGAAAGGAGGGACGAGGGCAGGTGAGCTAACGAGGGGGAAGCACAGAGGAGAAATACACAGAGAAGACACAAGAGGGCAAGGAAATCAAAACACAAGACACAACAAAACACAGATATGTGACTTTCTACACAATAATACCACAAATACAACAGGAATCCATTCCACATTTATTTACTTCTTTTCTCCATTATACAATGTGTGTACTTCATGTAGTTTGCTTATATTATGACCACTAAGATTAGTATGAGGTACATATTTATTTTCCTTCAGTCTGTTGATGCAACGTTTCTGTACACAATTGTGTAGCTCATGTAAATCTATACATAAAGTGAAAACAAAAATAAAACTACAACAAGTCCTCAGTTCAGTGGTCTTTTTAAAAGAAATGGTGATGTAACACAGTGGTTTTATGGAACATGTTACAGGCATCAAATTCAGAATGACTGTATGTTTGCAGGAAACAATAAAGTTTATCAGTCTGAACATTAAAGGAGCACTCCGTAGTGTTGGGGAAGAAATGGTAATGAGAAGAGAAAGATCTTCATTGACCAATTTTCTTCTGTCTAACAAACTAAACAAACAAACTCTCTTTGTTTTCAAACTAAACAAACTGACCTTAAAGGACAACACAATTTATACTGCTTTACTTTGTTTATATGTGGCGGACCCTGCCACCTGTCTGTCTTCAAACAGTGTTCTGGGACCTTATTTTCCTCTGAGAACAGCTTGTTTATTCATTTATGGAAAAAGTTTTTATTATTACCTCATTGATATTGTTTATATAAAACATTTTTGAATGTCTTCTCCAAAACTACAGTGTCCTTTAAGTACCTTGCACTATATTCAACTAAGTGTAAGCATATAAGCATATAACACATGTGAGCATAGATCGTGTCAGACAGTCAGAAGTATCCATCTACAGAGCATCAGTGAAGTGAGATGTCTGCACAGAGCCCAAAGGTACTAAAAGACAACACCCACCCAGCCACAGTGTGTTCACCCTGCTGCCATCTGACAACAGGTACAGAAGTACCTGCTGCTGTATCACCAGACTACAGAGAGGCTTCATTCCCCAAACTGTGAGACTCCTGAACTCATCATCAACACTCTACCATGAACAGTTTATATATATGACACAATTGTTATTTATTAGTTAGTCTGGATAACTTTTGTTTTGTGTGTATGGTGCAAAAAGGAAATTCATTATACAAACGTGTTTTGTATAATGATGATTAAATAAATCTTGACAGTTCATTGGCCCATCCAGTTTGGAGTCACAGTTCTGCGGCAGGTCCCTGTGTCAGGGTGAAGGACTCCAGGACGAAGGCCCTGCAGATGGGGCAGTGCTGGAAGTGTGACACACAGCTGTCACACACACAGGCGTGTCTGCAGGGCAGCAGCACTCTGTTCACCGCTGCATTCTGACAGACCACACAGTCTCTGCCCCTCCCCTCTGACCAGTCCTCCTCCTCCTCCTCCTCCTCCTCTGCCTCCTCCTCCTCCTTCTTCTCCTCCTCCTCCTCCAGCACTGGACTCTGCTCCACTCTGCTGGCCCTGTTGTTGGGTTCACTGTGTTGGGTACTTTGCTCAGAGTCCGTAGGCCCAGATGCTTCCGCACTGTCAGCTGACATGAAAAGAGGCTGCAGGAGACAGTTGACATGGTTTTTTAATGTGTAATAGCAAAGAAAATGCTACCTTTACGATGGCTCCATTCCATTTCTGCTCCACAGTGAGCCAGGACCTGAAATGAAATGCAGACACCACCACTAACTGACCCTTCCTAAGTCCCGCCTATTTTACTCTGTGCTCCAATAACAGCCGAGCAAACTTGGCACCCGGATGAACCTCGGTCAACTTTTCTGTTTCCTGCGAACTTATACAGTCGTGGTCAAAAGTTTCCATCCACTTGTAAAGAACATGTATATCCTGACAGTCCTGAGATCCAATGATTTCTACAGCTCTCATGTTTCTGTGATGGAATGAATGGAACATGCTGCTTTGTCACAAAAACATTCATGAAGTTTGGGTCAATAATTAATAATTTATTACAGGTTTTCTGAAAATGTGGCCAAATCTGCTAGATCAAAAATATACATACAGTAATTCTAATATTTGGTTAAACGTCTCTTGGCCATTTCCACCTCAGTTGTAAAGAGTGGATTTGGCAGTGTGGTAGACCTCGCTGTCAGCTGAACATCAACAAGACCCTCGTTTGTTCAAAGTTATCATTATAATGTAAAGTCAAATTATATTAATACCACGATCTTTATGGACACATGAAACTGTATAAAAGTTGTATCTTACATTAGCCAATGCTAGCAAAATGCTACCTAACTAGCCTGCTAACAGTTTGCTAAGTTTACATCAGGAGAAGTTGGCCTAATGTCAGATCACCAACATCAGCCCGTTTTGCTTCCTACTTATTTTTGTGTTAACGTCATAACTTTTTTGAAAAGGACAGATAGGTCTGTTGCATATGTATTTTTAGAATGACATTAATTATTGTTAGCCAGAACAGTTCAAGGCTTGTCTTGTTTTGGTTGAGACCAGAATGACTTGGCCCCCAGTTTGCATACTATTTTAAAACTTAACATCATGAATATATCCTTCCATCGTGTGGTGTAGTCCTTGCTGTCGGTTTTTGAAGCTATATCGCCTGACTCCCAGAAGCTATCAATTTCAATATTGTGTTACCCAGCTTAACGGGACGAGCATCACACAGTTTATCAGACAGCGAGTCGAATTAAAAGATGCTCTCCAGTTGTATGAAGGGAAATGTAGGATACAGTGTTTTTGGAGCTTGACCCATATTAGGGAATAAAAGTCTGTGGTGACAGAACTGTAATGTTTCATACCGAAACAGATGGTATAAAGTAGTATTGGTTAATCGCTGCCTCCCAAGAATATACCCACATGATCTGACTAACTCTGACTGCTATAGCCTCAAATTAGCTTTTGCTGAACTTTAGAATTCTTTTCATAGAATGTGGTCTGCGGATTTGTCCCCATTCACTCACACTGAAACATTTTTAAGAAGGGATCTTGTAGTCAGCATGAAGAGGAGGAACAATAATGTGCCCAATAAAGCTGTCATTGTACATATGGACATGTGATCACTGTACTGAGATAAACACAAAGTGAACATATCCTTGACCGCTGTTTAGAACTCTTAAAAGCCACAAGCCAGCACCAACATACCTTCAACTCATACATGTTCCCTTGTGAGGTGAGAAGGTACTGAAAGAGAACCCGTGCAGAGAGCCTGTATTTGTTGTCAGGAACATGAATGACAGTCACACTGGACACCTAAGAGAGGAAAGACAGCGTCAGATCTTCAAATATATAATTGTGAATCACTTCCCTATGCTGAGGGTTTTTTTTTCTTTTAAGCCTGAGCTGGTCATGAGAGTTAATGTTGTGGGCCTGATAGCCAACTGACAGTGTTACTGATGGTGCTAAACAAAAACCCCTGACTTGCTCTGTCCTGCAGTTTCTCCCTGTTTTAAGTCTTTGTGCTAAGCTTAGCTAGATGTCTTGTAAATATCTCTGTAGTACAAATACAGAGATATAACTGAAAAACTGATGTGATTCTGGTCATCTGACTCAAAGACAAACAGATGTCTGAATGTGCGATTGACTCACAATGTTGTACATGTCTCTGGCTTCTGGCTCTGCGAGTGTCAGGACAGCTACAAGGGGGTAGCGTTCCCTCGGCATCGGCCCAAAATCAGTGATTCCGTTATCAGCAGGAACCTGTGTGCGATGTTCCTTTCCATCTTGACTGCCGATACTGGGAGGGTGGGGTCAAGGAGGCTAACACCGGGAACAGCTTTAAGATCCGCCAGACACGGAGAGTAAGACCAAACAAATATCTCTGCCATCATGAGAATCATCACTGTGATAAAATGACTGCTGACTGATCACTGTTATTCCTTAATATTCTGTAATATTGAATCACCGTTAAGCTTTTTTCTGTGTAATCAAAGACACCTGACAAGATAAAAAGAGAACAAGATCACAAGATAAAACATGTAAGATTAAATATATTGAAAAGAAAAGTGGTTGTGGGGTTGGGTTAGGTTGGGTTAGGTTGGGAAGGCGAGCCAGAACAAGAGAAATGTACTTCCACATTATTACAATTAAATAAGTCCTAAGAGTCTAGGTACTGGAAAGGATACTGGAAGCTCTGGCAGTGGTGGTAGCGGAGGTGCAGGGCCTCCTGGAAATGTTGGAGGGTGCTGAGCCTCGAGCCGTGCTGGTGGGCCTGCAGTCCTCTCTGCAGGGCGCCGATCTCACAGCCCCAGAAACAGCTCAGGACACAGGGCTCCAGACAGCAGGGCTTCAATGACACACCATCTGCAACAGAGTGTTCACTCATGTTATCATGGCATGGGACACAAGAGATTAGGACACTACATATTTATTAATATTGAGCCTCATTTCTACCAAAGAACTTTCAGTATATTACCCTTTTGTGTTGTCAAAAGTATCGAGATATCGATAAATGTTGATACTTGAACATTTGAAGTTGTTTGAATACTCATTTTCCACAGTATTGATACCAATGGCGGGCTAAAAAGTGATACACAATATATATCTTCTCAAAAGCACTTCATAAATGCTGGAATGGGCAAAAAAAAATCAAGTATCACAATATTTTTTGACAACATACCTAACTACTTACAATTACAGCTAACACTAGCCTGCAAATTTCAATGTGAATTTGCAGGGCTCCCTTAGATCAACCACTGCACACATCTGCATAATCCTGCCAGCAAGCTGTTTTGGACCAAGGGGATAGATGGGCCGATACCACAGAACATTTCTCATAGGTCTCATGCTGAGTAGCCAGCCAGTGATATATATACTATAGTAATGGTACATGCCCACAGGATCCTTCAGTTTCACACCTACCATCAATCGTCTCTGTAATAAGCTGTGCAATGCATTCTGGTAGCACTATGTTGCCTTTTGAGAGAGCACATCACATTACTTGCAACCTTATCATGCAGTACTCTTAACTGTAGGTGGGTTTCCTACTGGTCAGGCTTCAGGGGTAACACCATTCACTTTTCCAGCAGTTTGGAAACAACAGATTGAGACTGTTGGGAAGCTTTTGTATTAGTGACATCACTAATAGAAATGATCATACAATACTTGAAATATGCTGGATATGAATCCAGGAAATCCAAAGTTATCAATGACAATCAGGTCACCTGACTGTGGAAGGAATCATATAACTGAGTATAATTGTGATAAAGTACTGTAATTGGTGCAATAGTAATTATAATGATAATGATGGCAATAATGCTAATAACAATTATTGTCATTGTAATAGTTATTATATTCAAAATAGTAGCAGTAGTAGGAATAATAATGATGGTGACAGTATTGGTGGTGATAGTGATAATAATCATTGCTCATCATGATTATCATCATCTTCATCAGGTCATCAGATAGTATTTAAATGGATTTTACCAAACACTGGTGGTTACTCACTAAATGAAATCAGTGTACTGAATTTATCTTAATCATTTCATTGCCAGGAGCTGTTTTAGTCTCTTCCTGAATATTTCGTAATGTCATGTGTTATGATGTAAGTTATTATGATGCTGTCACAACGTAAAGCTTGTTGTGGACATTGGGACGAACAGAAGCAGCAGCCGAAATATACTAATAAACTAAACAAAACTGTGTTAAATGAGTGATGATAACGACTGCTCTCACCGGTGACAGATGCCGGCCCAGAGCCCATCTCCAGGGCAAAAGGATTGGTCACCTGAACCATTTGCTTCTCAGGGGTTGGTAGGATGGACTCAGTGTCATCAGAGCTGCGAAGGATCACTGGGACATCAAAACCAAACCTGCAGGATGGGAGGTGAACAAAGTGTGAAGGACCGCAGATCATTCATCCCCACAGTCATCACACTGTTACTCAACAATCATTTTCTACTCACTTAGTTTTTTTGTAAATATCTTATTTATTCTATTCATTTTTTATTTATTTTATTTGTCTGATTCTTTTACCTGTGCTTGTTGCATCTTGAGCTGTTGTAACGAGTGAATTTCCTGGTTGTGGGACAAATAAAGTCTATCTAATCTAAGGAGCACAAAGTAATTATTTCCTGCATTGGTCTCCTCTCTCGTAATCTTCTAACAGTGGAATAAAAAGCTGAACAGCTCATCACATAAACATCCGCTTTGTATATATAACCTGCGCAATATTTAATCCCTGCACTATTTGTATTTGTTTACAATTAACATGAACACTTGATTATGTATGTAGACATTTATGTTGTTGCATCTTTATATATGCACCAATTTGTTTCATCTTGTGGTAGCCACAAAATAAAAGTTCTGTTTAATTACAGATAAAGTGTCCTTGATTCTAGCTGAATATCTATTTCTATCTTCCTCTGAACTGGTGTATGTGTAAGAACACCAGAGAGCATCTTAAAAACAGTTCATTTTGACTATACTGTATTTGGCTAACAAAGCAGATTATGAATTAGTATTTTTTTCAGATATTACTGTAGAACTGGAGGTGTTGTATTGTGTACTTTCTATTTTTGAGTTGTACATTTCAATGTTGTCATACAGTGTGTATCAGACAACAGCTGACATGTGAATACATTTGGCGACTGGTGTGTCTTATGAAATGGTCACTTTCAGGGTGGTGATGTTGTCCAGATGCCAGGTCATTAAGATTAGCGACAAAGAAAAGCACCGTTAGCCTTAGTCGACCTAATTCTACGCACCTTTACAGAGGTAATGTGTTAAAATACTGTCTCATACTGTATGTTGCTGCCACGACAGGACAGTGGATTTGCTAATGTGGCGACGTATCACTTACCAGCCGAGCACCATGGCCGCGGTAACAACGAAACACAAAGAAACCACACTAATATAAAACAGTGGTGAGTACTCATACAAGGTCACCAGGAAAACCGCTGCCATTTCATTTCATTTATGTCACAAAATAAGCCGAGTTATTAAATAAACCCTCTGGTACAGCAATTCCATGACGGCCATGACAGAAACTCCGCAGTTACAACTACGGTGGCCGAGAAGGTATAAAAGTTATAAAAACAATTGAGTGTTTCACCGAGAATCAGGTCTATTGTCACTTCAGAGGTTACGTTTATTACAATATTTTACTCGCTAATTTTACTAAATCGCATTTCAAGTTATCCTGTTTAAAGGATCCGACGACGAGTGAAGCGAGGCAGAGAAAACTAAAACAAAGCTGTTTACACGGTGAAATTGCTTCCAAATTAAAAGCGCATATATAAAGATATGCTTGGAAGAGCTGACTGCTAGCTACGTTTGAAAATTACACTGTATACATCAGTAACAACTACGCACATATTCTTGTATTTTTATTAAAAAATATCATTCAGTAGATATTTATAGGTTAACAGGTATAAATCGCTTATTCATGGGTTTTATTTTGAATGTTTGAACAGGAAGTTAAATTTGTTGTCGTTGCGTTTACTTGACGTCATGGAGCAACGGAGATTACCATCCTAGCTAGTACCGTGCATTGATTATTCCTGTGTTTATCCAAAAAAGCGGTAATATGACCGGGAGTGTGTACAGACAGAAGAGCGAAGGGTCTAGTGTTATATGTCGTTTAAACTGTCCGGATGACTGCGTTTTAAATCTGTAGCTATGATGTTGTTGGGGGTCAGAACAGCTCGGCATACAGATGTTACCAGCTGGGAAGAAAGAAACCGTTAATCTGGTCTAACACTCTGGCGGCATCATTGTGATTTCTGTCATTATTTTTATTTATTGAGTCGATTCATTTGCGGCCGAACCATGAGCAATATGAAGGAGAAACCGACTATCCGCCAGCAGAGCTCGGAGAACAACTCTGTCAGCAGTAGTGAATGGGATATGGCAAATGATGTGTTTGTGTCCGGCTACGACGACAATCCGATGGGAGATAGCGCTGCTGCGGGGGACAGGGACCCGGCGCAGCACGGCTTGGAAATACACCTGCCGCTGTTACGGGGTGACTCGTTATCCCCGGATGGCATGATGCTGGGCCTCGCTGGGGAGGAATATTCGGGCTCATCGTATCTGTCCATCGATCCGAACTACACCGAAAGTGACGGGAATGTCACAACCAAGAAGCGCATACGGTCCAATAGCTCCCGGCACCGCGGTGAGGTCGTCACGGAGCTGGGACCGGAGGAGGTCAGGTGGTTCTACAAAGAGGATAAGCGAACGTGGAAGCCGTTCGTCGGACACGATTCCTTAAAAATCGAGATCGTCTATCGGAGATTCTGTGAGCAGAACCCGGACAAGGTCAAACACCCGGCCAATCCCGCCGAGGCCGAGGGCAAGGATGCAGCCAGGTCCGGCGAGATCCAGCCAGAGAGCGGGGCGTCGGACGGTGGAAGTGTCCCGGGTGAGCCGGCGGCGCAGCGGGGCGGAGGGCAGCGGCGCTCCGTGTCAGTGTCCGAGGAGATGAAGGACCCGGACGACATCCGCATCTGCGTGGAGGCAGTGTGTGTCAGAGGGGGGCTGTATGAAGTGGATATCAGGGAGAAGGAATGCTACCCTGTTTACTGGAACCGTGAGCATGCCAGTGGTTTACCTGCACAATGATACAGCAGTTACCATGTAGCTCACACTGTAAAGGAGCACTCCGTAGTGTTGGTGAGGGAATGTTACTGAGAAGAGAAAGATCTTCATTGGCTGATTTGTTTCTGCCTAAAGAAACTAAATAAACAAACTGACCTTATAGGTCACACAATTTATACTTTGTTTACATGTGGCGGACCCTGCCACCTTTCTAGCTTCAAACAGTGTTGGGGGACCTTACTTTCCTCTGAGAACGTCTGATTTGTTCACTTATGAAAAAAGTTAGTATTATTACCTCATTCTGAGTTTGAATTTCTTCTCCAAAACTAAACAGTGCTCCTTTACTTGAAATTCTGTTACATGTACTAATAGCACCACCATCCTACTACTGTTGCTGTACTGCCTGTCCTCTGACTGACAAGAAGAAGTAACATCGCTGCCACTTTGTAGCCTACTACCACTATCATTATTACCACTATTAAACACAGGCCAAATACTAATTACTACGTTACTGGATAGGCATATTATAGGTTCCACAATAGCACCACTAATTACTACTACTAATTAGAATTACTTAATGTATGAAATCACTACATTAGAAATGTGACACTTGCCAAACTAACTTTTTCACTTTATGTCTTATGAGTTTGGCCCCACTTTCTATCTTTGTGTATGTGTTTCCTGTACTTTTTCCAAGATAGGCATTAAATAAAGCAAGCATAGGCAACACAACCTTTCAAATAGTGTGATAAACATTCTGTCCTCCAGAGCAAGACCGTATTCCTGTGATGAGGGGTCAGTGGTTCATTGATGGATCGTGGCTTCCCCTGGAGGAGGACGAGAGTGACCTCATCGAGATTGAGCACCTCGCCCGTTTCCGGGGTCAGCAGATGAGGGACACCTATGAGATGGATGTGGTGACCACGACAGTGGACAGCAAGGATGGTAAGGGATACAAGACCCAGCGCTGGTGACAGACAAAGAAGATAAAGGTGTGTGTGGAGAGGAGTGGTGTATATAGAGTGTACAGAGGCTGCAAATGCTGTGAAAGGGGTAACTGTGTGTGTGTGTGTGTGTGTGTGTGTGTGTGTGTGTGTGTGTGTGTGTGTGTGTGCGTGTGTGTGTTGGGGCGGGGGTGTTAACTCTTCCATTCAGAAGAGGCCACAACACAAATCAGGTGATGATATTTTAGCTGACTCCAGCTGAACCAGTAGATAGCTCACCTGAGAAAGAAGGAGGCACAGAGACACACACACACACACACACACGCACGCACTCTACACAACCTCATGGGGAATGGTACATTAATTATGCTGGGTGAAGTGTGTCACTTGCTGTTAATCACTGTGTGACTGTCTTTCAGCCATCCACAGTCTGAAGCTGAGCAGGAGCCATGTGGACTGGCACAGCGTGGACGAGGTGTACCTGTACAGCGACGCCACCACCTCCAAGATCGCACGCACTGTCACTCAGAAGCTAGGCTTCTCCAAAGGTAAGTGAACGTCACAAGATGTACATGATAGGAGAGATCTGACGGAGTGTGCGGGGACAGAGGGGCTGTTTAGTTGATTTTATAATGATTTGAGTTTTGTTATGATCCATCACGTCGACCAGCGCTCGGAAACCAAAAGAACCTAAAGAAGAGAAAGTCTGCTAATGGAGGGTCATTTAAATGAACCAGCTCCTCCCCCCCTTTAAACAATAACAAATCGCCTTTTCTTACAACCCATTAAACATTGAAGATTGTAACAAATGACACTTTGCCAGAATATACCAGAAAGTATTTTACACATGCGTCGATACTGATTCACTATCGAAAGCCATAAGTGCCATCATTCCCTGTCTTTTCAGGTAACTTACTTTAAAACGCCATTTTATCCGTAAAAACAGTACAAACTCCATCTTTTACATTGTAAGAAATACGTAAAATCAAGGTAGTGAGTGATAATAAAAGACTGCTATTTACTGTACGTCATCAGCATGATTGTGAATTGTACAGGTTACGGAGGATCAAATGTGGTCTGCCTGGGAATATGATCACCTTGTCTTTTAAACTTACCTGTATTAGTCATTTCTGTGTCCCTGCAGATGATAGTTACCGAGTACCAAATTTCTCTTACAGTAGGTATCTGATGGCTAGCCTCTGAATCTGGAATACTGTGCAATGTTCACAGAGACACCACAGATCTACAGCTTAACGAGGAACATACCTTACATCGATGCATTGCTTTCTTCTGACTTTAGTCTTCACTGACTGGAAAATGCTATAGAAATACTGGGTTTTAGCATAAAACACAGTGTTTGATTTAACCTTACTGGATGGCAAAAATAAAATGTCGAAGTGAATAATGGCATGCTGGGCTTTCCATTGCAAGCTGCTGTTTTCTTTTTACATTGTACAGCCAGCCGAATGGTTGTTGAAACTACTTTGGCCACGGGCTTTCTGAGCTGAAGAACAACATTAAAGGCTCAGTTCACCCAAATTAAAAAAAAGATTATATGTGGCGCTCGCAGCAGCACATCCCCCTGCAATTAAGGCCACTATGTTGATGCAACACTGTGTCGGCCAATCAAATAAATGCAGGCGCCTTCACACCAGCATGCACGCACACACGCACACACACACACACACAGTTAGTGTGCAGCTCAATAAATCCCTTGCTCCTACATGGAGAATAAAATGATTGTCGGCACTACTTTTCAGAGTTGTATTGTGATTGTATCACCGTGAATCCCCAGTAACTGGGACACTGGCTCACAACACAAGGTTGTACATCCAATGCAAGTTGTTGTCCCTTTATGGTACACAAGAAAAAAAATGTTGTTTCCAATTTCTATGGAGTGTTGATGATGAGTTCAGGAGTCTCACAGCCTGAGGAATGAAGCGGCTCTGTAGTCTGGTGGTACAGCATCAGGTACTTCTGTACCTGTTGTCAGATGGCAGCAGGGTGAACACACTGTGGCTGGGTGGGTGTTGTCTTTTAGTATCTTTGGGCTCTGTGCAGACACCTCACTTCATGTGGTTACCAGAGATGTTCTGGTGGTTTTAATCATCAGCTGTATGGCCTTCCTGTCCTGGGCCAAGCCAGTTTGTAATGTTTCCTGTCAGGATGCTGTCAGTTTTCAAACTAATTCCCTTTCATCTCTGCTATACTGGGGTGGAGGCAGAAATCTCAGAGGCAACTTTTTTCCAGACCTGCACGAATGAAACCAAAAGTATCTACGCGAGAGATACAATGGGCGGATGCTTTATTGATCCTGATGAAAATTGAGGCTTTCAGTAGCTTGTATGACATTTACAAGACATGACATGTACCCAGACACACACAAGGATATAAGAATAAAGAACGGAAAATAGGGATAGAACAGTAAACACAAGAAAAATGAGAATAAAAACACAGAAGTCTAGACTAGATTAAATTACATGCAATATGAGATACACTATTAACAATAATCTAACAGAGCAAAGGCACATTGTATGTTGGGCTAACACAGCTGGTAAGTGACTGACAGCCCTGCAGTCAAACAGCCGAATGCAGACCAGGACTGAGACAGCAGTCTGCCAGTGAACATACTCCTCTGGCTGGTCATTGTGCTGTCCACATGGTGGAGGGCATTGTCCGTAAGTGACAGCAGTTTTTTAAAGGTCCTCCTTTCTGCCACTGATGTTTGAGAGCCCAGCTCCTTTCCATCCACAGAGCCAGCTCTCCTCTGAACCTGTTCAGTCACTTAGCGTCCCTATTCTTAATGCTGCTTCCCCAGTGAACTGAATGAACATTCAAGACTATGAGGAGCAGCCACTAAGTCTGACATATTGTGCTCTCCCTGTGAGGTAGTCCATGATCCAGGTCATCCTTCTCTGTCTGCTTGTCTCTCAGTAGGAGGGGCAGTAGGATGGTGTAGAAGGCAGGAAAAATCAAAAAACATGATCCTCACAGCACTGTTCCTTTTGTCCAGGTGAGAATAAGCCCTGTGTAGGAGATAGAGGATGGAATTATCCACACCCGCCTTCTCAGGTAAACAAACTGGCGCGGGTCGAGTGTGTGGCGGACCTGGGGTCTCAGGAAAGGAAGCAGCAGCCGTTCCTTGGCCATCATCAAATGTGATGTCAGGACAACTGGCCTGAAGTCAGTCAGTGCACTGGAATGTGCCTTCTTTGGGTGAACTGACCCACTGATTTATTAAAGGTGCATTATGTAAGAATTTTGGCCGAAAAAATTGAAAACGCAACTCAAATTATCAACAGGTTTGACATTGTGGCATCTGTGTTTGTGTGTTCTCGTCCCGTCCCGGTCCAAATGTCCTGCTCTAGCTACATGAACCCTAAAACTTCTCTGGTGCTTTGAGCTCCTGGTCCAGGCTGCTAGCTGCACAGCTAACTGAGCTAACTAGCAATAACATCAGTTTCAGTATGCAGCAGTGAGCATTTACTTTTAAATACTTTGTTTCTGGTATTTATTCAACAGGTGGCCAGTTCTTACATATCGCACTTTTCAAGTGTGCTGACAAGTTGTAGGTTAGAGAACAGGGTTTGATGTTCTGTAGCTATTCATGAAAATCATTATATTTGTTTAAAACTGCAGTCTGGAGTTAGCCAGAAAATTTAGCCAGAATATTTGAATGAGCACAGCTCCCAGGTCAGTCCTTCTTCCTCTCTGCTGTGCTGCAGCCCTGCCTTCAAAGCCCCTCCCCACACAGGAGCCTGCTGTGCACGAGCAGGCCTGTAACCACGGTAACAGAGGAAGCCAGATAACCAAGATGGAGCATTCAAAATAACAACAACAAAATAAACCATGATTGTTCTATTTCTGATCAATACAACCAAATTACAATGACGAGTGCCTCATGCTGAGTCACTGTAGATATTCTGAGTAACAAACAATATTCCTCACATCGCGGTAGACGGAGTTACCAGGTTATCATTACCCGGTGCAACACCATTCTGCCTTTCTGAAGCATGAGTAACGTTATTTCTCTAAACTAAGTCAACCACTTCAGAGCGTACTGAACACAAATTAACGTTAGAACTACCCGGTCACTTGAAAGACACTTCTGCTAACCAGTAACCGTGGAGACAAAGCTAAACACCGGAGTTAGTATACAAGCTAACAAGCTAGATTTACCAACACGCTATGTAGCTCGACTGCAACATCATAAGGCGATATGCATTATTGCGAGTATTACTGTAACAGCCGCCACCATAGCCTTGTGGTTAAAAAACAAAATGATGAAGAATTTTTTGTTTTTGTTGTTTTGTTTCTGTCTGTTTCTGGTGTTTGTCTCGGTTGTTTGTAAGTGTTTGTATTATATGTTGAAAAATTAAATAAATACTTTAATTATAAAAAAAAACAAAAACAGAATGAAACATATATCAAGCAGGGGTCCTTACTTGTCCAGCAGAAAAGCGGCCAACTCTGCGTCGCTCTTGAGTCCTTACAAATCCCGCAGCCCCAATTGACGCTCCGATATTTATGCTAACTTTATTTCTGGCTCGGTCCAATTCTTTGTTTTTACACTGCTTTTTCTTCTCTTTGACGTGGGCAGTGGTGGGGCATTTTTCTGCTTAGTTGCTTCTCCGCCATTGTTTACAGTTTGAGTTTGAGCTTGAACCTATCTGACCAGGTGAGAGCCGGTGCTGTGCGGGGGAGGGGGGCTGCCAGCTGTGTATGCACGAGTGTGATTGACACTTCTCAGATACTCCCCTTGGCTCTGATTGGTTGTGTTGATTCGGGAGCGGTGGATTCTTGCAAATCAAATTACGGCCACTGGGTGGACCCACAGACAGTAGATTTTTTCAAAGTTGATCTGTATTTTATTCTATTGTCAGATTATAATGACAATTTTAGCAAATATAACAAAAAAATAGCTAGAGACTACAACTTTAATAGTCATTAGCTGGCAGTGTCAGACAACTGACTACACACAGGTACAGTGCTGTGCAACACATCACTCAGGTATTAATGTTGCCTCTCATGTCCTCAGCCTCCAGCAGTGGCACCCGTCTCCATCGGGGATACGTGGAGGAGGCGGCGCCTGAGGACACCCCACCTGAAACCACACACATCGTCTTTGTGGTGCACGGCATCGGCCAGAAGATGGACCAGGGCCGCATCATCAGGAACACCAGCATGTGAGATATCGATACGTTTTCAGAGAACTGAAAAGGAATCAGGATCATTCCTGAAGTAATTGTTTTTCTCTTGGCTGGTGTGCAGGATGAGAGACGCTGCCAGGAAGATGGAGGAGAAGCATTTCTCCGATCGCACCACAGAGCATGTAGAGTTCCTTCCTGTGGAGTGGAGGTCAAAACTAGCTTTGGATGGAGGTATGCTTCCTTGAAGCTTGCAAACATCCTAAATAACAGCCACATTTACACATGAAAACTGTAGTAACATTATGTAGCAGGATTTACTACTGCTCAGTCTGAGCAAGCCAAAATTCCGATGGGCAAGACAAGAGCAGGGAGACGTAGGGGTCCATCCCAGGAAAAAAAAGTCACAATTTGACATATAATGTCTTTTGAATGACTTTGGGGAAATTCTCCACTTTTCTTGATCAAAAGTTGAATACTGTTTGCGTGTGTCCATTAATTTAAGGTGCATAAATTCACATTAAAAGACAGTATCCACAATGCAGATTCATTTAAAGAACTTAGATTAAAAAAGCCACAGCTAAAAGGAATTTGCAAACATATGGTAATAGCTGTATTTTCAAACGCAGCACACAGGAAGCAGCATGAGTACAGATGAGACTGCTGACATCTCACAGCAGTGTCGGCTCAAAGCTCAGACTGAGCAGTAGTAAACTATTTTCCAAACTGTTCAGCCTCCGTCTAAAGATCCACCATCACCACTAGCCTCTGTACATATAACCTGTAGCCACACAGCTTACTTTAACTGTTAGTAGCCAGCTGTCGTGCAAAACAAATCACGCCTATATTCCTTAAATGCAAAGTGTGTATAACTAATTACACTTTAATTTCACACTTGGGATCGTTGCTCATGTAAACCACCTTTACGCTGTAACTTAGTTTACAACTCTTCCAGCATTGATGAGCCACAGAGTGCAAACCTGTTTCATTCTTTGGGAGGAAACCATTACCATGGTGACATAAACAGAAACATATACATTATTTGACTCATAAAATAAAATAATCTTAACTACATTTAATAAAATAAAAAAAAAAAACTGTATACCTCTACCAAGGCTCCATCAGTCCCCTTTGTACTCATTGTGCATACTTTGTAAGCATTATGACTTGAGAAATTAACAAAAATGTTGAAAAACCTAACTAAAGAATCCGTCCCTTTATCCGGATCCACCCAAACGTTGATGGGGTCTATCCTGGGCTGAGACATATCCTCCATCCAAGTTTAATGGAAAAACATTCAGTAAGCTCCTTTTTGGAGTAGTAATTTTAATACAAAAATGAAATACAATAGAAATAATTTTAAAAATCCTTATATGAAAAAGCTGATAGGCATGTGCTCAGATTGACTTCTCCGACAAGAACTGTGATTTCAGAATAAAGTAAGGTGAAGAACAAGTTACTGACATGACATTAGGTTTACTGACTACAGGAAACACACAGTGGTATTCAGCTGATGGTTGCACACGACTGCTGAGAGGAAACCATTTGACTGCAGCGGAAACTGCAATGTTTAATATCAAAGTGTTGCACAAGAAACTGACAATGAAGCTCTTTTTAGAGCCCTGCCGATTGTTGGTGCTTCAAGGGAAACGTTAATTGGGTTAACCCCCTTGAGGGGCATGAGTTTAATCAGCAGATTCTGTGGTTAGAATGCCAGATGTGTGGGTGATATTTTGGCTTGTGGATATCTCAGAGTGAGAGGGTTAGAGGATCACTGAAACAGCTGATCTTACTCTCATCTGCTTTCAGTGACATTTGGTCATTTTTTACCTTATGTCAAAAACGTTTGATCAAAGTGACAGTATAGCTGAACAGAGGTGCTTGAGGTTAGTTATATCAATAATATCTACACTATAATATCATAATTATTATCAACATCTACTTATGGTCTTTGTAAAACATAAAAATATATGTCTTGATATGTCTTATGGCAGATCAAAATCACTGTTTTGTCATGGGAAATTAAACTGCATTAAGAAATAAGTCATTTTCCATAAAAAATATTGTAAAAAAAAATAAAAATAAAATAAAAATAAGTCATTTTCCTCCAGGAGTGTGTGACAGCATTGTTGGATGTTTGTATATGTCCATCCTGCAGACACGGTGGATTCTATCACACCAGACAAAGTGCGAGGGCTTCGAGACATGCTGAACAGCAGTGCCATGGACATCATGTATTACACCAGCCCTCTGTACAGAGACGAGGTGAGGCTGAGACTACGCGACACTCACCCATCCTGAAGTTCAGCCTCGTTTGTCTCCTCACAGCTGCATTACTGCACATTGACACCCTGCTGTTTATATATCAGATGAATAATCAGGACTATGAAGAATCTATTTGACTGAGATAAAATTAGCAACAGAGGCAAATATCTCACAATGTGTTTGTGTTGTTGTGTATCTGTGTGTATGTAGATTACCAGGGGTTTGACAATGGAGCTGAATCGTCTCTACTCGCTCTTCTGCTCACGGAATCCAGACTTTGAGAAACACGGGAAGGTGTCCATCGTGTCGCACTCGCTGGGCTGCGTCATCACCTTTGACATCATGACAGGCTGGGACCCGGTTCGCTTTCATCACCAAGAGGCGCTGGACCCGGAGGAGACGAAGGCCCGCTGGCCGAGTGACAAGGAGCGCCATCTTCAGGAGCAGCTGAGACTCACACACCTCAGGTACTGCATGGGTTGGCTGCGTGGCTGCATCTGTTATGGTGTAAGCTGGAAGTGAACGCAAGAAGGATTTCAGTGATACTTCCAATCCTCGTACATTGTATAAGCAGAGGTTATATTTACAAGAAAAAACTGTTTCTAAACTGTTTCTAATTACGGAAAGAACATAATTAGATTACATCCTGTGAAACGATCAGAACTGTCTTAATTTAATTCTTATTCCCTGTGTCATTAACATGACATGTCACTGGTAGTATTTCTGCATTGAAGGAAAGAGGAGAGGAAAAGAGCCTGCGTCTGAAAGGAGCTTGGTAAATCCTATCTTTCCTTTCCTGCCAAAACAGATCCACACTGACACTCTTCTACAGACACTCTACAAAAACACCTCCTGCTATGATAATGGTGGAGTCTATAGAGGATGGCACTAAATGCTATATCGTGCTATGGAATAAATGTTTTCATTACAGTAAAGTGATCTAATTCATTGCTGGGATGATCATGGGTACTTTCATGAAATATGAAGTCAATGAGATTTTTGATTAATAGTCATCAGTAGTAGGGATGCAGCTACATCAGGAAACAAAGTTAATGTCGCTGAGAGGCTGAGATTGGACCGAGGTTAACTTGTCCGTCTCACTATCAAAAAGATTCGCTGAGATCTGAAAAAATACGTTAAAAGAAACTTTATTGGGGTGCCGTTTAGCTCGGTTGGTAGGGCGGGCGTACCATGTACAGAGGCTTTGTCCTTGCTGCAGCGGACCCGGGTTTGAGTCACGGCCTGGGGACCATTTGCTGCGTGTCACTCCCCCTCTCCTGTTTCCTGTCATATCTTGAGCCTGTTCTGTCAATAAAGCCATGTAAAGGCCAAAAAAATATTTATATTTATATTTGTTTATATTTTTTAAAAACTTTATTTATTGTAAATATCGACTTATAAGATCAACAGAAAATATGGCGATCCAATCTCCCTCTCTCCTCCTACACATGCAGGTGAACAGGTGGTTATATTATGAGAGTCGCAGCATATACCCATGTGACGCGACCCTTTCAATCACCACAATCACACAATAAACAACCAACAATACCAAAATCTAAATGCTCACAAATCATTCAAGGCTCCTACAGTGAATATAATGAGTAAGTGGGTATGAGCAAGTAGTAGAACAAGTAGGCCAGAAAATGACACCACCTTAATGTAATGGAGCCTATGAAAGCAGGAAACCAGGACACTTATGTCATATCACGACTTAACGGTATCCAAAATCTAAGACCATATAA
Organism: Lagodon rhomboides; assembly: GCA_039737535.1. NCBI lineage: Eukaryota > Metazoa > Chordata > Actinopteri > Spariformes > Sparidae > Lagodon > Lagodon rhomboides. Next base: position 4,886,606 of record CM077798.1, on the reverse strand, counting down.
AGTTTAATATCACAGTAACAATATAATATCTATTAATTGCCCTACTGTTCTACTTGATCTAATTATTGCCTTTACCCACTTAGTCCTTATATCCACATTACTGATGATTATTTATCAAAAATCTCATTGTGTTGATATTTTGTGAAAGTACTAATAGTCCCTACAATATTATGGCAATGTCAGTATTGAGGGATTAAGATATATATCAGGTATTGCAGTTTAACCCAAAAAATATTGTAATATTGTTATTCAAAGTCAGTGGACCAATCACCAAAGTGTAATTTTCAATTCCCTTTAAAAGCCTACTTGCACCATAGATGGTTTAAGTCTGACCCCTTGTCTTTGTACTATATTCAGCTGAATATAGGTTGAAAATAATTTGCATTTTTACATTATTTACATTTTACACAGTCACCCAACTTATTTGGACTTTTGGTTGTAATGATAATAATACATTCAGCTTCTTTTCTATGTTGCACTCTCCTACATCAGAATTGCAATACTACTGCATGGTCACAAAGAATTGCAAAAAAATGTGCCCAAATGCACTTCTCTTTTGGATAGTAATTTAACATTTTGATTTAATTTGAGCGTACAACTGGGTTGCATTGATGTAATTCTCTGTATGCTATCAATCTCCCCAGGTTGAGGGACTTGGAGGATCAGTTCCAGGGTCTGCAGACCTCGTCTTGTGTAGCAGTGCCAGCTTTGAAATTCAAGGTAAAGTTGAAACGTGTTGGATTGTATTGTGGCTGTCATCAGTTGTAACGAGCCGGAAATGCCAGAAATTTCGCATGTGTCATAGACATGACAACAACTAGAAACCCTCTGATTCAAACTACAAACCCTCTGATTCAAGATACAAACCCCCTGATTCAAGATACAAACCCCCTGATTCAAGATACAAACCCTCTGATTCAAACTACAAACCCTCTGATTCAAGATACAAACCCCCTGATTCAAGCTACAAACCCCACTGATTCAAACTACAAACCTTCTGATTCAAGATACAAACCCCCTGATTCAAGCTACAAACCCCCTGATTCAAGATACAAACCCCCTGATTCAAGCTACAAACCCCCTGATTCAAGCTACAAACCCCCTGATTCAAGATACAAACCCCTGATTCAAGCTACAAACCCCCTGATTCAAGCTACAAACCCCCTGATTCAAACTACAAACCCCCTGATTCAAGCTACAAACCCCCTGATTCAAGCTACAAACCCCCTGATTCAAACTACAAACCCCCTGATTCAAGCTACAAACCCCCCGATTCAAGCTACAAACCCTCTGATTCAAACTACAAACCATCTGATTCAAGATACAAACCCCTGATTCAAACTACAAACCCCCTGATTCAAGCTACAAACCCCCTGATTCAAACTACAAACCCTCTGATTCAAGATACAAACCCCCTGATTCAAACTACAAACCCCCTGATTCAAGCTACAAACCCCCTGATTCAAACTACAAACCTCCTGATTCAAGCTACAAACCCCCTGATTCAAGCTACAAACCCCCTGATTCAAGCGCTACAAACTCCCTGATTCAAGATACAAACCCTGTGATTCAAACTGCAAACCCTGTGATTCAAACTACAAATGTTCTCCCTAGAAGTATTACAGATCTACAGTATAATGCAGATGTTGTGTATTATCACTTTATTACTGTAACACTTTCAATAGTGTCATGCATTGAATAGTGCTGCAGATTATGAAAACTTAAAGGGACATTCCTTAGTTTTTTAACTTCTAACAGCCATTAGTTTCACTTCAATTATTGTGTCAAGAGTGAGCTGGACTAGTGAGTGCACAATCATAGGCCAAAACATTGGGACATCACTCCCGGAACAACTGGCTTTTCATTTTCATTTTGAAAAATGTAATATTCTTGTCGTTATTTTCATTCATAACGTTTGAGGATATATAGTTTATACTGTGGTTATTGTAAGTATTGTTGCTTTGTTTATGTATTTGATAAACCGAATCTACCCAACAGTGACATCTCACTGCCAGTCATGCAACATGCATTTTAGGTGAATGCGATGAAAACAATTGTAAGTGATTTGACACAGGGAAGTTACTGTAAACAAACAGAGACAGAAACAGTTGGCCTAATATAGCCACAGTCACTAGGTTGTAATTTGTAACAAATGGGCAATGTAATTAACACGCATGTTCTTCATAAACATTACGAGGTTTGGATCTTTCGTATGACAGCCTGAGCTAGAAATTATATTTCATGATTTTGAATCATTCAGGCAAGATAACTGCAATTACCATTTCACTTGCCTCAGCAAACTGTCCGTGGACCATCGTCTCAAAGTTCAGAACGCTGCTGCAAGCTGTTGACCAGGTCTGATTTTATGTTATTTAAACATTGGCTTCCTGTTAAGTTCAGGATTCATTACAAGGATAGAGTCCTGCATGGTCATAATTCTGAGCTGCTCCATCCTCACATCACCAGTAGGTCACCAGGTTGTCTGATCAGGGCTTTCTGGTTGTGCCCCGCACTCGACTAAAATCATGCCTTTTAAGTGGTGGCTCTGACGCTGTGGGCTAGCGGCCCTGTAGGGTCACATCATGTGCTCTGTAGAGGGTCTGAGTGTCTCATATCCTCTCATGTTGTATTAACCCTGTTCTCTGTGTTGTAGGTAGAAAATTTCTTCTGCATGGGCTCTCCTCTGGCTGTTTTCTTGGCATTGCGAGGGATCCGGCCTGGAAACAACGGTGTGCAGGACCACATACTGCCCACGTCTATCTGCAAACGCCTCTTCAACATATTCCATCCCACAGACCCCGTGGTGAGCTGCTGAACCCACAGCTGCGCGTGTTCACTGTCATGCTCGGATTGTTTTCATCAGCCACTTTTTTGATCGGTCTTTTGTCAGATTTGAAGTCTAGTCTGTGATGCCTTTCTATATGACACGGCCGAGGAGTCATTTTGTTATAAGTCCTGATCTGCTCAAATATTTGTCTTTGTTTGTTTCAGGCCTACAGATTGGAGCCTCTTATCTTAAAACACTACAATAACATCACGCCTGTTCAAATCCACTGGTAAGACAAGTTCTGTGCTTGTATACGACAGATAATATGCTGGTTATGAATAATTTCTCATGTGAAAAGATCAAAGCAGTAGATTCTGTAATGAAATGGGTTTTTTTATCCACAGTATCTCTGTCTCTCATTTACTCATCTCTTATTATCAGCTCTAAGCAATTTACAACAAGAGCAATGGCATACTTATCTGGATAAGCATTAATATGTCAGTCTTTTATTATACAGTATAACCCAACTCTGATTCAATTAACAGTATGCCCAGTTATTGAAATTACAGCTTGAGACAGGGTGGACTATATGTTTCAGTGATCTGATGTTGATGTGGATGTGATGTGCAGGTACAACACCACCAGCCCAACACCATACGATCAGATCCGGCCCACACTGCTCAACCTGCCAAAGGAAACCACATCTGTCTCTGACTCGGAGAGCATCCCGAGCCCCTGCACCTCCCCGCCCCAGGCCCGACGGCACTATGGAGAGTCCATCACCAATCTGGGCAAAGCCAGCATCATGGGTGAGCAGAACAGTGAGGATTCTGGCAGCATAGATGGCATATGCAGTAGAACATAAGTGGTGTTATTGACCATCCACGCTCAGACAATCATTGTATGACCGGCATGCTCGATTATGAATCCTGCTATGGTGAAGGCAACGCGGAGACTAGCACGGGTCAGTCACAGACTAAATCCTAGAGGCGGAGCACAATGGACACATGTTTGCTACATTTCACTTGTAATCACTCATTTTGGTCTTGTACACCAGTATAAAATCCACCAGGATGATATCACTGCCAACTGTAAACCTCCAAAGGAAGACGTTCAGGAGGCTGAGCCCAGCAGCTCTACTGCGGAAACTCATTTAAGCCACTTGTACCCATGACCTCATTGTTGCGGATCACTACCCATAGGTGAGGGTTGGAACATAGATCGACTGGTAAACCGAAAGTTGCCCTCGGACTCAGCTCCTTCTGCAATACTGCCAACACCACACCATTCCAACTATCCTTTTCAAGCTTCATATTACCTGTACTTTATATTACGTGTAAGAACGATCCCAAAAAACCTGCTTGAACTCCTTTGTTAGAAGCAACAACTCGCTCCCAGAACTCTGGCCTCAGAGTAGAGGTGCTAACTCTCACCCTGGCCGCTTCGTGCTCTACTGCAAGCTGAGTGCTGGAGGTCACAGTCTGATGAAGCCAACAGAACCATGAAGCAGCACACAGCTCTGAGGTTCCCAGACCAGACGCTCTTCTCACCTCCACTACACCTAGAGATTCTGTCCATAAATATCACAAACAGGACCTGTGACCGGTCCAACACCCCCTGAAATCGTGTCTGACTTCTACAAAGTCTACAAACCAAAACCAAAAGAATTGCGATGGATGTGAAACCTGACTCCAAAATGAGTTATTTTGTTCACAACAGCCACACACTGTTCCTGCAGTGAACAGTGTGCAAAAACCAACGCGGGGAGACATTTAGACTACAGGCTGGTAGGATTGTGCCCAGAACCTCCTAACTGTGATAGTTCTTCCAACTGAGCCTTGTGACAAACCCTTGTAGTTATCATCCACTGGATAAACTGAAAGGTAAATTTAAGTTCAACTAAAATAGCAATCAGTAGAGTGCTTTTTTTTTTTTCACGTTGTAGTGATCCCACACTTTGGACGTTTTCTGTCGTTTCCTCTGGGCGGTCTCTTATTTTTGCCCCAAGCTGTTTTCTTCTCGCTCTTTCTCATTATTTTCCGATCTGCGCCTGATTTCAAGTTCATGTTACAGCGAATCAACAGAAGAAGCAAGCATAATCCTCCATGCCATACACAGTGTGCTGTGTAGTCGCACCGGATCAAACAAATCATTGTAATGATGCTTTTTACTGATCAAGTCACTCGAGTTACGTGAAGAATGTTATTCATGTAATGCTGTGCAAACCTGCAAACGGAAGCCGTGATAAGCATGAAGACTGGAAACAAGCTCTGTACAGTGTATATGTAGACATTCAGGTTGCTCACTTGAACTAGTGCTAGCTAGTTTTAGTTAGTCAGCGTGTTTTTAGCTTGAGATTGTAGAGAAAAGTGAGTAGAAACTATAGTGATGGTTGTTGGACAACTGACTTGGCCATGGCATTCAGGTGACGTTGCCTATAAAGCCAGCTGGGCCAGCCATTGTAGTGTAACCTCAGCAGACACAGCACAGTAGGAATTAAGGGCTGTCTCAGGGCTCAGCAGATCTATGATGGCACAGCCAGATGCCTCTGACAGGGCCTGGGGTTAGGTCTGAAAATAATTTAACGCTGATTCTGGGCTCCCTTTGGAATGCTCACCCACCCTCTTACTGTCCTGCAGGTGCTGCAAGTATTGGAAAGGGAATCGGAGGAATCCTGTTTTCCCGCTTTTCCCGTTCTAGTGGCCAGGTGGGCGGGGTGGAGGAGGAGCCGTCAGATTCTGAAGGCGGAGCTTCTGAAGTGGAAAATGTGGCGTCAGGAGAGGAAGGAGTAACAGTCACAGAGAGCGAAGAGAAGGACGAACAAATAGAGGAGGAGAGGAAGGAGGTAGAGCCGGCCATGTCCCAGTCCACCTCGGCTGTCCTGGATAGCACCTCGTGTAAGTGATGTGGCCCTGCTGAGAAACTCTCCATCAGAGGGTCAACAGCAGCCATACTGATTAAATCTTGTTTCCTCTCGTCAGGTTTGATTGCATTCCACTTCCTTTTCTGTGTTCTACATTTTTCTCAAGATCTCTGTGGTCCAGTTCCAATATCGCCCCTTCTCAGCACCAAACCCTGACAGACTTTCATCAATGTGACAGCACCAAAAGTGTGTGACGACCCCAAACTCTGTTAAAGGAGTGGGGCAGCACTCGGTGATATCATGTCACCTGGACAGACATTTCTGTGGACAGTAAAGTCCAAGACATCAGCACACACTTGACCACAACAGGGTGGCTGTGGTCAGATGTTTCAACAGACTAGTACAACGTTTTTTAATCCTTACTCATTAATGGAAGCATGAGGGTCAGAGGGTCCTGGAAAATATTATTTAAGTGTCAAAAATTGATTGTTATAAGAAGTGACTTCATTGTTTTCTTTGAATATTTAGAGAAGTCGGAATAAAATATAAGGTGACAATTCACAATTCAATATTCATATTCCATAATTCAACTAGAATTAGCCACCCTGCTGTAATATGGCCCTGTGCACCAGGCAGGTTCCAGAATCATGGCGATGAATAATGGCAAAACATCTTTCGCTAAATACGATAATGTCACAGGACATTTTTGGACAAAAAATGTCACTCTAACTTCATCATTTTATTCCATTCGACGTGTGTGTAAGATATTGTCATGTAAGCCGAAAATGTCCTCCTTGAATCTAAGGGCTTATTTGTGCCAATCAGTGTAAATGGAGGCGTAAACATCTCTGTGAACGATGATTTAAATGTCTTAAATGACACTAGAGCTTAATCAGAACCTCATTTTTATTTGCATTCAATTTCTTGAACTGTCTCTTTAAACAAACAGGCCTGTTTAATTACAGAGACTATATGATGATATATATAGAGAGAGATGATGATGATGATGATGATGATGAATTTGTTAACTATCACAGATTTGATCATAACAATTATACTGAGGCACCTATCCCTTTAAAATCTCTCTCTGTCAGTGTAGGCAATGTTAAATCAATTTCTTGACATGAAATGACTTTTCTCATTAGCCCTTGAAGATTCTATAACAAATAATATTAATAATGATAATGATGATAATAAGTGTCAGAACAGCTCTCCATAAACATCATCCATCACTCTCACACCATGTGTGCAGCACCAGGCGGCAGTCTGGTGCTGAGAGTCACTGCTGGCTGCTGGTTGGTTGGTGGTAATGTCCCGCTCTGCTCCAGTGTTAACCTGATGCCAAACAGCTTACAGCCAGACTTGTGCTTTTTTATCTGTCCTTGTTTACATGTTCAACTTTTTGGTGAATGAAAGGAATAAATGAGTTTCTCTTCCTGTGGAGCCATTGGAACTGGGCCTGTTTCTGCCATGTTTCCACACCTAAAGCAATGACCTAAAGGCTGTTTCTATAAAACTCTATCAGAGATTGTTAAAGATTCTTTACCACTGAGTGATTTTTCCTACTGAGTTCCTGCAATTTAGGACTGCTTCTGTCGTTGCTGCCTGGAGACAGAAAGAAAAACATACGATGTGAAGTGTGATTTCACTTTGAAGTGTCATTTCAAGGAATAGGTCACCTAAAAATAAAATGTCGCTCATTATCTAGTCGCTCACACGCTGATGGAAAGTCAGCTGAAGTTCCGTAGCCCACAAAACATTTCTGGAGCTTCACAGCAAAGCAGCGCTGGAGCATTCTGCCAAACGACTGAAGTAGCTGGGGACGTTTGAAAAAGTTTAATGATGGATAAATGTGTCAGTTTGCAGTTCTTATGCTCATGAACAGATAATAAAGCGGACCATCTGTTATTTATTGAAGCATTGGACCCTGCACATATTTTGTATGTTGTAAATTGTTTGTATACTTTCAACCTTTTCAGAGAAATATATGCTTCACATCCAAACAGTGAGCATCAAGACCATCAGAACTAGTAAGGAAAGTGTCTTGTGACACTCCATGCAGGTAGATACTGATCTGTTCTTTTCTCTCTTCCAGTGGAACTGGAGAGACGCATCGACTTCGAGCTGCGGGAGGGATTAGTAGAGAGCCGCTACTGGTCGGCCGTGACGTCACACACCGCCTATTGGTGCTCGTACGATGTGGCTCTGTTCCTCCTCACCTTCATGTACAGACCACAGGAGCCGCCCGAAGCTCCAGAAGACAACCCAGACACTTCATAACACAAGTCCAAACTGACACACGGCTTGGGTCACTTCACTCTCTATTCACGCCTTTTGAAAAAAGAAATTCAAAGCCCGATATGTGGAACATTATGAAATAGACTTCTTCACTTTCAAATTTCTTGATTCAAATGAAACAATTCACTGCTTCAGCAACTTTGGTGTGAAGTATTGAATATAAAAAAAAATATATTATTGAATGTACACTTATATGTGCTGTCAAAAATTGGAAAACTAATTCTAATTTGAAATTGTTTACATTTTGTTGAAAGATGTGGCAGTCTGTTGTGGGCCATAATCTAAAGTCTGAGTGACTTGAAATTTTCATTTTGGCTGTAATAAGTTTTCTAACTGAATGTCCTACATGATGCAAGTGACAAATCTGACATCTAATTTTGATTTTAAAATGATTCCCGGACATCCATATCCTGCGAGTAGGGCAAACTCAAATGACTGTTATAAATGAGTGTCTTGAAAATGATTTGACCCAACACATACACAAACACACACAAGTCACTTTTTTGTTTTACACCTGACATCTAACTTCCTCCCAGTTTCCACATGCTAACCAGGATGTGACCTTTGCCCCGGACTGAGTGGATATATACTGTGCCCCGGCACCAGCCCTCACAGAGGTGCTAACGCTTTAAGCCTTTTCCATGTTTCCTGGTCTTCTCTAAACAGCAGCTGTTTTCCTGTTTTTCCAGCCGGATCAGTGACGTCCTGCTCGAGGTTTTACTCATCTGTTGGTCCGTGACTCCCCGTGTGCTGCTGAAACTGTAGCCATAGACAAAGTGTTCCTTCCTGGTCTGACCTTGTGCTTGTAAGAAATCTGTTCAGTAGTTTTGCATGATCTCACGCCTCAGATGAGAACATTGGTCATATTATAGAGAAGGCGAAAGAGAAATCTTTTCCAACACAGTGCACTACACAGACATTGAAACTTAAACCTGAATACAGATAATCAGAAACAGTTGATATCTGAGATAAAGTAGCATTAAGTGATTTTTGACCACTAGAGGGCAGAAAACCTCTGAGGCAAACTTCCTGTAACAGAGCCTTGACACACCATTGGCTCATCATGTGGCTATTAGCAACAGTTGCCTAACCCTTATACTGCATCTACACAAGAGGCATAGCCTTAGCTGCACGTTAGCAGAGCAGCAGCAGCTTCAGTCCTCTGTTTCTGGACAGCGCTGAGTGTAGTGGGGCTTTTCCATCGGCACTTTTTGGCCACGCGAGTCAAGTTGATTTTCCATTACCAGTGTAACGTGTGCAGTTGAGCCGAGCTGGGGATCGACCTTCTCCAGGTTGGGGCCTAAGTGCCTGCTCTGCCTGCTAGCCAGCTGTGGTGACGTCTCAGAGCCGTGGCCAACCCATGACGACCCCCCCCCTAACCCTCAAACAAGCATGTGTTGTGATACTAAACTGATGTCCGTGCAGGACACCAGAGTGAAAGACAATCTGAAAAGTCTCAGTGTGTTCAGCTCTTCTCACTGATTTCTTTGGGTTTTTTTCCTGCGTCCCTTTTCATACTTTCACAAATCTGCTTGATTTCGAGTTCGACTCTTAAATGACTATTGTGAAGCATCTATAAGAAATGAATCACGTTTATCATCAAATTAGCTGAGCTTTGTTAGCGGCAATGGTGTTTGGTAGCACTGCAGGGAGGAAAAGTACACACAGCCAGCCCATCGATCGCTGTTCAGGACGAGCAGTTCATTGGTTAAAGACTCACCTTTCGAGAAAAGCCCCGCAGGTCAGCCCAACACGCAATCTCTGTCAAAAAAAAAGTGAAAGAAAACAGACTTGAAGAATTAAAACATGTTTTGGGGTGTGTTTACGTGTATATAATGCAATTGGCGGAACATTAGATCTGTCATGTATACCCATGGTTCACAGGTAACCTGGTTTCTTACTGCCGGTGTGACAGTGGAGCCACTGGATGAAAAGAGAAATTATAAGTAGCTGGGATCCTTCTATTTGAAATAATTCAAACCAAAGTCTGAAACTGAAACTAACACAAGGGCTGTGTTTTTGTACCCTGTGCAGTCGTGATGGTGCATTTGTTTATGAGGTGGGAGGCAGTGACGGTAACGGCCAATCAGATTTACTACTTTCATTTTTTAAACACAGGACGCTCCCCTTCACGAGTTTGGGAATCTCGTTGGTTTCCTCAGGTGAAACGTGTTGTTGCGTGAGACCGGTAGTCGTTCATGTCTAAAATCAGCAGGTCAGATTCACTGCCAAGACCAGATGATGCTTCTTTTCAGAGTGAATTCGCTTCGCTGGATGTGTTGAAGAGCTGACGGTCACCGTGTTATCCGATCGTGACAAAGTGACATTTTATTTGTCCTTACAACGCGACAGTGAACTGTAGAATAACTGATCGTAACAGATGTGCACATGAGCAGAGAGCTTTTTTTCTTCTTTTTTTTGGTGGTTAATTTGCAACAGTCTGGATCCTGAAAACACAAAAAGAACAACTGGGCTCTTTATGCTCTGTCTGCGCCCATCACTACTGCCCCCTGCTGGCACTGCACCTTCAAACGCGCTTGTAATTTCACAGCTTGGCGAGGCGAACCGCCACCCTCACATGCTGAGCTCTAACGGATCGGCAGGTCTGTTACGCACTTTTGGCATGGGAATGTGCCGCTGCAGCCCATGTATTGAATGAGGGGTTGCTTTTGGAATCGATCCCCTCGTGGCCACCGTGGACAGGAAGAATGATTACTGTGAAAAAATCATAACCTATCCTTTAATATAAAAATCACTTCATGGCGCTACTTTACTCTCCTGTAATTTACGATGTGTCGTAATATCATGTTTACGTTGGTTGAACTGTCGTGTGTGTCAGGAGTAAAGGACACAATAATCACATTTAGGGTATAGGAAAAAAAAATTGGTTGCCAAATATTTGTGAGTTGCCAACAGAGCAGTTGTTGTAGCGGTTACAGCTCTTCCTCATTGCAAAATGATGGCATGATGCTGACTGTAATCTCAGGCTAACAATAGGCAGAAATGACGACGATACGACAACATCATACTGCATTTTACTGCACTTTGTACCGGGCAACTTACCAAATTATCACTCATCTGTCAGACCAGACCCAACTGGTCGAAATAAAATAGTTCAATAAAGCAAAACACTAGTATTTTGTAACGTTTGTTAACACTAAGATGTGTGTGTGTGTGACCCGGGCTGGACATGAAGACAAATTTACATCTGAGAATATATTTTTCACATTTACTTCTTGATCATTTTGAATTTTTTTTAAGGATTTAAAGCCAAGCTGAGGCTCAAACAAAGCATGATATGGATATGTGCCATGTACATAGATTATGGGCTTTATTTTTTATTTAACTGAGACTGAGCATGCAGACCTGGTTTAAGTTTTAATTCAAGGATAAACTGAGAACCGTTCAAACCTGCCATGAATGAAACTGCACATTTATACTTTGACCTTTGTGTTCATTGTTTTGTTGTACTACATGTTTACAGTTCTGTTTTCTGTTGGTTTTTGCATATTGGTGTATGTACCTTAATCTCTTTAGAGCACACAGAATTGAGTTTGGGGCAGTTTTCCAGAGTAAAAAAGGTCTGGTATCTACAATGGTTTGTGATATTTTCATTCGGCCTCTTCCCCTCAGGCCACCAGCTCCCCTCACAGTTCACTCACCTGTCTAGACTTTGTTCTAATGGGCAGCCATCAGAACAAAACTGGGTGTCCACAGCTCGATTGGTTATTTAACTGCAAACCACATTTTCCTTTGAATTGTGTTCATCTGCAGTAGCAGTTCTGTTAATGAGCAAATAAACTACCAATTGATTGTATCTGATATTCTCTCTACATATATATTTTTTAGTTATTTATACAATTTGTAACAATATTATTTTTGAGTTTTTTTTATATAAAAAAGTGACTTTATCATTGTTTACTTAAAATATTTCAAGAAGGTGAAAATCAGACTCAGTATTCCATAACTGCAAAATCTCCCTTAAAGTATGATTTAATGTATGACTTTAATTCGTTTGCATTTGCTTCCTGTTTTCTGAAGAGTCTTTGTGACTGAACAAGCCCATTTAACAACAGGGACTATATGATGATATATAGAGAGATGGTATGTTAACTGCCACAGATCTCACCATATCGATATCCGTGAGGCATATATCCCTTTAAAATCTCTCAGAGTCAGTGTGGGCGATGATTGGTGCTGGTACTGGTGAACACCAACGATGAGGAGCCTGAATATAAGGTTAAGCAGATAATACCTCTATAGGTTTAGACAAATGCTGTGTATGCAATAGGGTCAAAATGCTTGACACCACAAGTTCAATACCTCTATTTTGCATTTGTGCTTCAATTTTTTATTCATTGCAAACAAAAATAGCAACTTAATCATTTGAGTGAAAAGTTGAATCTTTTTGAAAAAATGTCCACGACTGTCAGAATATCTCAGGATTTGGTTCGTCCCTCTTCTGCTTTCATGACAGCATTGCACTGGCTGCATGGACTCCACAAGTTAGCATAAAACCTGCTGACTCATGTTATCCCAGCCTGATCTGACAGTGTTCCACAAAGCTTCTTGTGTGACGAGTGCTCGGCCTTCTCAGTCTTCGACTCCCCCCGTACGTGTTGAACGTGGCTGAGGTCAGGTGACTGGAGGACGGTGCTTCTCCACACACAAACACACATCAAAGCTTTACAAAGAAGCTCGTGGAGTCCTGACTGTTCTGGACTTTTACGTTAAATTTGGGTTAACAACAAATTTAAAGAAATGCAGAATAGAAGTATTTCAACGTTTTGACCCTGCTGTAAAGAGTAAAAAGTCTAAATGGAGTTGGAACAGAAAACCCTATTTTTTGCTGTAGAATATGAAATGAATATTCTTGTTGGCCCTGGAACACGCCAGAACAAATATTGATACTAAGTGTCAGAACAGCTCTCCATAAACATCAACCTTCACTTTGACCATGTTTGCAGCACCAGGCAGCAGGGTGCTCACTGAGAGTCCCTGTTGGCTGGTGGACGGTGGACGGTCATGTCCCGCTCTGCTCCAGTGTAAACCTACTGTCAAACAGCTTACAGCCAGACTTGTGCTTTTTATCTGTCCTGTCCAACTTTTTGGTGATTGATAGGAATAAATGAGTTTTGTCTTCCTGTGGAGCACCTTTGGCGTATTTAAGCAACAACAAATAACAACAAACAAATATGTGCCAGAGATTTCTTGTTAAGAAGTCATGTGTCATTATTCAGTTTGTCGTATCACATCCAGTGATATAGAATGTTTTGGGTTATTTAGCGACCTTAATGAGAGACTTTGATTAGACGTGAAAGGATACTGTTGTAAAGTGCCATTTAGTTTTTTGTTTGTTTGTTTTCCACTCCTCCTCTGGATGAATGAAACGATTCACATGTTCCAGTGCATGTGGTCAGAATAATGATCAGCTGTGCAAGGAAATATCAAAACATCTCTGGAGGAAGGTCCGCTTCCTTTAAACAAGTCCCGCTGTGGACACGAGGACAGTGTCACTCTGATGTCACGCTTAACCCTCTACCTGCTGTACTGTTCCTTCTCAGATGATGTGGTGCTTTGCCTTGATCGATCTTTCATTTTCATTTTTTTTTCTTTTTAATAAAGCAGACATAGACCTCATCTCTGGTCTCCAGTCAGTCATTTAGTCCGATCAGCTCAAAGTTGGCTTCATGTAACACTGTAGTTGTGGTTCAGGCTGACCTGTTTAATGAAACACCCCTCAGTCTTTTAACCCTCCTGATGTATTTTTAATCTATTAACTCATAAATTCATTTTAAACCACGCAGCAACAACACCTACAACTCAACAAGTTTGGTAACAAGGCTCCACTTCATAATGCAGAGATATTAATTAACTATAATATTATTATTATTATTATTATTATTATTATTATTATTATTATAATTAACTTTAATTGTGTGTGAACAATACCATCAAAGGTGCAAAGGCCATATACAGACATCTGTCAACCACAGAAGGGCGCTATGATAAAAGCAAATGTGTTTTGGTTCATTACTCACTAAACATACATCACTTGATGATTTTGTACTTAGCATAATAAAAAGACACATGACTTCATTCTCTGATAGCACGGTATTCTGTATCTTAGCTTTCTCACTGAAAAGATGCCCAATGAATTGCTAGAAAGAGAAAGTTTTCTTCACTTTTGATGTCTAAGTGACATTGACAAGTTTTTACAGAGTAATTCTAGACATCTTTTCAACTTCAGCTACAGATGTCTAAAGAACTTCTTGTGGTTCAAAATTAAAGTTTTTTATGAATTTGAGCCCTGAACTTCAACAGCTTGCACTTAACCAGGTGAGCTGCAAGGTTCAGGGTCAAAATCCATGTCTTATAAAGTCGTCACAAAAAATCATTCTGGACGTGTTTTCAACGCCTGCAAAGACGTGACGTGTGGGATGAAACAATTTGTGAAATTAAAAAATCACTTTTTATTGGCCACATGTGAGCAGGTTTTATACGAGCAGATACGTGTCGACAGGGCGTTGTTTGATGCGAGGACACGGCAGAACGTACTGGCTGTACCTGATTTGCTGAAGACCACTCATGGGCTGCTGCTCTGGGACTTCAAACTGGACTAACATGGCGGCTCATTTGGAATCTTTATTTTGTATTACAAAAACAGCCCAGAAAAACGTTTTAGGTGAAGAAATAAGCCATGTGGTTATAGACCATACGCACACTCGTTTGGTAGTGGTGGGCTGTATATGGACCAGCAGGGCATACTTGGATGTCAGCAGCACCAAATTCTGTGAATGAGGGCAGGGAGGAGTGTGCAGTGGTTGAAGTTCCCGCTAATAATGGTGCATCAGGTGACCTGTTTTGTTAGTCATGAACGACTTTACATATTGTGTCAGTAGCATGTTAAGTGTTGACTGATGGTGGAGTATAGACCACCTGGACTGTCATGTAGGTAGTAAGGTCTACAACTCGCCGCTAGCAGTTCAATGTTCTTGTAACTCTCTCTCTCATGTACATATGATGCCCTGGGTGACACCACTGATTGGTTACATAGGGGCACATTCCGCCACCTGATTTTTTTTGTCCACCATCTCCAGGTCCAGTATAGTCTGATCACCGTAAATCCATCCATCCATCCATCCATCCACATTCTAGAGTGCCTCGTCACAATGCCTCTCTCCACTCTGCTAACACAGAGCAACGTTAGCTAACGTTACTGTCCATATTTTGACAAGTCTGTCTCTTGGTCAGAGTTACTGCTCGTCATCATATGCGTACCGAGGGCTAGCTCAGGTCTTTAAGGGGTTTAAATGAAACAAAATGTTATTTCCTTCATTTCTGTCAATCAAGACACAAAGATAAGACTCAGTCATGTGATCGGCTGACTACTCATTTCCACCAAAGCAACGCCCAAGAAGTCTCAACTCAAAGAAAAAGACTTTTCGATGAAAAATGATAGGAATAAGGGTGAAATAATATAAATTAAGTAATACTGTGAGACTTTCTTTCACATTTCATAGTTATTCTGCATGTTTTTGTGTATTTTTCCAGATGATTTAACATGTTCCTTAACAATTTGGATCTCCATAGAAGATCAACACACATCCACACCCCAGCTGGTGCCACCCCTGCCCCTGCAGCAGGCAGCGCTGGCTCTGTCTATGAGACAGCTGGTGTCTGTTCTCTGACTTGCAGCCTTTAACCACGTGCACGTCAACCTCTTGAAATGGGATGGACTGTGGTTTATTTGTGCCTTCACAGCAAGGCACGCCGTTTGGTGTGCCTGGGTATAAATACCTGACAGAATCCTGGGAAATATTGGATAAAAATAACTGCCTACTAATTTAACGCTTGAACTAACAAGACAGTCTCGCTGTACGAGAAGACAAAGCAAGACGCAAGTGTCAGGCTTTTGGGCGGATAAAAGGACAAGAACAGGTAGGCTTCTATGTAGGTCAAACCTTTTTGACCTACAGACTCATTAATTATAATTTTACTGTAGGACATGAAATGATCAGTCCATCACTACCTGCTTTTCAACTTCTTGAGTATATACTGAAATGGTTTCTGTGGATGTATCACTTGGCTATCTCACAAAATTGCTATTGATTTTAGTCATCATCACATTTTTCCAGAGCCAAGGCGATGTCTTTGAATGTCTTTTTTATCTCTAACCCACAGTAGAGAATTCAAAGATGTACAGTTTTCTGTGAAAGAACAAAAACAAAAAAATCGTAAATAATAAATGCTCAGAATTGTTTATTTATAAGTAACTCACTTCAGCACTAGGTTTTATACTTTACTTAGTGTCATGAGCATTTATTCTGCTAATATTTCTGATTTTACACATATGAGGATGCTAACATGAAATTATTTTTTTAATTAACACATGAATTGCTTTATGATACCATTATAAAATAGAGTAAATAAAGTAATTCTTAGAACATGTTTAAGCACCACATGCAGAGAATTAGACAGACTTTTTCTATATTGTGAGGGCTGTGATCTGAGGGAATCTCTTCTGGTTTCTATTAGTCATTGTTTTCTTTGCAGTTACTTGTTGGCAGAAAACAACTAGCCTGATTGTCAATCTTTTTGCCCATCAACACCGCCTGAGAGTCGGTCCCGTGTCCCTAACAGGCCATCCATCACCTGTGTAGGTCTGAGGACTACAATGAACATTCAGTCTGCCATCAACAAAGAGCTCTTCATCCCTCGTGATGAGCGGATGCTGGTGGCAGTGGAGGTGCGGAGGAGGAAAAGGAAGAGGATGTCCTCCCTGCTCCCTGGAGCCAAAGCAGACTACACCACATTCATCTGTGTTTCAGGTTAAATTTGAATTTCATACTTTCTTTATTTCAGAGATCTGAACTGCCGGCCCCTGGGCCATTTCTTCTCATTAACATAAAAATTCAAACACTTCCATTATTAACATAATAATACAAAAATCTCAAAGAAGTTTGAACATATTGTTTATATAATCAGTTGTTACGGTTAGTGCAAATCTTTTTTTCTTATTGAAACCTTGCCCTGAACTAACAAATGAAATATATTTGCACTTCATTTCTTGCCTGGCAGCACACAGAAGTAAACATCTGTTTTCCCTGTAATACACATAATCAGGCTTACACCAGTTACATTACTTGCCCTACGAACCCACACCATCATTTTACTCATTAACCCTTTCATGCATGAATTATGATAACCTCAGTCAGGATTTTTTTACTAAGTGTTTTTATTTATCTTTAGGCATGAAAAACAAGGTTTGAAATTTATTTTTTTTCAATTCATGTTTTAAAAGATATAATTACATGACATAGTGGACATGTGATTAATCATAATTTCTTCCCAATATAAAATCAATACTTGGAAAATTTAGCAATTGCATGACTCCTTAGATGTTAGTTGATGTCACCATATTTTTCTTACCTGCAAGGGTCTCTTTTTATAGAAGCTTTGAACAGAAATAAATGACCAACTTGGTGTTGCTGGCTGTGTGTCGGCCATCTTGGTTTCACTCTTTTCTTCTTTTTTTTTTTTTTTTTCACTTGCAGTGGCTTTGCAATGGGTGGCAGTGTATGAGATGATGCAATAGCATCCACTGTGGTGGCTGATGTACAACTATGCCATCAAAACTTATGGATATACAAGAAAACAGCTTTTGAATAAGCTGTACACTGTCGTGCCTCTATGCATGAAAGGGTTAAAATATCAATATTTCAAGGACTGACGCCACAATGAGGCCGAGGCGTCTACTCTGTGCAGCAGCGAGGCCAGCAGCAGAGTAACAGGAGTCACATTTCACTTTAGCTTGGAGAGGGTAAAAATTTGTTTGCCAATATATTTACTTATTTACTTTACCCATAGCAATTGTGTTAACATGCTGTTTGTTTCACTTCATCACTTAGCTTCTCCTTTTATTGCAAATTGGTCATGGGATGTCGCTCTCTGTTAATTAATTAGAGAACCACAAATCATAATTACACTGTGCATTCGCCGACTGAAACTGGAGGGGAAATGTTCTTCACTTCATGAACAACATTACAGAGAGGAGTGGGGAAAAGATGAGAGAGATACGCAGAGTCTGTGGTGAGTAGGCCACTGAATTCACAGAGAGTTGTCCTGAACTTAACCACGCAGACACACCCTCTGCTGCTTGCTAATGTTAGTTTGCGGCTAGTGTACGTTAAAGTAATCTGGCTGTTTGGGGCAGATACACACTGCATGAGCAACACAAATAAACACAAATGTTCCTGCCATCAAACTCACTTAAGTCTGTGAATATTCTCATTCATCCAGGTCATAGTTATCTCAAGGAAATTGAATCGAACGCAACTGGATTTGGAAGCCTCTTGGATGAGAGGTGAAATGTCTTCAAGACAAAAACCAAATCCAGTTGCGTTCGATTCAATTTCCTTGAGACAAACTCACTTAACTGTTGGTGTATATACCATTAAATAACCGCCACTGCTGAGGAAAATCTATCTGTGGTGACCCAGGCACAAATGTTCACAGATGAGGTGTTTAAAAGTTTTATTCACCTTAAATGTAGTCTCGTTCACTGACTTCCCCTTCCTGGAGGTAGTGACGGCAATCTCATGAAACGCACCGTTAGCTTGATTAAACTTGTGGATTTCTCTGGATTTGAACATTGTTTAAAACATTTGGGAAAATGTAATTACGCAACTCAACTAATTATATAACAAAGGTCTAGTTGAGTTTAGACATTTTAATGCAGAATTCTTATATATTACAATTTTGAATGAAAATGATTTGCCTTGTTATATGTAATTAAAAGATTGCAATTTCCAGGAAAATAAATAACCAAAGACAATGCAGTACATAAATTGCAATTACATCAGCCTCATTAGTTCCTACTGGGTTTTCACGGCCCTGCACTGAACCCCTAGACCACAACGACCCCGACTTTAAATATGGAAAACAGCAGTATAACACCCTTTTAACAGCACTTTTGTAAACTGCTTTTCTGTTGATCACTCTGATCTTACCAGACTAACTTGAGCTTCTTACTTTTGAGTTAGTTTGCAGTCATTACATCTGATTTATTGCTCCTAAGGTCCCTTTGGAAGCTATAAAGAGATGAAAAAGAGAAGGTCTTAAGAAACTTCTCTAAGACAAATTAGGGAATTATGTAAAACAAACAAAAGTAAAAATGCAGAGTCAAAAGATAACTGTTTAAAGCAATTAAATCTTTACTTAACCCATCCATAATTCATGTTAATTACAGTCTAATTTCAAGCATAGACCTAAACAATACCATAGAATTGCCTATAATATGTAAATGTAACTCCTGACTACGCTATGAACACAAAGACATACGGCTTGCTATCCCACAGTAGTGATGTGTGGTTAGAATTGCAGATAAGCGCTGGAATGGGCAGACCAGGTCATAAAAATTAAAATTCTGATTGAGAGTGAATGGGTGAAATAATATTAATTAATGAATTAATGGGGAAGATATTACATTACTTGCTGTGATCTCCAAATAGCAGAAACATTACAAGCTGGGCACAGTGGATGCCTGTCCACTGCCTGGCAGCGGCATTGCTAAGCTGCTGCAGCTCATTCGCGTGTTAGTGGTCACATAGGCTGTTAACATGGAGTTTGACTTGATAAATATCAATAGATATGGTGAGGTGATTTTCTTTTATCCCACTGAAAGGGCGAGAAAGCCGGATGGGGACGAGAGGGAGTGAGGGAGGGTTAGGGTTAAGTTTAGTGTAAGTGAAAGAAAGAGAGTGCACAAAAAAGAAATTGTCCTTCACCTGTTGTCTGTGACATACTCTACACATACAGACATTAAAACTGTAGTAAAATGCTGGTATGATGTTCAAATGATTGTCTACAGGTCGTTTTCAGGTCTATTTTAGTTAAGAACTACGAGCCTGTCGCAGTAGAAATAGGCAAGAATCTGACTGTCTAGATGATGCGATGAAGCAGCCACGCTTGACATGTGTGTGAGAAGCACGTCTCATCCATCCAGTGTGAACAGTCTTACCTGTTAACATGGACGTTGAAATGAAAAGTGAGAGGTAACGTCACACTGCAGCACTGTGCACGCATCCATTGTTTCCAGCCTGTTTCCAGTGTTACCCCATTAATGGTGACGCTGTACATTTTAGGCAGGATGTGCAGCAGCTTGACTTCACTGGTTGTTTTAATTGTTTGGAGTAAAACAGCTGTCCTGATGTTGTTGCTACTGCTGCTACTGTCAATCCTGTTGTTTTTTTTATTTTTACTCCTTTATGCCTAAGTTAACATTTAAAGGTATAATTTCTAAAATATGGTCAATATTCGGAGGCAGATCCAAAAATATAAGGTGCAGCATATTACCAGATTTACCAACAACTGCTGCTCTTTGCTAACAATCCTTGGCTATAGCTAGCTACAGTGTAGCTCAGGGCTTAGTAAGATGTGGATCAAGTGGCCTTTGAGTTTGCCTGGACAGAGACCTCGGATAGAGGAGGTGTGGTGTTGAGGGGTCACATCGGAAAAATGGCCCAGTAGAGGCATGAAGCGGCAGGGGAGAGTGGCGGACATCAGCAGTGGGTGAGAACGGCGTGTAGAGCCAGAACATTTTCACATCTTACCCTGTGAATTGAGGATTTATTTGGACCAAACCAGAGGTGATTGTGGAAAGGCAAACCAAGACTGTTTTGGTGAGTTTCACTGTGTTGCTGTCAAGTCTGAATTATGTGTGTTGATGAGTTAATGGGGCAATTAAGCTCGTTTTAGTTTGGTAAAAGAGAGACACTTGAATTCAGGAGGTGTGCGGTTGTCTTTTTCTGTTTGGTAAGGAAGAGAGAGGAAAGAGAATTGCCTTTCTTGACATTGTGGTATGTTTTGTTCCTTCATTACGCTAAAAGTTAAGAGAGCTTGTGAAATGTACTAAACTGGCATATATTTCCTAGCTGAAACTACGTGGACTATTGAGCTATCACCACCACGGTACAAAGTGGTATTATGGGACAGGAGGTCTGAGGCTAGCTGGTACGCAGGTTATTTCAGTAGATATTTCTTCAACATCATTGTCTTTGACAGTACATCACACTGTTGTTTCTCCACATTCTGTTCATAAGGTTCATTTTTTTCATATTCTGACCATATCTTTGTTTCTTTAAGAGCATTCTGAATGTTAATGCTTGCTGCTCATTTTGCTTTTTACTGTCTGCTGTTCCTCATAAGACACAAATAGACTACTATTATCATTACTGTACACTGTCACATTTTCTAAAGGAAAGCACATGTATAAATTCAAGATATTATGGGAGTGTGAAAGTGAGAGTTTAGGTTCACTGGTTTTGTCAATGTGGTATGTGATGAACAATGTGAAAATTTTTTGCTGCCTGCCCTGTCTGTCTACATGGAGTTTGCCTTTCATGATTATTAATAAATATGATGATGTGATTTTCCTTTACCCCCTTGAAAGAGCGAGTGTACACACTGACTGACAATCAAATCTAATAATAAGATAAATGCAGTGGCTATTGTTGTTAACATCTATATGAATATTAAAATCACCCACAATCATTACTTTAGCTGTTTTAAGGACTAAACTTGAAAACAAAACTCAACAACAAAAAAAAATCCAGAATGCTGTTTTACAGGTTAGGTGATAAAAACTAAGAATAAGGCTTTTGAATGAATTATAATTGAGTTTAGGTTTGGGAGTGATTAATAATCATGAGTCAAAGATGGCTGCAGATCCACCCCCTCGGCTGGTGTTTCGAGGAATTTATTAAGTGTGACTGGGGAGAAAGCATACTGCTGGAGAGGTTTAGGGTGGGTAACCGCTCTATTAGAACTGCAGAGGAGTGTGGAGGACTGTAACTCGGCCTCCTGGTCTGAACTCTATGTTTTGGTTCAATAACAAACTTTAAAAATTCTCAAAAAAACTCAAATTTCTAGAAACGAGAGTTGCTCCATCCAAATTGGGATTAACGCTGTCTCTCCTTATCAGACCAGGCCCCTGAAAGTGAACATGGCATACTGTATATCTATTGGTTCTGAAAGCATACTGGTGAGGGTCCAGGCTGGCTGGGATGATGTTTTTGATGTGCTGTAGAACCAGTTTCTCAAAGTATTTCAACAGAATCGGGTGTACCTCAGGGTGGTGGTCAGTACAACACGGCAGGCTTTTTTAGGTACAGGGACGATGGTGGCTGTCTTGAAGCAGGTTGGGAAACTCTCCTGTGACAGCAATATGTTAAATATGTTGGCACATGCTTTTAGCACAGGGAGGGATGTTATCAGGACAAGCAGCTTTACTCACATTCATTGATTCAGGACTGGATACTGACAGTGTCCGGTCCTCTGGAGGTGAAGTAGACTTTGTTGAGAAAGAGCAAAGCAAGCATAAAACGTGTTAGCTCATCTGGCAACATGGACTCACACATGATGGGCACACTCGTGCTTTTGTTGCCTGTGCTATCTTGATTGCTTTATATCTTTAGTGCTGTTGGTGTTAAGGTCCCTCTCTAGTCTCTGCTGATGTCTCCTCTTTGCCTCCTTGATGCCAGGCTTGCATTACACTGGTGGGAACCTTGGGAAATGATAGTCTTTGTGATCACCGCACCATCAACACATCTGCTAATGTTTGACGTCACTGATGATGTGTGTTCCTTGAGATTGATGTGGTATTCTATGCACTCATAACAATCCTGTAGAGCTGCTGTAGATTCATTGGTCCACACCTTGTGTTTTTCTGATGGTTTGACCCTTTTTATCAGCTGGGAGTGAGTACACAGGAGATGCAGGCTTGTTGTATTTCTTCAAACCAATCACAATCGTCTTGAGCAGTGAGAAATTAGTCACAACCCTAACCCAAAGATTCAGTCATTATCTCCTCCCCTCCATGCTGATGGAAAGTCAGGTGAATCTTTGCAGTCCACAAAACACTTCTGGAGCTCCACAGCAAAATAGTGTTGCAGCATTCTTCTAAACAACTAAAATAGATGGGGACTTGTTTTAATTGTTTAACAACTAAAAAAGAAAAACCCACATAAAATGTGTTCATGCAGCCAGTGTATTGCAGGTCTCTTGAAGCCCAAAGGTCCCAGATTGATTTTTAAAGGTAATATTTAAACCCCTGATTTGTGGTCAAGCTCATTCCCCACTTCAGAGGGGGAGGCGTGGTAACACAAACGTCTGTGATCACCAAGCATCGATATTAGTCCACCTCCCCTCTTCCTGCTGTAGTCCTGCACACTCGACTGAGAACATGGTGCGTCCGTTAAGTGCAACAGCTGAGCAGAGTTCTCAGTAAAACACTTGTTTGTAACATTTCACAGGTAAACAGGTTCATTGGTGACAGGTGATAGTATCATAATTGGATATGAAAGATGCAGCCGTATCCTCGAAAGGCACAGTCATTCACAAGCAAGGATGGAACATGTTCACCACTTTTGACACTTGATCTTACATCCTGAATCCTCAAACTTTATGATTATTTCCTGGTTAACATGACAATTTTAGAGATTTTCAGTGTGGTCTCTGACTTTATGAACCCACCATGTGTGTGTGTGTGTGTGTGTGTGTGTGTAAAAAGTGGTGCAGCACAAGTGTCATCGCTAGTTTCAGACCAACGTAGTTGTTGTTTTACACGTCCAGTGCCCACGGTGTGTATGTGCTGTGCGTCCCCTGGTGGGTTGGTCTTAAAATGAGGAGTGATTAGGCATGTTGGTAGCACACTGCTATCTTGAGGCAGCAGAAAGTGACTGTGTCATAGACCAAAAACAAACCTGGTCTAAAGTCAACGACACAGTACTTTTCCCTGCAATTTAGAAGCTGCATTATATACTGCCTGGCCAAAAAAAAGTCGCCACCAAAAAAAGGTCACACACTCTAATATTTCGTCGGACCGCCTTTAGCTTTGATTAGGGCACGCATTCGCTGTGGCATTGTTTCAATAAGCTTCTGCAATGTCACAAGATTTATTTCTGTCCAGTGTTGCATTAATTTTTCACTAAGATCTTGTATTGATGATGGGAGAGTCGGACCACTGTGCAAAGCCTTCTCCAGCACATCCCAAAGATTCTCAATGGGGTTAAGGTCTGGACTCTGTGGTGGCCAATCATGTGTGAAAATGATGTCTGATGCTCCCTGAACCACTCTTTCAAAATTTGAGCCTGATGAATCTTGGCATTGTCATCTTGGAATATGCCATCAGGGAAGAAAAAATACATTGATGGAATAAACTGGTCATTCAGTATATTCAGGTAGTCAGCTGACCTCATTCTTTGGGCACATAATGTTGCTGAACCTAGACCTGACCAACTGTAGCAGCCCCAGATCATAACACTGACCCCACAGGCTTGTACAGGCATGATGGGTGCATCACTTCATCCGCCTCTCTTCTTACCCTGATGCGCCCATCATAAATCTGGACTCATCAGACCACATGGCCTTCTTCCATTGCTCAAGTCCAATCTTTATGCTCCCTAGCAAATTGAAGCCTTTTTTTCCCGATTAGCCTCACTGATTAATGGTTTTCTGAAGGCTACACAGCTGTTCAGTCCCAATCCCTTGAGTTCCCTTCGCATTGTGCGTGTGGAAATGCTCTTACATCTTTTCCACAACCGCAGGATGTGTCTTTCGACATGGTTGTTTAAGAAATGAGAAGCTACTCATTGCATCAGTTGGGGTTAAATAACTTGTTGCCAGCTGAAAGATAATTGTCCATGCAGTAATAATCCAATAGGAGGCTCTTACCTATTTGCTTAGTTAAATCCAGGTGGTGACTTTCTTTATTTTTTGGTCAGGCAGTGTATATGATGTGACTAAACAAGCAGGTTCACACTGCACATACAATCATGATCATGATTAGAGAGGCTGCTTTCAGTAATTCTTTAAAAGTTACCATGCATGCAGTAACGTCACTGCAGCAAATATTGTGCCACATTTAAGTAGCAAAACTAAAAACTGTATAAACTTGACAGGATGGAGGAAACTCTCCAGAAGAAGCAGAATTAAACATTTAAACACTGAAATAAATACTTTAACACAGTTCTAATGGAGCGCAGGATTTATCAGGAGGCAACTGCTTTATTCCAAACAATTTTACTGTACGAATCTGAACTGTGTGTGTGTGTGTGTGTGCGTGTGTGTGTGTCCTTTTGTGGTGTAGAAGAACACAGAACATAAATTAACGCTAGGGACCTATCCTGTCTGTGAGTCAGTAAATTTAAGTAATCCACAAAGTTAATCCGATGTGCCTCATGCGCTGGCTTTCTCAATGGAGGGACACACTTGCCGCAGGTAATGTAATTAATATATTCCTCATTAAAGGCATATTTCACCCACCCGGATGCCATGCCTTGCTACCTGATCCATGCATCACTGTTACACACAGACATGCATCAGCGCTTCTCCTCCTCGTCCTCCTCCTCCTCCTCAGTTCGATATCATTTAACATTGTAGTTTCTCATATGCAGTCAAACAGAGTTGTTGGTGGGGAAGAGGATTGGGAAATGGCAAAAGTAGACGATTCACCTGCCAAGGACCAAATACCTATCGCTCAGTGGAGATAAGTGCTGCTGTATAAATAGCAATGTGCAGGCCTGGTGCACATAACACTGTGATTGGTTTAATTTATGTTATGCCCAAAATGCACCCATGGCTGATTTAAAGTCTAAAGTTATCCTTACTGTGCCTTGCGCCTTACTTGCGCCCGGATTACTACTGTTTAACCGACAGAAGTGAGTTGGACATGCCCTAAACACATTTACCCCATGCACTAGGGCCAATGGTCATAGTGGTATAACAGGGATATCATTATTTGTATCATCTGTTTACCTAGTGACCAACACGAGGCCACATCAGCTCCTCATTACAAAGGTGAAGCAGTTTGGTGGCTCCTCCTCCTTCACCAGGAGGTCCCAGTGGACAGTGGAGCAGCTCAGACAGGTCAACGGCATCAACCCCAACAAGGTCAGCAGCATTTAGGCACTGGTTTTACCCATAGTGGTCCATAAAGAGACCTGTAATAATACATTACATACACCCCCCTGACAAACTTAAAACAAGTTAGCATTGTTGATGTACTTGTGGGTTCTATCCACATTGTTGAATGCACTTCAGTCATATTTGACACAAGCATCAGATTAACAAATGCAATGTCATGTGAAGTGATTGTTAACTTTTTTCTCTCTGCTCTTCTAGGACAGCCCTGAGTTCGACCTGGTGTTTGACAATGCTGTGGACCAGTGGGTGGCCATCTCATCAGCAGAGAAGTGTATCTTTGTCCAGATCTTGTATCACGCCTGCCAAACCTATTGGGAGGGGAAAGCAGGGAGTCTTGGAAAGACAGGGAAGCTGGGCAAGGTGGGACGCAAAGGGAAACCAAGTCAGCGTGCTCACGAAGAACTTGGAGCTGGTCCAAGTGGCTCCTCACCAGAGTCTGCATCAAAAACCCTGCGGGCCCGAAGGAAGAGCTATGTCCCCCCCAAACAGGCAGAGTTTATCAACTGCCAGTCCAAACTCACAGGAGGTAGTGTCACATTATTATTGAGGTTCATAATACTGTGGAAATCATTTAGTTTGTACGTGAATTAACACAGTTGTAATGTGTTGTTCTTTCAGATGCCTGCACTATGAATCTGGTCATCTACCGCTGCAAAGCCTTCTTGAATCGTATGAAGAATATGATGGTTGCAAACCAAAGATCATCAGGTCGAGGTAAGGCAGTGAATGAAGTGCTGTATGTTTAATTTATATTCAGTTGGTATGCTTGTATTGCAGAAACCATATCATAAACGCAACCTAAGTAAACAATTGAACGGCCTCACCAGTGGTCAAAGGCCAAAGGTTTTCTTTTTTTAAAAACTATCTAATCTAAACTATCCTATCTTGCACAAAAAATAAATGGCTAATTTCATAAATGTACCTGGCCAGCAGGATCAAACAGATATTGTTTCAGTGAATTTAATTAATTAATTAATTTAGTTTTTGAGCTGACTTTGTTGTGATTTGTTTTCATAAAATGAAATTGAATTTGCTTTGCTACTGTTCGTATGTGTGGCACAGTGGCCCATAGTCTGGGTATTGCCAAGAACCTCACAATTCAATTCAATTTCAATTCTTTGGGTCACTATTCATTTCAATTTCGACTCGATTCAATATTGATCCGATGGCTTTGATATCGATTCAGTAATGCATGTCGATTTCAGAAATACCCAGATAATTATATACTCTGGTCATATCATGCTAGGCCTGTGTGTCTCTGAGTCATTTTTCTTTCTGTCTTTTTGTCTGTTGTGCTCACTGTGCTGCACCTCTCTGCTGCAGCAGAAAGGCCTCTCTGTGATGTGGCGGTCAGATGAGAGGAGACTTTGTTTATTTTTGGGGACATCGGTACAATAGATGGTCTATAGGAAGCCTGGGGCTCTGAGACTGACAGAGAGCACTGCGCACCATTGAACCCGCTGATAGGGGCAGTGTAATGGGTGGGAGACGTGCCAGGCTGCAGCAAGGCACCAGTTACAGTTCAACAGCACTTCATGCTTAACCTCAGTCGACCTGTGACATGTGATTCCATTGACAGTCCCAGGTGATAAAGAAATACTTGAGTTGTATTTTTTTTCAATGTACTTATCATACACCACTCAAATGAGTTAAGGGTATTGGGATATTTTTCACTTGATTGTTTATGCTGTGACATATTTTTCACTTGATTGTTTATGCTGTGACATATTTGAATTTCTATTTTGTGTTTTGTGAATATTTTTGGTCCCCAATAATAATGCAACAGTCATTTGACTGTTATTGCATATCCATGCACATGCATATATGCACCCGCATATATGCACCCATATCCCAATATCACCAACTGATTATGTGTAGTGTTTTTAATCATACCATACTAAGTGCATATAGAATGCATTATTTTGGAACAACTCAAAGTAAATTTAGTGCTCTTTAAGAACTGTGTGAGATGGTGTCGCCTGAGGGTCTTAAATGAAGTAGGAGGCAGATTCAAAAGGTTCGATTGAAGGTCCCATTTGTGGACATTTTATTTACAGTGCTTCCAGGAATGTGCAAAACAATTTTTAAAAAAAACAACTATTAACAGAAGTAACTGAGGCTCAATAACTCACACTAATTCAAATTAATAGCACAAGCCCTGGTAGCTGCTGTGCTCACTCTTTCCTCCCTGGACTCCCAAAGCCCACTGAACATATTCCCTACCTGTCTATCAGTAGGATCCCTCAGGACCATACCATCCTTCCTACAGGGGTCAACACTCTATGATTCTCAGACCTATTGCATACTAATCGCACAGAAACATTACCAACTGTAAATCACATTTCCCTCTATGCTTTACATAAACCTCCAATAGCAATATCTCTGCCCTTTATGAACATCCCTATAATACATCTCCACAATATTTCACCTTAACCCCTCTAAGATGGACACACCCATGACATCATTGATGATGTCATCCAGTATATAAAAGACTGGGAATTGAGGGGCAGCCCCCTTTCACCTCATGGCTTCCTGCACAGGTAAGACGGTTAGCAACTTAGACAAAGAAACAGTTCTGTCTTAATAACTTAACTGCCTGAAGAAACTTAAATAAAAGTAACTGAAATATCAACCAGTTTGTCTGTCATTACTGTTTTAACCAGATTTTAAAGGTAATGGACATCTCAACAAATTATAACACTAAACACAAACAGACCTGGGATAGTTATGTGGATCAGCCTTATAATGTGAGACTCATGGTTAACCTAATAGACAATGAACTAAACAACAAGGTGTAGAAATGAAATAACAAAGGGAAAAACATGTATCCACTTGACAAATGGCATTTATGAGTCCACTTTCTCACAAACTACTTAATTCAAAGTTAAGGTAATTGCAGTATATTTTATTATATACTATATACTTGTGTTAAAATAGAAAATCTTTTAGAACATTTGGTCTTATTCAAATGCATTACTTTATATTACATTTAAAGGGACATGAGGCAGGATCAAGAAATAAGACTCAATAGTGACATGACGGCCGTTAGGGTAACTGCAGCCATCAGCCAACCCGACTAGATAAAGGTGATGGCATAAAACGCACATTGACAAGAAACAGAGCAAAATAGCAAGCTGTAAACTTATGTTCAACAACACAAAGCTGGAAAGGGCCCAAAAGAGCATCTACTGCTGCTGAAGACAGTGTAGATACCAAAGATATCCATGTCAAGAGGCCAAGAA
The DNA here is from genome assembly GCA_039737535.1 of Lagodon rhomboides. Classification (NCBI taxonomy): domain Eukaryota; kingdom Metazoa; phylum Chordata; class Actinopteri; order Spariformes; family Sparidae; genus Lagodon; species Lagodon rhomboides. The sequence continues at coordinate 4,857,451 of CM077798.1, read as the reverse complement.
GATCCCAGCCCTCGAAAGCTTTGTGTTGTTGAACATAAGTTTACAGCTTGAATGATATTTTGCTCTGTTTCTTGTCAATGTGCTTTTTATGCCATCACCTTCATCTAGTCAGGTTGGACTAAGTAAGATAGGCAGAGCATTGATCTTATGAAATAATGGAACATTTCTTGCAATGGTATCATAACCAGTATGATCATGCTCTCTGTTGAATAAACTCTGCTGAATGAGTTTTTCCTTGGTGTCCTGCTGACAAATGAAACATCAGTTCATTTTCTCAACTGTTATGATGGCTTCTGCCATGTCTGCAGCAAATGTATAGGCAGAGGCCGAGGGTTTATCCTTTTACCACCTTTTACCAAGCACTTTGATGTATGGGGTACAACTAAGTTCATGCCTTAACCCTACACTTAGTCCGATCGTTCATCCAATGCCATTTATATCCTGTGCGATCTGTACACTATCCGGTTAACTAAAACCCCATTAACCTTGGCTCAGCTCTCCCGCGCTGGCACAACCTGTCAATTCAGGTGCGGCTATCTAACTGTTTTGGGGTATATTAGACAGCATTTGGGATGCTAACAACAATTAGCTGGCATTGAACCCCACTCTGAGTTTAACAGCATTGATATATCACCAATGTGCCCTGGTAGTGCAGATATTCACTCTTGTCTAATCTATGATCAACAAATCAACACAACTGTATTTTGATGCGTTAAGAGTTCTTTAGCAAAATAAAATGACACCAAATCGTCCTTAATTAAAAAACCCAATACATTTCTATCGGAAAATTGAGGATACAGGGGACGGCCATCTTGAAAGGGGCTGAGAGTGTTTTCTTGTCAAGTAACCCTTAGAGACTGCTCATACCAATTTGCAAGCTTGTGTCACTAAACAATTATATCGCTTAACTGCTCCATTTAGGTGGTGGTAATCTTGAAAAAAATGGCCTCCATCTTGAAATTTTAAATTGGCTGTGGGCGGTTTCTTGTCAAATGACCCTTTGAGACAGCTCATGCCAATTTTCATGCTTGTATCACCAAATAAAGCACTATAGCACTTAACTGCACCACTAAGGTGGTGGCCATCTTGAAAAATGGCCGCCATCTTGAAATTTCAAGTAGCTGTGGGTGGCTTATTGTCAAGTGACCCACAGAGGCTGCTCATGCCAATTTTCATGCTTGTATCGCCAAATAAAGCACTATATCACTTAACTGCTCCACTAAGGTGTCGGCCATCTTCAAATTTCAAGTGGCTCGGACAATTTTCTTGTCAAGTGACCCATGGAGACTGCTCATGCCAATTTTCACGCTTGTATCATAAACTGAACGATTATATCACTTAGCCGCTCCACTAAAGCGGGATCGTGTATGAACTCTTCACAGCAGTGCAGCTGATGCTGTGACACTGTTTCACGTGACTGTTTACTGCAGGACCTCAGGTTGGGCTTTCGGTCCCATAAATAAAGGGACATATTTCTAACTATTCGGTTTCAGACTAAAGGACCGTGGAAAATGTGCAGTCTGTAGCTATTCAGTGTTACACAGCGGTGGACTAAGTTACATGTTAGCAGCTTACGCTACTTTGCACGTTGGGTCACTCCGAGTCCTCTGTGATCTCATGATTTTCAAATCAAGCTCTAAACATGACATGTTTTCTTAACTGGTCACTAGGAAATGAGCCACGTCTGTTTTCAGTCCCAATTCAAGTCGAAGCTGCCTCCATGAGTCGAACGCGTATCCGATGTTTATTCTGGTGCCGGCCCAGCTTTGGTCGTAATTTCGTTTCGACTCACGCCTTGCAACTGATGAAACCTTTGTTTTCTTCTTAGTATTACTTTTTAGTGGACTTTGTATGGTGGTGGGTCGTTTTCTGGCCGTAGCGGAATCCATTACTACCGAGCTTGTCCACCGCGCTTGTTGTCTTCATGTATCCAAGCCGTCGAGGACGCGCATTCAGCGTCATCTGACATCACGTCTGCAGGACTGCATGGGAAATTCGGGCCCTGAATTGCAGTACATTATGCAGCACAGCCTGTTCAAGGCAACGGAGAGATACACTGCCTATAAAAAGTATTCACCCCCCTTGGCTTTTTACCTATTTTGTTACATTACAGCCTTTAGTTCAATGTTTTTTTTAATCTGAATTTTATGTGATGGATCAGAACACAACAGTCTAAGTTGGTGAAGTGAAATGAGAAAAATATATACATAAAACTATTTTTTAGAAATAAAAAAAGGAAAATTGGCACGTGCATATGTATTCACCCCCTTTGTTATGAAACCCATAAAAAGCTCTGGTGCAACCGATTACCTTCAGAAGTCACATAATTAGTGAAATGATATCCACCTGTATGCAATCTGTGTCACATGATCTGTCAGTACATATACACAGCTTTTTTGAAAGGCCCCAGAGGCTGCAACACCTAAGCAAGAGGCACCACTAACCAAACACTGCCATGAAGACCAAGGAACTCTTCAAACAAGTAAGGGACAATGTTAAGTACAAGTCAGGGTTAGGTTATAAAAAATATCCAAATCTTTGATGATCCCCAGGAGCACCATCAAATCTATCATAACCAAATGGTAAGAACATGGCACAACAGCAAACCTGCCAAGAGACGGCCGCCCACCAAAATTCACGGACCAGGCAAGGAGGGCATTAATCAGAGAGGCAGCACAGAGACCTAAGGTAGCCCTGGAGGAGCTGCAAAGTTCCCCAGCAGAGACTGGAGTGGCAGAGTGGCCAGAAGAAAGCCATTACTTTCAGCAAAAAACAGTATGGCACGTTTTGAGTTTGTGAAAAGGCATGTGGGAGACTCCCAAAATGTATGGAAGAAGGTGCTCTGGTCTGATGAGACTAAAATTTAACTTTTCGGCCATCAAAGAAAACACTATGTCTGGTGCAAACCCAACACATCACCTCACCAAAGAACACCATCCCCACAGTGAAACATGGTGGTGGCAGCATCATGCTGACGGGATGTTTTTCAGCAGCCGGGACTGGGAAACTGGTCAGAGTTGAGGGAAAGATGGATGGTGCTAAATACAGGGATATTCTTGAGCAAAACCTGTACCACTCTGTGCATGATTTGAGGCTAGGACGGAGGTTCACCTTCCAGCAGGACAATGACCCCAAACACACCGCTAAAGCAACACTTGAGTGGTTTAAGGGGAAACATGTAAATGTGTTGGAATGGCCTAGTCAAAGCCCAGACCTCAATCCAAAAGAGAATCTGTGGTCAGACTTAACGATTGCTGTTCACAAGCGTAAACATCCAACTTGAAGGAGCTCGAGCAGTTTTGCAAGGAGGAATGGGCAAAAATCCCAGTGGTGGCAAGCTCATAGAGACTTATCCAAAGCAACTTGGAGCTGTGATTGCCGCAAAAGGTGGCTCTACAAAATATTGACTTTAGGGGGGTGAATAGTTATGCACATTGACTTTTTCTGTTATTTTGTCCTATTTGTTGTTTGCTTCATAATAATAATAAAAAAACATCTTCAAAGTTGTGGGCATGTTCTGTAAATTAAATGATGCAAATCTTCAAACAATCCATGTTAATTCCAGGTTGTAAGGCAACAAAACTTGAAAAATGCCAAGGGGGGTGAATACTTTTTATAGGCAGTGTACGTGGGTGGGCTCATTCTTTTTGTTTATGAACGCTTCATCACCCATTAGCAATTAAAAACTTAAAATGCATGTTTATTTTTTCACAAATCCTGCCTCAAGGCCCTTTAAAATACCCTCATATTAAGCACTCTGAGTATATCTTACATTTTATATAAATTAACATATTTACCTGGACACTTTCAGTAATCAGTTCAGTAGTATTATCAGTATACTTAAAGAGCCACTCTTAGTTTAAAATAACTTAAGTACATTACTAATCATGGTCATAATCATATAATTTGGCTTTCTTGACACAAAATTTACAAAAAAACCTTCTTTGCAAAACTGCTCAAGCTCTGTTAGGTTGCACGGGGATCAGGCATGACCAGCCCTTTTCAAGTCCAGCCGCAAATTCTCTATTGGATTGAGGTCTGGGCTTTGACTTGGCCAGTCCAGAACATTCACCCTGTTGCCTCTAAACCATTTCTGTGTAGCTTTCACTGTATGCTTTGGGTCATTGTCTTCCTGGAAAACAAAACTTCTCAAGTCCTAGTTCTCTGCAGACTGAATCAGCTTGTCCTCCGGGATTTCCCTATATTTTTCTGCATTCATTTTACCTCGTACCTTTACAAGCCTCCCAGGGCCTGCTGCTGAGAAGCATTCCCACAGCATGATGCTGCCACCACCATGCTTCACAGCAGGGATGGGGATTTTGTGGTGGTGTGCAGTGGTTATTGTCCACCAAACATAACCTCTCTGATGGACAAAATGCTCCATTTTGGTCTTATTAGACCAAAGAACCTTCTTCCAGTTGACCTTGGAGTCTCCTACATGCCTTTGGGTGAACTCTAGTGGAGATTTAATGAGCTTTCTTCAACAGTGGCTTTCTCTTGTCCACTCTCCAATAAAGCTTTGACTGGTGAAGAACCCGGACAACAGTTGTTAAATGCAGAGTCCCTCCCATCTCAGCTGCTGAAGCTTTTAACTCCTTTAGAGTAGTCATAGGTGTCTTAGTCCACGTTTATACATAGCAGGGTATTTAGAGAAATTAATATTTCCCCCCCTCCGTTTTCAAAAATAACATCGTGCATACCACATCATTTTCAAAAAAGTTGTCATTTACATCAACCCGCATAAATACGCCGTCAAGCGCCATTATAACTATGCCAAACCTATGGGCGGCAGTGTAGGGAGAAAGATAAAGCCATGCAAGCCAATCAGAATCATCAGAATCAACAACGAATAACACAAGCGACTTCCTGTTCCTTTCAAAACAACGCTCACATGACGTTAAGCATTTTCTGGCGCATAGCCTAATGAGCGTGAGAGCCTAAAACCCTGTTTCTCCCAGTTGACACGACAACACATAACCGGAGTTTTCCAAATTCCCCATTTTGCCCGGAGTTTTTAGAAATAATCGTTTTCTGTGATAAAAACGGGGTTTTCGTGTAAATGAGAGGCCAAACTGCATGGAAATATCTGCGTTTTCCCTTTGTGTAAACGGGGCTTTAGTGACCTCCCTCACTAGTCTCCTCCTTGCACGGTCACTCAGTATGTGAAGATGTGAAATATTCCTTCCATTTCTTAATGAAGGATTTAACTGAACTCCGGGGGACGTTCAGTGACTTGGAAATGTTTTTGTATCCATCCCCTGACTTCAATTCAATTACCTTTTCACAGAGTTGCTTGGAGAGTTGTTTTGTCTTCATGGTGTAATTGTAGCCAGGAATACTGATTAACCAGTGACTGGACCTTCAGACACAGGTGTCTTTATACTACAATCACTTGAGACACATTCACTGCACTTAGGTGATCACCATTTCACTAATTGTGAGACTACTAGCACCAACTGGCTGGACCTCTGTTGAATTAGGTCAGTAAATTTTAAGGGGGTCAATAGATTTTCACTTTGACATTAAAGATTTTTTTATTCATAATTCTTTTCTCAAAAAAGCCAAATTGTATTGACTGTGATACCATTTATACATATAAATAAGATTTATATATAACTTTAGTATAGTAAAGTTGAATGAAATTAAGTCTACTTCCCATCGCTTAATGCACTAATTGCACACTTGCTTTTACAAATTCTATCACACTTTAAAAAGCAAATGCTTTAAAAGCAATTGTACTATAGTACACTTTATAGAAATAGATTATAGGACATCAACACTAATGAAGAGACAGAACATTTTTTAAACTTTAGTGCAGGATAGTACTCTGGTAAATTAGAGAAATTGTCTTTAGATGTCAGGGGTCAGGGTCATGCCCAAAAGGACTTCAGCAGAGTAATACTTGCTGACATAGTCACTGACACAAAAAAAATGTGATTATGTCATATTATACAGCAGTAGATACAAACAAACAGAGCTGTCAACAGTTTAGCTGAGAAGACAGTTGATGTGATTTAAAGTAAATGTATACATTGAAATTCACTGTTATGTCAAACCAATTTCTGAATGTGTGACTGCTCACTGAGATAAAATTCTCTTTGCATGCTTTCTCTTATTTTATGTGTGCAAACAGGTCAGCCTGGACAGCGTGTCACAGGGAGCACTATGAGTAATGTAGTTCAGAGGGTCAATGTGTCTCTTGGGGAGCGTGGAGACAGACTGACTCGTGCTGAGGACAAGACTGTGGAGCTGATGCACAAAGCCCAGCAGTTTGCAGACACTGCTCACAAGGTGACATAAACATGCAGTTATTCTACAAGATAAATTACTTGATTCTGCTGCAAGGTGTCAATTAAATCCCTGTTCTAAATCAGTGTTCTGAATTACTGGTCTCACTTCCCAGTCACTTTTCAACTCGCTCCTCCAGGCTGCTGCCGACAGCACACATGAACTCTCATTTGTTCGTCAAAATCTTGCTGGCTAGATAGTCTTGTTGTTAAAATATACAGTCGAATTATATGCACCGTTTGTGAGCTGTAAAGAAGATTATTTACTTTGAAACTTGCTAGCATAACCTTAGCTTTCTGGCTAACCCTCTGTATGTGATTGAAGCCATTCTAACCCTCTGTATGTGATTGAAGCCATTCTAACCCTCTGTATGTGATTGAAGCCATTCTAACCCTCTGTATGTGATTGCAGCCATTCTAAACAATGCTCGTGGCTCCACCAGGGAAGCCACCGCAGGTTTCAGAAGTATCCCAGGAGTAGTTCTTCACTCTGCTGCTCAATGCTACAAAACTACAAACTACAGCACAACTAAGTCACAAATAATAATAATAATAATAAACAAACACAACTTAATTATGTGGCCTGCTCAGCCATGGAAGACGCACAAAAATCAAGGAAAAAGTACGAAATAAGTCAGTCTGAACAAGTCAGCAATTTCAGGCAGGCATGACGCTCCAGTTCTGAAACACTCCCAGTGTGGCGCTGTGTGGAGGACAGAGCTATCACTGAGATGTGACCAGTGGAGGCAAAGCATGACAGCTGAGCCAAAGGGTTCTATGAGCTGAATGCACTTGTTTAAAGCCAATTGCAAAGCAATATATGACATAAGAACCTGATGGGATTGTAATGATTGAGCCATTAGTTAAACGGTGGGGTGTTGTTAGGGAAAGAGTGAAAAACTTTAGATAATGGCAGCAAAACGAAAGTGTCATAATGCCCTGCAAGCTGTCCATAACCAGGAATTAATGGACTCCAGAGACAACAGGTCTGCCCTCTAGGTCATCCATTCATTCCTAATAATGGACTCCTCACCGGGCATTATTCTTTACATAATATATGTAATAATACAGATTTAAATATGACATTGTATTGAATTTAACCATGACAAATGTATTTTTGATGTGTTATTACCCATGCAGCTGGCCCTGAAGTACTCAAAGTAGAGTCTGGTGGAGGATGACTGGAGCTCTTCAGGATGTAAAAGATGATTTCTGTAACACGGACACTAACGCTCTGTGATGCAGTCTGGGCCCAGCAGATGCTGCTAACTCCTCATGAAAGCCCGTTTGTGAGAAGAGGACTGGAGAGGAGCGACCCTCAGGCTTCGGACTGTCACTTAAACTGCCTTCTCTTGTGACTGACTGCAGCAAAACAACTTAATAAACTTTAACCACCTTTTGATTTGACACTTCTGTCTCAAGGGGATCATCTACAATGTGTTCGCTCTGAATGTTTTTCCTGTTATCAGATTAATCTCTTGTCGTTTTTGTCCCATTTATTTTTTTTATTCAAAAACAAATTGTTTTTACCCAGCACTTATAACATTGTCAATGAAGGCAGCCTACCTGTCTGACCTAAGATCCATGTGCGAGGCAGTGCTCTGGGTGAATGGTGCTTTTGTTTTTTTAAGTGCACTTAATGTTTGATTTTATAGTACTTTGTTACCACCACTTGTTGTCATTATGTGTGTGTATGTCTGTGCAGTTAACAGTGCACACTGTATTGTGATGTTGTCAAATCTATGTTCTCGTCATTGTTCACATCCATGTGTCTTGAACTCTCATCCTGATGTTGGCTGATGAGATTAGATTTTGTCTGCTGTCCTGTGTCTTCTGGTCTGTGTATGTCGTCATGGGGTTTAAGTTTGCATGAGGGGTCTGGAGAGTCAAGCAAAGGTGGGTCAGGTAAGTCAGTAAGAGTATTTTTCATTAAGTGTTCCCAGGTGAGCACTGTGAGTAAAGCTGGTCTGTGTAGAAATGTCAGGATGAATTCAGAAGGTTGAAACGTTGACTTTAGATGAAAGCCTTCATGTTGATGACTCTCTCTTTAATTGGGTGTACAACTGATACCCTGAGGACTATTTGTGTCTTAGAGCTTCGTTTAATTTGGACTTGGTGTTTATGTTTGGTTTGTTGCTTTTGCCGACAAGTTAATGTATGTGATGTGCCTCTGATGTATTAACTTAGAGACCATGTCCCCACTCCTGTCTTTGAACCAATTAAATAAGCCTCATCCTGTATGTTGAGTTATGTTTTGTGAAGGTTTTTTCTTTTTTTTTCTTACATTTCTCATCATTATGAGATGTCTAGATATTTACCACAAGATGGCGCCCACAGAGCAAAAAAAAGACTCTTCAGCACCTTAGCAGTTGACAAAAACACTGCTGAAATGTAACGGAGGATCAAAAAATTTATATATTGATACAACTAAATGCGGCATATGAAAATTAAAGTCAAATTGGATATTTGATGTGGTGAGGATTTTTTTTTTTTCAAATATATATTGGACATATATTTATACATATATATTTATATTTTAGTTTATGAGGTTATCATCGTCATCTAATAAAACATCTCGCAAGAAGTCACTTTAGATGATGTCAAGTTAATTTCATAATATTTTTTAATTATGTATATGCTTTAGAGGTAAAGTGTGTAATATGTAGTTTTATCTATCAGAACAGACTTGGCAGATATATAATATAATATTCACCTGAAAATAAGAGTCATTGTGATTTCAATACCTTAGAATGAGCCTTTTATATCTACATAGGGAGCGGGGTCTCCCTCCAAGGAGGTCGCCATGTTGCACTACCATGTTTCTACAGTAGCCCACAACAGACAAACCTGGCATTAGTGCAGGTATTTCACATTTTTGAATTTAGTGGGCAAGGAAGACGTAAAAAATGAAGAAGAGTGAGTGGCTGCTGTTTCCTGCTAATCTATTTGTATTAAGAGTAGTTTGAAGACCACAATCTGATAAAAGATGGATGATCAAAGTTATTTTGTACAAGAAAAATCACAGGAGCGTGAATCGTTGTTGAAGAAACGAAAACTCCAAGACGCTCAACGACAAGCAACGGCATAACACAAGGATAAACTCTGCCTTTCCCAGATGGAAATCTCTGATGACAGAAATGTTTGCAGACTGATGCTGAAGTGTCCTGCTTTCTGCCGGACAGGTCAGAGTGATGTTAAAGATTACAACCGACCATAGTATATATTTACACCTGCTGCTAATGGTACAGAACCTCGCTAATATAGCTACAATGTTTATTAGCAGTACATTAGTTCCACTAAAAAGAAATTCTGCCACGTATAATAACTGCCACGTCGAATATTAGCACACCGTCTAACAGTCTGTGCCTCTCAGAGAGCTGGTGTTAACATCACGTTAGCAAGATTTATTTAGATTTATTCCTTGTCTGTTGCAGTGAGACAACACATGGAGCAATAACTAAGATATTTAGAGCTGGGAGTGTGCCGAAGACAGTCAAAGTAATGACTTAGTGTGACAGATAAACTGAGGAGAAGGAAGTTAATACATACTGCAAATATTTTTCACATTGCTTCATAATTTCTTTGTATGATCCTATAAATATTATTTTATTATTATAAACTATAGTTTTATTGACTAAATACCTAAATGCATATTTACATCGTCACTTGAATTAGAAGAAATACTCAAAGCTGTTGTGAATGAGTCCATATTTAGAAAATGAGTTTCTTGTCCCTGAGGGCCACCGTAGCTTCTCCAGCGTGTTTGGAAAGAGAGGGGAGTGTTGCAGTCTAGAACCTCATTGCCCATGGATTCTTTCAACCACTGAACCTGACCAGGCAGACGGCTACAGGGAACCACATTATTATCACCATCTTGCTGCTGTTCACTTTCACTCAGATGCAAATTCAGAAAATGCACTACTGAAACATATATGTTTGTAAAAAAACTGTATGTTCTATTTGTGTAGCATGACAGGGTTTACAAACTTCTCTTCCATTATGCAACCCTGAGTTGTGTAATGACAAATAAATCACCTTGAACCTTCGTGAACTTCTGTAAACAGACAGACAGAAACAGAAACACCTGACAAAGTACTCCAAGCTGCCGCTGTGGTAATTCTCACCTCTGAAAGGTGTTGACAGCATCCCATTCCGCCATGAACCACTCACACACAGGCACAATTGTGGTATTTCTATTTTCTGCTACTTGGTCCTTCCACTCCACTTCATTTTGGAGGCAAATGTTGTACTTTTTACTCCTCAACATTAAGTTAAAAAGATAAAGTTTACCCCTTCCTCATACTGTATGCTGGAGATGATAGCAGGCGTTCTCTCACCCCATCAATTTTAGCTTCCATTTGTTCAGTTCTTGACACCAGGTGGCTAATCTCTAGACCAGAAGAGATCTCTCTTTCTCTCATCCCTGCACCCAGAGACACTGCTCTGACAACAAAGCACCAAAGTGTGGTGACACTTCACTAGATTTGATGTGGACTATATGCTCATTGCCACATTTGCAACCAATCTTTTGCAAGAGCAGAAACAGGAGCAACCTCTCCAAACATCTAGTGAGAGTGCATCACACAAATACAGGTAGTAAAATTCACAGACTGCTGAACTTCTAGTTCATCTCGCGTCTTCTCCTCCACCTGGGTTGTGTTACATCGATAACTACACAAACTCGGTTAATGATTAAAAGGAACCATTAGCCCGCTGATTGTTGGGCTATAAATATGGGTGCATTCGTAAATACAGTCAGAAATGGTTGTTCAGCAATTTACAATTCCAGTTTCAGAGTGTGCTGTGCATAGATGACATTGTTGTTCATAATTAAAATCAAAAGTCCAAATACAGAATTACAAGAGATACAATCAAAGTATTATTTTATCACACTATGAGCAATAATCAGTCTGTAAGTGAACCTAAAAAGAAAAAGGAAATTGAAAAAGCAAATGTAAAATGTAAGATGACGCCAAGTGAATAAATGAAAAGGGGAAATTTTAAATATTAAAACTAAAAGGAAATGCTCAAACTGAAACCTTAAAGATGAGATGAAAATGGCAGTGAATATGAGAGAAGGGATCTCAAAATGGGGACTAGAAAGCTTAAATAAAACATTTGAAAATAATTAATTTTGTTTTGCATTGGAAGTCGGTCATCGATTACATCAAGGGGAAAACAATCAGTAGATCTCGGCAATCTTTACAGTTCCCCTTGCTGTTGGATTGAGGCAATAATGGAAAGGTAACCAACAATCATCAGAAATGATCCTCTCAGGACCGTGACGCTCCAAGTAGAGGTGCAGTTATATGCGTTGCTGTATTGTGTCAATTCTTGCATGACAGTGACATCTGTCAGTGAACATCTGGAGGCCCATGAATTTTGCATTCCTGTTTTAGCACGGATGGAAAGTGGACTGTAAATTCTCCTTTTGGTGCACAATCAGAACAGAACACGAACTTTAATTCAAAAACCTGACAGACGGATGTGTGATAAAACCTCTGAGCAGATTTATGACTGAAGTCCCACGTAACGGACAGAAAACTCTTGTGGGGGTTGAGGCAGAATGGTACCGCTCGACTGTGGAGGAGGATTAAGGACACACGTACATTACTATTGGGAGCTGATGAAAGTGGGACAGGGAGGCGAGTGTGTGTGTTTGTGTTTATCTACGGTAGTTCAGGACACAGTGAGTTTCAGCAGCATGTGCCTTTTTCACTCAGAAGTCATTTTATGCGAGCAAATGCTACGTTTCATGCTGTTAACAATACGCATGCATCAACACTTTTATGATCTTGAATTGGCAACAGCAGTTAGTGCAGCTCCACTTGTTCATCTCCAGAGCTAACACAGAGGACATTATACGAACAGCAGGACAGAAATGACGAGGAGAAGAACAATAGAGATAGAAGAAACAGAAGACAAGAACAAAGAAACAAGAGGACATGCTCAAAATGAACCCCTCCCTCCCAATATACTGAGCCAAGTCCAGTGTCCGTCCAGTTGTTTGGAGCCATCCTTGAGATGAGTGCAGGGCAGATAGGAGGTCATCTTCATCAGGTGAACTGGATTAGCTGCAGGAAAGCTTCTTCCATGTGTTGCCTGATGTAGTACAATCCTTAAATATGTTAAAGATGACAGTATAAATATAAATGATAGGACTATTACAACTCTGTAACATTTCACGACGCCACCTTCAGGTCAAAACGAAGAGATTCCTCTGTGATCTAACCCTAACAACATCATAATGCCTTGTAAAAAGCCTGAATCCGTACTTCATCACATCTGTTGGCCAGACAACAACTTTCAAAATGTTTGTTACCTGAATTTGGATCGGAGTTTGGATCGATCAGATCTACGCCATGCTGACATGACTTACCACGTAGTTTGACTTTCTCCCTCACTTCCCTCCACAGCAGCTCCTTATTTGTCCTGTCTCAGTATGAGTAGATGTGTTATCGTACAGCTCTGTGTGTCTGCAAAAGGTCACGATTAGCGATTATTATCCTCTCCTTCATTGTTGTTGATGTTCAAAGTCCGACGTCACGCGAAAACTTTACTTGATCTGAATATATCCAACTCATGCGATTGTCGCCTGATGCAATTATTAGAGAGGGAAGATGGGGGGAGAAGGGGAAGAGGAAAAGAAATGGGGAATAGAGAAGAAAAGGGGAAAAAATGAGAAGGAAAAGAAAACTGTGTTGTTAAGAACACCCACTTCCATTTTTGTTTGTTCATAGAAAAAAGAAGTAAACACTTCTGAAATGTTTGTTTAAATATTCAAATATTTTGATAAACAATATTTACAATCCAACTATTATTTACAGCTATTAACAATACAATTCAATGTATTATCTATTTTTTGTCATTTGCTACAACCACTGGTGTTTTGTAATTCATTTAGACAGAGGGCAATACTTCTACTGTGCTGTCTGTGTCCAGTGTCAGCAGTCCTGTTGTGCTGGCTTGGGATCAGCAGGGAGGACTCTCGACTGCTGGAGTGGCTCTTCAGTCTTAGGGAGGGCTGGATACAATGTGGTACCCTCCTGCTTGTTATGTCTGTCGTTGAGCCGTTGGATGAGGATGTTCTGGTTCACTTCCACCACTTCCTACGTCTTATTATATTACCAATACTCTTGTTGTTAAGGGCGCCTTTTGGTTGAAAGCACCAAGTAGGAGAAAGGAGAGAGAGACCAAAAACAAGAAGCAGGTGGAAAAGTCAGGACATCATTGATAGATGCGATATGTTTGTATGTGATTGTCAGTGCAAAGACGGAGAGAGGAGGATGGAGAGAAAGAGAAAAGGACGAGAGATCAGATCAGACGAGATCGTGGAACGTGGCAAAGGTGAGGTCTGGGTGATGTGTTGGTCTGTCAGGGTGATGCTGGGTGTGAGTGCGGGTGAGTCAGAGTGAGGCTGAAGGTGACTGAAAAAATATACACCATATGGTCCTACTGTGAGCAGGCAGCTCTGACCTCAGCTGCTGCTGCACCAACACTGTCAAACTATCCATTTGTGTGTTATGTTGTAAGATCATATGAATAAGGAAAGGGCCAAATGTTTTTCAATAGAGAAAGAGATTCTAGTTTGTCATCATGATTCATTTAGTAATTACATCCATCACCAACCATTCTTTAGTTAATGTTGGCCAAGGAAGTTGCATCAACTTTGGATGAGATGGGCAAAGGTGTACAGGTTGTTCTGATTTGACTTAAAGAAAAGACAACTCCTGAATTGGCATATTTCTCCTCCTGGCATCCACAACCACGACCCTCACATCATACAACATCTGACTGAATCACCTGTCAAAAGTAAAAAGAAATGACAATTCGGTCTAATTTTAAGAGAATTTTGGTGTCTTGTCAGAAATATACTGTAATGGAGGAATTTTTCTTTTTCTTTTTCTGTCTGTCTGTCTCTCTCTCTGTCTCTCAGTGACAGATGGTGTCTTTCGCTCTGACAATAATACAATTAGATAAAGTCCATGTGTGGGAAACACTGCATGTGTTAAAGGGATATTCCGGTGTAAGTTTAATCCACGGTCTAACACACCGTGACACTGAGTAAGACTCCCCCTCCAGAGTTCAAGTTTGCAGACCGCTAGCTTAGCTAGTTGTAGCAACTTCAGAAAAGACTGCATGATAACAATACACTGCCGCTTATGCCTCCACCAAGAAACCACTATCAAAAAGCCACTCATAGCCACAATTAATGGTCAGAACAGCACCAAACTTCAGCAACAGTACATGTACAGTCCCAGCACACAGTACGAAGCATCAAACATCTGCTAGCTTTGCCGGATTTCTATTAAAAACACAGCACAACTCACCACGCTCCTCCAGCAGCCTGCTCGTTGTGGGGTAGCCCTGACGAGTCGATTACCGAGTGCAGTAGATTTCCACAGCTCAAGGATGAAAATGTATTATTATTACTCCATGGAATGCTCAGTTCTTATTATCGAGAGCTGACAGGGAAAAGAAGTAGTTGGTTATGTAATGTCTTTTCTGAAGTTGCTACAACTAACTAGCAGTCAGCAAACTTGATCTCTTGGGGGGGTCTTACTCGGTGTTAGACCTTGGATTAAATTTACACCGGAATATCCCTTTAAGAAGCTTACAGAGAACATTCCCAATTAAACAGGTGATTTGTGAAACCGGTGAGCCTAAGTATCTGTGTGTGTGTGTGTGTGTGTGTGTGTGTGTGTGTGTGTGTGTGTGTGTGTGTGTGTGTGTGTAGGGGGGTTATTTAAAGAACGGTGGTTCATGGACAGGGCAAGGTACGGAGAGAAACAGGCTGCTGAGAAATGGACAGGAAGCAAATTGTTGGAAAGCATGAGCTGAACGTGACTTCTGCATCACGACAATTAAGATTCATTGATTAAGAACATTCAAGATTAAAAGTGTTTATTGTCATATGCACAGTAAAGAAATATGTTCTCAATTATGCAATGAAATTCTTCCTTTGCTGTCCACAGAATGCCAACAGTGTAATAAAGAAATATATACATCTGAAATATACAATATACAAAGTAAAGCACTTTTAAAGCACTTTACACATGGCACATTAATGTGATATGTGACATGTGATAAATAAGAAAGAGCAGCAACAACAATAATAATAATAATAATAATAATAATAATAATAAAACAGTGCAAATCTGAAAACTGTGCAGTTATGCATGTTCAAAACATGTAAAAGTGTGAACAGTCGGGACAGTTGTGAGGTAGAATAAACTCCTGTCTGCTGTTTAGGAGTCTGATGGCAGTGGGGAAGAAAGAGTTCTTCAGTCTGGTGGTCTTGGACTTAACACTTCTGTACCTCCGGTCTGAGGGTAGAAGTGTGAACAGTCCGTGCTGGGGGTGGGTGGGGTCTTTGAGGATGGAGGCAGCTCTCCTGTGAACTGGTAGATGCTCTGCAGAGAGGGCAGTGGAGTCCTGGTGATCTTCTCCACAGTCTTTACCACTCCCTGCAGGCGTTTGTGGTCCAAAGCAGAAGTGCTGCCGTACCAGACGGTGATACGGCCGGTCAAGATGCTCTCAACAGTGCAGCTGTAGAAGTTGCTGAGGATCTCAGGCGACATGCCAAACTTCCTCAGCCTCCTCAGAAAATGCAGCCGCTGTTGGGCCCTCTTTACCAGCTGTGTGGTGTTTGAGTGACCAAGTGAGGTCATCACTGATGTGAATCGAATCGTAAGGCCAGTGAAGATTGACACCTCTAATTGTGAAATTTTACCAGAAAGTGTCGTGGGCTGGACATTGTATGAGCAGATCGTGCACCAGAGTCAAAGTAGCACATTTTTTTATATGCTGAATATTGGCCCTGATAATCGGTCTAACCCTGGTGTGCACAGTACACTGCATATTTGTATTATTATTTGTTTACTGTGGTTTGCCTCTGAATCATCTGAATCACGTGAATTGTTCTTGCAGTCTTGCAGGTTCTGAGTTTGCGCTGGTGTCCATTGTCAGGTGCACAGCTGGGCGTGACAGCACTCCTGGCAACCTAAGTAATTAGACAGACTGCACAACAAACAAACAAACAAAGAGAGAGCAGTGTTCACCCTCGTCTCAGCGTCACGGGTCATCCTGCTGACATGCTGGTTTGGAGGTCACTCCTTGATAAGACGGACTGTCACACCATGAAATATCTGCTGTGACATCCCTATGTGAAATGTGCTGACACCTGGAAGTACACACAACACGGCCATTACCCTGAATCGTCTCAGCCAGTCGTCTCAGACTGTCACAGAGTCATCGAGGAGAGAGGAAAGGAAGGAGCTCCCCTGTGCTGTCCACTGTACCTTTGGTAAAGTCACTGTGGGCTCCTGGAAGACGCCTGCTGGGGCCAATGAGGGTATCAGGCGGGAAGGTTTGGTCTTAACCCTCCGTTAAATCTCAGAAAAGGTGGCTCACTTTAACAACAATGTATTACTCTATAAAATCACAAGATTAGATCAGTTCAATCCAGGAGCACCCTGGATTACCCTTAAAGCTTTTCTAAGCATATGATTGGCTTTAGATGAAGGATGGGGAATCATTCCTCATCCTGCAGCAAGTAAATTGTCTTAGAGAAATCTCCTTATCCCAGCCAATACCAACTGAACAGCGCTTGGCTCACCCTCCCCTGTGGTGGCCGCTAAAAATGTGAAAAATGCAAAACAGCCGTCTCTAGAGCCAGTGTTTGGTTTGCTCTTTTGTTGTTTTGCACAGTGACAGTACTGACTTTTAACTGGAGTTGCAGTGCCAAAGATGCTGCTTCCGGGATTAACAGCCTGGAAGTCAGTTTTGTTGGAATTCCTCCTAACAGGCTTTGTCCTCATTACATCTAGCTCTGTCCCTCGATGGAGAGACCATTAGGCATATTTGGGATTGGTGTTATTCAAAGCAGAGTATGATTGTGTCTAGCCTCTTTAATCACCCGGCAGCGCAGCAGCGTGTGTGGATTATGGGATTTGCAGCTGCCCCTCTGTCTCATTGTTTTTCAGGTGAAGTAGGCCAGTGGTTTGGGACACCAGGACTAAAGCTGGCCTGGCTGTCACAGCCCAGACTGAACCACTGAGTCCACTGCATATTTTACCCCTGGTTTTTACTGGGATTATCTACAGTTACAGACTGTTCTGCAACGTTTTATTGAAATCAGTGTATTCTGTATGAAAAGAATCATGATCACATCACACTAGAGAGCAGAGGGCACCGAGTACAGGGACATGAACGTCAGGGATGTCTGTGATGACAAATGTCAGAATGCTTATTATTAATCTCAGCAAAACAAAAAGATAGTTTGTGAAACATTTTGGGAAATATTCCTTCTGTGGGTGGGATGAGAGGATATCAACCTTGTGTGTCTTGAGTACAGATCTGGAAAAACGGCATGGTTAGCCTAGTTTAACACTGGCAGCAGGGGACAGAACAACAGCAGCAGGCAGACACACTTCTGTCCACATATATTAAACTCCAGGTTCTTCCACTCTGTCAGTCTGTCTCCCCCTCTGTCTTTCCTCTCTCACTTCCTCTCTTTCCCTCTCAACTACAGCCCTGCAGTTGGTATTTTAGGCATATTGAGCATTGAGTATCATCATGCTGCTGAATTCAGCCACTGAAGATACAGTTTCATTTATTTAATTTCATTCAGAAAGATCCTGATTAGGTTCATCAAATCGGTGTTCAATGAATTCTTCCGAAAGTACACACCGTATTAACAGACAGCACAAATACAACATTCTAACACACCATACCACCAACTCACAACCTACAAAACTAGACAAACCCACAGAATGAAAACAGTCATGAATAAACAGACAACAACACAACAGCCAGCAACAATTAGAGCCAGACCCTCTGGAGAATAAACACCTGGAGTCACTTCAGATTCTGCTCTGATTTGGAACCATTTACTGACAGGAGGAGAACTCAGAGATTACTTTTAAACTTTTGGGATTAAAAGTGGATCTATCTTCACTCAGTTTTTGGGTGTTTATGTACTGTGACGTTAACGGGGACTGCCGACTTATTATCCAAGTCTGCCAGACAGGTATCTCACAGCTATATATTAGCTCTATACAGTTGACTGACTGTTTCCTATTGGTCAGATATCCATCCAGTCCTTCTGGAACTGTAACATTCCTGTTTCTTAAATATCAAACAGAGCTGTCGGTGCTGTGTCTGTTGGAAATCTTTTCCTGTGGAGATGCTGAAAGAGGGTGCAAGTAAGATGTATTAAATACAATTCTCCTCATGATTTTTACTAATAACTGGCAACCTGCTTTTCCTACATCTTTTTGGATTTTGTCCTTTTATTGCTCTCTCAACCTCCTCCTGATTGTAGAAAAGGTTAATGTAACTTAATTACCTTGCTACATGATTTTTTAAAGTCGTTAGACTGCTGAACAGTTCACACTACACAGCTTTCTGTCTTGTAGTCTGAAGTTTTACAGTCTTTGTGGTTTGCACACTACATGACTGAATGGCGACAAGGGGTTCATACATTTCATGATCACACACACACACACCCGATGCAGTCCAAAGCTAGGAATATAAAGAAGTGTGGGAGAGTGGATTAGGTTGACAGGCTGCAAGGATTATTTTTGTACTGAAAACGTGAAACTGCCAGCTCGTATTGTGGTTCAGCAAGGATGACACGGTTACAAATAGTGAACAGCTTGTGTGTTTGTATTCTGATAGAGACTATAGGCTATTTTTGTGGCCGCTGTATATATGTATGTTGAGATGGGTTCAGAGGGCTACTGTGGATGACAGCAGATGGAGAAAGGAGTGGAGCGTTCTTTATTCAATCTGCTCCCTTTGCCTTCCATCTTCCTTTCTTTGGCTTCTCCTTTTTCTTCCTTCTCTGTGTTACTTTTCTCACTTCCCTCTGTTTTCCCTGTGTTACTTACTCTCCGCCTGCATAATATTTTCCCCTTCTTTGACCCCTCTCTCTTATCTCCCCCTTCTTCTTTTGTCTTTATCCTCGTGACTTCCATCTCAGGCAAAGAAAGTTATTGAAATTGTCCTGAAAAGTTATTTCCTAAAACAAATGAAGAACCTGCAATAAACTGCATCATTTTCTGGGTCCTCTCCTCCTGCTGGCAGTGGGATGTTGTGATGAATGTCAGCGGTCTCGTGGCCTCAGGCTCTGGCTCTGCGGGTGGAGACAGGCCAGGCACAGACAAGCACTCCGGTTTTTTTGTCCCCCCTTGAGGCCTTGGCCACAGGGTAAACTGCTGCTGACCCAAAACCACAGAGCTGAGCACTGCCCCCTGTTGTCTTCTCACAAAAAAGATACACACTGTGTATTTTGTGTGTGCGCGTATGCTCCCTGTATCTCCACATGTGGTTGGTCTATTTTTGGTAGCAGTAACAGCTTTCGCCAAGTTGACTCCATCACAAAGCAGGCTGGCGTTATTCTTCAGTGAAAGTTATTAAAAAATAAAACCAAGACCGAACCGGAGCAAACATTACAATAACGATTAAAACACGACATTTAAGTCACCATACCAAAAACACCAACCATGTTCTACATATTGAATAGTTGGTACTAAATGTTATTGTCATCTGTGGCTCAGGAGGTAGATATCCACTGATGTGTAGTTGGCAGTTGGATCCACACCTCTTCCTGTCCAGATGTCAGAGTGTCCTTGGGCAAGACACTAAACCCAAATTTGTGAGGTAAGGCCAGCACCCTGCACAGTAGCTGGATGCCATCTGTGCATGAGTTACCATTTATTGTTATAATTAAAGTTCCATTTTGCAATAAAGTTCTTAAACTTTAAACTTTAAACTTCTTTGATTGCGTGTTAGCCAAACTAGCCAGCTTACAATTGGGAAACCCACTTGACAGTGCAGCTTTAACTGATGACACACTTATCTTGAGTCGATGAGCACCACCCTCTTTTGCACTAATGCTTCCCAGATGGCAAAGTCATTTACCTTTCAAGGTTGCGGGACGTAGGCTTGACTCTGCACAATTCTGTGTGTAGCCTGAGCCAGGTAAGTCTAGGAATGATGATGCGAGTGACAATGATAAAGACAGGCAGAGACAAGTAATTCCCCCAAGATCACAATTTTATTATATAAAAACACAACAATGCCTACTTGTAGCAGCAGAAATATTAAAAGAAAGCACTTTAATATAAAGGCTTCAAAACAAAATGGGTCAGTGGAAGGAGCGCTACAAGATGGCCAGGCAGGGCCACCACCGAGGGAGGGACAAAGTCTACAGGGCCAGAGCACTCACCCTGCTTCGTGCTCAACACATGCACATAGGGCCCGATTCTCCCATGCGCTTAAGTCAAAAAAGGTGCGCAAAAAAGCGCATATCCTCTCACGCGCATTCTCCCGTCGACTTATGTCTGTCACTTAAGCGCCTCTGGCCGACTTACGCACCTTGGGTGGAGTAACCTCAAAATCTTGCCAAATCTGGGCGTTGCTTGTCTAAATGGGCCTTACGCGTATTCTCCCACTGACTTAAGCGCTTCTCCTCTTACGCTCTTCAGAGGCTGTAGTAAGTCACGCGCCACCGGAAAGTGAAACATAATATTGCACTTAAAGTTGGGATGCAGTTACAATTTACGCCACATGTAGGAATAATATTGTAAAAGAGACTCCAAGAAAGCTATCAAATGTATTCAAACAATCAATGTCACAAAGTTTTTTTCTTTCTCCCCTTATTTGTTACACAACATTATAGGCCTACAACATTTTTATTTATATTGATGTAATGATAATGTCAACCGTGATGACGACTTAAATTGGAAACACCTGGAAACATCTATTAAGATGAGTAACTGTCGGTGCTTGCATCTGGCCCATTTCAGAGGGTGGCTGGTGATGTGGTCCATGTATCGCAAGCTTCTGTGTCAAGGTGTTTGACACAATTTGTGGACGCAATGTTGCACTTCACCAACCGGTTCATCCGAATGCCAGCAACAGCCGCTGAAAGACGGATAATTAAAATAGGGTTTCACGGGGTTGCCGGGTTCCCCAATTGGCGACAGGTGAAGGTGATTTCAGTAAGCTGCGAGCGCAGTATAGGCACACCTCTCATCCTCTGTGATTTCATTGATGACTTGTAAACATGTTTGCTATTCAGTCATATGCACAGTGTTCTGATTTAAATATTTTATTGGATGTATTTCATACAGCATAAAACATGCTCTCCTTCAAAGTGTGAGGCCTTTTCAAATTTAAAGTCTGGTTTATCTTTTGCACGGATTTCAATGGCATTCACAAGTCTTAGGAAAACTCCATGTTCCATGATTTCCAGACAGCCGAAATGAATGACGACATGGCCAGGTCTGCCTCCGTTTTCAATGAATCACGCCTCTCTGATGAGGCCGCCTGGATTCCCGACTTACGCGCGGTGGGTGTGTCAGAAGTCTGGATGGGAGAATCCGCATAAATGAAAAGTGCTTAAGTCCAGCCGCGTAAATCAGGACTTACGTGCGGACGGGAGAATAGGGCCCATACACAGCTATCTAGCTAGCTATCTATCTATCTATCTATCTATCTATCTATCTATCTATCTATCTATCTATCTATCTATCTATCTATCTATCTATCTATCTATCTATCTATCTATCTATCTATCTATCTATCTATCTATCTATCTAGATCTATCTATATCGATAGATCGATAGATAGATAGAGATAGAGAGATAGATCTATATATATCTATATCTATATATCTCTATATCTATATATCTCTATATCTATATATCTATCTATATCCCTATCTCTCTATATCTTTCTCTATATCTATATCTCTATATCTATCTCTATATCTAGCTCTCTCTCTCTCTCTCTCTCTCTCTCTCTCTCTCTATATCTATATATATATATATATATATATAGAGAGAGAGAGAGAGAGAGAGAGAGCAATAGAGATAGAGATATAGATGTAGAGATAGAGCGATAGAGATATAGAGAGATAGATATAGAGTGATAGAGATATAGAGCGATAGAGATATAAAGAGATATAGATATAGATAAAGAGATATAGATATATAGATATAGAGCGATACAGATATAGAGATATAGAGATAAAGAGCGATAGAGATATAGAGCGATATATAGATTTGTAGCGATATATAGAGCGATAGAGATAGAGATATAGATATATAGAGCGATAGAGATATAGAGATATAGAGATAGAGATAGAGATAGATATAGAGATATAGAGATATAGAGATATATATAGATATCGAGCGATAGAGATATAGATATATAGAGCGGTAGAGATATAGAAATATAGAGATAGAGATATAGAGAGATAGATATAGAGCGATAGAGCGATATATAGATATACAGCGATAGAGATATAGAGATAGAGACATAATGCAATAGAGATATAAAGCGATATATAGAGATAGAGATAAAGATATAGAGAGATAGAGATATAGATATATAGATGTATATATATATATATATATATAGAGAGAGAGAGAGAGAGAGAGAGATATTGAGATATAGAGATATCGATATAGATATAGAGATATAGATAGAGATATACATACATATATTTATAGATAGAGAGAGAGAGAGAGAAAGAGAGAGAGAGAGAGAGAGAGAGAGATACATAGATATATGCCACAATGACGTGACGTGCAATTTTTAGATATTGAGATATAGAAATATATCTCTATATGTCACTCACTGTCCCTCAGGTTGTGGCATGTTGAAACATATTCACATATCAGTTTGTGGTCACTGAGTCTGTACCTGGTCAGGATCTGTCTCTGCTTTCTATCTCTGACAGTAGAGAGATATTCTGCTAATTTGTAATCTCTGTTTAGGGTTAGATAACATTCTTATCTGCTTTGGCTTTTAGTTTCTTCTGTCCAATGTTCCAGATAGGTTTCTTTACATCTTGTTATAATTTGCTTTAGTCTGATTGGTGTTTGGAGAGCAGTGTTGTTGTGAGGCTGTTCAGGCTGTTGTGTCTGAGAGGGCTCTTTATCTCTATCGCTCTATATCTCTATCGCTCTATATCTATATCTCTTTATCTATATCTATATCTCTCTATATCTCTATCGCTCTTTATCTATATATATCTCTATATCTCTATATCTCTATATCTCTATATCTCTATATCTATCTCTATATCTCTATATCTCTATATCTATATCTCTATATCTCTATATCTCTATCGCTCTATATCTCTATCGCTCTTTATCTCTATATCTATATCTCTATCGCTCCATATTTCTATCTATATCTCTATCGCTCCATATCTCTATCGTTCTATATCTCTATATCTATATCTCTATATCTCCATCGCTCTATATCTATATCTCTATCGCTCTATATCTCTATATCTATATCTCTATATCTATATCTATATCTCTTTATCTCTATATCTATATCTCTATCGCTCCATATTTCTATCTATATCGCTCTATATCTATATATCGCTCTATCGCTCTATATCTCTATCGCTCTATATCTATATCTCTCTATATCTCTATTGCTCTATATCTCTATCTCTATATCTCTATCGCTCTATATCTCTACATCTATATCTCTATCGCTCTATATATCGCTCTATCGCTCTATATCTATATATCGCTCTATATCTCTATCGCTCTATATCTCTATATCTCTATTGCTCCATATCTCTATCGCTCTATATCTCTATCGCTCTATATCTATCTCTCTATATCTCTATCTCTATCACTCTATATCTATATCGCTCTATATCTATATATCGCTCTATATCTATATATCGCGCTATCGCTCTATATCTCTATTGCTCTATATCTATATATCTCTATATCTATATCTCTATCGCTCTATATCTCTACATCTATATCTCTATCTCTATTGCTCTATATCTATATATCGCTCTATATCTATATATCTATATATCGCTCTATCGCTCTATCGCTCTATATCTCTATATCTATATCTCTATCTCTATATCTCTATCGCTAAAACTGGTCATGGAAACATACATGTACAGGATGGTTTGACTGGGCGCAGCCAAAAGTGGCAATGCAAAAGCCCTAGTAGTTGCACAGTATGTAACCAAATCATTTGTTTCTGGTTGTTTGTTTTCCAAAAGATCTGGTCTGCAATGTTTCCTCTGATACTGATGATTGTACAAGTAATGGTCAGGAATTACTGAATCATATGATTGATATGATGATTTTATTCAAAGGAACTCTGGTTATTTCCAGTGTTTATACTCACTATGATTTATAAATAGTCGTCTTTTAAGATATATTACAGCTGATTCCTTCCTCCATGTTGAGCAGATGCAGTAACATGTTGGCAAAACTGATGCTAATGTGTCTGAAATGAGAATACAGCAACAGACTGGGATATCAGGACCATTATCAGAATGAAAGGATCCGTGAGCAGCTCAGCATATAGCTTGGATACACAGGCTAGAAAGCACTGTGTAGCCAATAACATATTTTCTGTGGATGATATAGAGAGAGGACAAAAGTTATCGTCTTTTTTTCTTCTTTTTTTCCACACCTGGCTTCAGTCTGTTTATAGGGCTCACGATTCTAGTTTTATGATTGCTTTAATCTGTTTTGGAACTGTTTTTAAGGGGGGATGAGCCTCACCCAAACAAACTCCGCTCAAGAATACTAGCCACCAACATACAGCACGCTGTGCAGATGTCTGACTGACTGTTACTCTCCACCCACAACCCCCAAATCTCTGTTCCGCCGGTTTCAACCCAGTCCGCTGACTCCAGCACCAGCCCTCCCTGTGAGTCGGTCTACGGTACGAGGCAGACCCTGCTGCCTGCAGCCCTTGGGCTGTTGCTAGTGGGGGGTCTTTGCCTTTTAGGATTGTGCTGTTAAATATTTGGTACACCGCAAATGAATCTTTCATATTGAATGATGTCATTGTCTCCAAAAATGTTCTGTTTCTGGCTGAGACTTGGCAGAGGGCCCATTTATAGAATTGTGTCCACCCTACTGAACATTGGGACTTTCTCCTCATATGAACTGCAAATAACCAAGTGAAGTTCATTGTTGTTGAAATCCATTTTATGGCATTTTAATTTTGAAAGTTCTTTCATTTCTGATTTTACAGAATTTTCATCTTCTGTTATGAAACTGGACAAGAGTCATCATGGTTGGTGATTTCAATATTCATGTTGATGAGGCCTCCTGCACCTTTACTGCTGATTTCATTTATATCACTGAGTCTTTTAATTTCATTCAACACATGTCTGGTCCCACACACAATAGGGGACATACTGTGGAACTTGCTTTTTCGCTGCGTTGAATATTGAGTGAATGAGCTCTGAAGAGCTCCATGTCCCTGACCATGAATGTGTTGTGCCCGACTTGTCTTTTATGTTAGATTCTCTGCCGAGGAAATGTGTTGGTTCCTCTCGCATCCTTCATCATCCTTAATCTCTCTGCTGAGAAGTTTTCAACAGATTTTGTCTCAAGTGCAGTGCTTTCATCACAAACAGACATTGATATTCTGGTCTACTCAATTCACACTGCTCTACAATTTTGGATAAAATAGCTGATAAGAAAATAAGACTTGTTCCCTCCACCAACTCCATATGACACCATATGTTGTTTCTGCAGGGAAGTTTTTTTTATGCCTGCAACCTGTCTGTGTGTGTCTGTCTGTCTGTCTGTTCCTCATCTTTGAAAAATAAATACAATAAAACACAATCACAAACAGCAGTGACACAATTTGTAATAGATAATCAAAGTATTTTCTTGCTGCACGCAGAGAAAATAGCACGCCACAAGGTTTGCTGCAGATTGGATCTTTGGCTACTTTAATCCTTTTGGGAGGACTCAAGGTACTTTTCAATGGATGTCACTCTAATACAACTCAAAAACTGCTTCTCTATCTGCTCATATTGACTTTTATCTACATAGTGACTCACTCTTTCAGGAACTGGAATGGACTGGTTACTTTCTGAAGAGGCTTTTACAGACAGGTCTTTTCACACACAGAGGCATAATGAACCTGATGTATCCTGTGGTTGGTTAGGATAGACACAGTATGACTGCTGACATTACCAAGATTAGTATAGAGTGCATTGCTACTATATGTAGTGATTGCGATTACGGCAGTGTTCACTAATCCACTTACAGTGTATAGCCCAATAAGGATGAAGCTCCCTGATTAAGCAGGCCTTCTAAGAATCTTCCTGCTTGTTTCCAGGGAAACAACCTCTTGCTGTATTTTACAGTGAGGGGCTTGCATGTCCATAAGATACATATTTAGAGTTTGACACTAACTTTCTACATTTTGTTAATATATAAAATATGTAAGCACTCATGAATCAACTCCTTTCTCTACTCCAGAGCCACAGATGGACGATTGGATTTGTGCGTTAGAATGATCCCCCTTACTGTTACTCAACTCATGTGTCCTGGCTGGCAGTGCACCTAAGGTCAGTGAATGTGCCTCCCTCTGAGCTCAGAGGTAACATGGCTCCTCCCTGCTGTGCTGCTGTGGAGGCCACTGTCCTGGCCTGACGGAGAGAGATGGACAGGAGGTGACACACTGCAACAAACACACATATACCTCCTCCACAGTCACAATGGATAAACAACCCTATCTGACAATAAAGGCCACCTATACACAAAAATATAAAAAACATTTTTTTTAAAGGAGCACTCTGTAGTTTTGGTGAAGAAATGTAAATGAGAAGAGAAAGATCTTTATCGGCTGATTTTTTTCCCGCCTAAATAAACTCTCCTTGTTTTCATGACTGAATAAAACCTTAAAGGACAACACAATTCATGCTGTTTAACTTTGTTTATATGTGGTTTATAAGGTGACAGGGTCCCTGCCACCTTTCTAGCTTCAAACAGTGTTCTGGGACCTTATTTCCCCTGAGAACAAATTGTTTACTCACTTATGGAAAAAATACATATTTCTGAAATATTTCTTCTCCAACACCACAGAGTGCCCCTTTAAAGTGGTGCCACCAAGTTCACATCACAGTTCCATGGTGTCTGTCTCTCAGTTTTTAGTACATTACTGCTTGCGGTTATATTATGAACAAGGCTTCAGTGTCAGTGTCCATCCTGCTCCTGAAGCATCCTGTTTTTGAAATCAGTGTCACTGATCACACAGCAAAGATAGAAATAGAAATGCAACATTCTCAGTGGTGAAAGTCAATCTGCTATTCTCAGTGAATATATTCAGATGTTTAAGCAAAAGCAAAAGCATGGTGAGAAGACATATCAGATCAAGACTTGTCACAGTGGATCACTTCCGTCTCAGTGCTTTGTATATACAGATGATGTTGTGTTTCCAGAAAGGGTGTGGACACACACTGGCTGTGTGGGTTAAGACTCCAGCTATTTTTAGCAGGAGGTATTTGTTACTAGTGTCACCCTGCCCTGTGGTATCAGAAAGGTCACTGTGGGAAATATAAGAAACTGATAATCCATTAAGCCATTTGATGGCTAGAATAGTTGCTTGATTTCCATTCAAGTTGTAAGGCTCAGAGGGCGGGCGGGTAACATGAAGGTGCTTGTGAAAGTGATGACAGCTCAACATGGTGCATATCTGATAGAGACAGTCTCACTCTAGAGTCAGACTAACATAGAACCCCTGTTGTTAAGATAGTAATACTGACACTTTGAGGTCAAATGTCAGGTCAAAGTAGCATAAAGCCTTCTGTGGCTCCAGGGGAAGCTGCATGTCATCTGATAAACTGCCTCCAGTGATGTCACTCAGTGGCTAAATTGCATTGTGGGTAATGCAGGCACCAGGTTTATCAGATTACATAGCCCAAAGTAAATTTCAGTGTAACATTTGCTAAAAAGGTTTAGGAAATGACGAGACTTCTCAAGATGGACTAACACATAGTTGGTTTGGGCCTTTTATTAGAAATGCAGCTCTCCACCTCAATTCAGAATGTCAAAACTAATTTCCCTTTCCTCCACAGGCTGTTCAGCATGCACCT
The DNA here is from genome assembly GCA_039737535.1 of Lagodon rhomboides. NCBI lineage: Eukaryota > Metazoa > Chordata > Actinopteri > Spariformes > Sparidae > Lagodon > Lagodon rhomboides. The sequence continues at coordinate 4,829,257 of CM077798.1, read as the reverse complement.
GCTGAGTACCCTGTAGCAGGCTGCAATGAACACCTTAACATCAGACACCACACTTAACCCATTTATATAGTGTCCATTTTATTAAAGATGATTTCATATTTAACAGTGGCATACTTGACATTACACTGGATAATGGTAGCACCAGCGGCAGTAATGCATGGCCTGGCTGCTTCCAATTGAAATTCTAATTTATGCCTCACTTGAATAAGATTAAGTCAGTCAAGATTAAAATCAGATGAATGACCCGGGAATATGCATTTGTTCGTCGATCTTTCGTGTTGCAAAATTAAATCCACAATAACAACAGCACAACATTTCCATACTCTCCAGGATGTCATCTGTTTTCTTCTGTCTCAGGATCGGGGTTACTCTGTATATCTACATGTATGGCACTGGACAACATGAAAACAAGAAACATCACAAATGAAAGAAATGGGCACTTAGGTGTAACAGAAAATAAATAATGGTGGCAGTTTTCCAGGCTCCACCTTCCTCTAGCTAAACTAAAGTAGCTATTTGTTAGGTTAAGGTCGGTGGTGCGAGCACAGGCATCCAAAACAATGAGATTCCTCAGAGAAAGATATTTGAAATAAGAGATAAACTGTAAGAATGTGTAATGTATTGTAATGTCTGAAGAAGAGCCATGCCCTTTCAACTAGCAGAGATTGTGAGTCAGAGATGTGATTGGAAGTACTGGGACGTCACTGAAACACCATCATAGCTCAGAGCCGATCGATGTGTTCATTTGGCATCTTAGTGCAAGACTGAATGTCCATCCAGACATCAGAAAACAGCTGCTATCAGACACATTACATGACCACAAGCATAAATACTACAGGCTACTCTTGGTCTGGGGTGGTTTTTCATTGGGCTACGTCATCAGGTTCCAATTCAAAGACCACATGAACACTTGTTTACTTGTTACAAGGAATCCTACCCAGCCAGTGAAAGTGCCAAAGTGAGTATCTTGTGGCTCTGGAGGAGCTTTGTCAAGTCTGAGACTTCAAACTAATAACAGAAAGCCTGTGTTACAAATGGAGAGATATACAAATGGAAAAATGTGGCTTTTGCCAGGCAAGGGGAGTCACATGCCATGTACATACAGGATACGGAATGAATTAACAACTTATAAATAGCCCTCACATTAACATCTAAGTCGTCAGTGGGACTGTGATATTCCAAAAATATGTCTGACCTGGTGCTTGAGAATACTGAAGTGTCTAAAAAGGAAAACAAAGGCCCAAACCACAGGTACATTTTTAAACTTAGCTTAAAATGTGTGTTTCAACCTTTGGCACACACGTGAATGGTGTTTTAGGTTGCTAAGAACAGGCCTCACAGAAAAGTCAAGGGGGAAGACATTCAGATTTTCAGTGTTTAAGTCAGGACGGGTTAAAATGACATTTTTGGAAACAATGACACCCACACCAACATTTGCTTCCCAAATGTGTTATTAAGGACAGAGATTATTTCTGAAACGTTGCTAAAACCCTCGTCTGGAAAGAGATGTTTGTTTTGAAAGCTTTTTTTTTTTTTCATAAGTACCCGTGTACATGTGAACGAGGCCAAATATAGACAACTCACATCAGCAATAAAACAATCGTTTAGGTAACCCACGCTGCATGCACATTGTCAATACACAGTATTTTAAACAGTCACACAACCAGCTTTTCAATTATATAACTGTACGGACGGTCTGATGATGAGACACCCAAGGTGAGGATACCTCTGCTGCACAGATTCTGCCTTTTTTTATGTAATCTATATATTCTGAGGGCCCCCATTTTATAAAAGTATAAACTGCATCATTGGAGTACCTTATATAAAGAAAAGTTATTGCTTTTCCTGTTTCAGCATGACGATACCCCCATCCACGAAGGCAGGCCCTAATCCCTAATTCCCAACAAACACCATTGGGATGTGCTAAAACGCTGACTGCACGCTTCATTAGTTCCGAACCAGAAGAGTGAAGGATGTAAATACAAAAAAATAAAATAATTTCCACGTAAGTGTTACGTATGGCTGGAATGTTGGGGTGATCACATACATCTGAACATGTAGTGTATCAGTTGATGCTTTTTATAAACACTCATCAGTGCCTTCTTCACGTCAGTTAGACAAATGTGTTATCCATCTTTGTCTCTCCATTAAAGACAATGGAAATTGATGCCCTGCCAAACTCCTATACCCTGACATTGACAATTCCCTCCAGCAGCCTCCTCATATACTCATGTATATTGAACAGGCAGTTACACATAAGCAGAGTCACTGGACTGAGTGCGCCCAAAGTTGGGCATACTCATCCTGGGCAAGTCTTTGTTCCTGATCTCATAAACGGACTTCCTCCTGGCCTGCACTCCTCTCACAGCAGCTTTGATCTTCCTCCAGCCGAGGTGGTTGAGCTCTGCCAAGTTCAGCACCACACAAAGGCCACTGACCGCAAACATGAAGACCAGAAACACCGTCTTCTCTGTCGGCCTGGAAACATAGCACTCCACATCTTTTATGCAAGGGTATCGATCACACTCATACACCACGGGGACGTTGAATCCATACAGGAAGTACTGACCCACCAGAAACCCTATCTCTAATGCATTTCTGAACACCACCTGGATGATGTAGAACCTGGAGATGCCCTCCTGCCTTCTCATTTTTGACTTTGTAGTTCGCATGACAGAGTTGGGGATGTCCTTGAACTCCAGGCAGTCGGACACTGCCTCCTTGTTGGAGTTTTCTGTGTTCTGTAGCACTCCATTCACAATGGTGTTCTTGATCTTCTTGCTGTCATCTCTCTTCATGAAGTCTTGGTCTCTATCCAGGGAGAGGTACACTGTGGAAAAACGCCGCTCCTTCTGCTTGGCAGACTGGTGCACAGAGTAGGTGATGAAGCAGAGGCTGGGGCAACACACCATGATGATCTGGAACACCCAGTACCTGATGTGGGAGATGGGGAAAGCCTTGTCGTAGCAGGCCTGGTTGCAGCCCGGCTGTAAGGTGTTACACACGAACATGGACTGCTCGTCGTTGTACACAGTCTCTCCGACGATCGCCACGATGAGAATCCGGAAGATCACCACCACAGTCAGTAAGATCCTGAGGAAAAATCCACAACAGAAACATATTCACATTTGAGTGATGGTTTTAGCTTAACCCACAAGCCTCAAAATCAGGCACCCAAAATGTAATTGTTACTGTTCTTGACCCACTTTGTGACATGATGTTGTAAATGGTAATCATTTGAAGTTTATTACAAAGTCAGAATTAGTCAAAATAATACTTAAATTAGCATGTCACAAGCATTTGTTAATTAATTAAATATATGCCCATATAGCTTCCTGGTGAGCGACAGTAATAAGTTATCGTGAGCTTGACTACGGAGAACTTCTTGTGCAAAACTAGAAAAGCAGGAGTTTCTATTAAGATGTAAACACTGTGTACATGTACATGTAGCTACAGCCCCCCCCCCACCCCCATGCGCACATGTAATCTCATGCATGTTTGTAAGCATGTTAAAACTACTATCAAGTGTAAAATATATCACTTTATTTGTTTCTCCACAAGCATCCGGTGCATTAACTCTTGACCCCTATGAGGGTCGCACCAGGTTAAGATCCAGCGCATTACCAGATTACATGGCGTAATGCATGTAGGGGCATGAATGCACCGTATTTGTGCATATATGGCCATCTGGCCATTGCATGTGTTATACCTGTACATTTATCATGTGAAAATGAAAAATCTCTGTCCTTTGCAAAGGTCAATAAAACATTGACTAATACTTTATGAATCTGTTATAAACCACTAACAACTCATTTTCATCTTAAACATAAGCAATACTGGTTTATTCATAATCCACTGCCTACACCCTTGATAAAGCGTGCTTTATTAGAGCTAATGTCTCCACTGACAGACAGATTTAGAGTGGACGGGGCGCAGACCCCGGCGGGTCCTCTGTGGGAGCTGTCCAGTGCTGAAAGAACAGCGTAACCCCGCAGGTAACCTCTGATAGTCTGCATTCACCTGTCTCACTGTGGATGTTTAATCTCTTGTTCTTAACCTTATCTCTGGATATGAAAACACTTTCACATGTATTCTCTACAGTCTGAAGACACTGAGCAGAATGAAAACCGCGAAGGACACACGATTCTTTTTCTTTCTTTTTTTTTTTTTACCAACTCTTACCTTCCGATCATAGTAGAGTGCTGCTGGACAGCCGCCTCCAACAGCCGCTCTAGTATGGTCCATTCCCCCATGATTGTTCATTCGGAGAGGAAAAAAAAACGGAGGATCTTGTTATTCCCTTTCTGTTGGTCCAAGAGCTCCGCAAATATCCACTGACTGCATTAGTGTGTGTGTTCTTGTGTGTTGTCTCCCGCTGTGCAGCTCTGTGGAAAGCCGGAGCGCTCCCGTCCCTCCGTCCTCCGGGCGCTGATTGGTGGACAGCCGTCCTGAGCGCCTGTGCGCGGAGGGCGGGCCGTGTGCCTGAGCGCAGTGTGGAGCACGGTGTGCCGCTCAGCTCTAATCCCGCTTTAAGTAGACTTCTTTGCGTCACACGCACACCGGTTGATGTGTGGGAGTCAGAGCAACTCAGCAACCCAGCCATCGACCGCTGCCCTCCGCCGTACCAGGGATGTGATGCGCTGCAAAAAGGGACACGCTCAACAAGTGACTTTAGTCCATCTTGATTATCATTGGCCTGATTGGCCTGGTGATTATTAATAAAGACTACTGATAAGAACACTTTCTTTTCCCTTATTAAAAGTATTAGTAATTCAACAACAGTAATAGGAGAATAGGGGAAGAAGTAGTTGAAACACCAGTAATTGTGCTACTACTCATAATAGCAGTAGCAGAAACAGCACAACCACCAACAGCAGTATCAGAGCTAGATTCAATGATAGATTACAGTAGGCAGACTGTATTGATTTATTTTATTGGAAAATTATAGCCCTGTATTTTGAGAATTTAATGTGTCTTCAGATTGAGATATTAAAATGGAAACAGGTACATTTGCAGATGCTTCCTTTTGACTTTCAGTGAGGTGAAACTACTGAAAAATGTCTTCCTGCACATTGGCACTGATGTTGTGTATGTTTTAAAATAATAAATAGATCAGCATTATTTTCAAAACTAAACATTATTTAATATAGGCAGTTGATATCCTTTTCCCCTCTATCAGGTACTCTTAATAGCAACGAAGCCCTGGGCATGTGCCTCGTAACACTGTGCCACTGAATGATTGACTAAATGATCTTTTTTAATTTCATTTCAACCTTCATTTAAGCGTCTCGGAGAGATCCTTGATGATGATCTTCATTTACAATGAAAAAGAAAAAAAAAAGATACAAATATACAAATTAGCAAATCAATTCAGCTAAAATAGTTCTATCTGCATACAACTGGATTGCTGTGGAAACAGTGGCGCATGACAATGCAGTGGCTGGTAATTCTCCAAATTGTGCTACATTTTATTTTATTTTTTTCAACACATACTGAGCATAGCAGAAATATTGTCATCATCATTGGACATGAAAGTTTTGGATAAAAAGAAGTGGAATTTGAGAACATCACTTGACTGTTTGAACCAGCCCAGGGAGGAAAAGAGTCAGAAATAAGAGCCATGCTAATCCAGCTTGGTTTAAGGCTGATCCTGGCTAATGTCTGGTCACAGGAAAGGGAAATGGATAAATTGGAACTCAGGCTGCAAAACAACATGAAATCAGAGACTGTTGTGTCCACAGAGACCTGTCTCCACCACAGCATGTCGGATCAAGCTGTTACACTCAATGGACAGAAAGTGTTCTGAGCTGACAGAGTGCAGGACTACAGCTAGACGAGGAGAGGTGGACTCTTTATAACATCGATACTTGATGCTACACAAGTTGATGGACAGAGTTTCCAAGAACTTTTGATATGAAGATCCCGACCAATGACTACATGCACCCTGATTCAAAAGAAGAACTACACATTTTTATGTATATTTGTATATGAATAACTATATGTTCTGTAATTTGTATAGAATGATGGAGTTTACAAACTGTTATTTGTTATGCAATCCCATGTTGTGTAATGATAATGATAAATAAATCATCTCGTACCTCGTGAGAGACTGTTTCATTGATATACAGTGAATACTACTGGGCTCCGAATGGGCTAACCCTTTTATATTAGGGGGTTTAATGTTTGTGTTTTATGTGTCATCGACCTATCCCTTTTAAATCATTCAGAGATAATCAGCAAACTAAACATTCTGATATGTTGTGTGTATCTTGTGTTTTATGGTCAGATGAAATTGAATTGTTTGGCCACAATGATGTATCCTTCATTTGGCGTAAAAAAGGAGATGCCTTCAACCCTAAGATCACCATCCTGACTGTCAAACATGGTGGTGGGAACCTAATGCTTTGGGGGTGTTTTTCAGCCAATGGACCAGGGAACCTAATCACAGTAAACGGCACCATGAAAAAAGAGAAATAAATTGAGATTCTCAACAACAACATCAGGCAGTCTGCAGAGAAACTTGGCCTTGGGCACCAGTGGACATTTCAGCACAACAACGACCCAAAACACACAGCAAAAGTGGTCAAGAAATGGTTAGCGGACAAAAACATTAACGTTTTGCAGTGGCCCAGCCAGAGTCCTGACTTGAATCCAATTGAGAATCTGTGGAGGGAGCTAAAGATCAGGGTGATAGCAAGGAGACCCTCCAACCTGAAAGAGTTGGAGCTCATCACTAAAGATGAATGGGCAAAAATACCAGTGGGAACGTGCAAAAAGCTGGTCAGCAATTATAGGAAGCTGTAATAGCCAATAAAGTCTTTTCTATTGATTATTGAGAAGGGTATAATTTTGGACATGCCACTTTTTGTTCAAATGTAAATAAAAGCTGAGAAATATTTTTTTCCACAATGACGCCTCTTGTACATAGTCTTATTATCTTCTGGCAGACGCCTATGTCATTTCCAAACAAGAAAAAACTTGCTGGTTGAATAAAAGTAAGTTTAAGTCAGAATTTGCCAGGGGTATGAATCATTTCTGGCTTGACTGTATGTATTAACAAACAATGAGTAGTTGTAGCAGCAGTGATAGTAGAAGAAGAACAGTGATGATTCAAGATCCAACTTCACAAGAGAGAGCTCAGAGTTCAGTTCACACAGATTAACAAACTAGTTCACATGTATTTTTTCCATATTCTTTTGACAGTAAGAAAGTAATATTAGGCTTTACTAATGAGACTTGGTCTGGTGTCTAAATCACAGTGTCAGCTGACATGATCACATATCCTTTCTATAATGATGTGTTTGACAAAGTGGTGAACCTCACCTCATCCCTCACCTCATCCTTGCTTGTGAACGACTGAGCCTGAGCTTTCGAGGATGCCCTTTTCATAGCCAATCATACTATCACCAGTTACCAGTGACCCTGTTTACTGTGGAATGTTCCAAACAGGTGTTTTTGGAGCATTCCACAATGTTCCCAGTCCCAGTCAATGAAATTGTTGAGGTAAAACATTAGATGTATTGTCTTTGTACTGTTTTAATTTGAGTAGATGCTAAAACGGATAAGCAAACGATTACATTTTGTTTTTTATCTTATGCAGTTTTCCAACTTTTTTGAAATTGGGGATGAACTCTTCTTTTTGATAATATTAGTTTGCATGTATTTTCAAAATGTAATTCTACTTTACTTTACTGCCTTCAAAAGACTTCTTATAATTCATCCAGACAGTCTGATGTCAGAGGTAAAGCATATTATTATCTGACAGGGCATTCAACCAGCACCGACTTCAGTGATATGAGCACTAAAATCTTTAATTAGAGAGATCACAGACTATAAGCTACAGACTGAGAGCGACACTATAACTGTAGTGTGATGATTTACTGAATAAACCATGCTAGAATAAAGTTTCTTCATTTCCTAACAGTGCATCAGTATTGTCTGAACAAGAAAGTCCACTTGGCTGAGTATACCCAAAGGTGATCTCTGACCTGTCAATCAGCAGGAGCCAGCTGGGGGAAACAGGAAATGGACACTTGAATTTGTCTTGGGAAACAGAGTGAATATTCATACATCAGAAGTGTAATGTGGGCCTGGATATGTTCCAAATCACATCACTTGTAATGTCCTAAGTACTGCACCTATACTTACAAAAGTTCATATAGCTGCATCCACAATGTGTACATTTGGGACATAAAACTTTGTCATAACATGAAATCTGTCATGCTGTCATCCGTCTGTGTTCTCTCAGTGACTGAGCTGACATGATGTATCTTCCACTGCCCAGAGGATTGTGAGTCAGAACAGCTAGAAAAGCAGAATGACCTGCATACTGCAGCTGGACACTGGAGGACATCATGGCATTTTTGTGTGTAATGACAATGACACAGGTTAATGACAATTAAGTGTTTAAAAAAAGCTCTTTAAGCTAATACCAGGTGGATTATTGTTCCTCCCTTGCTTTTGGCACACTTTGGGCAGACAGCGTGATCACTCTGCTGATCACACTCATCGTGCAGGTGCAGATGATCAGCAGGTCATCATTCAAATTAGAGATCCAAAAAGAAAATTGAAAACATTGTTATTTTATTACTGTACTAGAAATAATCAGGTCATGATTAACTTAAAATATATGAGATGATAATATGACTGTACAGTGAAATTTAGAAATGTAAATAGATTAAATAAAAATGCCTCCAACTGAAAGCTGTTAGATGAAACTGAAAATGGCAATGGAAATAAGACATCGAAAATAGAACTAAAAATGAACCATGTAAAAGTTTATATGTAGTGTTATATTAAATGTGCACTTTATCTTTTTCGATTTTCCATTAGGCTTTTGGCATTTTATATTTAGGGCTCAAGCAGGGAACCTGCAAGGTCCCTATTGTTTTTCAAATTATTCTTTATAATTTGTTTTTATTTGTTTTCTTTGTCCCAAATGATTGCATTTTTCACTGCCTGAACATGCCCCAAAACTCACCAAACTGAAATATTTTATAATCTATTGTTGCCCTGAATGTCCACCACTAGGTGGTGCTATATTCAAGGAAACTGCATTTTGCCTTATTGCCTATGTTAGTTGATCGCACATTCAAAAACCTTATATCCATGCCTTCCCTGAATTGTGCTGAATCTCATGATATAGGCCACGCCCATTTCCGCCAACCATTATTTTCTGCTAATTCACCAAATGTCGCAAACCTACTTTTTCGAACTTCTCCAAGACAATTTCACCGATTTGCACCAAACTTTGCGCAAAGCATCTATGGACAAGTTATTAAAAGAATTTTGATATTCTAAACAATACTCAAGTTATTAAATAACAACTTCCTGTACATTTTGCTCCAAACACAAAGTGTTGTATATCTCCACATTGGTATGTCTGAATGACATGAAACTCAGGTTACACTTCCCCATGAGTCCCCAAGAATGAAACAAAGGGATTTTGTTTCAGTTATTAGTCAGATCCATGTGTTTAGAAAATCCTTTCCGTTGCTAGGTCGTTACTATGGGTTGGATTACTTGCTGTAGTGGTAAACTATGTTCCATTACACATATGAGTCTACTGACGGGGCTGGTTTTGTTTCAGTTAATAGTCAGACCCCATGTGTTTCCATGGAAACGTGACACACACTCGCAGAAAATTTTAAAATTTGAGAGCAAATTGTCCGTCAACGTGGATATATTTTGAGTATACATTTTATTTTTGTTGGTATTAGTTGTATAATCACTAATCACAGTGCTGCTGGACCGCATCACTGTCGTGCTCAAATGACGTTAAAGCACACCCTCTCGGGTAATATTGCTTAAATATGAACAGCTTGCTAAAAGTTTGACTGCATTGATTATTTAACTAAAACGACAGTGAAATGTAAAAATCCAGCTTTATGGAGAGAAAAGTGAGCTAGCTTATAGACCACGGACAAATGTAATGTTCCGTAACTTTCCACCACATGAACCAACCTTGCTTTGTGAAAAACTGGGTGAGACATTCTGCCTTCTCTGCCTCCTTACTGGCCGCTGTGGCGCTGTCTGTGACCAATCGGTGAGCTGTGCTGATCCAGTCGGACTGAACCATTTTACGTAAATAGAGGGGGGGCGTTAATGTTTCCAAAACAAATAAACTTATTGTTGCCAGTACATTGTAAATAATACAATATATTAGTGATTATAAGTTAGTTAATAACTTAGTGTCGTATTATTTTTTGTCAGTACTATAATTTTAGTAGGGGCCTCTCTGGGCACCTCTTAATCATGGGCCCCTAGAATCCTTCTCCCTTTTTCCCCCCTTTTCGGCACCCCAGAATGTGACTAATGTGCAGATGGTGAAATTACTGGTCGGGTGAAAGCCTTTAAATATTACTGGAGTAATTTTAATACTAACGAGACCCTAACGTAATTAGTGTGAATTATATTGTCCTTCTGGAATTTATTATTATTATTATTATTATTATTATTTTTATTATTCCATACGTTTTTCAGCACGCTTCTCCTCCTACAAATTTTAAGCTATAAAAACCATTCAACTATCAAAATGTTCAGCTTTTTAAGGACATTATTGCATGCTTTTTTTGGTTTTTCTACCTTTTCTACTTTTTGAAATATTCCGCTTTTTCTGCAATTCTTTTCCCATTCATCCTTATAGGGAATTTTTCAAATTTCATTCTTCAACTACTTCAGCATACGACAGGGCCAGAATGAGGGAACATGGCAATTTTAAGGTCTGTATCTGTCTGAAAACCAAAGATATGGGTGTCCAAATATGCTTAAAAATTATGTGTGCAATTCACAGACCTGAAAAGTGGGCATGGCACCCAAACTTTGAAGGGCCACATCTCCAAAACCTTTAAAAGTAGGAAGCTAAAACTTGGGATTCTTTCCTTTGGCATCAAAAGGTACATGTACAAAAAATAGGCAAATTCAAGAGGTGTCACTGGGGAGGGTGTGTGAACTGACACGGAATGACCCTATACACAATACACACTATATAAACAATACATAGTACACAGTCTAAATACACGGTACACAGAATGTACACAACACACGGTACACAGTGTAAATACACAAGTCACAGTAGAAATACACTGTATGAGTCTAAATACACAGTACACACACACACACACACACACTACACAGGACACAGACTACACAGGACACACACTACACAGGACACAGTCTAAATACACAGTATATACAAAATACACAGGACACAGTCTAAATACACAGTATATACACACTACACGGTACACAGTCTAAATACACGGTATATACACACTACACGGTACACAGTCTAAATACACAGAAAATACACAATACACAGTACACAGTATAAATACACGGTATATACACAATACACGGTGCACAGTATATACACAATACACAGTCTAAATACACAGTACACAGTCTAAATACACGGTACACAGTATATACACAATAAAGAGTGCACAGTCTAAATACACAGTATACAGTATATACACACACAATACATTACTATGTATAAAATACATACATAGTCACTGTGTGACTAAACACACAGTGTAAGTACAAAGTTCACAGTAGAAATACAGTGTAAATACTAAGTACACACACAATATAAATATACAAAACACAGTACATACAAAATACATAGTATACAGTCTAAATATACGGTACACAGTATATACACAATACACAGTACACACACACACACACTACACAGTACACACACAGTACACACTATACACAGTACACACGCGTACTGCGCACTACACAGTACACACGCGCACTACGCACTACACACGCGCACTACGCACTACACAGTACACATGCACACAGTCTAAATACTCAGTACACAATACACAGTATACAGTCTTAATACAAAGCATATACACAATACACGGGCCACAGTGTAAATAAACAGTTCACAGTAGAAAAACACTGTATGAGTCTAAATCTGCGTTTCACAGTCTAAAGTACACACACAGTATGAAAACACAGTATATACAAAATACATAGTACACGCTGTTCACAGTACCACGCACGATGTACACGGTACGCACGCACACACTGTTCACGGTACCACGCACACACTGTTCACGGTACGCACGCACACACTGTTCACGGTACCACGCACACACTGTACACGGTACGCACGCACGCTGTTCACGGTACGCACGCACGCACACAGTACCACACACACACTGTTCACAGTACCACGCACACACTGTTCACGGTACCACGCACACAGTACCACACACACACTGTTCACGGTACCACGTTCACAGTACCACGCACACAGTACCACACACACAGTACCACACATACACTGTTGACAGTACCACGCACACACTGTTCACAGTACCACGCACACACTGTTCACGGTACCACGTTCACAGTACCACACACACAGTACCACACACACACACACACAGTTCACAGTACCACACACACAGTACAACACACACACACAGTTCACAGTACCACACACACAGTACCATACACACAGTACCACACACACAGTACACAGTTCACAGTACTATACACACACTACACAGTTCACAGCACACACACACACACAGTCCACAGTCCACAGCACACAAACACAGTCTAAATACACAGCATATACACAATACACAGGGCACAGTGTAAATAAACAGTTCACAGTAGAAAAACGCTGTATTAGTCAGTTCACAGTCTAAATATTAAGTACACATACAATATGAATATACAGTACACAGTCTAAATACAAGGTACACTGTATATAGACAATAGACAGTACACACACAATAAAAAGTGCACAAAGTACACAATATACAGTCAAAATACACAGTACACACACACACTACACAGTACACAATACACAGTACACACACACTACACAGTACAGAATACATGGTCTAAATACTCAATACACAATACACAGTATACTGTCTAAATACACAATACAAAATACACAGTCGAAATACACAATACAAAATTCACAGTCTAAATGCACAATACAAAATACACAGTCGAAATACATGATACACACACACACACACTACACAGTACAAAGTAAACACTACAAAGTACAAAGTACACACACTACACAGTACACAATACACAGTCGAAATACTAAGTACACAATACACAGTATATAGTCTAAATACACAGCATATACACAATACATGGGATACAGTGTAAATAAACAGTTCACAGTAGAAAAACACTATTAGTCTAAATCCGCAGTTCACAGTCTAAATATTACGTACACATACAATATGAATATACAGTACACAGTCTAAATACAAGGTACACAGTATATAGACAATAGACAGTACACACACAGTACACAGTGCACAAAGTACAAACTATACAGTCGAAATACACAGCACAAACTATACAGTCGAAATACACAGCACAAACTATACAGTCGAAATACACAGCACAAACTATACAGTCGAAATACACAGCACAAACTATACAGTCGAAATACACAGCACAAACTATACAGTCGAAATACACAGCACAAACTATACAGTCGAAATACACAGCACAAACTATACAGTCAAAATACACAGCACACAATACAGTCGAAATACACAGCACACAATACAGTCAAAATACACAGCACACAATACAGTCAAAATACACAGCACACAATACAGTCAAAATACACAGTACACACACACTACACAGTACAAACACTACAGAGTACACAATACACGGTCTAAATACTCAGTACACAATACAGTCAAAATACACAGCACACAATACAGTCAAAATACACAGTACACACACACTACACAGTACAAACACTACAGAGTACACAATACACGGTCTAAATACTCAGTACACAATACACAGTATACTGTCTAAATACACAATACAAAATACACCATCGAAATACACGATACACACACACACACACACTACACAGTACAAAGTCAACACTACAAAGTACAAAGTACACATTACACACAATACACAGTTGAAATACTAAGTACACAATACACAGTATATAGATTAAATACACAGCATTTACTCAATACATGGGACAGTGTAAATAAACAGTTCACAGTAGAAATACACTGTATTAGTATAAATCCGCATTTCACAGTTTAAAGCACAAACACAGTATGAATAAGCTGTATATACAAAATACATAGTACACACACCACACAATACACACACACGACACAGTACACACAGTACATAGTGTACACAGTTCGCAGTGCACACACAGTACATAGTGTACACAGTTCGCAGTACACACACAGTACATAGTGTACACAGTTCGCAGTACACACACAGTACATAGTGTACACAGTTCGCAGTGCACACACAGTACATAGTGTACACAGTTCGCAGTGCACACACAGTACATAGTGTACACAGTTCACAGTACACACACAGTACATAGTGTACACAGTTCGCAGTACACACACAGTACATAGTGTACACAGTTCGCAGTACACACACAGTACATAGTGTACACAGTTCGCAGTACACACAGTACATAGTGTACACAGTTCGCAGTACACACAGTACATAGTGTACACAGTTCGCAGTACACAAACACATTACATAGTGTACACAGTTCGCAGCGCACGCACAGTACATAGTGTACACAGTTCGCAGCGCACGCACAGTACATAGTGTACACAGTTCGCAGTACACACACAGTACATAGTGTACACAATTCGCAGTACACACACAATACATGGTGTACACAATTCGCAGTACACACACAATACATGGTGTACACAGTTCGCAGCACACACACAGTACATGGTGTACACAGTTCGCAGTACACACACAGTACATGGTGTACACAGTTCGCAGTACACACACAGTACATAGTGTACACAGTTCGCAGTACACACACAGTACATAGTGTACACAGTTCACAGTACACAAACACATTACATAGTGTACACAGATCGCAGTACACACAGTTCGCAGTACACACACACTACATAGTGTACACAGTTCGCAGCACACACACACAGTACAAAGTTTGTATAGTGTAAATAAACAGTTCACACTAGAAACACACTGTATTAGTCTAAACCCGCAGTTCACGGTCTAAATATTAAATACACATACAATATGAATATACAGTACACAGTACACAGTCTAAATACAAGGTAAACAGTATATAGACAATAGACAGTACACACACAATACACAGTGCACAACGTACACAATATGCAGTCGAAATACACAGTACACACACACTACACAGTACACACACTACAGAGTACACAATACACGGTCTAAATACTCAGTACACAATACACAGTATACTGTCTAAATACACAATACAAAATACACCATCGAAATACACAATACACACACACACACACACACTACACAGTACAAAGTCAACACTACAAAGTACAAAGTACACAGTACACACAATACACAGTCGAAATACTAAGTACACAATACACAGTATATAGTTTTAATACACAGCATTTACTCAATACATGGGACAGTGTAAATAAACAGTTCACAGTAGAAATACACTGTATTAGGATAAATCCGCATTTCACAGTTTAAAGCACAAACACAGTATGAATAAGCTGTATATACAAAATACATAGTACACACACCACACAATACACACACACGACACAGTACACACAGTACATAGTGTACACAGTTCGCAGTGCACACACAGTACATAGTGTACACAGTTCGCAGTACACACACAGTACATAGTGTACACAGTTCGCAGTACACACAGGACATAGTGTACACAGTTCACAGTACACACAGCACACAGTTCGCAGTACACACACAGTACATAGTGTACACAGTTCGCAGTACACACACAGTACATAGTGTACACAGTTCGCAGCACACACACAGTACATAGTGTACACAGTTCGCAGTACACACACAGTACATAGTGTACAGTTCGCAGCACACACACAGTACATAGTGTACACAGTTCGCAGCACACAGCAGTAAATAAACAGTTCACAGTAGAAACACTGTCTTAGTCTAAATCCGCAGTTCACAGTCTAAATATTAAGTACACATACAATATGAATATACAGTACACAGTATAAATACAAGGTACACAGTATATAGACAATAGACAGTACACACACACACACAATACACAGTGCACAAAGTACACAATACACAGTCGAAATACACAGTACACACACACTACACAGTACACACTATACAGTACACACACACACCACAGACAGTACACAGTACACGCACAGTACATAGTGTACACAGTTCGCAGCACACACACAGTACATAGTGTACATAGTACACTATACAGTACTATACAGTACACATACAATATGAATATACAGTCTAAATACAATGTACACAGTATATAGACAATAGGCAGTACACACACAATATGAATATACAGTCTAAATACAATGTACACAGTATATAGACAATAGGCAGTACACACACAATACACAGTGCACAAAGTACACAATATACAGTCGAAATACACATTACACACACACTACACAGTACACGATACACACACTACACTGTACACAGTACACGGTCTAAATACACAATACAAAATACACAGTCTAAATGCACAATACAAAATACACAGTCGAAATACATGATACACACACACACACACTACACAGTACAAAGTAAACACCACAAAGTACAAAGTACACAGTCGAAATACTCAGTACACAATGCACAGTATATAGTCTAAATACACAGCATGTACACAATACATGGGACACAGTGTAAATAAACAGTTCACAGTAGAAATACACTGTATGAGTCTAAGGGCGTATTCACACCAGGCTCGTTTGGTCCACTTGAAACAGACGTTTCCTCTGGTGCGGACCTTTTTGGTAGGTGTGAATACAACCCAGCGGACTCTGGTGCAGATCAAACAAGTGAACCGAGACCACCTCTGCAGGTGGGACATGGTTCACTTCTTTGGTCCGCACCAGAGTCCCAAACAGACCATGGCCCGCTTCGTTTGTGGTGTGAATGCAATCTGAACCTTTTCCGAACCAAATGCAAAATTTGAGCACCTTTTTGGATTTAACGGGCTTCCGTTGTTATTGCAAAGTGCAGGATTTTTACCAAAAATGAGCCCTGGGTCAACATTAGGGACAGAGGAGACGCACTGCCTCATCGGCATATGGTCAGAGGAGTACTAGGGCCATACTATGAGGAAAAAAAATGTAAAAAATGGAAATTACGAGAATAAACTCGTAATATTACCTGAATAAAGTCGTAATGTTACGAGAATAATGTAATAATAATACAAGGAGGAAAAAGTCGTTTTAATGAGAAAAAAGCTTCGATAGAGTAGCAGCAGCCTCAGCCTGAGCCCAGCAGCCCCTGCTTGTCTCAGTCATACCATACAGTCAACAGTTAAGCAGTTCGGTAAAGTTGGAAATATATTCACAGATTCGAACTTCACGGATCAATAACTCATAAGCGAAACACTGTTGAAACACAAACTACGACTCTTAACTATTTTCATCAAAACGAGCGGTCTTCCGGGCTGGACACATAACACTGATCTCTGTGGTCAGCCGCCTGTGAGACGAGGGCGCAGGGACCGTCTACAAATTGCAATACCGAAAAGAGAAACTACAAAAGGTATTCAAAAACTCTAATAAGTAATATTTTGACTTTATTCTCGTAATATTATGACTTTATTCTCGTAATCCCCCCCCCCACAGTTTTTTTTTCTTTTAATCTGGCCCCAATACTCCGTCATAGAGGAGAGAATATACCAGCTGCTCCAAAAGACGCTCAAAAATGCCGACGTCTACGGCCAAATGGCAGAGAGGATAAAAAAGTAAAAAGACAGCGAGAAAAACGTGGATGACCTCCACTGTGGACTCCCTTTTTATTTTTATTCTATATCAGATCCCGCCAAATATTTTTTATCCTATGATTGAGCGGCTACGGGACACACGTGCTTTTGTTTACAGTGTTGGTCTGCTTGTCAAAAAATGCAATGTGAATACAAACCGAACCAAGTTTTTTTTTTAAAAAGGTCCGGATCAAAGCAAGTGGACTATCGGACTTTCCTGGTGTGAATACACCCTAAATCCGCATTTCACAGTCTAAAGCACAAACACAGTATGAATGCACTGTATATACAAAATACATAGTACACACACCACACAGTACACACACACACACACACACACTACATAGTGTACACAGTTCGCAGTACAAACACAGTACATAGTGTACACAGTTCGCAGTACACACACAGTACATAGTGTACACAATTCGCAGTTCGCAGCACACACACAGTACACAGTTCGCAGCACGCATGCACAGTCTAAATACACAGCATATACACAATACACAGGGCACAGTGTAAATAAACAGTTCACAGTAGAAAAACACTGGATGAGTCTAAATCCGCATTTCAGTCTAAAGCACAAACACAGTGTGAATACACTGTAAATACAAAATGCATAGTACACACACCACACAGTACACACACACCACACAGTACACACACAGTATATAGTGTACACAGGTCGCAGTACACACACACAGTACATAGTATACACAGTTCGCAGTACACACACAGTACATAGTATACACAGTTCGCAGTACACACACACAGTACATAGTGTACACAGTTCGCAGTACACACACACAGTACATAGTGTACACAGTTCGCAGTACACACACACAGTACATAGTGTACACAGTTCGCAGTACACACACACACAGTACATAGTGTACACAGTTCGCAGTACACACACACAGTACATAGTGTACACAGTTCGCAGTACACACAGTACATAGTGTACACAGTTCGCAGTACACACACACAGTACATAGTGTACACAGTTCGCAGTACACACACACAGTACATAGTGTACACAGTTCGCAGTACACACACACAGTAC
Source organism: Lagodon rhomboides (assembly GCA_039737535.1). Lineage (NCBI taxonomy): Eukaryota > Metazoa > Chordata > Actinopteri > Spariformes > Sparidae > Lagodon > Lagodon rhomboides. The sequence continues at coordinate 4,810,397 of CM077798.1, read as the reverse complement.
ATAGTGTACACAGTTCGCAGTACACACACACAGTACATAGTGTACACAGTTCGCAGTACACACACAGTACATAGTGTACACAGTTCGCAGTACACACACACACAGTACATAGTGTACACAGTTCGCAGTACACACACACACAGTACATAGTGTACACAGTTCGCAGTACACACACACAGTACATAGTGTACACAATTCGCAGCACACACACACACACAGTACATAATGTACACAGTTCGCAGTACACACAGTTCATAGTGTACACAGTTCGCAGTACACACACAGTACATAGTGTACACAATTCGCAGTTCGCAGCACACACACAGTACACAGTTCGCAGCACGCATGCACAGTCTAAATACACAGCATATACACAATACACAG